>OZ012741.1:137206590-137835590 GCA_963859935.3 Lathyrus sativus | reverse complement strand
ACAAAAATGGCGACTTCACTGGGGATTCCTTGTGGGTATCCCTAACTTGTTTATTTTGCTTGCTTATTGTTTTATGTATCTGCTTATTTGTATAATTTCTTACTTGTTTCTTTTGGGTTGATATCTTTGAGTTGTGAGACAAAGTCCTACACCCGGACTTGAGTGAACTTAAGATAGGATAGTGATATGTTCGACGAGGCTTATAGGGAGTTGAATCCCGACCAAGTTGACTTGAAAATCACGCTCAATTGAGGACCTCTCAAAAGATGTACTGTTGAACGAGTTTTAATCGCGAAAACATACACTATTTTCAATGTAGGAGCCTATGATATTGAGGACCGTAGTTACCTTAACCCCACTTTGGCCTTTATTAGGATGTAGTGCAAGGACTATGGGGGAGTACTCTCAAAATAGTTGCTACGCGATACTACACTCAAATGAAGTTCTCTTGAGAATATTATTAACCACCAAGTAATTGGGAAGTTGATAATATCCGAAATATGGACTAATGACTTTGGGAACCTTCTTAGAACCTTGTTCTGCAGGTACAATCAACCTTTAGTCCACATCCTTTGGGAATGGGTATACCCTTTGGCTCCATGCTCGTTGCAAACCTAGGGTCTCCCTTGTTTGTTTATTCTTATGTCTCTATGTGCTTACCTGTGTTCGTTGCATTCATAAAGCATCATACTACATTGGACTTCATGGGATTCATCTACTGTTTATGAACATTGTAGGACACTATGGATTCCAACAGAAGAAACACTTTGAATATACTTTTAAGAGTCCTAAATTGGATGGCCTAAGGAAGTTGGTAGCCTTGATTGAAGACCAAGAAAAGTTCAAGAACAAATATGGGAAGTTAATATCTTTATTGAGTCGCCAAGTGGATGAAGGACTTCTTTCCACCTTATTGCAGTTTTATGATCCGCTCTATCATTGCTTTACCTTTCCAGACTATAAATTGTTGCCTACTTTGGAAGAGTACTTCTTTTTGGTTGGTCTACCTATCCTAGAAGAATCTCCCTTCCCTTTCTTGGAGAGTGACCCTGAGGAAAGAGACATTGCTAAGGCTCTTTATCTAAAGGTATCCGACGTCAAGGACAACTTAATTAGTAAAGGTGGGACTTTTGGTTTGACTACAGATTTCTTAATCAATAAAGCTATGTATTATGCTGATTATGCGAACAAGATTCCATTTGAGGCAATCTTCGCCCTACTTATTTATGGGGTGTTTCTATTCCCAAGTTTTGAGGGGTTCGTCGACCTTAATGCAATTAAGATCTTTATGAAGAACAATCAAGTGCCAACTCTTTTGGGTAATACTTATCATTTTGTGCATCTCCGAAACTTCTATGGTGGAGGGATGATCACCTGCTGTGTGCCCTTACTTTACAAGTGGTTTATTTCGCACTTGCCTAAGTCTAGTTCTTTTTCGAATCTCGAAAAAGAGCTTTGGTCTCCGAGAGTTATGGCGTTGACCCACTCAGACATTGGTTGGTACAACCGAGCACATGATGGGACGTTAATTATTGATGGTTGTGGGGATTTTGCTAATGTGCCGTTACTTAGTTTTAATGGAGGGATCGGTTATAATCCGGTTTTACCTCGTCGGCAGTTGGGATATCCGTTGAAGGAGCCGCCTAAGAGTGTTCAAGTGGAAAGCATTTTCTTCAGGGATAACAAGGAACTTCAAGGAAAGATCTTGGCTGCATGGGAACATTTGCATAAGAAAGGGAAGGAAAGTCTTGGGAAACTTGATTGTGTGTCCTTGGAACCATACCTTCAGTGGGTCAGAAGCAGAGCCATCAAGTTGAAGATGCCCTATTCTAGTCAGAATCCTATACCTCTGAGAAGAGAACCCACTTACGTCTTTATGTCTGAAGCTGAGAAGTTAGAGGTCGCATTGAGGAAAGCGCAACATGAGTTAGAGTCATGGAAGAACAAGTATCAGGTAGTCGTTGCAGAGATTGCTGAACTCCGAAAACATAATGTTAAGTTTCGAGAGCAATTACAGATGAAGATTGAAGACCCACCTCTTTGCAAGAAGAGAAGAGCTTAGGAGGATTTATTTTCCTTCAAATCTCAGGTTACTCCTTGGAAATTAATTATGAGCCAGGTGGAAGAGAAGCTCAAGCGGCGGGATTTGAAACTTCCTTAGGGCTTTCATTAGCTTTTATTTAGCTATTTATTTGGGACTTTTAAAAGCATAATTATTTGTAATCCGTTTCAAGATTAATAAAACGATTTTACCACAATGTTTATAAATAATGGAATCCCATGAAGTCCTTATCATCCTGCATTGCATTCTTTTCTTTTGTTCACTTCAAGAAACTCAATTCCGTTTTACAGGTATTGTAATGATGGATTTCAAAAGAGAAGCATTGAAGTACACTTTCAAGAGTCCTAACATTGAAAGCTTAAGAGAGATAACAGATCTTATTAATAACCGCCATGCTTTTTCAACAGAATATGGAGGAGTCTTCTACTTTCTCGAGCTCAAGATGAAAGAGGGACTATTGGAGACCCTTGTTCAGTTCTACGATCCACTGTACCATTGTTTCACCTTTCCAGATTACCAGTTGATGCCAACTCTGGAGGAATATTCTGAATTTTTTAGGATACCTGTGACTACCCGACCTGTGTTTACTGGATTGGAAGACACACCCAGTGACCAAGAGATCGCAAATGCTACCCGTCTCAGCCTAGCAGACGTTCAAGCTCATTTAACCACCAAGGAAGGAGTCCTTGGGTTTCCGACTGACTTCTTAATCGGAAAAGTCTGCTACTATGCTGAGAGAAAGGAAGTCCCGATAATGGAAGCTACGTTTGCATTATTAGTCTATGGGATTTTCTGGTTTCCAAAGATTGATGATTTTGTTGACACAGATGCAATTAAGCTGTTCATCCTCAAGAACCCAGCTCCTACCTTGTTAGCTGACACGTACCATTCGATCCACTCAAGGAATGCTGAAGGAGGAGGACATATTGTCTGTTGTACCTCCTTGCTATACTCATGGTTTATTGCCCACCTAGCTTGGCATCCATCTATCTGGGAGCAGATAGAGGCACCCCGTTGGTCTGAAATAGTCATGGCCCTTACTCACTCTGATATCGTGTGGTATGACCCTACTTATAGACGTGTTGAGATGATCCACAGTTGTGGAGGATTCCCCAATATACCTCTTATTGGGACGAAGGAATGCATCAGTTACAACCCTGCTTTGGCTCACTGACAATTGGGGCACCCGATGAACGAAGTACCTGACCTAACTCTGATGGAAGGGATGTTTTTCAAGGAAGGATAGGATCCAGACTTGAAGGATAGTATAATATAGGCATGGAAGTACGTCAACATGGAAGGAACGACTGCTTTAGGATTCCTTAATTGTGCTGCCTCTGAAGACTGTCTACATTAGGTGCGAGAGAGGGATCTCGACCTCAAGATGTCGTTCCCTTTTCACGAACCTATGGTGTTGACCTTTCACCATCCTGATTGGTTTGATGTGAGTGAGATAGATCAGTTGAAGACTGCCTTGGATGAGGCCTAAAAGCTGAAGACCGCTTGGAGAAACAAGTTTTTCACCCTTAAGGTAGAGAAGGAGAAGTCTCAGAAGTTGCCAGAAGTAGAATCTGCAAGAAAAAGGAAGGCGCGAGAGGATTTATTTTCCACTCGTACCTCTTCAGGAACTGTCACTAGTGATGATCTTCCCCCAACTACTGTGGCTTGGAAGGAGTATGTAGGTCGACTCATCAGTGAGAAGGCCAAATTGCAGGAACGAGTCAATCAGCTGGTAGAGGAGCTTCGTGTGTAGAAGGAGCATAAGGAGTAGATCTCTAAGTTCTCTTTTGCTTTTGTTTCAATGTAATAAACTCTTAAAAAGAAGTACTTTGATTTGTATTGTTTCTCATTGATAAAATAAGTTTTCAATTATCCTATGTTATGATACCGAAAAACACTTTGAGTTTCTTGAAGTTCATCCTGCATTCTGCATCTTGCATAGCATCTTACATTTTAGCATGTGCATGTGTCTCTTCTCCGCTGCGTCCTCATCCGTTTTTCTTTCTTTGTCTCGCCAGCTGACGTCTCGACCATTTGACAAAGCTCGAAGTACGCACTAAAGGATAGTAAAGAGAACAAAGATATGGATCGCATGACTGGTTTCAGAGTAAGGACCAATCCAATATTTGATTGTTCCTCCAACGATCATGTTCAATAAGTGGATATTCCTACGCAACTTCAGCCTATGCAAGATAACCCATTTGCTCAAGTTGATGAAGGATATTCCCAGCTTCCATGGTGTTCGTCAGATCTTCTGAATGTTCAGGTGGACGACCCTAGAATCATAGCAACGAAGAAAGAATTCTGTGATCTCAAAGAGCAATTGAGGATGGTGAAAAGAACTGATACATCTGGTCTCAAATCTCATAACCTATGTCTAGTTCCAGAAGTAGTTATTCCTCCAAAGTTCAAGATGCCGGCCTTTGAAGTATACAAGGGTATTAGTTGTCCAAAATACCATCTGACGATGTTTTGTTGAAAGATGACTGCTTTTATTGACGACGAAAAACTGATGATTCACTGCTTTCAAGAAAGCTTATGTGGGGCATCCTTGATATGGTATATGAAGCTACAAAGTAGTCACGTTCAGTCTTGGGAAGACTTAGCCGTTGCTTTTGTGAAACAATACAGCTACAATTTGGATGAAGCTCTAGACAATAATCACTTGGCGAACAAGAGTAAGAATAACAACGAATCTTTCAAGGAATATGTGCAGCAATAGGAAGAATCGGCAGCCCAAGTTCATCCTCCGCTTCAGGAGAGAAGATTAACTAAGGTATTGCCAGATCCAGCTCCGATACCTTATCCTCAACATCAGTATGCAACGCCCGCTCCGCGCGGACAGCGACTACCTCCTAAGCAGAAGTTGGCCTCTCCAGATTGACGGGTTCAAAGACGGTTTCGTCATCAGAAGATACCTCTGGATATTTCAAAAGAAGGAATTCGTTGGTTTGATCCCATCCCTATAACGTACGTTGGTTTGTTCCCGGTCTTGATCCACAAAGGTCATATCCAGACAAGAGCTCCACCTGAGGTGCCCAAGAAACTCCCGTACTGGTACAAAGCTAACAAATCCTGCCCATACCATCAAGGTGCTCCAAGGCACAATATCGAGAGCTGCTATGGTTTGAAGGCAGATGTTCAAGGGTTGGTTAAGGGCGGAATCTTATCCTTCAGAGATTCCAATCCTAACCTCAGCACGGTTCGTCCTCCGAGAACATGATCCAAGGTTATTTGGGAAACTCATATCAATATAGTGTCTGAAGGCTACATACCAGACGGTTATGAAGGCCTCTCCATTCCGTACGAAGACTGAATAAAATCCTGGGAAGGGCTCATCAGAGTGTTTTTTTTCGTTTGCTTTTTGTGTTTTTCGTTTCTTTGATTAAAAGCATATTTGGCATGTAAGAACTTGTTATCTTGAATAATTAATGCAGTAAAATGTTTGTCTTGAAGAAATCCATTTGTATTCACCCAAATTATTTTTTTCATAATTTATAATGTCGACTTTACCCGATCTCTCGCTCTGATAGAAGATTGGGAGGAGGATGACGAAGTAAAACACAGGATCTCTCGTTGTATGCTTTTGAATAAAAACCCTACTGATGATGTGAGGTATTATTTCACCCTCCTAAACACCAAAAATATTTGAACTCCCTTAAACCTATATGAAGGATCTGTTTTTTTTCTCTCCTAAACCAAAACCTCGTTTTATCCTGGGGCAAGGCATCAAATTATGAGCATCTTTCAAAAATTGGGTGGGCACAAATATATTTTAGCCTTTTATTCCTTTGTTTTACAAATCGGAAACCAAACCCAGATACAACCCTCAAAAGTCCTAATTGAAGTATGGTTTAGTTCGAAAGCGTACTCGATGAGATATCGTTTCCTGACTCCTTTAAGCCATGCTCAATTTTATTGGCTTTTAAAATAAAAAAATTAATCTATATCCTAACTAGTGATTTCGGTCACAATTTATTGTGATATCTCTTTTCAAAACCTCAAGACAAACATGTATGTTGCATTAACAGTTTCAGCATTGACATTTCCGACTTGCTAACTTTGCTTGACATCTTAGAAAGATTACGTGAAGACATCACCGATTAAAATTTGAAGACTCCATAGACCTGGGGCAAGTTGTGTCCAAACTATTCACTAATACAAATCTGACTTCATCTACAAAGCTATTTTCAAAAACTCGGTCATGATACTGTCAATCAGGGGCAGTTACGTCGAGATTCAGAAAATCTCTCCAAGAGTTTGAAAACAGTGGGGCATTTGGACGCCATGTTTTCTGTAAAATCCTCTCGAGATGACTTTTTCTCATGAATCGTGTGACTTGGGGCACTTGAGAGTCGAAGAGGGTTGTGACAATTCTGTAACGAATATTTTCAACGCAAGAAAACTCCAGTTGGTGACCTGAGAATTCCCAGTGAACTTATTAGCTTCACCTCTCCAGCAAAGCGGATGTTTATTTCATCCCCACAAAGTTTCGACTCCAACATATTCAGCAGCTTTGTTAACCCAGGTTTCCTCCTTTGAAGTGGATATTTATTTTATCCCCTATGAAACTCCAGCTCGGGTATCTCCGTCTACAACTCCAGCGTGAATCTCTCCAGGGAAGCGGATATTTATTTTATCCGCGAAGGTCCTCTAATTATGAGATGGATTCATTTCCAGTAGATCTTTATCCTCATCTTCAACAGGATAACTGATTTCCGTCTTGACAATCATTCAAGTACGATCAAGATGTTTTAACCAGAAGTGGAATGTTTTCTATTCCCCAGATGAAAGTTTGTTGAAGCCCTGAAGCAGGATCATGATCCCATATTTGGTTCTCCATCAATCCCCAGTGGTGCTTCTATCTTGGAAGATTGGTCGGATGTTTGCTTCGAGATGTTTATTTCAGCTCCGGTTGCTTCTTTTCATTTGTTTTGTCCGCATAAGCATACGCATATTATATAGACAGATAACATAGCATATGCATTCTGCATCTTTGTGTTTGTTTGTTCTGTCACTTTGGCCGTGTTTATCCCCAAGTGACTGAGTGAGTCTTATCCCTTCAGATAGAGTCGTCAGCTCTAGGTAGAGAAAGCGCAATATTTCTATTTCCCCACAGAGTTCGATCCTCGTGGAAGAAGGTTGTTCTAGTTAAATACCATTTGAGCTCATGCCTCAATGGTCGAGTCTTGCTTGACAGTTTCTCTTCAGCTGTTTCCTAAATTGAACTTCGGTCCTGATAATCACTGTGGATATCTCCAACCTTTGAACCTAGAATAAGTGCACATTTATTTTGAGAATCTTTATGAGGATAACTTTTGAAAACAGATATTTCTCCAACAGTGTTATCTGAGCTTCTCAACAATTTACATCTGGACTGCAAACACTCTCTTTATTTGAGTAACTCGTTTTGACCAGGATTCCCTTCAAAACGACAAATGGCAGTCTCTTCAGGACAATTTGTCCATCCCCAGTGGGTTTATCAAGACTATCAACTCATCAAATGGCATTCCTCCGGAAGTCTGTCAGAGAAATGCGTCGAAGACATTACAAATATTTCTCTTTATTTGAGAATTTACGCTACAAAGGATACATACTTTTACAGCTACAACAAAGAAAACACTCCTCAGGAACGTATTTCCCCAGGAGTCTATCACACAAGATTAATTCCATCAAATAACATCACCTCCGAAGATCCCAGGTGAAGTTTTACAATCTCCAATACATTATGGATTACTGCTGAAGTTCTACAATCCACGATGACCTTTTAATCCCCTGTGAAGATGCTCTCACGAGTTTTCATCATTTTGGGTAGAAACTGAGACCCGTTCATGGAAAACAAACCATGAGTCATTGAGGAGGTTTATTTCAAGAAACTGAGACCCGTTCATGGCAAACAAACCATGAGTGATTGGGGAGGTTTATTTCAAGGACATGAGACCCGTTCATGGCAAACAAACCATGAGTCGTTGGGGAGGTTTATTTCAAGGAACTGAGACCCGTTCATGGCAAACAAACCATGAGTCGCTTGGGAGGTTTATTTCAAGAAACTGAGACCCATTCATGGAAAACAAACCATGAGTCGTTGGGGAGGTTTATTTCAAGAGACTGAGACTCTTTCATGGCAAACACACCATGAAGCATGGGGAAGTTTTATTTACACTATTATCAACACCATATTCAATTAAGAAGCTGAATTGTGTTTTGATCAAGAAAGTTCATTTTGGTTATTACCGACTGCTTAGGCTACCACCCATTGGTAGCAGGTTATCCTTCAATTTCAGGATTCTCGCCCGTTATCCAGGTCACCATTTTGCTTGGTATTATGTATTATATCTTTATTTTTGGATATTCCCCTATGATGGTTGTCTTTTCCCCGTGGAGCCTCGCGTCGCTGAGTTTGTCTTTTCGTTGCCCCCGTGTTTCTCGCGTGCTATTGTCTAGTTTCTCCCCTGTGGCATATTGTCTCCACGGGACCCCCTTGTCGTGCATTTTCATATCATTGCATATCATTTGCATTTGGTGGCATCTTAGGGCCAAATATTCGTGTAATGTTTGTATTTAAGTCCCTCCTATCTTGTCGAGACGAAGATTTCGATCTCCATATCTCCGGATAGAAGAAACTTAAATACGGGTATCTGTCACACCCTAATTTTTGACCTTAAGATCCCACCTCCTTGTGCATCCTTTCTTACATTGTTTCCATTTTGTTTTCGTATGTGTGTTTATTATGGCTAATCAACTTGCACAGATGCAGTAATCCCCAGTGAACCAGCACTCATTCTCATAAATTCAAAGACGGGGTCAGTTGGGCTTTGATTCAATTTAAATCCGAGGTTGACGGTATCTCATAAGCTTCAGTACATACTCATGAAGAAAAGTTGGATTCGAGGGACATGAGTCTTTGTTTTATAAAGAATTTAAGTTTCCCTTGTCGGTGCCCTGAAATGATAGTGATTAAAGATTAGATATGAGTTTATACATTAAGTATTCATATTAGAATTCAAGATTTATGAAGATTCGAATTGATTCGTTGTTTTTCTTCGCAAGTGCAAGCTACAATTTAAAAGAAATTGTGTTTCGAGCCTTTATCCCGGGATAAAAAAACTCATATTGTGGAACAGAACGAGATTGAATCCAGAGTTTCGGGATTACAAGATGAGTTTAAAAGGAATAGACTTCAATACCACCCTTAATCATTTAACTCCAACTTGAGTCTCCTCCGAACAAAGTAAACTTTGAATGCTAACAATATTGCCAAGTCCATAATAATAATGGATATTCATAATGGGTACAAGGACAATCTCACGCTTTAAATATCCAGAATGTTAGCAATACAATTGATTTCTTTCAAAACACCATCTCAAGTCACAGTACAATGGCGTGTTAAGAGGGAACACCGCCTTTTCCTTAAACCTGATTTATGCTTGCGCTACAAGTTTGTACAACAATGATCACAGTCACAATTAAGAGGACATTAGGAATGTTAGCTATTTTTCTACTACAAAGCAGTGAAGAACTTGTTATCTTGAACATTAACACCCCATTATTTCCATGGTATGATAAGCGAGGATGCTGTTGAGACTTTGCTTCTATCTAATCTTGACTTCATTATCTACGGCGAAACAAGTTGCTTTGCTTCGTGACCGGTCCGTAATTACTTCAAAAAACTGCAAGAGAACCATAATAACCACCATTGTCAAAATCCGCAACAGCTTTAAACTCCTCTGTAACTTGGCCTGTTCAATCAGGAAGATAAGTTTTACACAACAACCAGCATTGTTAAATAGAAAACATAAGTAGAGACATTTTTTACCCACAACTGTTGCCTCAAACACCCCGAATACCCCATTGTTGCGACATGTTCCAGCTTGCGAAAACCGTGTGGGTCAAGGTTCCATCAAAAAACAACTTGTCTAGCAAATAGGAATATAAAGTTAGCAGCACCTGCAAAACACATCAGAATGCCGTAAGAAAATTAATTCAAGGAGAAACCCATTTGGAAAGAGATAGAGTCCTCCGTAACTTACTGCAGTACATGGTAATGTCGCCACCGGTAGTAAACCTCAGGCTACGAGAATCTCTCGGCTATACCAGAGGACATTAAGCTGGGAGGCATTTGGAGAGCCTATCACTTGACCGTGCAAAAGCTGCTATAACAATGAAGTCGTCATCCACTGGTATCTTCACCTATAAGCGACCATACGTCAGTTAAAGAGAAAGCAACACCAAGCTGCAATGAGCATCCTTGGAAATCCACGCCTACTGTTACACCTTAGTATCCGCACCAGCAGCTCACATGGAAAGTGGAAATTCAAAAGCTAACACTACAATGTACCTTTCCTTTGTTCTCAAAAGGTTTGTTTACAAGCACACCCCTTACAAGAATTCCTGAAGTAAATAGCAGCAGCTCCCAAAGGCATTCAATTATTGATCGCGAAATATGTACGGAAGGTCCTTCCTCGGAGCAAATCTAGGAACAAAGCTTACATCTGGTGCAGTCTTAATCTGTCTGGTACGTCTCCCGCCTAGGGACATGCTCTGTCTTTGCCATTAGTTGGAAGTTGCATTCTGCCAAACCTGAAAGGGCAGCCTTTATTTTCAAATCTGATATGATACGGCGAATTCAATTACCAAGATATATCAAGCCATGAGTCACTATTTGAAGGTATGAAGAGGGATCTGGCTACTCATCTTAATAATCCAGATCCTATGTATGATGACGCTCCAACACTGCTGAATGAGATAATCGTCACATATGCGAACAAACCACCTTTGCGTTGGCTTTAAAGAAGGTCCCTTTAACCACTTCATGCGACCTATCAAAACAAGCGGAAAACCAAGTCAGTACCGACACGAGCCTGAATTTAACCAGAACCATCCATGAAACAAGTTTTGAAGAAAGCTCCTGCACAATTTTTGATTTAATCAATGCAGAAGAACGAACCGTATCTCGAGTTAAGAACCGAACCTCACGTTTGACAACCATCATTATCCTACAGCAAGCACATTGGTTTGTTAAGTTTTCAACTCGTTTCAAAATTTGTTAAGACAAGGAAGAAATATCAAGAGCAACACGTGTACAAACTAAAGGAATACTCAGATATTGAGGACTTCAAAGAATCATGCAATCCAACATTCATCACCCGAAACCTGAGTTTAAGTCACAAAGAACAAAATCATTAAGCATTCACTATCAGTGATACGAGCATTTTGAGCAGCACTAATGAATAAGATTAGATACGAGGATAGAAAAGTAATTTGTGTCAAGACACGATAATTCCAGAATGGAAATAGGTGGCCACGTTTGTCTCTTTACAAGGCAATATCCAACACAATCCTACGCATTCAATCGGAAATATTCTCATCACAATATTATGTAAATCAGGGCATTGAAGCAGTAGATACATATCAAAACAGAACTGGAAATACAATTATCAATTTTTTCAGAAAAGTTCCAACAGCATCAAAACATAACCATACGAAAAAGGGAATTTCCTTTAACAAGTTCACAAACATGTTCAGGAGGATTTGGAAAGCACATTCATTGTCAATTAACACCTGAAGGGCTCAAACAACCTATAAAGAGAGGAAGATGCACACAGCGGAAGGGGGATCCATTCACAAAAATCGCAATCACAGAACCGAAGAAAGCTCCAAATCGAAAACCCTAAGAATCAAAAAGACACTTATCTTTCTCTTGGTTCCGCCGTCAACCGCTCCGCCGCATATATTTCCGGAAAACCTCCTCGCGGACAACAACATCACCCGTCACCAGAATCCGCCACACATCCACTACCGTCGAAGCTTGTATCACCGGAAATCGCCATAACTCCACCGCGGACCACCCTTTTTCACTCTCGATCCACCATCAGAAGAAACCCCTGAAAAAAACCTAAAATCGTGAGTTTCCTAACATTGACAATCTATGCTTTTTTCCTGTTTGTTTTATAGGAGATCAGAAGTTGGAGAGGAAGAAAGCGGAAGAGTCGACGAAAGGAACGGCGGACGAAGACACGAGAAAAGATGAGGAGAAACGGATTGAAGAGGGGGGGATAATTTGGGAATCAGGGTTTTCCTATTTCTTGTAATTTCGTTTTAATCACATGTATGTGCGCACACACACACATACGGTAGACACTCACACACACGACCCTTTGATCTCCAACGTGTTGCACCCCAAAATTTGCCCAACTTTTCTTTACCTAGCTTATGTTTGATTTCATTCACATTAGCATTATCATTCGCATTTCATTGACATGTATGCAGGGGATCAAGAGGTATGATTACCAATTAAGAGCTACACAAGACTATTAAGCTAGCTAAGAAGGTTGTTCAGATGTTCAAGGGTTGATATTCTTGTCAGAGAAGTTAAAAGATCCTCAGAGAGAGTGGTTGAAACCAAGAGTGTGTCTCCTAACTTGAGAGTTGTGGGAAGATCATCAGATGATTCTGAAGCCATGAAGATAGAATTTAGGTCTTGAGAGAGCTCATAAGAAATGTTGGATATCACTTTGAGGCCTAGACAGGTCATTGTGCAAGATTAAGAAGCCTTAGCCATGAGTGGTACAATTAGGGTTTGACTGGGTCAACCCCAAGTCAACTGAGGATTTGAAGAAGGTTGAGACTTAATTCAAGAGCCATGTGATCATGGATTGATACATTGAGATGTTATAAGGAAGATTCCAAGGTTAACTCATCATGATTGAAGAGTTTGAGAAGTTTCAGGCTAGGGTTTCTAAGACTTGACAGTGTAAAATCCCCTAGTTTGATCGCTGACTTCAAGACTATTTAACTAGAGATATGATTGTCATCTCATCTTGACCCCAACATGATTGTTTTAGGTCATGTTCTTAGCTTTAATTTTAGTACTAGAAGTCCTTGATAGGGTTTATATAGCTCAAGTTATGAGCCAGACAAGTTACAAGTCATCTGAGACATGTGAATTTGGAGCTTGAAAGTTACCCAACTTGCATGACACTTTTGCCCTAGAAGGATGACTCCTATGAAATTTTGGTCAACATGAATGTTGTTCCTTACTCTCTTATATTTCCATAGAGTACTAGAAGTCCTTTATTGGATTTGTAGAACTCAAGTTATGGCTTTGACAAGTCAAGGGTATTTTGGGTATTTGGGCATTACAGGCCATTTTGAATCATAGGTCAATTTCATCATCTTGCAAGCCTCAAATGGATTTTTGTTCAACATGAAAGTTTCTCAAAATGATGTTTTTAGCTTAGCCAAGTACCAAGAGTCCATTGATATGGATTATATCAAGCATTGGTTGAAGGAAATTCACATAAAGGCCATTTTAATGAATTAAAAGGTGAAAATTCAAAATAATTGGAAATAGCATGTTTTCAAGACAAATTTGTGGTCAATTTGAATGGAATTGATATTCTAAAGAGATTGGAATTATCATATTTTTGATTTGAAGTTCATAACATGGCCATTTGGAAGATTGCTTCACAAGTAAGAAACATATCAAACACACTCCATGCATTGAAATCAAGGGAGGGGAACCATTTCATTACATTCCACAAGTGTTAAGTGAATCATTTGGACTGAGTTTGAAGAATGAACAAGGATAGAATGTGCATACCAACATTAAATTTTTGGAAGAGAGTGAAAATCCAAAATCCACAATTGGGCTTGGTTTGGGCCTCCAACTTGTTGAAACAAAATATAAATAAGATTTGGATCAGTTTAGGAAGCTTCTAGTGCCAAAATTCGTGGAGAAGCCATTGGAACAAAGTGAAGAAGAAAGCTTGAAAGTGAGTTTTCGTTTTTGAGAATCAGAGGTTTTCAGCAGGAATTGATCATCAAGAATCATTCACCATTAATCACTGAAGATTTCTGCACGAGTTGGAAGAGAATTGAGGCCTGAATCCACTGCAATCAAAGCTCAAAACCAGGTTTTTACTTCTTTAAATTTCTCTTTGTTTATACATTTTTGATGGATTAGAAGCATGTGGTTAGGTTCCCCTTAGGATCTAGATGGATTTTGGATGATTAATTTGAACATTAGTGACAATTTAGGGATGATTCCATTTTCGGTTGAGAGTGATATTTTTTTATTCTTGCCTTTTTAGCAAGATTAAGTATTGTAGTTGAGTAGCTTGTGAAATTTAGAGCGACTTTCATTCAAGAATCATATGAAACGGTGGATTATAGAGAGAGTTAGGGTTGCGTGAGGGTGGCCGGAGAAGCCACCGGCGATGGCTGCTTCGCGCGCGCGTTGTAACCTGCAGAATTTTCAAAAGGTAGGAGACATAATCTCCTCCGTCCATTTGCAAAGAAGATGAGACTTAGTCCATCAATCCAAGGTCCCTCAATGCGCCACGTACCCCTCCCTGTGCGCACCGTTTTGGCTTAATGAGAATCTCAGCTTTGAGTGTTTCGCTGCGTGGACCAAGCGAGCGAGGGTTCGATCCTTGCGTGTACATTTTTAGTTTAATTGTGAAACTGAAGTGAACTAAATTCAATTATTATGTGCGTTGGGCTTCAGTTCTTTTATGCTATCAGCACCTCACCACCAGGCCCATCCAGGGTTTACCATGTAAAATGACTGCTTAATGCACCCCTTGGGCGTGCTTCCTTTGAATTTTTCTTGTGAACTGACTTGAAACTCAGATGGGCCTAGCACCCTTATTGCTAGTGACACCCCCCATTTCCTGGGCCCAAGCGAAATTAAGTGTGATTTTGCTGCTAACTGAACCCCTCCCCTCTATTTCTCTTAATTTTCTTTTCTTGTAATTTTTGTTTTCATGTTGTTGAAATTAATTGACAAAAAATAATGAATGATGATCATAAATTCTGAGAAAAATTGTGGATACAAATTAAGATGTCTATAATTTTGTCATGATTTTATTTTTCATTTTTCATGCATTTTCATTTTATTTCATATTTTCTAGTTTAATATGTGTTTAATGATGAAATAGTGATGTTATGAACTTGTCCATTTTCTTGCTCACTCATGGTTCTGGATTTGATCTTGGATTTTTGTATGCTATTTGTGTACATATTGATGTTGCCTTGTGATTTTTATCAGGATTTTTAGATGATTGTAAATATGATTTTAGTGTAGTTGTTTAGGAGTGATCTTTAGTGGATTTCTTTAGTGATACCTTTAAACTTAGGATTTTATTAGAGGACTTAGAAATTGAATTAGGTCCTGATTTTTGAACTGTGGGTCATTAACAAATGCATGTTCCCATAGAAAAATAATTAGATTTTTAGAATTACTTTTGATATTTTAGATAGAATATTCAAGTTGATTGTTCATTTGGTGCTTCAGTTTTGGTGATTGATTTGGAATGGACTCAAAGTGGGCTTTTCTTGCATGGTGGGCTTCTGTTTCTTATTGGAGGATATCATGGACATGACGAAGCTTGTGTGGAGTGGATGGTGGAGCTTGGATTGGAGCTTTTCTTGTCTTTTTGTAGCTTTTTGTAGCTTAGGAGATTAGGGATTTTAAGAGAGAGCTTTAGAAATAGTTTTTTCTGCAAATAAACATGGTTGGTTTCATTCACCTTACATCCCATCCTATGATTCAAAGTCCTCATGTTAAAGTTTCATCTCTCCTTTGGAGGGATGTGTGACATTTACAATGAGTATAACTTTTGAGGATGCATTTCTCTGATGATTGGTTGAGTGTCAGATGGGATTCCTTTGGTTTCCTGTCTGCTTCCCATTATCAAATAATCATCTTGTTGAATCACTTCTCTCTTGGTGGAGTGCATTGTTAAAACTTGAAGATGGAGTACCCCTTTCCTTCTCTTGAAGATGGTGGACTTGAAGAACAGTTACAGACTGTGGACTGGATTGCTGTCAGAAGATTGCTTTGCTGTGAAGCTGTTGATTTGTTTTCCCTGTTTGTCTGTTTTCTTCTTGTGCAACTGTATTGATGTGACTTGATTGGTGTGATGCATTTATATTAGTTCATGTAGTTGAATAAGCCTAAGAGAATCCTAAGGGTTGAGCTTCTCCCCTTGCTTGTATTGCATTAGAGGTTGAGTTTCTCCATCTGCTTGTATTTTTACTGTATGGCTTTGCTTGCTGGTATTTGGTAGAGCTCAGATCCCTTGCCTATGTGGTTTGTGGCCTTTGTGCCTTGTTTGCTTAGAAGTTGAGCTTGGCTCCTTCTGCTTGGTTGTTGCATACATACATTTTATTTACAGCTGTTTACTGTTTAAGCTGATGCTTTACTTGTTTCTGTATATCATTGGTATGATCCCCTAGGAACCTCACTTCCTTTGATAAGGAAGTGATGATTAGAACTTTAGGTTGACACCTATGCATGATAACTTCTAGGAGCTCCCTGCTTCAAACCTCAACCATAGGATGAATCCTTGGCATGACAACATTAGGACTTGATAGTCTCCCCATAGAGTTTGCTCTCTTCTCATCTTAAAACAAATCAAAATACAGTAATAAAGGTTAACTGACGTCGTACGTTATGAGCCTTAAGCTATTTGGGAAAGGGTTGTTGGAGAGTTTCTTTTCAACAGCTTGGATGTTTAGTATGGCACCCTTTGGGTGACATGCGACGCATTCACTCTCAGGTCATAGTCTCTAGTGCGATATTGGTTGCAAACATCCATAAAAGACAGTTCTTCCGTAAAAGACAGAAAACAAACTTCAAACCTTTTTGCCCCGTGGGCCCATAATTCAAAGGAAGCTTTTCTGAAGAAAAGAGTGTCGTTAACTCCCAGTTCTACCGCAAACGGTAACGCCTAAGTCTCCAAGGGTCGAACTGCGTACACCAAACTGCTGGAATTGTTTGTTAACCCTACTCAAAAAAACAGATGAATCTGAATCCCCGTAATCCGTATTATCCCGAACTACGTAAGCTCTGATCTCTCATATCTGTTGTGAGTACGTAGGCACAATACTGATGTATTGGCGAGCCACCTTCCCCGTAACCCGTAGCTAGGAAAACTACGTTGACTCTGATTTCTCATTCTTTGATGAGAATACGTAGGCATAAAGTGCGACGCTTTGCCGAGTCATTTTCTTTTCTTTTTCAGACCGACCTTGATAGGTAGATAGTAAAACCAACCCGTCAGATAAAAACAACAAGCGTGGATCCCGTTGAGTACAATGGACATGAGGGGTGCTAATACCTTCCCCTTGCGTAACCGACTCCCGAACCTAGACAATGGTTGCAATGACCTTGTCTTATACCTTTTCATCAGGTTTTTCTAATCGTTTCCTTTCCTATTCTGAGGGATAAATAACGAAAGGTGGCGACTCTTCTGTTTTGCCGGCACCTTATTTTCGCGGTAGCGACAGCTGGCGACTCTGCTGGGGATTCTTGATAGTTTCCTGGGGATCCAACGTCCCTTATGCGAGTCAATCTGGGAATCCAACGTCCCTGCGAGAGTCAATCCTAGCGCTTGTATGTTTACATGTTAGGTTGTGTTTAGTTATCGCATTTTATTTCCCGCATTTTATTTTCAGTATGATATGATTATC
The DNA here is from genome assembly GCA_963859935.3 of Lathyrus sativus. Taxonomy (NCBI): domain Eukaryota; kingdom Viridiplantae; phylum Streptophyta; class Magnoliopsida; order Fabales; family Fabaceae; genus Lathyrus; species Lathyrus sativus. Next base: position 137,818,051 of record OZ012741.1, on the reverse strand, counting down.
TGTGCTGTTGTGGGAGGGGCATTCTGATGAGTGAGAAGCCAGACCCAGGCTTGAGTGTACTTAGCATTAGTTGTGGAAATTAGTGGGCGCGTGCTTGCTTTGCAGGCACTAGTGTCTCATGAAATCCACGCTCAGACGAGGTTCTCCCGGTTGACTTCTTTTCCGGCCCTTTGGGCTTGAGGGGTTGTTGGTTTGGAGGATTATCGACTCTGGGGACCGATCATTTGGGATTCAGCTAAGTGAGGCCGCTTCAAGAGATGATGATGCCACACCTTCTGTGTATCATATCATCGTTCTTGAAAGTCTGTGACACTAATGACCGCATAGGATGCCGAACTTGTGTTAGTATAGGTCCATACATGTGAGTGGGGTCGGGTTTATTGCAGGAAACCTTAACCTTCAGACAACCTGGTTTTCTTGACAGTGAATCAGTTTTGTTGGTATCAGAGGTTCTCATCATCAGATGTGTGGTTGTTCTTGATAGAGAAGATTTATGGTTTGGTATCAGGGGTCCTTATCATCAGAGATATGTTTGTTCTTGACAGAGCATATTGGGGCCTTTCTCCTCAACAGCACAGTCGTCTTGATCTCCTGCTGCATGATTGCATTTTGCATTTTTGCATACTCATTTGCATATCATTAACGTGTGTCTGTGTTGCAGGTACTGTTTCCCCCGGTTCAGGTTTTCCTACCTTCTGTTGTGCTATTATGGGTTCTCTGAGGAAGACCGTGGCCTATAAGCTCCCCACTCCAGATGTTGTTCAGTTGTCCAGTTTGATTGCTTTGGCAGATGATTCTGTGAGAGGTGAATTCAGAAAGTCTTATGGGAAACTGCTCAGTTTGGTTCGTAAACCTTCCGGGTACGAGTTGAATGGGTTATATGCCTTACTACAGTTCTATGATCCTCCTTTGAGGTGCTTTACTTTCCCGGACTTTATTCTTGCACCTACATTAGAGGAGTATGCTGATTTATTGGGTGTGCCTATCAAGAGTCAGATGCCATTTGTTCATATGGATGCTGAGCCTAATCTGGCTAATCTAGCTCTTTCTCTTCATCTTGATGCCTCCGAGTTGATCTTGTCCAGTTGGAACGGGGTTCCTGGTTTCTCTTTGCAGTTCTTAGTGGGAAAAGCCCAACAGTGTGCCAAAGATGGTTGTTGGATCGTGTTCAACGCCATTCTTGCTCTCTGCATATATGGCATCATTCTGTTTCCTAATATGCCTGATTTTGTGGACTTAGATGCCTTTCATATCTTTGCATCAGGGAATCCGGTCCCTACCTTGATTGGAGATGTCTACCATTCCGTCCATTACAAAAATGAGAACAGAAGGGGTAAGAATGTCTCGTGCTGTGTGCCCCTATTCTATAGATGGTTTGATAGCCACCTTCCCAAGAGGGGTTGCTTTGCTTCATCTGCAGCCACAGCTGAGTGGTCTGAGCATTTGATGAGTCTATCAGCAGAGGATGTTGCTTGGTTTGCTAGAGATATGTTAGGTACTGAGGTTATATTCAGCTGCAGTGGGTTTTCGAATGTGCCTTTGCTAGGCAGGAAGGGCTGTATCAACTATAATCCATCTCTGCTTGTCCGACAGTTTGCTTATGCTTTGAGGGCTCCGCCAAAGGAAGAAGAGGTGCAGGAATCTCTGTACCTTACTGGACTTCTAGAGGGGAATATGTTATCTCAACTTTAGCACGCTTGGAATGATATCCGTAGACGAGGGAAGCCATTATTGGGAAAAAGTAATAGCCAAGCCTACGCTCCGTATGTGACCTGGATCAGAGCCAGAGCAGAGACTATAGGGATGCCATTTCCGCCCGCTAAGCAGGAATGCCCTCCGGTGGTGGAGGAGCCCACTACCGTGTCTATTCAGTAGCATAATCAAGTGTTATCTGAGAGAGATGAGCTAAAGAAGGCAAATGAAGAATTGGAGAAAGAATTGGCTCAGCTCAGAAGCGAGAGAAATGAAGTCGTCCATTCCTTCAAGAGGCAAATCGAGTTGGTGAACAAGTTAGGTACGGATTTGACTAAGCAGATGGCTGAGCGTGAACGCTTGGGGCGGGACTTCAAATCTGTCAATGACGTACTGGCCACTAAGAAGCAGCACTTGGATGAAGCGTACCGGAGAATATCCAAGTTTAATCAGCAGTGGAATGCCACTCTAGCCAATGGCAAGGAACGGGAGGATAAACTAAAACAGCAGATATCCAAATTGAAGGCTCAGGTGAAGGCTAGTGAGAAGAGGTTTGATGAAGAAACTGCTCGCAGATATGCCGCTGAAGACCTGCTAAACAAGGCTCTCGCTAACCTGAAGGAGCGCAAACAGATGTTTGAATCCAAGAAGCGGAGGCTAGAAGATTGTTTCGGCGAAGGAGCATGGGAAGACTCAGTTGAAGGTCTTCAATACACTGTTATGCAGAGGGATTTACTCGTCGAAGGGTTGCTCACTCGGCCTGATCATCCAGAAACGAAGGGGTTGTTAGCAGAGTTTCGCGCCCGTGGCCTTGCTTGACTATATGTGTAATCCCTTTGTTTTTTATCATTGTTGTATGCTGACCATCACCAGGCTTGTTGGTCGAGGTCATGATATTGATTCTGCTTGTACTCAGTGACATTGTATGCCACCTTGATGGGCTTTCTTTATATATATATATATATATATATATATATATGAGATGTCATTTCCATGACTGGATCCAGACTTCTTATCATCAGCACCGGCACTTTGGCACTAGAATCGGGGGAGAAATCTCCCTAAGACACAGACACACATTTGCATTGCATGAAGCATTTGCATGACGAGCACCTTGTTGTTTTTTCTTACCCTTTGTGTATGCAGGTTGCTCCGGGATTGACCGAAGACCGATCCACCGATACCCGACCAGAGCGAATCAAGCTAGAGAAATGGAACAAGTGCAAACTAACATCCAGGAACTCCGAGAGAGGATGGACCGCTTCATGGAGCTCATGCAAGTGGTCGCTACCGGCCAAGACCAGCTCCGAACTCTAGTTCAGCCACTGGTCTCAAGGGTTGACAGCAACAGTGTGCTTCATGGTGGGAGCGTTCCAGTCCCTCCACCTGTTGAAACTCCTCAGAGTGGCATCCCCGTGACCGAGGGGAATGGAAGTGGTAACGGCAATGTGGTCACTAACATCGGGCCCAATGGTAATACGACTGGCGTCGGTAACGGAAACTTTGAGGCTAATGACAATACTGGACTAGGCCATGGCAACACAGGTGCTGGAAATCTGTATGGGCCTAATGCTACTGGATTCGCTGCTGGCAATGGCACTCAGCCATGGCTAGAAGATCGCCAAGAATATTTGCTCTCATAGAGGAGTGCTGAGGGAGAATTGAATGTTGAGGCACGTTTGAGGTTTAAAGAACTCAAGGACAAAATGAAGAGTTTCGAGAACCTGAACACTATGGGTGTCGACATGACTAAACTGGGATTGATTTCTAATTTCAAGGTGCCTCCTAAGTTTAAGGTACCCGACTTTGAGAAATGCAAGGGCACCACTTGCCCTCGCGTCCACTTAAGGTCATACTACCGAAAGATGTCCGCTCATTCTGAAGATGAGAAGCTGTTGATGCACTTCTTTCAAGATAGCTTGTCTGGTCCATCCCTGGAATGGTATATGGGTTTGGAACCCACCAGTGTGCGCACATGGAAAGAACTTGCTGAGGCCTTTGTACACCATTATCAGTATAACAGTGACTTGGCTCCAAATCGGGTTCAACTGCAGAACTTGTCTCAAAAGAACAATGAGGGGTTCAAAGAATACGCCCAGAGATGACGTGAATTAGCAGCTAGAGTTCAGCCGCCGATGGTTGAACGAGAGCTTGTTGAGATGTTTGTAGCCACTCTCCCGGGGGTCTATTATGAGAAACTGGTCAGTGGTATGTCAGGAAGTTTCTCCGATCTCATCATTACTGGCGAGCACGTTGAAAATGGGATCAAATTGGGGAAAATTCAGGGTGTTGATCTATCCTTAGCTGGAGGAGGAAAGAAACCATACAGTAACAAAAGGCGTGAAAGAGAGACGAGCGTCGTGTCTAACGCTCAGAGGAAAGGTAAGGGCCAACGCCAGCAGGTTGCTAGCATAACCATCCCTGCTGTCCAACAACCCTAGTAGCAGCAGCAGCCGCAGCAACAGCAGCCAAATCAGCAAGGGTACAGAAGGTATCAGAACAGAGCACCTCTGGCAAATCGTCACCTTGAGACACCACCCATGTCTTATGCTCAGCTATTACAAACTTTGCTTCAGTTACAGCTAGTCCAGAAAAGAACCCTTGCTCCCTTGACAGGGGCACCCCTGCAGGGTTATGATGCGAATGCAACATGTGATTTTCACTCAGGGGCACCTGGCCACATGATAGAAAACTGTAAGGCATTCAAGCACAAGGTGCAAGATATGGTGGATGCTAAAATCATCAATTTCTCAGATAATGTGCTGAATGTCACAAAGAACCCTATGCCAAACCATAGGGGAGGTGGGGTGAATGCCATTATTGAAGAAGAGAACTTAGATTTATTGACTGATGTCAAGGATCTGAAGACACCGCTTAGCTTCGTTAAAGCCAAGCTGATGAAGAGAGGCTTCTTTCCGGGCTGTGGAGAATTGTGTATGGGATGTGCGATTCATTCCGACGGTTGTGAACAGTTGATAATGGGGATTCAGAGTCTGATGACCGAAGGAATATTGCAGTTTAGCCGAAGGGCCGAATGTGGATCTGGAGAGGTAGTGCTAAAACAGGATGATGAAGTTGCCACCATCACCATCCCTCGCAAGACAATAACCATTTCTGCGCCCAGGCCGACCATAATTACCATCACAAAGGTTGGGCCGATACCTTTTGAAAGCACCAACGCTGTCCCATGGCACTATGGGGCAGACGTCTACTGTAACGGACAGAAATTGGAACTGGAGCCATCTGGGCAGTCTGTGGATAACCTAGTGGGAACTGGCGGAATCACACGTAGCGGAAGAGTATTTGCTCCACCTGAGATTGTGGTTGACAAAGCTGACAAAGCTGAGAAAACTGATAAGGGAAAGAGTAAAGTCGTTGAGGAAACCCCTCGTGGGGTAGAGAAGGACTTACTTGTAAAGGACGTTGAGGAGTTCATGAGGTTGATCAAGAAGAGTGATTACAAGATCATTGATCACCTCCATCAAACACCTTCGAAAATCTCTATTCTGAATTTGTTGTTGTGTTCTGAGGCACATTGCAACGCGCTGCTAAAGGTTTCGAATGCCACGTATGTACCGCAGGAGATCTCGGTCAACCAGTTGGAGGGGGTAGTAGCCCACGTGAATGCTGGAAACGGGTTAGGGTTCACTGACCTAGAGTTGACGCCGAAGGGAAGAAACCACAACAGCGCCCTGCACATCTCGATAGAGTATAGGGGAACAGTTATGTCCCATGTGTTGGTGGAGACTGGGTCATGGCTCAATGTTCTCCCGAAGAAGGCATTGATGAAGCTAGATACGAGAGGATTGATTTGCACACCCAGTGATCTGGTTGTGAAGGCTTTCGATGGAACCAAGCGTCATGTCTTTGGAGAGGTAACTCTGCCAATCCAAGTGGGGCCGGAAACTTTCGACGCAGTCTTCTACATCATGGATATCATGCCATCCTACAGCTGTCTCTTAGGCCGGCCATGGATCCATTCGGATGGTGCCGTGACCTCCACGTTACACTAGAAACTCAAGTATGATGTGGGGGGCAGCATTGTAACTGTCTGTGGCGAGGAAGACATAATGGTGAGCCATTTGTCGTCCTTCAAATATGTTGAGATGGATGGGGAGATCCACGAAACCCTATGTCAGGCATTCGAAACTGTTAAGGTCAAAGACGTGACTCCAGTAATGATTGAGAAACCAGAGATGACTCTCTCTTCCTTCAAGGAAGCTCGGGCCGTTGTTCAAGCCGGATCTCCCCCAGGCTGGGGGCAAGTTCTAGAAATACCTAACAAACAGGACAAGTTTGGGTTAGGATACTTTCCTACTGCTGAAGCCTCCTCCTCTCACAGTGCGTCCCGAGTTAAAGGGTCGATCCAGTTTACAAGCGGCGGGGTGATATTTGAAAGTGTCAACGTAGTGTCTGAAGACGGCGAAGACAGCGATTGTGACCTAGATTCCTGGGTCCAGCCAAGCAAACCAGGCCAGAGCCTCGACAACTGGTCCATCAGGGATATCATCCACGTGATAGGCAAAGAGTAATGATTTACTTTCTCCAATTATTATACAACCCTATGTCCTACTCGGGGCATAGTGGTTTTATTGTCACGGCCTCGTTTGATTATGTACATGCATTTTACCAATAAATCAAAGGGCGTTTTTTCTTCGCATTCAAATGTTGAGATCTCTGTTATTCCTGTTTTATATTTGTTTTGAAAAACAATAAAATGGCAATAGGGTTTGTGCTAACCTGCATATCCTTGTCTTAAGCTTAACCCTTGTTATTGCAGGATTCACATTGCAGATGACATCGACTCTGGACCTTCTACGACTCACTTCGACTTCGATTTCCCGATCTATCAAGCCGAAGAAGAGATTGATGAAGATGAAGACCTTCCCGAAGAGTTGGCCCGTTTGTTGAAACGAGAAGAGAAAGACATTCTGCCTCACGAGGAAGAGATTGAGATTGTGAATCTGGGTTCTGAAGAACTTGTCAGGAACGTCAAGATAGGGGCTACACTGCAGAGTAGTGTCAAGCAGATATTGGTCGAGATGCTTCGAGAGTATAGTGACATCTTTGCTTGGTCATACGAAGATATGCCCGGACTTGATACTGACATCGTGGTCCATCACTTGCCACTGCGAGAAGATTTCCCTCTCGTTAAGCAGAAGCTTAGGAGGAAACAACCAGATATGGCCGTTAAGATCAAAGAAGAAGTACAAAAGCAGCTTGATGCTGGCTTCTTAGCGGTCATTACTTACCCTCCGTGGGTCGCCAACATAGTGCTTGTACCGAAGAAGGACGGTAAGGTGCGAATGTGCGTCGATTATCGGTATTTGAATAGGGCGAGCCCTAAAGATGATTTCCCGCTCCCTCATATTGATGTGTTGGTCGACAATACATCTCAATTTTCCGTGTTTTCATTCATGGATGGCTTCTCCGGCTACAATCATATCAAGATGGCGCCGGAGGACATGGAGAAAACCACGTTTATTACACCTTGGGGAACATTTTGATACAAGGTAATGCCTTTCGGTCTGAAGAACGCAGGGGCCACTTACCAACGAGCAATGGTTACTTTGTTTCATGACATGATTCACCATGAGATTGAAGTCTATGTTGATGACATGATCGCGAAGTCCCAAACGGAGGAGGGGCATCTGGTCAATTTGCTGAAGCTTTTTGATAGGCTTAGGAAATTCAGGTTGAGGCTGAATCCTAACAAGTGTACTTTCGGAGTACGGTCTGGAAAACTACTGGGGTTTATCGTGAGTGAAAGAAGCATTGAGGTTGATCCTGCGAAGATAAAAGCAATACAAGAAATGCCAGCGCCAAAAACTGAAAAAGAAGTTCGTGGTTTCCTGGGCAGAATAAACTACATTGCAAGGTTTATATCTCAGCTCACGGCCACGTATGAATTGATGTTCAAACTACTGAAAAAAGATCAGGCGATTATCTGGAACGAGGATTGCCAGAAGGAATTTGATAAGATAAAACACTATCTACAGGAACCTCCCATCTTGATACCCCTAGTGGCTGGAAGACCCTTAATCATGTACTTGACAGTTCTTGAGAATAGTATGGGGTGTGTTCTCGGTCAGCACGATGAGACGGGTAGAAAGGAGCATGCCATTTATTATTTGAGTAAAAAGTTCACAGATTGTGAATCCCGTTACTCAATGCTGAAGAAAACATGTTGTGCACTCTGTTGCACCCCAAAATTTGCCCTCACAATACAAGACTTTGTGTTCTAAGAAGGTTCACAAGGTTCACAAGTTCTCCAACAACTTGCATAACCTTTCATGAAGTTCATAAAGTCCACAAGCTACTTTATGAAGGTTCACAAACTTCTCAACATCTACAAGACCTTTCATGAGGTTCATGAAGTCCATAGGCTGCTTCTTGAAGGTTCACAAGGTTCACAAAGTTCACAATTGGTCAGAAGAGTTGACAATTCCCTCAGACAATGCGCCTCCTAAGCAGTGCATCCAAAACTAGGGTTTTGACTTTAAATCAGGCTAAATGGACTTACAAGACTTCAAGTGAGCTTCATAACATCTTATATGTGTATAAGAACCCCCATGTCAAGTTTCAAGACTTTTCTCAAAAGTTTGTTCAGTCAGATGATCAGATAAGTCAAAAGCAGTCAATGCAGTTAAAAAGTTAAACTGAGGTCAACTGTGGTCAAACCAAAGTCAAACTTCATGATTTTTTTGCCAAAATCAAAGAGAGGTTGGATTTGGTTCCAGGGGTATTTTGGTCATTTTACGCAAATTCAGCCAATTCCTTGAAGACAAGTTGTCACCAGGTTTTTGAGATAGTTGAGATATTATTTCTGAGACGTGTATTTGTCACAAGGTTTGATTATATTGAGGTATCAATTTGGTTCAGTTCATGGTATTGGAGTTATTCATCAGAAACACAGTTGGATTTTTGATACAGAGTATTAGTCCGCTCGGCTGATGAGGATTTTTTCTCTTTTCATTTCTTTTCTTCTATTTTCAAGTCGCTCCAAACATTTCTGATTCTATTAATCATGTGTGGCTCAATTTAGAATATATTGGAAATTAAGATTAAATCAGTTGGAGTGCCAAGGTTCGATTCAGGTGATTACCAGATACTTGTTCATAGCTATTTGATCCATAATCGAATAGTTGATGTTAAAGGCAGGTTGTTCTAACACAGGCAAACTATCATTTGAGAATGGATTTTTATGATTTTTGGTGCATGCCCGCGGTTGGCCCAGAAAAATGATGGAATAATAGTGGAGATGTTGTTAGCTGATGTTCAAAAGGTGTTAAGGCAAGAAAGTTAACCGAAATCCCGAGCTCTCGCATTATAAAAAAGTATCTTATGCTTTTAAATGTAAAGGTAAGACTTCTACTGGATATTCAAGTCTTCGGAAGCATTCATTTGGACTTCATAAAAGAGTCATGATTTTGTTCATTTAACATAAGGGCGGTACATCTAAGTATACTAATAAGTTTGTTGTAGAACAGGTCATACTCGTTTCAGCACGTATAAACATAACTACTAAGTTACGAAAACCCTGTTTACATGTTAAAATCAACAAAGAATGTATCGGTGGATCAAAATTAAAGATATCCCATCCTAAAATTTCAAAGCAAACAACCACAGAATTTCTTGCCAACGTCAACTGTGGCCTCATACAAAAGTGCTCAGATATTTGAAGGCCTGGGTCTTGGGTCCTTTGTCACAAATAATTGAAAAATGCTTTTCCAGAACATTTGAGATGCTCGCACGTGACGCACTTCGATCAAATGAGTTGGTTTTCCCTTCTCATATTTTCTCTCGGAAGTGCAGAAGCTGCAGCGTTGCCGAATCCCGGAGATTATCATTGGAGGAAAAGTGGCGAACTTCGTCTGAATGATCCACTTGATGTTGCAAAACTTCAAGAATCTGGACGTATATAAACGGTATTCCAAGATCATTCATGAGCTGAACAAGGCTTGCAACCTTTCTGAAATTTAAGGATACTTCAGGTTGAACCTGCATCACGACACATACCGAGTTACCACATGATTTAGAGCATAAGAAGGGAAATTTAATTGGGCTATGCGCAAGAACTTACCTCTCGGTGAACTCTGATGCATCACGTCATGAAGGTCATGAAGGTCGCTACCTTATGCTGAGACCAACGCTTCGCCGTAGCCGCATTCCAACCTGTTAAAATAAGAAACGGTCAGTAGTTAGAACACAATTTCAGATATGAGTCAAAGTAAATAACAAGGTAAAGGGAATTAAAATTCAGCCCTCAGTTTGGCTCATCATCGGGTGTGAAACTCGAGCGGCTGGAAGGGCAATGGCCGAAGCCTGTTACCAACTCCCTACCGAGCACCGAGGATAACAGAATTGCGAGCATACAATAATTTGGGACAAATTCTCAACATTCTTCGAAGTCGCCAGCCACATTCAAGGGGGCAACCACGTTCAAATCATCAGTTCAGACCCAAGGTCATCATCACTGAAGTTCTTAGTGAAACCCAGACATAATCGAAGGCAACAAGCAGCATTATCAATTCCCTCGTCGGTTCAGACCGATATGTCATCATCACCGCGTCAAAACTCCCTCGGCAGCATTAATCCGGCAGTATCTGACCATTAGGTTCTTTCTGAAAGAAGAAGAAGAAAAGTTAGTGTATGTTCGGAACAGAAATCAAAAACAGATATCCAACGAAACCGAATTCGAATCTGGATACAAGCAAATCAAGTTGTTTCCAAATCAGAAAACCCAATCCGTATTCAATCCAAATCTGTGAGTCTGGAAAGGAAAAAAAGAATCCAATCCTATCAAAAAAAGATCTCAATCAATATCCAAATCAATATCAAACAAAATCAAATCGGGTTTATTCGCAAAGATAACGTAAGCTCAAAAGTATCCAAGCCCATCAGAGAAAAGAGAAAGGTATAAAATTAGAACATTCTCACCAAGAGAGGAGGCCGAAAAAAATCACAAAACCCTAATACGAAGAACCCTAGCGGCCGCGTACGAAAAACGAAAATCATCAAGCAACGCCGTTCCAAAACATCACCACAAACGAACTGAATCGAAGACCGCCATCGTCATCCTCACTGGAGACGGGCAATCAACCTTCTTCGAGCCTCAGCTCCGACATCATCGGCCCTTTTTTTCAGCGAAACCCTCAAAAACGTGAGTAATAGTCAGTGTTGTAAACGTTTAACATCATCTATGTTTGTTTTAGGATGGGTCAATGGCCATGAGAGAAAGACGATAAGAACGCCATGAAAGACGAAGAGATAGAAGAGATAAAGTGTGAACGGCGCTGCGAGACACAATAGGGTTTGAAACCCTAGATTGATTGTCCCCTTTTGTTTAATCGCGACATGCAACCGGGTTGGATTGGAAACCCTACTGGCTCAACTTCCTCTTTATTTTTTATTTTGTGATCTATTATTATAATTATCATTATTATTATTTCGTTAAACCCTTTTTTTTAAATGCTAATTAAATTTTTTTAAAAAAATAATAATAATAAACTAACACATTTTAGTATTAAAATTTAAACCTTTTTAAAAATAAAATTTCTTTTAGATAATTAAGTTGAAACTGTTTTTGAAAATTAAACTTAAATTTTTTTATGTAATAATATTAAATCTTCTTTTAACCTAAATCAAAACTTCTTCTTTATATCAAAAAATAAACAACAAGAATCTCTAATTTTGCACTTTTGTCTCATAATTCATCTGATTACCGTTTGACTTTGCCTACTAATGTGTGTGCTCATTTTTTCAGGTTTACTGTTATTACATGGTGTTTCTATTTAAGTTTCATTATTATTGTATCTGTTTCTGGAATGTAACCTCGCGAACCAACAATCGCGCTTACTTTCCGCATTTTATTCCCGTTTGCATGATTTAAATTCCTCACACTTTCATCACTATTATTTCTGTCACATTGCACACATCCGAAGGTTAGGTCTAACTGTTTGGCCGCCACGCCAATAGTCCGTAAAACTTCACACATTCAACTTCAAACCCTTACAACCTCACAAACCCTAATTTTCACAAATGTCTCGCCGCAGGAAAAATTACAATTTTACCCCTAGCATTAGGTCAAAGAGCCGCCGCGCTCATTTTAGGGTTTCCCGCCGTGGAATCCCTAATTTAACCCTAATTACAACTTAACAATTCAACATAGAGATTTGGAGTTTCTACACTCCGCGTAAGCGTGTCCTTAAGATGCGTTTATTCCCCTTGAGACCGTGACCACAGTCAAGAAGTCTCTAACCTCCCTTTTGAGGGGAACTACGATTACTCTGATTCCACTCCCGTAAGGATACGTAGGCACAAGATGCGATGTCTTGCCGAGTAAACTTAGAATTAACCCCCTTTATTATTTATTATTGCTTATTTATATTTTATTTATCTTTGCTATTTAATTATTTTGCTTATTATTTTGTAATTGTTTCTTAGATGTAAAGTTGTTTAATTATTTAACTATTATTATGGTTAGTAATTAGGGAGTGTAACAACATGTATGTAATATTAAAATAAATTTAGATCACTTTTAAATAAAGATAATTAAAATAAACACGTCACACACGTAAGTCGGTTTTAATCGCCGTCTCACTTCCTAAGGATATCCCTCAAGTTGCCTACGAATAATGGTTAAGTGGGGTGTATAAAGCAAGTCCCTCAAATAGAAAAATCATCAAAGTCCCTTATGGTTGCCTTACGAATCGAGTCCCTTTCGAAAAATGATGATGGTCCCTTATATGTGCTTATTACATCCCACAATGGCCTTCAAAGTCAAATTGTCCCTCACATATCCCTTAACATCCAAAGTAAGGACTACCTACTCCATTATAGTAGGGATAGTCTTACTAAAGGAAAGAATGAAGAATAAGAAAGACCTTTAAACATTAGAGTAGGTTACTCCTAGGTGCTTGCTCACTTCAAAACTGTTTCGCACTTAAACAAATTTTCAACAAGTTTTCAAACAAGTTCTTAACACATCCTTACATGGATTATTTATTAACTATTCTGAAAATTTTCTATTCACACACTACAATTTCAAAACAATTCAAAAGTGAGCTTAAGTACCTAAGAGCCCATGGATAACCATGGATGAAAAGGGTGCTAACACCTTCCCTTTTCATAACCTACCCCCCGGACCCAAAATATTCTCTAAGGTCTTTCCTGTTCTTTTATAACCTTTCCTTATGGATAAAATAAAAGTCGGTGGCGACTCTTGCTATCCGCAACATTGTTTAAAGTCAGTTCTCCCACCGTGTTACAGAACTGGCGACTCTGCTGGGGACTTATTTAAGAGGGGTACCCTTAGGAATTAAGATCACTTTAAATTGTTTGCCTTGTTTGCTTTATTATTATATTGTTGGGGTGCTCTTATGTGTGAAAGGTCCTAACCCGGATCTAGTGTACCTTAGGTAAATGGCAATAGACCAAGGAAACTGTACGACGTATATCGATACGGTTGATCTGGTGGCCATAGTTAGTGCGACTTCTTGGTTGGTGCTTATATTCCTTAAGTCAAGTTGAGGATAATATTGAGGCTGCCATATGTTGTCAATGCACTAACTGACTTTTAGAACCCTAGTTAACTCATCTTGGCCTTTAGAAAGTAGTGAGGTAACCGGCTTTGGTGCAGACTGAAGTTGGTTGACACTCGATACTACGCTCATTGAGATCTTAAACTTGGAGGGTTTTGGTTGGCAAGTAAGTTGCCTTCTGAACAACCACCCTTGTGAAGGATCAATGATATTGAGATCCCTTAGAACCTGGTTACTTTTGTAGGACAGGATGAACCATCTAACTTCAGGGGAGGGTACTTGCCTTTGAACCTCATGCAAGCCTTTAAACCTAAGGCTATGGTGTGACTTGTTTGTGTGTGCCACATGTTTGTGATTGAGCATGACATCATGACATCATCATGCATCATAAGCATATCATTTTCCCTAACCATTTCAAGGACCAAAGGATTTATCTTTGTTCTTTGTTGCAGGTCATGGCTTCTGCTCGTAGAAACACCATCAGGATCAACTTTGTAGGGATACCTGCTAAGCTCAAGGAGTTGGTTTCCCTAGTGCCTGATCATTCCCAGTTCAACAAGAGACATGGTCACTTATTGGATCTAGTTACTTCAGGGTTCAGTGAAGACATGATGAGTGTGCTGTTTCAGTTCTTTGACCCTAAGCACCATTGCTTTACATTTCCTGATTATCAGTTGGTTCCAACCATGGAGGAGTTCTCCAAGCTTCTGGGTATACCTGTTCTTGATCAGAAGCCATTCACAGGCTTAGAGAAGGAGCTTAAACCAGAAGTTATTGCTGCAGCTCTACATCTGAAGAAGTCTGACATTGTTCTAGAGACGAGAAGTGGAGTTAAAGGTATTCTTGCCAAGGTATTAGTGGATAAAGCTCAAATGTTCTTGAAGGCTATGAGCTACGATGCTTTTGAGGAGATCTTAGCCTTATTGATTTATGGCTTAGTGTTGTTCCCCAATCCTGATCAGTTCATAGACGTTCATGCCATCAACATATTCCTGAGTCACAATCCGGTGCCTACCTTACTTGGAGACATCCTACATTCTCTTCACACCCGTACTACAAGGGCAAGAGGAACTTTGATGTGCTGCATACCTTTACTTTCTAGGTGGTTTATTTCTCACCTTCCTCGCTCAGTAATGAAGAATGAGCAAGGGTTCAGATGGTCCAAGAGGATCATGTCACTTTCTCACTCAGACATCCATTGGTGCTCCAGATCTATGGAGAATGTCACCATCATTGACCGTTGTGGGGAGTTTCCTAATGTACCACTTCTAGGCATAAGAGGAGGCATCACCTACAACCCATCTCTAGCTTTATGACAGTTTGGTTACGCCCGGAGCGATGGTCCACATGACATGTTGATTCAGGGCATTGTGTTTGACTACGACAACGATCTTCAGGGTTACCGTCAGAGATTCATCCGAGCTTGGGGAAAGGTAAACAGGATTGACAGCAAGACACTGGAGCCTAAGTACACTATTCCTATGGAGGCTTATCTCAGATGGGTACGATCTCGTGCTCAGACACTCATGATGCCATATCCTGCCGTCCTACCAGTTACCATGGAACCTGTTGCTGAAGGAGACATAGCTTATACCATCCTTCACCCAGACATGCCTACTGATATGGAAGACTTGCAGAGATCATGGATCCAACTGAAAGAGCAAAGGGATACTTTCGAGGCTCATTACAAAGCAAGCCAAGCAAGGATCCTAGAGCTAACAAAGCTACTTCATGAGGAACGAAACCTCAACTCATACCTCAACACCAAGGGGAAACGTCCATGGGAGACTTAAAACCCCATCTTTTGTACTTATTTCGTTTTCATTTTTTGTAAGCCTAAAAGGCAAAACAAGTTATTACTAATAAAAAGTTACTTTCTTGATTGTTTAAGCAAATTTAAATCCTGCGGTCCTTGAAAACATTGCATATGCATTCCCATATCATTGCATCACAGGTTTATAATTGTGCACAGGTTTCTCCTCTTCTCGCTGTTTATTTCAGCAATGGCTCTTGAACAATCAGTTAAGGATCTCCAGGCACAGAATGCACAGTTCCAAGAGCTGATCCTGAACCTATCCAAGGGGCAGGATGAATTGAAGACACTGCTGGCCAAGAAGACTAAGAAAGCTAGAAGGTCTGCTGGGCTGCTCAACATGGGAAGAAGGTTCAAAGGTCCTGTCAAGACCAAGGAACATGTTGAAGACTATGAATCTGAAGAATCTGAGCAGGAGAGAGGCAGTCTCCACAACACTATGGGGGACTCTGATTCTGAGGCTAACTACTACCATGAGCCTTACGAAGACAAATTCAAGATGCTGGTGGATAAAATGGATGCTATGGAATTACAGAAATCATCTGGGCTGGATTTTGAGGATTTGAGCTTGATATCTGGGGTGGTCATACCCATTGGGTTCAAAGTTCCTACATTTGTTGTCTATGATGGGGTCTCTTGTCCCAAATTGCATCTGAGGTCTTATGTCAGAAGAATTCAACCCCACACTGCTGATAAAAAGTTGTGGATCCATTTCTTTCAAGAGAGTTTATCTGGAGCTCAGCTAGAGTGGTATTATCAGTTGGAGAGTGTCAACATCAGAGATTGGAATGACCTTGCTGAAGCTTTCTACAAGCAGTATCAATACAATGCTGACTTAGCCCCCACTCGCATGCAGCTTCAAAGCATGTCTATGGGTGCCAAAGAAAGCTTTAAGGAGTATGCTCAGAAGTGGAGAGACTTAGCTGGAAGAGTTCAACCCCCTTTGACTGATAGGGAGTTGGTTGATATGTTCATGTGTACGCTGAATGGTCCGTTTTACAGTCATCTCATTGGAAGCTCATCATCTGACTTCACTGAGTTGATCATGACAGGAGAACGAGTAGAGAATGGTATCCAGAGTGGTAAGATCCAAGTGGGCACTTCTTCATCAGGTGCTGCAAAGAAGCCTCCCACTGGGAAGAAAGAATCTAATGCTGTGTACGGTCAGCCTGATCGTAACAGAAGGCATCAGTCTGTTAGTGCAGTTCATATTTCAAATCCAACTCCTGCAACAACAGAGCAGCCTCAAGGCAACCAACAGAGGGCTAGAAGACAGTTCACGAAGATCAACATGTCAATGGCTCAGGCATTGCAACACTTGTTGAAAGCTGAACTTATTACTCTGAGGGAGGCCCCTCAGAATCCCAATGTTACCTCTCCCAAGTACAATCCCAATGCACGATGTGCATATCATTCAAACTGTCCAGGACATGATACTAATAACTGCTGGGTCTTGAAGAACAAAATTCAGGATATGATTGATGCTGGAGAAATTGAGTTTGATCCACCAGGTACTCCAAATGTGATTACAGCTCCAATGCCAAATCACGAGAAGACTGTCAACGCCATTGATGAAGATATTGATGAAGATCTGCATGTCTATTCAGTTACGGAGTTGAGCACACCATTGTCTGTTATCAAAAAGAGGTTAGTACAAGCTGGGATCTTTCCAGGTTGTCATGAAGATTGTCTATATTGTACCTATAAGCCGGATAGTTGCTTCATTTTGAGAGATGGGATTCAACGTCTCATGGATAAATATACTATAGTGTTTGAAAGAAGACCAGCATCTGTAGAAAGTATGGTGGATCATCTGACTCAGGGTAAGAAGATTGAAGAGGTTGACATGGTTGACAAAGTACCACTAAGAATCACTTCAAAGGGTCCCATTAAAATCACTCATCAGGGCCCAATCAAGATTACTGCTGAAGGTCCTGTGAAAGTTGTTGCTGAAGCCAGAGTAGCTCCTCTGATCATTACCACTCCTGGTCCTATTCCTTATACATCTGACAAAGCTGTGCCTTGGCACTATGGGTCGGATGTTTACATCCATGGTGTCAAGCAGGAGCCTTTACCTGATATGCCTGTTGACATTGATAATATTGCTGGATCTAGCAAGATCACTCGTAGTGGAAGAGTCTTCTCTCCTCCAGTTGCTTCTAAGAGTGCAGTTACTCCTGCTGTTACTTCCACCACTGATGCTCGGGGCAAGGGTCCTGTTATTGAGCCTGTATCTACTGATGTGCCAGCTGCTGATGACCTCTCTAAGCAGATGGAAGAAGTATTGAAAATCATTCGCAAGAGTGATTATGATATTGTTGATCAGCTGGGGCATACTCCCTCAAAGATTTCTATGCTCTCCCTGTTATTATGTTCTGAGGCTCATGCCAAGTCATTGATCAAGTTTCTAAAGATGGCTCATGTACCCAGTGCAATTTCTGTGGACCAGTTTGAGAATTGTGTTGCTCACCTGACCTATGACAACGGGTTAGGATTTTCTGATGCTGACTTGACCCCTGCCAAGAGGGATCATAACAGGGCCTTGCATATTTCAATTGAATGCAGGGGCACTACCCTGTCTCATGTGTTGATAGACAATGGTTCCTCTCTGAATGTGTTGCCTAAGGAAGTCCTGAACAAGTTGAGTCCTGAAGATACGGTATTGAAGCCCAGTAATATTGTGGTAAAGGCTTTTGATGGTTCTAGAAGAGTAGTGCATGGGGAAATTGATCTTCCAATCAAGGTTGGCTCTCAGGTGTTCACTGCTACATTCTATGTGATGGATATTCGTCCTTCGTACTCATGTCTGCTTGGTCGTCCCTGGATCCATGGGGCAGGTGCTGTGACCTCCACATTACATCAAAAGTTGAGATATCCGGTGAATGGAAAAGTTGTTACTGTCTTTGGAGAGGAAGAATACTTTGTCAGCCATGTAAACACTTTCAAGTATCTGGAAGTAGAAGGTGAATACATTGAAACTCCATGTCATTCATTTGAAGTGGTTCCCTGGGCTGTTAAAGATTGTGTGACTCCTCCTGCTGTGAAGAAGGTTCCTGTGGTCATCAGAAACCCTACAACAATGGCAATGTCCTCCCTCAATGATGCAAAAGCTGTGGTGGAAGAAGGTGGTTGTACTATTTGGGGTCAGCTTCCTGATATTCCATACAAGTCTGACAAGTTTGGTTTGGGTTTCACTGCAGAGTCCCAGAAGGCTGTCCGTCGTGCCCGTGCTGTTCGTATCACCAATCAAGGGGTTATCAATGCTGTGGGAGATCAAGATGAAGACTACAACTTGGAGGCATGGATTTTTCCTACTGTGGGTGCTGGACTCAATAATTGGACAGCTGAAGATGTTATCCCTATCTCCTTTAGTCAGGAGTAAATACTATTACTGTGTTATGTTTTTAAATTTATAATTTCTGGAACAATTAAAACTTTCAAGCCATGTGCCTTACCCGGGGCACAATGGTGTGCTTGTTACGGGTTGTCATTTCATTTGCATACTTCATTCAATAAAATCAGTGGACGTTTCGTTTTCGTAAATATTGTGTTCCTTGTCTTTCTTTTTCTTTTATTTTTGCTTTATCAGCTATGTGTTCTTACACACACCCACGTCACTAAAATGCAGATCCTCATCCACTCTGGATCCAGTTGATAACAGTTCTACTATTGCCAATTACAATTTCGAGAATCCGATCTATCAAACTGAAGACGGAAACGAGGACGATTGTGAAATACCTGTAGAGCTTGCTAGGTTGTTACAACAAAAAGTGAAAGCTATGCGAGAGATGCCAGCTCCCCGTACTGAGAAGGAGGTTAGAGGTTTCTTGGGACGATTGAACTACATTGCAAGATTTATTTCCCAATTAACTACCATCTGTGAGCCAATCTTCAAGTTGTTGAAGAAAGATCAGGTGATGGAATGGAATGATGAGTGCCAGACTGCCTTTGATGAAATCAAGAGATATTTGATAGAACCTCCAATTTTAATGCCACCAGTTGATGGAAGACCCTTGATTATGTATTTAACAGTATTAGACAACTCAATGGGGTGTGTATTGGGGCAACATGACGAGTCTGGTCGAAAAGAGCAGGCAATATACTACCTTAGCAAAAAGTTTACCGACTGTGAAACAAGATACTCACTGCTCGAGAAAACTTGCTGCGCTTTGGCATGGGCTGCTCGCCGACTAAGACAGTATATGTTGACCCATACTACCTTGTTGATTTCGAAGATGGATCCAATCAAGTACATATTTGAGAAACCTGCTCTCTCCGGAAGAATTGCAAGATGGCAAATGATCTTTACGGAATATGATATACAGTATACTACTCAGAAGGCCATTAAGGGGAGTGTTGTTGCTGATCATTTGGCTCATCAAGCAGTAGATGATTACCAGTCAATGAATTTTGAGTTCCCTGATGAAGACATTATGTCTGTTACCAAAGAACCTGGACAATATGACGGACCTGAACAAGGATCCCGATGGACTATGGTTTTTGATGGAGCCTCCAATGCACATGGTAATGGTGTTGGTGTTGTGATTAGTTCCCCTGAAGGTTGTCATACCCCGATTACTGCCAGACTTTGTTTCTATTGTACCAATAACATGGCTGAGTATGAGGCATGTATCATGGGTATGCAAGTTGCTATTGATATGAAGATTCAGTTCCTTGAGGTGTATGGAGATTCAGCTCTGGTAGTAAGTCAGATTAAAGGAGATTGGGATACAAAGCATGATAATCTCATTCCTTACAGAGAACATGTGTTGTCTTTGATCCCACATTTCAAAGAGATTACTTTTGGACATATTCCACGAAGAGAGAATCAGTTGGCAGACGCATTGGCCACCATGGCATCTATGTTTGAGATAAGCTGGGATGATGAAGCTCCCAAGATTACCATTGATAGATTTGAGAAGCCTGCATACTGCAATGAGATTGACACTGAAGGGGCAAGTGGACTCCAACATATGAGGGACCATTTGTAGTCAAGACAGTGTTCTCAGGAGGTGCCATGATACTGACTACAATGGATGGTGAAGACTTCCCACAACCTGTAAACGCAGACATAGTTAAAAAATACTACGCATAAAAAGAGACCCGCTAGGTTGACAGGCCTAGGAAAAAATAAGGGCATCCCGGCAAACCAAAAGGGTTTGGGCAAAAATTAGGGATATATATATATAAAAAGATGTACACCCGGCAAGTCGAAAACCTGAAAAGGCGGCTTGGGCAAAAAAGGGTATCCCGGTGGATTGAAAACCTGAAAGGGCAATCCAGGCAAAAGTTAGGGATTAAAGCGTATGACTATGTCTCGTTTGGATCACTCATGAAACTGCAACCAGTTGTACTACTTACTCAAGCTCAAACAGATAAAGCTCAATCCAATCGTTTCCGTCTCAACAGCAAGAAGATGAGATACTTGAGTGGCAATAGTAGAATTGAAACTCAATAGGATTATTTCCCACATAGCTGATTCTTTTTGTAAAACGTCATGACAAAATTCTCTTACTAGGGTTTATGTCTCCTTGTACAAACTTACCCGTGTATGGGTCACTTTTGATATAAATAAATTCCATCTTTTGAATCCAGATTCACTTTTACCCTATTTACATAAGCGAAACGTCCATTGGTTGTGTTTGAATGTATGTATGCCTTTGAATATGATTGATGTTTACCAGAAACGCATGTATGCTTTTAATATGATTGATGTTTACCAGAAATGCATGAAAATGCAGTAATAGTATTTACTAAGGACGAACGAGGGAAAGATTTCAACGAAGCTTCGCCGGTTCATCTTTACAAGACAGTTACAAACCATCAGTAGGACTAATCCATTTTCACAAAGTCTAAATCTCCCCTGGAATTTATATCCATCTCTTTTATCCTCATACGGATATACGGGAAATTACTTTCCAATAAGGGCACGATGAACGAAGACGGGATGTTATACTTATCCTACTATCAAACGAAAACGAAGGTTATCTATACCCTACTATCCCCAACAACGGGAGGTTATCTATACCTTGTTATCCCCAACAACGGGAGGTTATCTATATCTTGTTATCCCCAGCAGACGGAGGGTTATATATTCTTCAACAACGAATCGGGATTTATTTTTCTTGGCCAGCAGTTGTTATACAAGGATATCCAGACACTTCCAGTAGTGTCATAGCATACATACATTATTTACATCATACCATAACATATATGTCTATAGTACATTACCTAAGTGCATCATGTCATACATGCATACATAAAGCCTAAACTAATGTTGTTATACAGAATGCTACCTTGTTTTCAGGTTAATTATCCAACAAACAAGCTTATGATCTTTGGGACTGCTTTATTGTAACCTCAGGGTTACTTTATCCTCCTGATGAGCTTCTTATTACTTTGGGACTGCTTTATTGTAACCTCAGGGTTATTTTATCCTCCTGATAGCCTCTCATGACTTCAAGACTGCTTTAGAGCTACTGATTTCTCTATCTTCCTGAAATCATCCTATTACTTCAAGACTGCTTTAGAGCTATTCATTGCTCTATCCTCATGAGGTCATATTACTACTTCAAGACTGCTTTAGAGCTATTCATTGCTCTATCCTCCTGAAGACATATCACATTATTATTTCAAGACTGCTTTAGAGCTATTGATTGCTCTATCCTCCTGAAGACATATCACATTATTATTTCAAGACTGCTTTAGAGCTATTGATTGCTCTATCCTCCTGAAGACATATCACATTATTATTTCAAGACTGCTTTAGAGCTATCCATTGCTCTATCCTCCTGAAATCATTACTTCAAGACTGCTTTAGAGCTATTGATTGCTCTATCCTCCTGAAGACATATCATGTTACTATTTCAAGACTGCTTTAGAGTTATCCATTGCTCTATCCTCCTGAAATCATTACTTCAAGACTGCTTTAGAGCTATTGATTGCTCTATCCTCCTGAAGACATATCATGTTACTATTTCAAGACTGCTTTAGAGCCATTCATTGTTCTATCCTCCTGAAATCATATCATTGCTTCAAGACTGCTTTAGGGTTATCACTATTGATTGCTCTATCCTCATGAAGACATGCTGCTACATCATTATTATTCCAGACTCCTGACAGCTTTCATCATACACCCATATTTTGAACTGCTCCCCCCCTAGTGGCATCTTTAAGCCCACTCAATCATATTCAACTAGCCATCTGTACCACTCTAATGCACTGGTGAGTGCAAATTTTTGGGCTTTTGTGTTCAATCCCCTTCAACCTTCCAGGTTACGACTGGCAAATATACCAATCTAACCCCTCAGGTTTCAGAAAATTGAACAGGGGCAGCTGTTGCACCCCAAAATTTGCCCTCACAATACAAGACTTTGTGTTCTAAGAAGGTTCACAAGGTTCACAAGTTCTCCAACAACTTGCATAACCTTTCATGAAGTTCATAAAGTCCACAAGCTACTTTATGAAGGTTCACAAACTTCTCAACATCTACAAGACCTTTCATGAGGTTCATGAAGTCCATAGGCTGCTTCTTGAAGGTTCACAAGGTTCACAAAGTTCACAATTGGTCAGAAGAGTTGACAATTCCCTCAGACAATGCGCCTCCTAAGCAGTGCATCCAAAACTAGGGTTTTGACTTTAAATCAGGCTAAATGGACTTACAAGACTTCAAGTGAGCTTCATAACATCTTATATGTGTATAAGAACCCCCATGTCAAGTTTCAAGACTTTTCTCAAAAGTTTGTTCAGTCAGATGATCAGATAAGTCAAAAGCAGTCAATGCAGTTAAAAAGTCAAACTGAGGTCAACTGTGGTCAAACCAAAGTCAAACTTCATGATTTTTTTGCCAAAATCAAAGAGAGGTTGGATTTGGTTCCAGGGGTATTTTGGTCATTTTACGCAAATTCAGCCAATTCCTTGAAGACAAGTTGTCACCAGGTTTTTGAGATAGTTGAGATATTATTTCTGAGACGTGTATTTGTCACAAGGTTTGATTATATTGAGGTATCATTTTGGTTCAGTTCATGGTATTGGAGTTATTCATCAGAAACACAGTTGGATTTTTGATACAGAGTATTAGTCCGCTCGGCTGATGAGGATTTTTTCTCTTTTCATTTCTTTTCTTCTATTTTCAAGTCGCTCCAAACATTTCTGATTCTATTAATCATGTGCGGCTCAATTTAGAATATATTGGAAATTAAGATTAAATCAGTTGGAGTGCCAAGGTTCGATTCAGGTGATTACCAGATACTTGTTCATAGCTATTTGATCCATAATCGAATAGTTGATGTTAAAGGCAGGTTGTTCTAACACAGGCAAACTATCATTTGAGAATGGATTTTTATGATTTTTGGTGCATGCCCGCGGTTGGCCCAGAAAAATGATGGAATAATAGTGGAGATGTTGTTAGCTGATGTTCAAAAGGTGTTAAGGCAAGAAAGTTAACCGAAATCCCGAGCTCTCGCATTATAAAAAAGTATCTTATGCTTTTAAATGTAAAGGTAAGACTTCTACTGGATATTCAAGTATTCGGAAGCATTCATTTGGACTTCATAAAAGAGTCATGATTTTGTTCATTTAACATAAGGGCGGTATATCTAAGTATACTAATAAGTTTGTTGTAGAACAGGTCATACTCGTTTCAGCACGTATAAACATAACTACTAAGTTACGAAAACCCTGTTTACATGTTAAAATCAACAAAGAATGTATCGGTGGATCAAAATTAAAGCTATCCCATCCTAAAATTTCAAAGCAAACAACCACAGAATTTCTTGCCAACGTCAACTGTGGCCTCATACAAAAGTGCTCAGATATTTGAAGGCCTGGGTCTTGGGTCCTTTGTCACAAATAATTGAAAAATGCTTTTCCAGAACATTTGAGATGCTCGCACGTGACGCACTTCGATCAAATGAGTTGGTTTTCCCTTCTCATATTTTCTCTCGGAAGTGCAGAAGCTGCAGCGTTGCCGAATCCCGGAGATTATCATTGGAGGAAAAGTGGCGAACTTCGTCTGAATGATCCACTTGATGTTGCAAAACTTCAAGAATCTGGACGTATATAAACGGTATTCCAAGATCATTCATGAGCTGAACAAGGCTTGCAACCTTTCTGAAATTTAAGGATACTTCAGGTTGAACCTGCATCACGACACATACCGAGTTACCACATGATTTAGAGCATAAGAAGGGAAATTTAATTGGGCTATGCGCAAGAACTTACCTCTCGGTGAACTCTGATGCATCACGTCATGAAGGTCATGAAGGTCGCTACCTTATGCTGAGACCAACGCTTCGCCGTAGCCGCATTCCAACCTGTTAAAATAAGAAACGGTCAGTAGTTAGAACACAATTTCAGATATGAGTCAAAGTAAATAACAAGGTAAAGGGAATTAAAATTCAGCCCTCAGTTTGGCTCATCATCGGGTGTGAAACTCGAGCGGCTGGAAGGGCAATGGCCGAAGCCTGTTACCAACTCCCTACCGAGCACCGAGGATAACAGAATTGCGAGCATACAATAATTTGGGACAAATTCTCAACATTCTTCGAAGTCGCCAGCCACATTCAAGGGGGCAACCACGTTCAAATCATCAGTTCAGACCCAAGGTCATCATCACTGAAGTTCTTAGTGAAACCCAGACATAATCGAAGGCAACAAGCAGCATTATCAATTCCCTCGTCGGTTCAGACCGATATGTCATCATCACCGCGTCAAAACTCCCTCGGCAGCATTAATCCGGCAGTATCTGACCATTAGGTTCTTTCTGAAAGAAGAAGAAGAAAAGTTAGTGTATGTTCGGAACAGAAATCAAAAACAGATATCCAACGAAACCGAATTCGAATCTGGATACAAGCAAATCAAGTTGTTTCCAAATCAGAAAACCCAATCCGTATTCAATCCAAATCTGTGAGTCTGGAAAGGAAAAAAAGAATCCAATCCTATCAAAAAAAGATCTCAATCAATATCCAAATCAATATCAAACAAAATCAAATCGGGTTTATTCGCAAAGATAACGTAAGCTCAAAAGTATCCAAGCCCATCAGAGAAAAGAGAAAGGTATAAAATTAGAACATTCTCACCAAGAGAGGAGGCCGAAAAAAATCACAAAACCCTAATACGAAGAACCCTAGCGGCCGCGTACGAAAAACGAAAATCATCAAGCAACGCCGTTCCAAAACATCACCACAAACGAACTGAATCGAAGACCGCCATCGTCATCCTCACTGGAGACGGGCAATCAACCTTCTTCGAGCCTCAGCTCCGACATCATCGGCCCTTTTTTTCAGCGAAACCCTCAAAAACGTGAGTAATAGTCAGTGTTGTAAACGTTTAACATCATCTATGTTTGTTTTAGGATGGGTCAATGGCCATGAGAGAAAGACGATAAGAACGCCATGAAAGACGAAGAGATAGAAGAGATAAAGTGTGAACGGCGCTGCGAGACACAATAGGGTTTGAAACCCTAGATTGATTGTCCCCTTTTGTTTAATCGCGACATGCAATCGGGTTGGATTGGAAACCCTACTGGCTCAACTTCCTCTTTATTTTTTATTTTGTGATCTATTATTATAATTATCATTATTATTATTTCGTTAAACCCTTTTTTTTAAATGCTAATTAAATTTTTTTAAAAAAATAATAATAATAAACTAACACATTTTAGTATTAAAATTTAAACCTTTTTAAAAATAAAATTTCTTTTAGATAATTAAGTTGAAACTGTTTTTGAAAATTAAACTTAAATTTTTTTATGTAATAATATTAAATCTTCTTTTAACCTAAATCAAAACTTCTTCTTTATATCAAAAAATAAACAACAAGAATCTCTAATTTTGCACTTTTGTCTCATAATTCATCTGATTACCGTTTGACTTTGCCTACTAATGTGTGTGCTCATTTTTTCAGGTTTACTGTTATTACATGGTGTTTCTATTTAAGTTTCATTATTATTGTATCTGTTTCTGGAATGTAACCTCGCGAACCAACAATCGCGCTTACTTTCCGCATTTTATTCCCGTTTGCATGA
Source organism: Lathyrus sativus (assembly GCA_963859935.3). NCBI lineage: Eukaryota > Viridiplantae > Streptophyta > Magnoliopsida > Fabales > Fabaceae > Lathyrus > Lathyrus sativus. The sequence continues at coordinate 137,791,977 of OZ012741.1, read as the reverse complement.
TTTAAATTCCTCACACTTTCATCACTATTATTTCTGTCACATTGCACACATCCGAAGGTTAGGTCTAACTGTTTGGCCGCCACGCTAATAGTCCGTAAAACTTCACACATTCAACTTCAAACCCTTACAACCTCACAAACCCTAATTTTCACAAATGTCTCGCCGCAGGAAAAATTACAATTTTACCCCTAGCATTAGGTCAAAGAGCCGCCGCGCTCATTTTAGGGTTTCCCGCCGTGGAATCCCTAATTTAACCCTAATTACAACTTAACAATTCAACATAGAGATTTGGAGTTTCTACACTCCGCGTAAGCGTGTCCTTAAGATGCGTTTATTCCCCTTGAGACCGTGACCACAGTCAAGAAGTCTCTAACCTCCCTTTTGAGGGGAACTACGATTACTCTGATTCCACTCCCGTAAGGATACGTAGGCACAAGATGCGATGTCTTGCCGAGTAAACTTAGAATTAACCCCCTTTATTATTTATTATTGCTTATTTATATTTTATTTATCTTTGCTATTTAATTATTTTGCTTATTATTTTGTAATTGTTTCTTAGATGTAAAGTTGTTTAATTATTTAACTATTATTATGGTTAGTAATTAGGGAGTGTAACAACATGTATGTAATATTAAAATAAATTTAGATCACTTTTAAATAAAGATAATTAAAATAAACACGTCACACACGTAAGTCGGTTTTAATCGCCGTCTCACTTCCTAAGGATATCCCTCAAGTTGCCTACGAATAATGGTTAAGTGGGGTGTATAAAGCAAGTCCCTCAAATAGAAAAATCATCAAAGTCCCTTATGGTTGCCTTACGAATCGAGTCCCTTTCGAAAAATGATGATGGTCCCTTATATGTGCTTATTACATCCCACAATGGCCTTCAAAGTCAAATTGTCCCTCACATATCCCTTAACATCCAAAGTAAGGACTACCTACTCCATTATAGTAGGGATAGTCTTACTAAAGGAAAGAATGAAGAATAAGAAAGACCTTTAAACATTAGAGTAGGTTACTCCTAGGTGCTTGCTCACTTCAAAACTGTTTCGCACTTAAACAAATTTTCAACAAGTTTTCAAACAAGTTCTTAACACATCCTTACATGGATTATTTATTAACTATTCTGAAAATTTTCTATTCACACACTACAATTTCAAAACAATTCAAAAGTGAGCTTAAGTACCTAAGAGCCCATGGATAACCATGGATGAAAAGGGTGCTAACACCTTCCCTTTTCATAACCTACCCCCCGGACCCAAAATATTCTCTAAGGTCTTTCCTGTTCTTTTATAACCTTTCCTTATGGATAAAATAAAAGTCGGTGGCGACTCTTGCTATCCGCAACATTGTTTAAAGTCAGTTCTCCCACCGTGTTACACACTCGCATGGGCTGCCAAGCGTTTACGACAGTACATGCTCAATCACACAACCATGCTAATTTCGAAGATGGATCCGATCAAGTACGTCTTCGAGAAACAAGCACTTTCGGGCAGGATTGCCAGATGGCAAATGGTGTTGACGGAATATGACATTCAGTACGTTTCCCAAAAAGCCATCAAGGGAAGCGTATTGTCTGAATACCTTGCCGAACAGCCGATCGAAGATTATCATCCGATGAGATTTGAATTCCCTGATGAGGATATCATGTTTCTCAAAGTGAAAGATTGTGATGAACCGTTGCCCGACGAGGGTCCAGACATGAAATCCCAATGGAAATTGATATTTGACGGGGCGATTAATTCTTACGGAAGTGGCATTGGGGAAATCATCACGACTCCCCACGGATCCCACACCCCGTTCACTGCTAGATTGACATTTCCGATCACCAATAATGAAGCAGAATACGAAGCATGCATCATGGGTCTAGAAGAAGCAATTGATTTGAGAATCAAGAACCTAGATGTATATGGTGACTCGACACTTGTGGTTAACCAGATTAAAGAGGAGTGGGAGACTCGTCAATCGAATTTGGTGTCGTACATGAATTATGCCAGAAGGCTGCTTCCGTTCTTTGATCGAGTGGAACTCCATCATGTGCCCTGAGTTGAAAATCAGATGGCTGATGCCTTGGCCACGTTGGCTTCGATGTATAAAGTCAATTTTTGGAATGAAGCTCTAAGGATTGTCCTTTCTCGTCTTGATAGACCTACGTTCGTTTTTGCAATCGAGGAAGCCTCCGATGGTAAGCCATGGTTCCATGATATCCAGACCTTCCTTATGACTAAGGAGTATCCTGCGGGAGCGTCAACCCAGGATAAGAAGACTCTGAGGAGGCTGTCTGGAAATTTCTATCTCAATCCTGATGGAGTTCTGTACAAAAGAAACCACGATCTTGTGCTACTCAGATGTGTAGATGAGAAAGAAGCGAATTTTCTCATGGAAGAAGTCCATGAAGGCACATTTGGTATGCACGCCGGCGGGCATGCTATGACAAGAAAGATCCTGAGAGCAGGATATTATTAGCTGACTATGGAGTCGGATTGCTTTAAATTCGCGAAGAAATGTCATAAATGCCAGATTTATGCTGATAAGATTCATGTGCCGCCGTGCCCGTTGAATGTCATGTCCTCCCCGTGGCCGTTCTCCATGTGGGGCATCGACATGATAGGCAAGATCGAGCCCACTGCATCTAACGGTCATCACTTCATTTTAGTGGCCATCGACTACTTCACCAAGTGGGTGGAGGCAGCCTCGTATGCTAATGTGACCAAGCAGGTGGTGGCTAAACTCATAAAGAGGGACATCATCTGTCGATACGGAATTTCCGAGCGGATCATTACCGATAATGGTTCAAATCTGAATAACAAGATGATGAAGGAGTTATGCCAAAGTTTCAATATTGAACACCATAACTCATCTCCTTACCGGCCGAAGATGAATGGCGCGGTTGAAGCGGCCAATAAAAATATTAAGAAGATTGTACAGAAGATGGTTGTGACCTATAAAGATTGGCACGAGATGTTGCCATTTGCATTGCACGGTTATCGTACGACAGTACGTACATCAACCGGGGCAACTCCTTTCTCACTAGTGTATGGTATGGAGGTTGTCCTACCGTTAGAAGTTGAGATTCCTTCTTTACGAGTTTTGGTTGACGTGAAACTCGACGAGGCAGAATGGATCAAGAACCGACTGAACCAACTCAGCCTGATGGACAAGAAGAGATTAGCATCGATTGCATATGGTCGTTTGTACCAGAGACGAATGAAGAAAGCTTATGATAAGAAGGTGTGTCCTAGAAGCTTTCAGACGGGTGATCTCGTCCTGAAGAAGATTCTTCCTCCACACTCCGATCACAAGGGCAAGTGGACTCCCAATTACGAAGGTCTGTACGTTGTAAGCAAGGTCTTCTCGGGAGGAGCCTTGTTATTATCCACAATGGATGGCGAAGATTTTTCATCCCCGGTGAACGCGGACGCAGTTAAAAAATACTTTGCTTTAAAATGACCCACTGGAAAGAAAAAGAATATCCAGGCAAAAATGGGGCATCCCGGCGAACCATAAAAAAGGGAAAAAAGGTTCGGGCAAAAATTAGGGATATAAATGAAGAATGTACACCCACAAAGTCAAAAATCTGGAAGGGAGACTTTGGCAAAAAAGGGTATCTCGGTGAATCGAAAACCCGGAAGGGCGATTCAGGCAAAAGTTAGGGATTTGAAAAGCAAATGGCTGCGTTCCGCGCATGGACTTTCATTGTTTAGTGGTTTGGAAGACCTGAGGGCCGTTTACCTGAATCAATCTCTTCTGAAGCTGAAGCGTCAGAGAAGTATCGAAGTCGAGTGGGTCATAGAGGGATCAACTCATGGTATTCGTCTACGCCACATTGCCGACATTTGTGTATATACTGATGTATATTTATGTTTTTATGCTTGCGCAGCTTCCTCATTCTAGGAGCTTGCATCTGTTGTAAAACATTTTGCCCATTCCGGGGTTCGTTATCAATGAAACATATACTATTCAGCAATTATGTGTGTTTGTTTAGCATTTATCTGTTTTGTTTGCGAAAAAGAACGTCGATGTTTTTGACAAAATGCGGATACATAAACTTACTGGCCTAAGCCAATAATTGTTGAAACATTGAATTACTTGAATATTGTTGCAGGATGATAACCTTGATAGGTCCCTTTGAGAAGGGTATCTTGTCTGTTTGTTTGTGCTGTTGCAGGTATGGCATATTCCAGGCAGTACGCCGTATGTGTTCCCAAGCGGGATGATTCCTTCTTCCCCAGTAAGTTCAACAGTGTCTCCCCACGGAGTCTGAACATAGGACCAAGAGTATTGATATGTCTCCCCAAGCAGAGATAGATTCTCTCCCCAACCAGATGCATCCTGAGGCAGGATCATCATTTTCCCAGTTGAGTCACGCGTTGGAGCGTATGTTCATCCCCCAGCACTGAGCCAATGTGCAGTTTTCTCGTAGAAAACTATTCGTAAGTGTGCTGCTTTCGATAGTTTCAGACTGAAGTCTCCGGCGGAATTGAAATTCCTCACAGAGTTGTATTCTCCCCGGCAGGCAGGAGTGATTCCAGCGTCTAGTTACCATCCTTATCCGAGTTTGCAGTTCCCCTAGAGAGCCGAGTCCTTGGAAGTTGTTGAAGCCATGATTGGTTTTCCCCAGTAGAGTGTTAAATAGTTGATGTTGTAATTCCCCACCGAAGTCGTTATCTCCAGGAAAGTTTTAGCTGCGAAGGCCGTGCAGTTTATTTCTGCGATTAACATCAGTTCCCTCAGCAGTCTGTGGTTCGTACACCTAGTTGAGCGGGTTCAGGTTCTTGTAGAACCTTGGTCCCCGACAGCAGTCGACTGAAGTTCGTTTCCCCAGGCGGAGTCCAATTGAGATTGGTGTGACTTCTTCTCCTCGGCAGGATGATTCCCTCCTCCACCAGAGTGGTTCTTTCTCCTTGACAGGAGGATTCTCCCTTCAGCATTTATTTTGCTGATGGGGTCATAGCATTTTGCATGATTGCATAGAATTTACCCTAAAAATGCGTAGCATTTCCACCGCGTGGAGCATTGCGCCATTGTCAAAGCATATGCATATGAAACATGAGCTAGGTTGTTATCGTTCTTGTTTTGCAGGTGTTCCTACGCAGAATGGTTTTCTCAAGATGATTCTTGAATTCCCTAGCGAAGTTGTTTGCTTAAGATGATTCTTAAAAAATCCTCAGTGAATTCTCCAGAGTTGGTTGCTCTAGTTGATGCTTAGAGTCCCCGACAGAGTGTTTGCTCAGGATGATCCCTGAAATCTCCAGCAGAGTTATTGGTTCAGGATGATTCTTGAAGTCCCCGGCGGAGTTATTTGTCCAAGGTGATTCTTGAAGTCCTCAGCAGAGATGATTCACCCAGAATGATTTCTGGATCCCCGAAGCAGAGTTACTTGATAGTTATCCAGAATCCCCAGCGGAGATGTGTCATCCCCAGCAGGTCTTAAACATAGAAGTTGAAATTTCCTTGAACACTTGATGATTGAAGTCCAGCAGCGGTGCCAAAACCCCAGACTTACTGATGAAGTCTAACTGCGAGTCAAAGCAGTTCTCCCAGCTGACGCGGAGTGCCTGACAGAAAAACATTATATATCCTTAGTGGTTCCTGATTGATTAAGGATTCCATTTGAAGACTTACTGACAAAGTCCAGCTGCGAGGTCGAAGCAGTTTGCCTAGCTGACGCAGGGTGCCTGATGGCAAAAGAATGAACTGTGATGTCGAAGCAGTTCTCTCAGCTGATGCGGAGTGCCTGATGGCAGAAGTTTGGATGTCTCTATTTGGTACATGATTGACCAAGAATTCTATTCCCGACTTGCTAACGATGTCTGGCTGACGCCCGGGATGTTCTTTGAATGCCCGACGGCATAATTAACTTGATTGTTAAAAATTCCTTAACGACCTGATGAGTCCCGAGGATTCCTTCCGCCGCAGTGTCGTAGAACGCCTGACGGCAATATCAGCTATGTATCGCCGGTTACTGAGTGACCAGTGATCCCTTGATGATTTGAGGAAGCAGCTGCAGCGAAATTTGATAATCATCCTTACGGAGATTTGAGAGTAACCCTTCACCAGTTACCGAGTAACCGGTGATCCCTTATTGACTTACTGATGAAGTCCGACAAAGATATTGTCAACGTGCCTAGCGACACGATGAGTCCATAGGCGACGATAAGGAATTGTTTCTGCAGTGGCGCAGAATTCCTGACGGCATGATCAACCATCCATTGCCAGTTACCGTGTAACCAGTGATCCCTTGATGAATTGAGGACGAAGATCTACGACAAAATCAGATGATCATCCTGACGGAGATTTGAGATTAGACCCTTCACCAATTCCCGTGTGACCAATTCCCCAGTAGAGTTGTCGTGCCACTATCATGCTCAGTTTTGAAGATATTCCTACCAATCAGAGTATCGTTTACCTGTGCGGTTGGCAAACCGCCAATTACCGTGTAAACGGTGATCCCTTGATGATTTAAGGACGTAATGCTATTAGATAAATCAGAGAATCATCCTTATGGAGGTTCAGATCAGTATTTCTCCAGCTAGTTGTCGCGCAACTATTATTTCAGTTTCTGAATATTAGTTCCCATCAGAGTGCCGTGTACTTGCGCAGTTGGCAAATTTCCGGGTTTGTTTGTATTCAACCGCCTTTTACCTTAATTGTTTGAGAGTCGTTCGCTTCTCACCCAGTCAGGTCCAAGCCGTTTGAATAGGGGCAGCTGTTACACCCCAAAATTTGCCCAACTTTTCTTTACATAGCTTATATTTCATTTCATTCACATTAGCATTATCATTTGCATTTCATTGACATGTATGCAGGGGATCAAGAGGTATGATTACCAATTAAGAGCTACACAAGACTATGAAGCTAGCTAAGAAGGTTGTTCAGATGTTCAAGGGTTGATATCCTTGTCAGAGAAGTTAAAAGATCCTCAGAGAGAGTGGTGGAAACCAAGAGTGTGTGTCTCATAACTTGAGAGTTGTGGGAGGATCATCAGATGATTCTGAAGCCATGAAGATAGAATTGAGGTCTTGAGAGAGCTCATTAGAAGTGTTGGAGATCACTTTGAGGCCTAGACAGGTCATTGTGCAAGATTAAGAAGCCTCAGCCATGAGTGGTACAATTAGGGTTTAACTACGTCAACCCCAAGTCAACTGAGGATTTGAAGAAGGTTGAGACTTAATTCAAGAGCCATGTGATCATGGATTGATACATTGAGATGTTATAAGGACTATTCCAAGGTTAACTCATCATGATTGAAGAGTTTGAGAAGTTTCAGGCTGGGGTTTCTAAGACTTGACAGTGTAAAATCCCCTAGTGTGTCCCCTGACTTCAAGACTATTTAACTCAAGATATGATTGTCATCTCATCTTTACACCAACATGATTGTTGTAAGGCATGGTATTAGCTTTAATTTGAGTACTAGAAGTCCTTGATAGGGTTTATAGAGCTCAAGTTATGAGCCAGACAAGTTACAAGTCATCTGAGACATGTGAATTTAGAGCTTGAAAGTTGCCCAACTTGCATGACACTTTTGCCCTAGAAGGATGACTCCTATGAACTTTTGGTCAACATTAATGTTGTTCCTTACTCTCTTAGATTTCCATAGAGTACTAGAAGTCCTTGATTGGATTTGTAGAACTCAAGTTATGGCTTTGACAAGTCAAGGGTATTTTGGGTATTTGGGCATTACAAGCCATTTTGAATCATAGGTCAATTTCATCATCTTGCAAGCCTCAAATGGATTTTTGTTCAACATGCAAGTTGCTCAAAATGATGTTTTTAGCTTCACCAAGTATCAAGAGTCCATTGATATGGATTATATCAAGCATTGGTTGAAGGAAATTCACATAAAGGCCATTTTAATGAATTAAAAGGTGAAAATTCAAAATAATTGGAAATAACATGTTTTCAAGTCAAATTTGTGGTCAATTTGAATGGAATTGATATTATAAAGAGATTGGAATTATCACATTTTTTATTTGAAGTTCATAACATGGCCATTTTGAAGATTACTTCACAAGTAAGAAACATATCAAACACACTCCATGCATTGAAATCAAGGGAGGGGAACCATTTCATTACATTCCACAAGTGTTAAGTGAATCATTTGGACTGAGTTTGAAGAATGAACAAGGCTAGAATGTGCATACCAACATTGAATTTTTGGAAGAGAGTGAAAATACAAAATCCACAATTGGGCTTGGTTTGGGCCTCCAACTTGTTGAAACTGAATATAAATAAGATTTGGATCAGTTTAGGAAGTTTCTAGTGCCAAAATTCGTGGAGAAGCCATTGGAACAAAGTGAAGAAGAAAGCTTGAAAGTGAGTTTCGTTTTTGAGAATCAGAGGTTTTCAGCAGGAATTGATCATCAAGAATCATTCACCATTAATCACTGAAGATTTCTGCACGAGTTGGAAGAAAATTGAGGCCTGAATCCACTGCAGTCGAAGCTCAAAACCAGGTTTCTACTTCTTGAAATTTCTCTTTGTTTATGCATTTTTGATGGATTAGAAGCATGTGGTTAGGTTCCCCTTAGGATCTAGATGGATTCTGGATGATTAATTTGAACATTAGTGACAATTTAGGGATGATTCCATTTTCGGTTGAGAGTGATATTTTTTTATTCTTGCGTTTTAAACATGATTAAGTATTGTAGTTGAGTTCCTTGTGAAATTTAGAGCGACTTTCATTCAAGAATCATATGAAACGGTGGATTACAGAGAGAGTTAGGGTTGCGTGAGGGTGGCCGGAGAAGCCACCGGCGATGGCTGGTTCGCGCGCGCGTTGTATCCTGCAGAATTTTCAAAAGGTAGGAGACATAATCTCCTCCATCCGTTCACGAAGAAGATGAGACTTAGTCCATCAATCCAAGGTCCCTCAATGTGCCACGTACCCCTACCCTGTGCGCACCGTTTTGGCTTAATGAGAATCTCAGCTTTGAGTGTTTCGCTGCGTGGACCAAGCGAGCGAGGGTTCGACCCTCGCGTGTACATTTTTAGTTTAATTGTGAAACTGAAGTGAACTAAATTCAATTATTATGTGCTTTGGGCTTCAGTTCTTTTATGCTATCAGCACCTCACCACCAGGCCCATCCAGGATTTACCATGTAAAATGACTGCTTAATGCACCCCCTGGGCGTGTTCCTTTGAATTTTTCTTGTGAACTGAGTTGAAACTCAGATGGGCCTAGCGCCCTTATTTCTAGTGACACCCCCCATTTCCTGGGCCCAAGTGAAATTAAGTGTGATTTTGCTGCTAACTGAACCCTCCCCTCTATTTCTCTTAATTTTCTTTTCTTGTAATTTTTGTTTTCATGTTGTTGAAATTAATTCACAAAAAATAATGAATGATGATCATAAATTCTGAGAAAAATTGTGGATACAAATTAAGATGTCTAGAATTTTGTCATGATTTTATTTTTCATTTTTCATGCATTTTCATTTTCTTTCATATTTTCTAGTTTAATATGTGTTTAATGATGAAATAGTGATGTTATGAACTTGTCCATTTTCTTTCTCACTCATGGTTCTGAATTTGATCTTGGATTTTTGTATGCTGTTTGTGTACATATTGATGTTGCCTTGTGATTTTTATCAGGATTTTTAGATGATTATAAATATGATTTTAGTGTAGTTGTTTAGGAGTGATCTTTAGTGGATCTCTTTAGTGATACCTTTCAACTTAGGATTTTATTAGAGGACTTAGAGATTGAATTAGGTCCTGATTTTTGAACTGTAGGTCATTATCAAATGCATTTTCCCATAGAAAAATAATTAGATTTTTAGAATTAGTTTTGATATTTTAGATAGAATATTCAAATTGATTGTTCATTTGGTGCTTCAATTTTGGTGATTGATTTGGAATGGACTCAAAGTGGGCTTTTCTTGCATGGTGGGCTTCTGGATCTTATTGGAGGATATCATGGACATGATGAAGCTTGTTAGGAGTGGCTGGTGGAGCTTGGAATGGAGCTTTTCTTGTCTTTTTGTAGCTTTTTGTAGCTTATGAGATTAGGGATTTTAGGAGAGAGCTTTAGAAATAGTTTTTTCTGCAAATAAACATGGTTGGTTTCATTCACCTTCCATCCCATCCTATGATTCAAAGTCCTCATGTTAAATTCTCATCTCTCCTTTGGAGGGATGTGTGACATTTACAATGAGTAGAACTTTTGAGGATGCATTTCTCTGATGACTGGTTGAGTGTCAGATGGGATTCCTTTGGTTTCTTGTCTGCTTCCCATTATCAAATAATCATCTTGTTGAATCACTTCTCTCTTGGTAGAGTGCATTGTTAAAGATTGAAGATGGAGTACCCCTTTCCTTCTCTTGAAGATGGTGGACTTGAAGAACAGTTACAGACTGTGGACTGGATTGCTGTCAAAAGATTGCTTTGCTGTGAAGCTGTTGATTTGTTTTCCCTGTTTGTCTGTTTTCTTCTTGTGCAACGTTATTGATGTGATGCATTTATATTAGGTCATGTAGTTGAATAAGCCTAAGAGCATCCTAAGGGTTGAGCTTCTCCCCTTGCTTGTATTGCATTAGAGGTTGAGTTTCTCCCTCTGCTTGTATTTTTACTGTATGGCTTTGCTTGCTGGTATTTGGTAGAGCTCAGCTCCCTTGCCTACGTGGTTTGTGGCCTTTGTGCCTTGTGTGCTTAGAAGTTGAGCTTGGCTCCTTCTGCTTGGTTGTTGCATACATACATTTTATTTACAGCTGTTTACTGTTTAAGCTGATGCTTTACCTGTTTCTGTATATCATTGGTATGATCCCCTAGGAACCTCACTTCCTTTGATAAGGAAGTGATGATTAGAACTTTAGGTTGAAACCTATGCATGATAACTTCTAGGAGTTCCCTGCTTCAAACCTCAACCATAGGATGAATCCTTGGCATGACAACATTAGGACTTGATAGTCTCCCCATAGAGTTCGCTCTCTTCTCATCTTGAAGCAAATCAAAATACAGTAATAAAGGTTAACTGACATCGTATGTTACGAGCCTTAAGCTATTTGAGAAAGGGTTGTTGGAGAGTTTCTTTTCAACAACTTGGATATTTAGTATGGCACCCTTTGGGTGACATGCGACGCGTTCACTCTCAGGTCATAGTCTCTAGTGCGATATTGGTTGCAAACATCCATAAAAGACAGTTCTTCCGTAAAAGACAAAAAACAAACTTCAAACCTTTTTGCCCCGTGGGCCCATAATTCAAAGGAAGCTTTTCTGAAGAAAAGAGTGTCGTTAACTCCCAGTTCTACTGCAAACGGTAACGCCTAAGTCTCCAAGGGTCGAGCTGCGTACACCAAACTGCTGGAACTGTTTGTTAACCCTACTCGAAAAAACAGATGAATCTGAATCCCCGTAATCCGTATTATCCCGAACTACGTAAGCTCTGATCTCTCATATCTGTTGAGAGTATGTAGGCATAATACTGATGTATTTGCGAGCCACCTTCCACGTAATCCGTAGCTAGGCGAACTACGTTGACTCTGATTTCTCATTCTCTGATGAGAATACGTAAGCATAAAGTGTGACGCTTTGCCGAGTCATTTTCTTTTCTTTTTCAGACCGGCCTTGATAGGTAGATAGTAAAACCAACCCGTCAGATAAACACAACAAGCGTGGATCCCGTTGAGTACAACGGACGTGAGGGGTGCTAATACCTTCCCCTTGCGTAACCGACTCCCGAACCCAGACAATGGCTGCGATGACCTTGTCTTATACCTTTTCGTCAGGTTTTTCCGATCGTTTCCTTTCCCGTTCTAAGGGATAAATAACGAAATGTGGCGACTCTTCTGTTTTGTCAGCACCTTATTTTCGCGGTAGCGACACAACGGATCTCATCTCATGACCCTCACGCTGCATACCCACCGTAACGCATGCACCTGCGTCGCATACGATTCGTCCGCCTCTTCAAGCCCTTAATTAACCCTTTAATCTGCAGTAATTAACTTAATCATCCCTTTTTTTATTAATTAACCTAATTGATCTTTTTTAAATTAGCCACCTATTTTATTAAAATGAATTAATAAACCTCTTTTAATTAATTTGTTTTTTACTAATAACCCTTTTAATCAATAAATCATTTATCTAGTCCATACCCCTTTTATTTATTTATAATCATCATCCTTTTTATTTATTATCAAAAACCTTTTTCATAATTTAAATAACTTTTATCTATTTATAATAACAAAACTATTTAATAAGAAAACCTTTTAATAAATCATCATTTAAAATTATGCCTATCAATTTACTTAATCGTCTAAACCTTTTTACTAAAAACAAATAAATTCAATACAACACTTCTTAAAAATCAATTCAACCATTTTCTTAAATAATCTCACCAAGAAATATAATATAACTCCTAAATAATGTCAACTCTTTTCTTCAAATTAATTCGACTAAAATTAATCAACGCGCGCATGATTCCCTACGTCCCCGTTCCGATTCTATTCACATATGCACAATTCACACACTCACTTGGCGCTTTCATGTGTTTGTGTGTGGATTTACTTATACGCTTTTTAGGTTATCTGTTTTTATTTCCCTCATTTATCTTATCGCATTGCATAAATGTCCAAAGGAAGAATTTGCGCATGACTTAATAATTGTGCGTATGCATCTCATTTGCATCATAAATCCCCATATGATCCTTGATCCCATTCTAGTTGATCTCTTAAGATAGATCTTACCCTATAGGAAGGACTTTTCTCTTTTCTTTACAACATAGGATAAAAAATTCAACAACTCAATTCAAACTACTCAAACACATTAGAGAATAAGACATGAGTCATCTTGACAGTCGAGATATAAATTTCCTGCCTCATAACAATACAATCAATTTTCCTACAAGTTGTGGTGGCTAAGTCAAGTCTTCTCCCTCAAGATAACAACTCTTCTTTTCTCCTAGACCCAATCAATCAACTACCCTAATCCCTTAGGAACTTTGACCACAGTCAAAGATCTTCTTAAACTCTTTAGGAGGAACTACAAATACTCTGATTCCACTCCCGTCAGGATATGTAGGCACAAGATGCGATATCTTATCGAGTATACTTAGAAATAAACCCCTAGGTCTTTCATCCTTAAGTAGATAAACCTTAGCAATAAACAAACATTAAAACAAGAGGTTCCTGTAGAGTACTACAAAAACTTAGGATGCTAGCACCTTCCCTAAGTTTAACTAACCCCCGAACCTAAAACTCTCTAGCTTTTGCATTTGCATTGCACTGTGGGTAATTCGATCTTTTTCCCTTCCTTTGGACAAATTAAAGTTCGATTGTAATGAATTTAGATTCAAGATCATCAATAGCTTGGTATCAAATTTTCACCGCAACACCTTATCCTTTTGCTTTTTAGATCCTACTGGTTCTTCTACTTTGCTCGTGGGTACCATGCTTTCTTTAGGAGTCTTGGGTTCGCTCAATTTCGGGTTAACCGATTCATCGTAAGAGGTCCTACTCCATAAGGTGATTGCATTGGCTTGCCCTCGGTGGTTCTGTTAAGGTTGACCAGGGAACTGTCCTCCAGGTGTAGTCTGAGGAGCTTGTTTTAAACCTATTTGAGATATTTGGGTTTCAAGCATCTTATTGTAGGTGACTATTTGGTCTACTTTGGTTCCTAACTGGGTAATCAATTCATTCACATGAATGTTCTAGTTTAGGAATTCTTTATTTTACTGGGTCTGAGCCGTAATAAAGTTTTCCATGATTTTCTCAAGGTTCGGCTTAGGTTGCACAACTTGCATAGGCGGGTTTTGTCTTTGAGCTTGAAAACCGGATGGTCTCGGGGTGCAGGGTTTTGGATAGGTTTGTTATTTTTGTAGGAAAAGTTTTGGTGATTCTTCCATCCAGGCTTATAGGTGTTTGAAAATGGGTTTCCTGGGGTATAGTTGACCTCTCCTGAATGAGTTTTGTTCAACAGATTGCATTCTGTTGATTGGTGTCCTTGAGTACCACATAGTTCGCACTCAGTTGAAACTGTTGTTGCAGCTACTGGGTTCCCGTACATATGTTCTACTTTAAGGGCTAAAGCGTCCATTTTGGCTTACACCATGTCTATAGAACTTATCTCATGTATTCTTTCTTGGGCTTCTTTATTTTCCACCGTCGCTCGCTCTATCCCCTATTGACAATGGTTTTGGCCCATATCCTCGATGAGAGCGCAAGCTTCAGGGTAAGGTTTATTCATCAGGGCGCCACCTGCGGTGGCGTAGATGGTCATCTTTGTGTTATAGTGAAGTCCATTATAGAAGGTGTGAATGATTATCCATGATTCTAGGTCATGGTGTGGACATATTCTCAACAGGTCTTTATATTTTTCCCAAGCTTCGAAGAGAGATTCACCTTGGTTTTGGGTATATTTGGTTATTTGGTTTCTAAGAACAACAACTTTGCTCGGGGGAAAATATCTTGTAAGGAAAACATTCCTAAGGTCTTCCCAAGTTGTTATAGAATTGGCTGGAAGGGAATCTAACCACGTAAGGGCTTTGTCTCTAAGGGAAAAAGGGAATAATCTTAAACTAATCACCTCAGGGGTAGCACCATTGGTTTTAAAAGTGTTAGCTAGTTGAATAAAGGTTTTTAAATGTTGGTTCGGGTTCTCGGTAGCGAGTCCCGCGAACTGGTTTTGTTGCACTAATTGTAATAGGGATGGTTTTAGCTCGAAATTGTGAGCAGGAATATTGGGGTTCACAATACTAGAACTAGGTTCGTCATTAGATGGTTGGGCGAAATCCTTAAGGGATCTTTGGTTACGGTCTGCATCCATAGCTCTCTTAATTCTATGAAATAAGATACGAGCGTGAGTGTAACGTTCAGGTTCCTCTAAAGGATCTATAAGGGTACCGGTGCTGCGAGTTCTTCGCATTGACCAGTGGGTATAGCCTTAGTCTAGACGGTGTAACAATAAGGTACGAAATTTTGACGTAATTGATCCCCGACAACGGCGCCAAAAACTTGATGGGCGATTCGCAAGTGCACGAATAACATCAAATTAATATAAAAGATTATCGATCCCACAGAGACCAAACGTCAATTTATCAATTACTGTTGTTACGGTGTTTATCTAAGGCAAATCAAATAAAAGATTGGGTTGTGCGAAATAAAAGTAAAGTGCGAAAATAAATTCAATAATAAAGTAATAGGCATAGATACAATTCATATAGCTACGTAGTATTCCAAATGTGTACATATAGGATTCCTTATGGGGTAATATTTTCTACTCAAGAAAAGAACTAATTTAACGGGAATTGTCGCTTTCGTGTATTCAGAACCGAGTTTATCCCTAATCGACCCCTCTTATTGTCACTTATAAAAAGGTGTGCATTGCGTTAGGATTAATAAACCTATTTTTAAGAAATATAGTTTCTTGACTTAGTCGAAAAGTATTTTAACCTAGGATTTCTAACAAAAAGAGGTTCTTGCGAATCGGACTTTAAATCCATAAACGCGCCCGAAAACAGTTTTAAAATCGATTTTCTCAAACATTAAAGATCCCTAATTGACTTAGCCAAGCACTTTCACTTCCTTGGAACAGTCAAAACTAACCAAATTTATCTAAAGGTTGGACGACTTTCGATCTTACCCAACAGATTTTAAGTACAGAAAATAAGTGTTAAAAGTTAAAACAACCCCTAAGTAATTCTACCGAAAACCATGTGGTATACTAATTATAACTATAATCCTCGTACCCTAGCCTTTAAGATTTAGCCAAACATGGTAAATAAATGTGAGTAAATAAAGTGCGGGTAAATAAATAAATAAATAAAGTGCGGTGCGAGAAACAAATGGTGCGGGAAATAAAGGGTGCGGGAAATAAAGGCGAATAAATAAATAAAAGGCAATAAATAGACAAAAACTTGCTCTAAACGAGAGGCTTTTAAAATCTTAAACAACTGGAAGTAAAAAGACTGAATTAAAATGGCAGTAGGTTTAACTTCTACCCAAGTGCTCCAAACTCGATTACAGACTGATTACACAGTGTGATAACCCCTCGATGTGAGAAGTTTATCACTTTACAATAGGTGAAATTTATGGCTTGAGTTCTGTTCTCTGAGCTTGGATGATTTGAAATGAAACAAAACTCTTCTATTTATAGTGGTAGGAAAGTACGTGTAAAGACAGGAATGCCCCCAACTCCTTTTGGGAGGGAAATGACCGTGTGAAGGTGGCGCCCACCACCTCCTTGTGGCGCCCGCCACATGAACTAGGGTGGAAAGGAGTGAGAGACATGGCAGTTGTCAGCAGTTGGCTTCTATCCAATGTGGGGCATCCTCTATGGCGCCCGCCATGGTGGAAGCCATGTGTACAATTCTTCAGAAAGTATGGTTTTTAGCTCGTTTTTCTTCATTTCTTCTCAAGTAGATTTGAAAATACAAAAACCTAAAAAAGAAACAAAACAAAGGCATAATACAAGAAGATGGAAATAAAATTCTAAATAACATGCACGAAATCGAGTCAAATAAACAGTATAATTTAAGCCTATCACTTCTCAAGCGGTTTGACATGGAAAACTCCAAGGCTATCGACACTCTGATGCCTACGTGTGCGAATCTTAGTCGAGACGAGAATCGTAAGTGTAAGTACTCTTGATTGGCTGCATCTTGTGGCAAAACACTAGAGCATGTATGTATGTCATAACTGATGTTAGTGCATACATAATGTGGACAGTGCAGGGTAAGTTGACTTGGCTAAAAGCAAGTTAAGCTGGATGTCATACCCAATGTTATGACTTGGGTCGTATGACATCAAGCGCAGGTTTGTTTTTCTGGTAGCTATAAACCAGGAAACAGAATAGGAGCTCAAGCTGGATATCAGGAGATTTTCTAGAAGCCCTAGGCGAACTGAAATATCCCTGAATTAAGTGGCAAGTGTGCAAATCATTGAAAATAGGTTTGTTATGAATAAAACCTAATTTATGCACCAAGGCCCAAAAGGACTGGCAGCTACTATAAATATTAGAAGAAGCAATCCTGAAAAGCAGCTCTTAACAGAAGAATAGAGAGTGCAGATTGCAGAGTCCTTGTGAGTGAAAAAGGTTGGTCTTCACGTGTGAATCCTGTTTAGGAATACTTGTACTCCAAGAAATTGTCTGGTGGATAATTGCATTGGATAGGTAGATTCTAGGTTGTGTCTCACTCAAATATGTGAAGCAAGAGTGTGTGAGTTCCTTGATCAAAGCTGTGAAGCAAGATCAAGGTGTGTATGAAGTGTCTCTTCATATTTATTCTGTAATTGTGAATTGTATATCACTGTTGTGATTGAGGGGGAGTGAGTGGGTATACACAGGTCTAGAGTGTCTCTAGGCTGAATTGTCATTGGGTAGGTTTTAAGTGAGGAGTGCAAACTGTGTTGTTTGACTCTAAATTAATTCTGCTAATAGTGAAGTTCCTCCTTGGCTTGGTAGCCCCCAGATGTAGGTGTTGTTGACACTGAACTGGGTAAACAATTGTTGTGTATTTACTGCTTTTATTATTACTGATTATTAGCTATTAAGTAGCATATGTCGTAGTGGATGTTATAACTTTGGTACTAACATCCATCGTGTGCTTGCCAGAATTTTCAGTAAGGATGTAGAGGTGAAAAAGTATTGAGGTATGATTAGATCTCTCCTCTATCTTAATTCTTCTAGACCCGACATTATGTTTAGTATCTGTATGTGTGCGAGGTACCAGTCATCTCCTAAAGAATCTCACTTAAAAGTTGTAAAGCGCATACTTAGATACCTCTCGGGTACTCCAAAGTATTCGCTTTGGTATTCTAAGGGAAATGATTGCTCCTTGGTTGGCTTTTCTGATTTTGATTTTGTGGGTTGCAAATCAGATAGGAAAAGCACGAGTGGCATGTGTCATCTATTTTCAAACTCTTTGGTAAGTTGGCATAGCAAAAAGCAGGTTTCTGTTGCTTTGTCAACCGCCGAAGCGGAATATGTTGTGGCCGGCAGTTGTTGCGCTCAAGTCTTCTGGCTTAAGCAAAAATTGCTCGACATTTACCTAAAACTTGAGCGTGTTCCGATTTTTTTGTGATAACACGAGTGCTATTAACCTAACCAAGAATCCTGTGCTACATTCACGCACCAAGCATATCGAAATATGACACCACTTCCTTAGGGATCACGTGGAGAAGGGCGACGTGGTGTTTGAGCATGTTGACACTAAAAATCAACTTGCGGATATCTTTGCAAAACCACTCGCTACAGAGCCTTTCTGTCACATCCGGAGGGAACTCGATGTTCTTGACATTTTGGATCATGTCTAGGAAATATCTTTTGCATGCTATATATCTATATCTATATGTGCTTTGTTCATCTTTTATTTAACAATTGAAGAAGTTTAGAGCCATATGTGAGGGCATTAGCTAACAATTGAAGCTGAGGTAATATCTTTCCTTAATTAAAAACTCTCACAATTCCCTTGTTCATATAATGTAATGTATCAAATTAAGTGTTATTATTGTTGTGTATTCCATGATTACGCTTATTTCATCTCTTTGTATGTTTGAAATATGATTAGGCTTTGTATTTATGTATTATTGTATGCTAAATTGAACAAATTTGATGATTTTTGTTGTTTTTGTCTGCATGAGTCGACCTACACAGGGTTGCGATCGACTCACAAAAGTGACATTTTTCATGCTTGAGAAGCGGGTATGCTCAGGTCGACCCTATGGTCGATGCATACCCCACTAATTTCTAACGTGCAAGTTTTCACACAGTACGCATTGACGCATGACCCTTCCGGTCGACGCATCGTGCGAAATTTTCTGAAAAATTATTGTCGAACTGTTTATTTTCCACTATATTCAATGCATTTAAATCATTTTTTCTATTCAATATCATCATCATTAAACATTTACATTGAACATTGCAACCTACACCAAGGCTATATATCTTCCTCTCCTCTTCCCAAAACTACATAAAAGGGTAAAGTCATTATCTTCTCTCCATCTCCAAGAACAACTTTCTACATCAAAAATTCTTCATCTCTACACAAGAAATCAACAATGTCTACCAGAAGGATCACCGGCAAGAGAACTACCAGAGCATCATCTTCTCAAGCAGGTCCATCAACAGGAAATTTACCGGTAATTGTTATATCACTATTACCTCCTGAGTTTTTGGAAATTTATGAAAAGAATTTCAGCAAATGATATGTGGTTAAGTAACATGCTTACTACCAAAAGGTTGCTGTAGGTGTGCATATTCCAGAAGTGATTGATCTTCTGGATGCTCAAGGTTTCAACAACTTTTTGGAGTGTGATATTAAGTACAATGAAGATCTTGTGAGAATCTTCTACACATGTATGCAGAGGAAATTTCAAGGGTTCGAGTTCAACACAAAATTGGGAAATACCAAGGTATGTGTGAACGACTTGGTTTGGAAAACTCTGTTTGACATGTCACCGGTATCTGCTGAGCCCATTATTAAGGCCAAGAATGCTCTTCCGGTCGTAGGCTATGAGTTCAAAGAAGCTTTGAACTCTATGCTAAAGAAGCCATATGCTGATGATATTGTAGAAAGAGACCTCTTTCCAAAGACGGTTACAGCGGGAAAATTAAAACCGGTGGATAGAATATTACAACGGATTGTGGCGCACATTTTGCGGCCAAAGAAAGGCGGTTATTCTTGCATGGATCAAGCTGAGGTACACTTGATCTATATTATAAAGAAAAAGATCAAAATCAGTTGGCCTCACTACATCGCAAGTAAGATTTATTCAGTGAAGGATTCCGGTAGAGGGACCACTCTATCATACGGGTCCTTTATCCAAGCAATTCTCAACAGCGCCAACATTACAGTTCAAGGCATCCCTTACAAATCACTGACCTTAGACCAAGAGTTTTGTAAAAAGACTCTCACCATGATGGGATATATATGGGATCGAACAGAAAGCCGTTATCAATTCATTATCAAGGCGACTACCTCCCGGTTGGAAGAATCAGATGAAAGTGATGACCAGAACGAGAAAGCAGAAGACGAAGAAGAAGAATAGGTAGGTGGACATCCTATGGAGACTGATGACCAATATGATAGTGGGTGGCTAAACCAATCACCTCACTTGGATCACGAGGATGACCAAGGATGGGGTACCTGGTAACATACAAGCTAGACATCATTAGGTGCCAACTACATGCCACAACAGAATTGGGATCATCAAGACACTCCTGACTGGAGCTATGAGCCTCAACCATCCCCGCATTCGCAACAACATACCGATGAACACCTCGACATGATGAGGACTATGCAGCTTGAGCAACGTTCGTTCATGACTACCCAGGATGAGCGGTTCTTTCAACTGCAGAGCCAATTTCAAGCTCACAACGAAAACTTTAATGCTTTTTCATCAGGTGTCATGAGGAGGATAGATGAGATTGTTGAAATAGCAGCAGATCAACATATGGATCTTACCACCGGCTTCAACACACTCATTAGAGAGATCTTGGAGTATACAGAAAGAGATGATGCAAAACTGCCTCTAGAGTATCCCTCTCGAGGACGTGGCCATCATTTTAGGGGGAGGAGACACTAAAGATGTCTTGCATACTTCATTTTGCATCTTATCTCGTCATATGTTCATTAATATTTTTTGTTGAATGGTTCATGTACTTATTTGTGTTTGAAGACATGTTTACTGTTCATGACTGAAATAGCAAATTTTATTATTGTTCTACTATGCGTTGCTTTATTTTATCCACTATATGATTTCATTAACTACATTGTATGTGAATGTCTGTTAATGTATAACCTGTTGCGAGTGTCTGGAACTTGCTTATTTCTCTACTTTTATACAATTCATTGACAGGTTGTTTCTTTCTTTTTGATGTTGTCAAAGGGTGAGAAGCATATCAAGCAGAAACATCAGAAACATCATATCCGAAGACTTATTATTCATGTAGACTGTGTATAGATGAAAGCATTAAGTAAGGGGAGGATGATATACTGCATTGTACATCAAGTCTCTATCGTTTTGCCATCATCAAAAAGGGGGAGTATGTGAGGGAAATCCTCATAGGTATCTGCACTTCTTTCAATGATGTCAAAACTGAGATTGATAGAAAATGTACCTTGGACGGTATCATCGTGTCACATTTGCATGTCATGTCTCTCATAAGTTAAACACTCGTCAAATACATGATTTGTGCATATAGAAATGGCTAAATCCATGTTTCATGTAAGGTTGGTCAAGGTAGTCAAGCTTACCATGTTATAGAGTTCATCAAAAATGTCTTGATACATGAAAATAAGTATTTTTTTTTCCTATTTCAGGGATTTGAGTCGACTCAAAGATAGCTTCGGTCGACTCATACAGATAGCGTTTTTAATGAACTACTTTCAGGAGGGCTCGCATCAACCCTCCTGTCGACTCATACTGTGACCATTTGTATTTGTCTAAATTTGCATGCTTTGCGTCGATGCATGACCTGCTCCGGTCGATGCGAGGTTCTAATTTTTGCACAATATGGAATACGGGTAAGCTCAAGTCGACCCCCTTTCTGCATAGGTCGACTACTCGCTGGTGTTTAGTCAAAATTAAGTTATGTAGAATAGTTTTGGTGTTTGTTATGTTTGTTAAGTAAATTATATCTTGTATATAATGTGAGTTGTGCTCTTTCTTTCACATTAACTAAGAAAACAAGAAAAGTGAAATTTACGTGCTAATTTGTTCTCATCGCCTTCATCCTCTTCATAGCATTTTACAACAACTACAAATAATCATTTTTGTTGTACATTGTGCATGTTCGAGGTGATAAAGTCCAAAGCCTAGCGAAATCAATCCATCACAGGTTCAGTCGAGCGAAGGTAATCAAAGGTAATCAAGCCATACGAGTAATCAACAGGTTTTTCTTGAATAAAATTGTTAGGGTTTTGTCCTCTAAGAAACTTGGATTTTGGGGGGTTTTTGCACAAATCAATCCATCACAGGTTCAGCCGAGCGAAGGTAATCGAAGAGCGGGTGGTTCTGTCAGTTTAGTAGAGGTAAACGGAGAATTGTGAGTGAAAGATTCGGGTTCGGCGCGTGGGGGACTGAAATTAGCCGGGCCAGATTTGAAGATCTTGGGGTTGTTCAAAGGGAGTGCCGTACTCGGAGGTTTACTCACCGCGTTCGAAGGACTTGATTCGACTTGAATCAAGGGGCAAGAAGAAATAGGCTCTATGTCAACAAATTGTGTTCGATTGTTTGATCTCTATTTGCTTCTTATATAAACATTGACCAACAGGTTATATCTATCTATATACAGGTCTCAATTCTATTGTTAGAATTGAGGACAAATGTACCCTGAGCGAGGACGACGGGGGAACTGCCTCAACAAATCATTGTCTCTTTCTTTACGTTTATATTGCTTAAATTCTGAGTTTTTAGTGTAAACAATTGTGTCAATCAAATTCTGATTTGAGTTGTGCTGAATTACTTTTAAGCTTGTTACAATCATTGATTGTAATAGAACACTTGAGCATACTACTCTCAAATAGAATTCACTTGTAGTGCCTTACACTCCAAGTGTTTGATCAATTGTGTGAACAAAAAACAATTGTGATGTCTTTTCAAATTGTCTATATTTTAAAGGCATTGGAACTAGTCACACCTTATAGTGAATAAAATCTAATTGAAGTGTGATCAAAGTAGTGATTCTCAAATCTCGTTTTATCGAATTCCATAGGCTTTACGCATATCCGGTTTTTCGGTAAATGTTCGTTTTAGATGAATATATATCCTTAGCCACTTATGCCTTAAACATTTTTAAAAACCAATTTTTGGTAGCGCCGACTCTATTTTAAACAAGCGATGTATTCAACCCCCCTTCTAGATTTGCGCCATCGTCTAACAGGTTAGTCGGAATGGGGTCTCCTCATTCACGGAGTGCGGAGTGGTCCGATACGCCTAGAGGACGTTGTGCAGCTCTTTGACCCATCTTCTCTTAGCGTCCCATAACCTACGTTTCAGCCCGCGCATAATTACCCAGTTCGCTGCTTCGGCCTGCCCGTTCGTCTGCAGGTGTTCGACCGACGTGAAGTGTTGTTTTATGCCTAGTTTGGCGATGAAGTCTTGGAAGTTCTTATCAGTGAAATGTGTCCCGTTGTCGGTGACGATGGCCTGGGGCATGCTGAATCGGGCAAGTATGTTGCACTTGTAGAATTGTAGTATGTTTTGCACCGTGATTTTTTCCAGAGCTTCGGCTTCTATCCACTTGGTGAAGTAGTCATGCCGACTATCAAGTATTTTTTTTATTGGATCCGATGGTGAAGGGTCCGAGGATGTCCATTCCCCACCAGGCAAACGGCCACGGAGAGGGGAGCATTTTTAGCTCGCTAGGTGGGGCGAGGTGCATGTATCTATGCCGTTGGCATCTGTCGCACTTCTTGACGTGCTCTTTCGCATCCTGCTGCATGGTGGGCCAATAGTTCCCTGCCCGTAACGCCTTGCGGGTGAGCGCTCTCCCGCCCAGGTGTTGGGTGTTGATACCCTCGTGGATATCTTGGAGTATGCCCGGCACCTGGGACTCATCAACACACTTGAGTAAGGGAATGGAGAATCCTCGCCTGTATAGGTTGTCTATGATCAAGGCGTATGAACATGCCCGACGTCTAATGACGGTTGCTTCCTTTGGGTTGTCGGGAAGTCTCCCCGTGCACAGGTACGTATACACCGGGGTCATCCAACATTCGTTGTCACCGATGGGGTTGACTTCGGGGGGTGTTGTGCCCCTCTTGATGCTGGGGGAAGGGAGGATTTCCTGGATCACAGATTTGTTCCCGCCCTACCTCTTTGTGCTGGCTAGTTTGGACAAGACATCTTCCCGGGTTTTGTGTTCGCGCGGGACATGTGTTACCTCCACGAAATTGAAGCTCTTCATTTTTTCTTTCACCAAGGACAGATACTCGGTGAGGTTGTCGTTCTTAGCTTGATACTCCCCTCGCACCTGTGAGGCCATGAGCTGGGAGTCTGTGAAAATTTTCACCTCTTTGGCATCCAAATCTTTGTCCAGGCATAAGCCCGCGAGAAATGCTTCGTACTCGGCTTGATTGTTCGATGTCGGGAACGCCAAGGCGAGGGAAACTTTTACCAGGGTACCTTCTTCGTTTTCTAAGATAATGCCTGCTCCACTTCCCGTCGAGCTGGAAGCGCCATCGACGAAGATGGTCCATTTGTTCGCCCCAGGTGTTAGGGAGTCCATAGACGTCATTTCGGCGACAAACTCATCTAATACTTAGACTTTGAGTGCCTTCCTGCTTTCATATTGGATGTTAAACTTAGATAGTTCGAGCAACCACCTTAGCATTCATCCTGACATGTCTGGCCGTCCGAGTAATTGTTTGACGGGCTGGTCAGATCTAACCACGATCATGTGAGCCAGGAAGTAATGTCGCAACCTCTTAGCCGCGTTTACGAGGGCCAAGGCGACCTTTTTGATCTACTGGTACCTCAGCTCAGGGCCTTGGAGAGCCTTGCTCGTGAAGTATATCAGCATCTACCCATCCGGCGTTTCATGGATCAGCGTCGCTGATGGCCTCCATGACGACGACGAAATATAGGTATAAGGTTTCCCCGATATCTGATCTCGATAGAACTGGTGGCTCTGAGAGGACCTGTTTGAGATGGTAGAGAGTCTGTTCGCATTCCTCGGTCCATTCAAATGCAACCACTTTGCGCAACAGTTTAAAGAAAGGGAGGGTGTGTTCAGCGGATTTGGCGGCGAATCGCGACAGGGATGCGAGCATCCCGTTAAGTGATTGGATGGACCTCTTTGTGTTTGGAGTGGAGAACTCAGAGAATGCTCGGCACTTGTCCGGGTTGGCTTTTATTCCTCGTCCTGTTAGGTAGGAGCCGAGGAACTTACCTGCTCGCACACCGAAGGTGCACTTTGTTAGACGATGGCACGGATCTAGAAGGGAGGTCGAATAGATCCCAATTAAAAAATCAGTCGGCGCTACCAATTAAAAATTGGTATTAAAAATATTTGATATGCGGAAGCGGCCATGGAAAAATACCGTCTAAAACGAACCGTAATTAGAAGACCGAATATGCGTCTAGCCTTATGGAAATGATAATGAGCAAATAGAATCACCAAACTAGTCACACTATCAATTGATTAATTATCACTAATTAGTAAGACTAGTTCCAATGCTACACAATGCCAACCAAAATATGTAAATAATACAAGTGAATTTTGGTGTAGGCAATTTATCAAACACTTGGCGTGCGAGGCACTCCAAGTGAGTTTTGTCTTGAGTAAGTGACTCTAGCTTCCTTGTACAATACTCTATTGCACTAGAGTTAAAAACAGTGTTAATCACTTACTCAAAAACCAATGCTAACTCAATAAAATTGCTTATACTAAAATTACTCAATTATCAAGCAAAAATGAAAGTGCTGAAAAGTAAAGGAGACAAAGATTTGTTGAGGCAATTCCTCCGCCGTCCTCGCTTTGGGGTACGTCTGCCCTTAATTTTAAAACTAGAATTGAGCTCGATATAATATAGATATCACCTGTAGAGTTGAAACGTTTATACAAGGATAGACAAGCAAAATATACAAACAAAATCTCTGGTTGTTGATGATGCTTTCTCTCCTTGTTCCTTGATTCAAGTTGAATCAAGTCCTTCGATTGTTGTTGATAGACCTCCAATTACAGCCCCTTTGTTGAATAACCTTTCGTTCTTCAAACCCCGGCCCGACTGATCTTAAACACCAACAAATCGAACCTGAATCTCTCCTACGCAATTCACCGATTACTGCTACTAGATTGACCGAACACACTGTTCCTCAATCACCTTCGCTCAGATGAATGTTATAGAGACGATTCGTACCAAAAACCCCTAAATTCGATGAATCTTGGAGGGCAAAACCTTCAAGGTAATATTCAAGAAAAACCTGCCCCAAACTCAACCCGAACCTGATTTCTAATCGACGACTTCAGACGTTATCACCTTGAATAGACCATAATACATAGCAAAAATTGTTGTGTGTAATTGTTGTGTTGTGAAATGTTGAGGATGAAGATGAAGAGAACTAGGGCACCTATTTTACTTTTCTTGTTCTTGTGCAATTGACTTAATGTTTCAATTGTTAATGAGAAAAGAACAAAAAACTTCTATATATAGTAACCAAAAACCAACAGTCTTAACCACTTTTCAAACAAAGTGGAAAGTCTTCAGCAACAGCATAAACGAGCGAACGGTCGACCATAGCAGGACTATGCGTCGAGGCATAGTCTGCATTTTTAGGCAGATTCAAAATCTTAACAGCATGCGTCGACCATAGGTCAGCGTGTGCCGACCCGTGGGACATTGCACTACTCCATGCGCTGACCATGCGTCGACCTGTGGTCGACTCAAAGCCTGCAGATTTGTACAAATGCTTGTTTTGTGGATTTTGTGCTTCCAGGCATAACCAATGATCTTCCACCTATATTGAATCTTAATATGGCAAGTTAGATAGACATAAGAAAGATATGAGAGATGTAATATGCATTTGTCTTGTGGTGGTAGAGTCGAAAGACCAATTCATCCATGATTGCATTTTGTTATTATCGAAACCCAAGTATGTATGGTACATAAGGATTTGCCCTCACATACTCCCCCTTTTTGATGATGACAAAACGTGCAAAGCCAACGTGAGCAATGTGCAATATTAGTAACCTCCCCCTTGCTTAATTCCCAATGTTAATAGTCTCCCCCTTGCTTAATGCCCAATTCACAAAGTCTTCCTTTTGCCATTTTATACTTCTTCAAAGTATCAAACTGCTATAACTGCTGTCTTGGCTTGGCACACTCTCTTCTCCCCCTTTGACAACATCAAAAAGAGAAAGAGATAGGTTAAGAATTTGGTGTTCAAATCACATAAATGCTCAACAGGTAATAACTAACATCAACGAATATTCACACAAAATACTGTTAGTGAATAAGATATCAAAGAATAAAAATATCATATAATAATAAACAAGGTACAATAGAAGCTCAAAGAGACATATGACAATTTAAAGTGCAAACATTGTTACATGAAGAAACTAAGAAACAAGCAAAAAAAAAACAACAACACATATAATAAGATGCAAACATGCACTAATATCCTCATCCTCTCCCATAGAAGTGTGGGTTGCGGTATGGGTCGGCCAAGTCGGTAAACTGCACAACCACGCTGTTCAGGTGATTTATGGTGTGGGATATGGCCTGTTCCTGGCGTACATTTGAGGCGGCTAGAGCCTCGAACCTTGCATCCATATTTGTTGAAAAGGTATTTAACCTTTGATTTTGCATCTGGAGTTGGCTATTGATTTAAGCAAACCACTCGTCCTGAGCCCTCATAAAGGTTTCTTATTCCAGTTGCATAGACCGCATCATGTCAAGAATTTCAGAGGATTGTGGCTGTGGAGGAGAAGCAGGTGCTTCAGAACCCTCTTGATACAGCTGATAAAATTGTCGCATTGTGGTCCACCCTGTGTATTGCCACTGCCCCCATCCCTGATCATTTTCATCCTCGGTTGAAGCGGTATGGTGCACCCAATCTTCATTGACATGTTGATCGGTGTCCATTTGATGATGAATATGTTGTTCCTCTAGGTTGTCGTCTGCGTCTTCCTTTTCTTCTTCTTCTTCTTCTTCCTCACTGTCTTCCTTACTTCCATCTGATTCTACTTCATTTTGTCGAGCAGTTGCCTTGCCAAAGAATTTGTACCTCATTTGCTCTTGGGACCAAAAGTAACCCATAATTGAAAGAGTTTTCTGACAAAACTCTTGGTCGGACGTGAGTGATGTGTAATGAAAATCTGGAAATTCAATTTCAACAGTTGTAAGAATCTCTTGTATAAATGAGCCATACACGAAGCAGTACCCCTACCAGAATCTTGTAGAGCATACATTCGACTAACAATGTAAAAGGGCCAGTTAATCTTGATTCTGTTTTTAAAAAGATACATTAAATGAACCTCTGCTTGCTCTAAATGAGAGAGTCCTCCTTTCTTGGGCCGCAAAATGTGCGCCACGATCCACTATAGAATTCTATCTCTTGTTTTCAATTTACCTGCGGTGACTGTTCTTGGGAACGCATCACTTGCCACAATTTGAGGTGGATATGTCCTTTTCAACATTGAGTTTAAGGCAATCTTAAAATCATATCCAGCCATTGTGTGAGTATCAGTTACCTCATACAAAGGTTTATCACCATCAAGATCTAAATTGAAATACTTTCTCCAAACAGTAGAATTTAGACTAACTTTTGTAGTACCGATTTGGGAGTGGAAAAGAGAGCCTCTGAACTTGTCATGGATGCATGTGTAGAAGATACGCACAAGATCTTCACTATACTTCGAATTACATTCCAAGAAATTGTTGATACCTTGGAAATCCAGCAGAGAGATGACATGAGCAAGATGCATGCGCTCAACCGAGTTCCGATAATATGCATGTTGTTTCACCACGACCCGTTTGCTGAAATATTTATTGAAATTTTCTGTAAGAGGTGGTGGAACAAGCGACACTGCTGTCACCGGAATGGAGCTGGATGATGATGCTCTTGAGGTTCTCTTACCGGTGATTCTTCTGGAGGCCATGGATGATAGTTTGAGGAAAGTGATAGAAGAGGTAATGAGATGATGTGTGGAGAGAGAAAGAGACTTTGCCCCCTTTTATAGAGGTTATTTAGGGTTTTGGAAAGAGGATAGGACAAGAATCATTAGGAAGTAGGTAGATTCAACTTACAATGTATCCAGGTTAATGCACAATCAATGAGAAGACCAAATTTGAATTTTTAAAGAAGTTTGAACGTTTTTGGTCCAAAAAATCTGAATTTTCGCGCGATGCGTCGACCACTTCTCTGCATGCGTCGACGCATACTGTTTGAAAATTGAGAAATGAAAAAAGTTATATGTGTGCATCGACCATTGCCCTGTTGCGGTCGACTCATGCAAGTAAAATTTGCATATTTTCATTTTTATGCACAGATGAGCAACAATTTATGCATAAATACAATGCCACACCACTATCAAGCAATCAAACAGACATGATACATAGAATAGGTCATATTGACAATATTTATCATGTGATAGAACTTGTAAATATGAGAAATTAGCGAGAGAGAGAGAGAGAGAGAGAGAGAGAGAGAGAGAGAGAGAGAGAGAGAGAGAGAGAGAGAGAGAGAGAAGGAACAACATCACCTTTATGCCAAAGGTAGCTAGATGAATTATACAATTGTACTTACAACCACCTTAATTTGTTAGATGTACAATAATATAATCATAAATGAATAAGAGATGTACAAGCAATATTATGACACACGATCCGAAATATCAAGAATGCCAAGTTCTCGGTGGATATTAAAGAAAGGTTCAGTGGCTAGCGGCTTTGTGAAAATGTTCGCTAGTTGATTTTTTGTGTCAACATGTTCAAAAATAACATCCCCTTTCTCTACATGATCCCTAAGAAAATGGTGTCGAATTTCGATATGTTTGGTGCGTGAATGCAACACCGGATTTTTGTTAAGATTAATGGCACTTGTGTTGTCACATAAAATAGGAATACATTCAAGTTTGAGGTTAAAATCCAATAATTGTTGCTTAAGCCACAAGACTTGAGCGCAACAACTGCCGGCGACAACGTATTCCGCTTCAGCGATTGACAAGGCAATAGAAACTTGTTTCTTGCTATGCCAATTGACCAAAGAATTTGAAAAAAGGTGACAAGTACCACTAGTACTTTTCCTATCCGATTTGCACCCGACAAAATTGGAGTCGGAGAAGCCTACCAACGAACGATCATTTCCTTTGGAATACCATAGCCCATACTTCGAAGTACCGGATAGGTAGTGAAGTATACGCTTATAAGCTTTTAAATGGGATTCCATAGCCCAATCTCTTTTGCATGTCCGCAATGGTTTTCCCTTTCTCCATGTAAAAGAGATCAAACTCTTGTGTTAGTGTGTTGATTCTAGCTAGCTTAACATCATTAGTCCCCTCATGGGCGATTTACAATGAGTCCCATATAGCTTTTGTCATAAGACAATGAGAAACCTGATAATATTCATCAACTCCTAATGAGGAGGTCAAAATATTCTTGGCTTTCCAATCATAGTTATATTTCTTTTCATCATCATCAGTCCATTGTGCTTCAGGCTTAAGCACAATCTTATTATTCGCATTGGTCATAGTTATTTCCATTGGACCATTGTGAATAACATTCCACACTTTTCTATCTATGGAATTTATGTGCACCTGCATACAGTCCTTCCAATAACTGTAATTTTCTCCATTAAAAATGGGAGCTTTATTATAAGCCCCTTTAGGTTCGTTAGCCATTTTCTATCAAAGTTATATTTGAAGCACGGAGTGAACCGGTGCTCCTGATACCACTTGTTAAACAATGGTACGGATCTAGAAGGGGGGTTGAATAGATCCCAATTAAAAAATCATTCGACGCTACCAATTAAAAATTGGTTTTAAAAATATTTGATATGCGGAAGCGGCCGTGGAAAAATACCGTCTAAAACGAACCGTTATTAGAAGACCAGATATGCGTCTAGCCTTATGGAAATGATAATGAGCAAATAGAATCACCACACTAGTCATACTATCAATTGATTAATTATCACTAATTAGTAAGACTAGTTCCAATGCTACACAATGCCAACCAAAATATGTAAACAATACAAGTGAATTTTGGTGTAGGAAATTTATCAAACACTTGTCGTGCGAGGCACTCCAAGTGAGTTTTGTCTTGAGTAAGAGACTCTAGCTTCCTTGTATAATACTCTATTGTACAAGAGTTAAAAACAATGTTAATCACTTACTCAAAACCAATGCTAACTCGATAAAATTGCTTATACTAAAATTACTCAATTATCAAGCAACAATGAAAGTGCTGAAAAGTAAAGGAGACAAAGATTTGTTGAGGCAGTTCCCCCGCCATCCTTGCTTCGGGGTACGTCTGCCCTCAATTCTAAAATTAGAATTGAGCTCGATATAATATAGATATCACCTGTAGAGTTGAAATGTTTATACAAGAATAGACAAGTAAAATATACAAACAAAATCTCTGGTTGTTGATGATGATTTCTCTCCTTGTTCCTTGATTCAAGTTGAATCAAGTCCTTTGATTGTTGTTGATAGACCTCCGATTACAGCCCCTTTGTTGAATAACCTTGTGTTCTTCAAACCCCGGCCCGGCTGATCTCAAACACCAACAAATCAAACTTGAATCTCTCCTACGCAATTCACCGATTACCGCTACTTGATTGACCAAACACACCGTTCCTCAATAACCTTCGCTCAACTGAATGTTGTAGAGACGATTCATACCAAAAACCCCCAAATTCGACGAATCTTGGAGGGCAAAACCTTTAAGGTTTTATTCAAGAAAAACCTGCCCCAAACTCAACCCGAACCTGATTTCCAATCGACAGCTTCAGACGTTATCACCTTGAACAGACCACAATGCACAGCAAAAATTGTTGTGTGTAATTATTGTGTTGTGAAATGTTGAGGATGAAGATGAAGAGAACTAGGGCACCTATTTCACTTTTCTTGTTCTTGTGCAATTGACTTAATGTTTCAATTGTTAATGAGAAAAGAATAGAAAACTTCTATATATAGTAACCAAAAACCAACAGTCTTAACCACTTTTTAAACAAATTGGAAAGTCTTCAGCAACAGCATAAACGAGCGAACGATCAACCATAGTAGAACTATGCATCGACGCATAGTCTGCATTTTTAGGCAGATTTAAAATCTTAACAGCATGCGTCGACCATAGGTCAGCGTGCACCGACCTGTGGAAAATTGCACTACTCCATGCGCTTACCATGCGTCGACCTGTGGTCGACTCAAAGCCTACAAATTCGTACAAATGCTTGATTTTGTGGATTTTGTGCTTCCAGACATAACCAATGATCTTCCACCTATATTGAATCTTAATATGGCAAATTAGATAGACATAAGAAAGATATGAGAGATGTGATATGCATTTGCCTTATGGTGGTAGAGTCGAAAGACCGATTCATCCATGATTGCGCTTTGTCATTATCGAAACCCAAGTATGTATGGTACATGAGGATTTGCCCTCACACACTTGTCAAGGTTGAACCGCATCCCGCACTTACTCGTTGTTTCAAAGACTTTCCGGAGGTGAGCGGTATGGTCGACCTCGTCTCGTGACTCCATGATCATGTCGTCCATGTAGACTTTGAGCATGTCGCTGATTTCGCCTTGGAAGACTTTGTTCATCATCCTCTGATAGGTCGCTTCGACGTTCTTCAGGCTGAAGGGCATTACGTTGTAGTAGTAGTTGTCCGACTCGGTCATCAAGGCCATATGCTGCTTGTAAGACTTCACCATGGGGATTTGATTGTATCCTGAGTACGCATCCATGAACGACAGGAGTTTGAAACCTACATAATTGTTGACAAGTTTGTCGATGTTAGGTAACGGGTAAGCTTCCTTGGGACACGCCCGGTTGAGATCAGTGTAATCAACGCACATTCTTCATTTTCCATTAGATTTTTTAACAAGTACAACGTTGGACAACCAAGTTGTGTATCGGACTTCCGAAATAAATTTTGCATCTAGGAGGTCTTTTATAGCTTTTTTAGTAGCTTTCGCTTTCTCGGGAGACTGCATACGCCTACGCTAAAATATGGCCCTAGCGGCTGGATCTATGGAGAGGTGGTGGAATGCTACATTTGGCTGGAGCCCATGCATCTCGACAGCGCTCCACGCCAAGAGGTCCGCATTCTCTTGGAGGCAGGCTTTGAGTTGTTTCCTTGCTAGGTCGGGCATGCCCTTGTCGATCTTCACGCCTCTTTCGGGGCTATCTCCTAGCATGATGAGCTCTAAGTCTCCGTCTTGGATGGGGCGTGTTGGATGGGGGAGCTCCCCGTTGTCCTCTGGTGGTGCATCTTCTAGGTCTTTTCCTTGTCCCTATTTGCCGGAGAAACGACTGTCGAGGTCGACGGAGTTGACGTGCGGGGGGGGGGGGGGGGGGGGCTTTGGCTCTATAATTTGAGTTGGACGGTTGGCTGGTTTGGGGGAGACGTTGATGGACATGAGTCCCTTCAGTGCCGCTTGAAAGCATCTTATGGCTGCCTCAATGTCTCCATGGAGGGTGACAACCCGTCCTCTGGTCGTGCAGTACTTCATCTTCAGGTGGACTGTCGATGATACTGCGGTCAGCTTGGCTAGGGTTCTCCGTCCTAGGATGCACTGATACAACGAAGGACACTCGATCACCAAAAAGCGGACTTTTACCAACCTGGCCGTTTCCTCCGCCCCGAAGGTGACTAGAAGCTCCACATATCCCCAAGGCTTGGTGGCCGTGTCGTTGAATCCCTAGAGGTCGGAGCCTACGTACAAGGTCAGGTGGCTTTCGTCTAGCTGCAGGGTGGTGAATAGATGGTCATACATGATGTCCACCAAGCTTCCTTGGTCGACCAGGATTCGGCGGACGTTGAAATTTTCCATTTGTGCTCTGATCAAGAGGGGAATGTTGGTGTTAGGTACCCCTCAAGGAAGCTCCTCGAGATAAAAGGTGATCGGGTTCGACTGTGTTGCACCCTAAAATTTGACCAACCGGGTCCCGTATCTGGCTCGATGTTTCGACGCATTTCGCATTCGCATTTACATACTGCATATAGTGCATTTTCTCAATCATAGTGATTTTATCGGGATTACAGCCCTGCTGTCGCATTTCAGGTGTTTCAGACCGGTTCGGATAATCGGAGGTTATTTTGAGAATTCACGCGCTTCCTGGGTGTTTTCGGCTTACGCAGTGATTTTTGAGATTTTTGGTGTCCGGGTTTACTGTTTTGCTTCGATCTGGTCTCGCGCTCTCTTTTATGTTGGTTATTTGCCTTTGTTTGCATTTTTTAGGATTTAATGGCCTTTTTATAGATTTAAATAGATTTTTTATATTTGTAATAGGATTTATAGATTTTTTAGAATTTTATAGAATTTTTAATAGGTTTTAATAGTTTTTTAATAGTTTTAATAGAATAATAGAATTTCTTTTAAATAAATAGTATAGATTTTAGTAAATAGAATAGGTTGTAATAGATTTAAATAGGAAATTAATATAGATCTTTTAATAGATTTTTGTTTATAGATATTCATAGATAATAGATTTTAATACTTGTAGAATTTAATTTTTTTTAGAATAGTTGTTAATAGTTTTTAAAAAAAAAAATCTTTTTTTAGAATATATTAGATATTAGATAGCTTTTAATTAGTTTAGAATATTAGAGATTAATAGGTTTAATAGTTTTAGATATAGTGATTAATTAGACATTATTAGTTTAATAGAGCAGATTTTATAGTTAATTAGGTGTTAATTGACTTTCGTTTTGTTTTAGTCTTAATCATTTTTGTTTTTTCTTAATCATCATTAATTGTCATTAGCCCATATTAATCGTTGCATCAGTTTATTAATCCATCTAATCTTCATCTCCATTAATCCATTTCATTAGTTCATTTTAATGGGTCAGATTTCAGGTTTTTTCCATTTAATTTTCGTGGGCTCAGAGTGCTTTTTGGAGGCCCAAAACCGTTTTTGTCCATTTTTGTCCAGAAAAGGCCACATGTCACTATATAAGCCAGGCCACGCGTGCTCATGAGGAGACCCCACCTCATTTTCCCATTCACCAGAATCTGCCACTTCATTCCCCACTATCTCTCGACACACCCACGTGGCCTTCATGCAGCGTTCACCATCGCCACGCGTCTACCACTGACCCTCACCGAAGCTCCACCGGTTGCATGGCTGGCGGCCATGCAACCACCGCACCTGACCCTCGCCGGCCACCACCAACCAACTCCGGTCATCTTCCAACTGTTTCCGACCACCACAACTGTCGCCTGAAACCCTAACCACCTCGCCGGAATCACAGAAACCACCGGAAAACTGGAAAAAACTCAATAATCTTCATCCTTGCTTCCGATCTTCACAAATCCTCCAGTACTTTTTCCAGAAACTGATCATCGTTTCATCAAGGATCTTCATCCACGAACATGCATTCTGGATCTTCAGCAAACATCAACCACCAATATTCATCAAGATTCTTACGAATCTTCATCATCACGTTCTTCGTAATTCTCCAGGATCGTAAATCTTCCAACAACCTTCTCAGTTCTCCAGATCAAGAATCTTCATCGTCGTCTTCGTGAGTTCATCACCTCCAAATCTCCAGAGATCTCCAGGTTTCATCAACACTTCATCATCATCATCGATCTTCGAACTTTTCCCAGAGATCTTCATACATCACCATCGCTTCAAGATCCTTGCGCAGATCATCAGAAATCTTCAAGGACTCATCGAATCTTCTTCTGCTTTGCGAAGATCTTTCAGATCTTCATCCTCTCCGTAAATCTTCATCAAAACTTGAATCAACTTTGGATCTATCAACTCGTCTTCGTCTTCGATCAGTCTTCACAAATAACAATCGACATGCTAATCAGGATCCAAGGTGCGAAGCAACTCCATTAGAGGTCATCTGTCAAACAGTTTATCCGAATCCATGGATGTTCAGTTCGCCTCAAGTGGTACGAATGAGTTTCCTTCGTGAAGGTTGAATAGAGAAAGTTTGAGAGAAGTTTGAGTTGAAGTGGACGATTGATGTTGAGGGGAGTTTTTACCGGCGACGATGAATTTGTGTTGGAGATGACGGCGATGTGGAAGAGAAGGGTTAGAGCTAGGGTTCAGAAAGGGAAGAGGAAAGGGTGAGAGGGATTGGAACGAAGGAGAGAGGTCGTTTTGGTTGGCTGGGCCGAGAGGCCCATTGGTTTTTTGTTCGTTGTTGCACCCTCCGTTTTTTGTTGTTGTTGCCTTTGGTGGGCTAAGCCCAATGTGATTTCTACTGGTGGACACCCTCCGTGTACTTCCAGCACCCCCCTTCCCCAGTTTTTTTATTTTTTCTCTCTTGCTGTGGGTTGGGCCCTTATTTCTTTTTTTATTTTTTTTGAAGATGGTAACTCCCCTGTAACTGTTGTACCCCCCTCCCCTTGTATTTTTTCATTTTCATTTTAGTTGTTTTCTTTATGAAAAAAAATAAGAAAAGAATGTGAAAAAATATTGAGAAAAGAATAAAAGAAATGAGAAAAAGAAATATAAAAAAATATAGAGAAAAAAATATTGAGAAAAGAATAAAGGAAATATTGAAAAAGAATATGTGAGAAAAATACTTGAAAAATAATATTGAAAAAGAAAAAAGAATATATTTGAAAAGAGAAAAGACTTGAAAAAAAAATATTAAAAGAAATACATGAGAAAAGAAGAGAAGAATATTGAGAAAAATAAGATAAAAATATTCAGTTTCATTTCAATTCTTTGAATATACTTTTAGGGAGGTTTATATTTTCTTTTAGGAGATTAGTGTCAATTTCTTTTAAAGAATTCAGGTATTATTTTTCCTAATGCATTTTAATGTTTAGCATAGATTTAGGTGATAATTTCTCTTAGGATATAATTTTTCATAGAGATTATTTTACCTTTTAGAGGTAGGTTTAGAAGTTCATTTGTTAAGGGACTATTTTCCATTTGATTTTCCATTATAGATGGATAGGATAGTATTTTTAGGAGTTTATTTTTCAATTCTCAATCATTGTAACCATTTTTCAGAATGTTAATAAAACGAGATTTGAGCTGTGGTCCCGAAAGTAGCCGAACTACAGCTGCTCTGATTTCTCGTACCAGACGAGAATATATAGGCATAGGATGCGACATCCTAGCGAGCACACTAACAACTAACTCTTGTGTTCTCTCGCTGCTGTGCGATCGAGACTTTTCCGCTGACGACTGATTGTTATCCCTTTCTCTTGCCCGAGTGCATTTGAGACCAAATCGTAGCTATTCCCATAGGTTCCCGTACCCTTTAAAACCAGTTTAATTTCTCACTCCTGTGTGAGAACACCCTGTTTAGCCGTAGTTAGCCTGAACTACGAAAGCTCTGATCTTCCATGCAGTGTGAAAGTACGTAGGCACAAGACGCGAAGTCTTGGCGAGCCAATTTCCCTGTATTTTCCCGAACTACGTTGACTCTGACTTTCTCTCTTGAGAATACGTAGGCATAGAGTGCGACACTCTATCGAGTCAATTCCCTTCCGTTTAGATTTAGCAACCGTAGATAGATTGTTTTGCATCCTTTAGACAAACCAAGCAAGCATGGATCCCGTCGAGTACGACGGACGTGAGGGGTGCTAATACCTTCCCCTTGCGTAACCGACTCCCGAACCCAGGTTTTGGTTGCGATGACCATACCTTTTCCCGTTTTTTGAGAGGTTTACGTCGAGCGTTTCCTTTCCCTCCGTTGGGATAAATAACGCACGGTGGCGACTCTTCTGTCAGCCGGCGCCGATTTTCGCAGTAGCGACAGCTGGCGACTCTGCTGGGGATCCAACGTCCCCTGGCTGCTAAGGACTGCAATAGTTCCTTATGCATGTGGGATCCAACGTCCCTTAAGAGAGTCAATCCTAGCGCTTGTTTGCTTGTCTATTGGGGTTTATTTATTGATATTATCTGTTGCTGTTGGGGTGTGACGGGTGTTCTATGATTGAGAGATAAGCCGGACCTGGGCTTGAGTGCACCTTAGACTTAGAGTAGAAATTAGTGGGCGCGTACCGGCTTTGCTTGTACTAGTGTCCCGCGAAATCTACACTCAGATGAGGTTCTTCTGGTTGGCCTCTTGTCCCACCCTTTGGGTGGCTCGGGTTGCTGGTTAGTTGGATTGTCGACTCTGGGAACCGATCATTTGGAAGTTAGCTAAGTGAGGCCTCTTCAAGACTTGATGATGCCACTCCTTCTGGGAATCGTATCGTCAGTTTTGAAAGTCTGTGACACTGACGACCGCATAGGATGCCGTACCTTGATAGATCTAGGTCCATACCCATGAGTGGGAGGGTTTTTTTTGCAGGAACCTTGACTTCCAACCCACCCGTTATTTTGGTCTTCTCTTCAGAGCGAACGTACTCCGTCAGCAGCGCAGCAGTATTCAGATTTGTGTGGGGGGCTGTGGTCCCGTTGTTTGCTGCAACTTGCATATCATGTGCATAACAGTGTTGCATCATATTGCATATCATCCTCCAGTTAGCCAGAGTTCTGATCCAGCCTTTGTTTCCTGAAGGTGATTACCCGGAGTTTGGATTGAGCAACTGTTGATTGTCAGAAGACGACCTAGGGGTTGATTAGATTTGAGCAGAATCGAGCATTGAAGTCAGCTGAAGATTAGCAGTAGCTATGTCTGAAGGCAATTTCCAGTCTCCTAATACCTTGACGGGGTTCACTATGACGTCCAACCCTCTGTATGATTCTATGGAAGACTTCCCGCAAGCGAACAACGTTACTGCAGACCAAGTTGTACAGCCTTCTGTTGAGAACCGAGATCGACATGAGCAGTTTGTTGCCCGAAATGAACGTCCTCCTCCTGTTAACAATCAAGGTGTTGTTTTCCCTGGGATGAATTACCGAAGAGATATTCCAATAGCCAGGACCGTAGATCCAAGAGCTCTTGAGACAGATAGAAAACTCCGAGCGTTGAAAGAAGGAATGAAAGCTTTGAAAGTGAAAGATGCTGTTAACCTGAATGCTGCAGACATGTGTTTGGTTCCTGACCTGGTGTTGCCTTATAAGTTCAAAGTGCCAAAATTTGAGAAGTACACGGGAGATAGCTGTCCGAAGCAACATTTGATGATGTTCTGTCGAAGAATGACTTCGTTTGTGCGAGATGACAAATTGATGATCCATTGCTTTCAAGATAGTCTGACTGGGGCATCTTTGAGGTGGTATATGCAGCTAGAGAAAAATCAGATTCAATCATGGATGGATTTAGCCAGAGCCTTTCTGAAGCAGTACGATTATAACCTAGACATAGCTCCCCATCGCATGCAGTTGCAAGAACTGTCTCAAGAGAACAATGAACCTATCAGGAAGTATGCCCAGAGATGGAGAGAATTTGCTGCTAGAGTGCACCCACCGCTTTTGGACCAAGAGTTAACGAGCATGTTTGTAGATTCCCTACAAGATCCGTACTTCGAAAGATTGCTTGGACTTCCATTAAGTTTCTCTGACGTGGTAACATTAGGAGAACGCCTTGAGTATGCCATAAGAATTGGGAAAATTCAGATTACTTCAAACAATCAAGCTGGTGAAACTGAACATCCTTGTGACTATCAGAGTGAAGAAGGAGTTGTGATCAATGCAGTCATGCCAAAGGTTGAATATCCTCGAAGCGAATCAGTGAATTTTGTTGGTTCTTCATCTTATCAGAGATCAGTACCTCCTGTGGCTTGTTATACTGAACAGACAGCCGTGCCTAGGGCACCATATCAGGAACCTTATGTCACTCCTTATGCTAATCAGCGAACTCGTGGTCGAGGTTATCAGAATCAGCGTCAGAATCAGAATCGACCTCGCAACAATTTGGAACGAAGGAAAGCTCCTTCTCACCCAGTGCCTATGCCGTATAGCCAGCTGCTACCATCTTTGATCCAGAGTTCTTTGGTGGAACCTAAAGCTCTTAAGCCAGTTCCAGAACCTTACCCTCCTGGGTACAATCCCCACGTTCAGTGTGGTTACCATGGTGGCTCTCCAAGGCATTCGACGGAAGATTGTAAAGTATTTCAGGCGAAAG
Source organism: Lathyrus sativus (assembly GCA_963859935.3). Lineage (NCBI taxonomy): Eukaryota > Viridiplantae > Streptophyta > Magnoliopsida > Fabales > Fabaceae > Lathyrus > Lathyrus sativus. The sequence goes on along the minus strand of OZ012741.1, from coordinate 137,752,387 downwards.
TACAACAGTTGATCGACCAAGATCGCATTTCCTTTCAAGAAGGATTTCTGTTTGTTCATACCAACCGCTCAGCTGTCTAGGCTCGTAGACTCGGAAAGTATTCCCCAGCAAAAGCCAATGGTCCAGACAGGCAGGCGCCCTCAGCATTGGCAGTCCTCAGACTTTTATATCATTTGCATTTGTAGTTTTCTTTCTGTTAGTTACTACTTGCTGTAAACATTGTATGTTTCGAATGGTGATATTAATAAGGTGACTATGCATTTTTCTGAATTAATCATGTCGTTGTCGTTAATTTATTGTATTGCACTGACACTTGCATTTTATTCACCTCCACTTTATCACTATGATTAGCAAAGATTGGAGGGAGGATGACGAAATAAACTCATAACCGATGATCGTATGCTTTCAGATAAGACCTTACCGATGACGTACAAGGCATTGTTTCAAATCCCCCAAACACTGGAGATATAAGGAGTTAGTCCCTTGTTAACCACTTCGAGCCAGGAAGTAGAAGTTTTTTCGGACTTTTAAACCCTCACATCTTAACCCGGGGCAGGGTAGTTGTCAGTTAGCTTGACCGAGCATTTAAGTCTTACAGAGGAGTGTTGTCTTTCGAGGACCAATCAGTTTATGCCTCTCAAGAGGTCGTAATTCGGCAACCACAGTGGTTAAACCTCACCAATCAGGAGTGAGACGGTTACAATCCTTTCGGAGCAATCAAGACAACCAGTGTCACACGACTTTGTTCTAAAAGAAAGAAGAAAGAAAGCCCGCTAAGTAAAAAGAAAGAAAAAGATGGAAAGCTAATACTTAGGCAAAAATCAGGGCATCCCGCTGGACTTCAAAAGAACACGAAAAAACAAAAAGAACTCAAAAGGAGTCAGTCCAGGCAAAAATTAGGGAATCAAAAGAATGAAAAAGAAAGGATATCAATAGAAATTTTTTCCCCAGTAGAGTCACAAAGTCGTGTACACAGACACCGAAAACGAAGCAGGAGTAACTGTCACTCCGGGAAAAAACCCTGTGAGTTCCTTAATTGTGGTTCTTACCATTCAACATACCTCTCGAAGAGGCGAGCGCTCGAGCCAGGTTAACTGAACTTTAGGATCGGAGATCATCACGTAGAAGGGGCGAGTATAAATCAAAATTTGAGCCAAATATCCTTTGTTTCACGAACCGTGAACCCGACCACGATACAACCCTTAAAAGACCTAATTGAGGCAGGGTTTATTCTGAAAACGCATTACGATAAGGTTGAGTAACCTGACTCCTTCTTGATTTGCTAGTCATTTTTTTTGTTGTATTTTTTCACTGATCAAATCAGCACTACGTTTGAACTTAGTTTCATTCGTCACTCACAATCATGACAGGTAAATGAGTGACAGCACAAATATTTTCAAAATATGCATAAACATTGCATTAAAATTACCATTCGTGAATAGACAATTTTACGTGCAGGCTAGTAGTTGACACGAAGGAAATTCCAACAGGGAATAATTGAACGGGACTGAAAAATACAGTAGTCTGAACCAGGAGGGTGTATATTGTGAAGACCTGTGAATCAGGGGGATTATTTTCCAGTAAGTTCAGTATCAGTTAGTCTGCGGACAAGTCCCGAAGCAGCAGTTGATCAGGGGCAGTTTATTTGAGAAGCAGTTGATCAAAAAGGAATCTTCTCGAGAGCCAATCAGGGGGCAGTTATACAGAATGCTGAGATTTGAAAGCAGAACCTTCCAGTGGGTAATCAGATCAGGTTAAGTTGCTTATACGCTCATTCAGGGGCAAAGTCACTTCAGAGATAGTGAAGACCAACTAGGTTGACAATTGTTTGATTGAGGTTGAATCCTTTTGTGGTACAGATACCGGGGCAAATATTCTCGAAGTCTTCTCATGGCAAGCTGTTCAGAGCAAATATTCCCGAAAGTCGGATTGGGGCAAGTTGAATTGTACTGGGGCAAGTTATTCAAGCAAGCCTGTTTATCCCCAGCAAGAGTTGAGTATCGGGGAATCGTGTCAATACCCTTATCAAAAACCTGAACCTTCTAAATAAGAAGAGCCGTGTTGTCGGTGGATCGTTATCCTACAGTTTAAATTCGTTACGTGTCAGAACTACGTAACCAAGTCGTTTCCAAAGCCCAGGTCTCGCCTGGCAAACCGGTAACCAGTTCTCGTCTGGCCCATGCTTCCGTAAATACCAGTTCTCGCCTGGTACCTGTTTTCGTTTAACCCAGTTATCGTATTGTCGATCTTTTTCCGTAAATACCAGTTCTCGCCTGGTACTGCCTTTCTTTTAACCAGTTATCGTATTGTCGATTTGCTTCCCGTAAACATCAGTTCTCGCCTGATGCATGTCAACTTCCAACCAGTTCTCGTCTGGTTGTTTTCTTTTCTTTCACCTATTGTTGTATCAGTTCTCGTCTGGTACATGTCAGCTTTCAGCCGGTTCTCGCCTGGTTGTCTTTTCTTTACCTGTTATCCAGTCAGCCCAGTCTGACGTTCAAAACATAAAAAACCCAATTTTCGTTCAAATTTCCTAATCTATTTTGCTATCAGTTATCGCCTGGTAGTCTACCTTTGAATGCTAGTTCTCGTCTAGTATTTTCCATCTTGTTAATAACCCGTTTTATCTTTTAAACTAGAAAAACCAAAAAAATGTGTAAATACCCGATGCAATAATATTGTCATGTTTCCCGACACGAAGCTTAATGGATGCCAGTTCTCCGATTAATGTTTGAACTCTGTATGGACGTTGTTAAAACTAAATTACTCCTCTTCAGCAGTTGAAAGTTGTGTATTGTTCTCGGAAGAATTGAGATTGTATTTTACCCCGCATCAGAGTAGGATCAGGAGTATCCCCAGCAGATTAAGATTGATATCCTTGATAGTAAGGGCATTTCCAGCAGCGTGCTGCGCGCAATCAACCCCAGTTTGGGTCAATCCCCACAGAGCACAATCAGTTGCCAATGGTTTGAAGAGAGCATCCCCAAGCAGGGTTGTTTTTTCTTTCTCCCCAAGCAGGGTTGCCTTTCCATTTCTCCAGCAGGATGGTTATCCCCAGCGGATTTGGTTTCCCTTTTCTAGCATTTATTTTGCTGAGATGATTCCGTGATATCAGGTTACCTTCAGTGGAGTTGACGTTGCCTTCGGCATTTATTTTGCCAAGCGGTTTCTAGACCTGGAGTTCTCTGGCAGCTAGAGCTTACATTAGCATTTGCATATATCGTTAGATTTGCATCTATCAAAACGCATAGCATATTCATGCCGTACGGGGCATTGCATTTACAAATACATAGCATATTCATGTCGTACGGGGCATTGCAGTTACAAACGCATAACATTTACATGTCATATAGGGCATTGCATCATTTCAAGCATACGCATGTCGAAACATAGACCAGGGTGGTTACCTATTGGCTTTCGAATTTGTTCACCTGCAGAGTTGTTTGGTTAAGCTGCTCTTCTCCATCCGCTGAGTGATTTCTTCACATTTGGTTGTTACGTCAGCATCGGAAAAAACAAAGATTGACATATATCAAATTTCTGAAGCTGTCGCCTTCGTCGAAATAGGTGTCAGGCAGTTCAATTCAGAATTCCCCAGGAGAGTTTCCTCAGGTTCGCCAGGAACCATGAGTCGACAGAAAAGATCCCATGGTAGATGGGAAGGTGTTTGCTTTTTTGAAGCATTATTCTGAAGAATCGGTATCTGTGGCGTCACACAGGTGATTGATGTTGGAAAAAAAACATCAGAAAATTTATCAGATAATTAACTAGTTGTTGCCGTGACAATCAGACTTCAGTTTATTAGATGCTATTTCTCAAGCAGTTTTGCAGTTTATTTTGCGGTTGGCAAATTCCAGGGTTCCATTTATATTCAACCATCTTCTATCTTTGAATGATCAAAGGTTGGGCACTCTTCAACCATTCAGGTCCAAGCTGCTTGAATAGGGGCAGTTGTTGCACCCTAAAATTTGACCAACCGGGTCCCGTATCTGGCTCGATGTTTCGACGCATTTCGCATTCGCATTTACATACTACATATAGTGCATTTTCTCAATCATAGTGATTTTATCGGGATTACAGCCCTGCTGTCGCATTTCAGGTGTTTCAGACCGGTTCGGATAATCGGAGGTTATTTTGAGAATTCACGCGCTTCCTGGGTGTTTTCGACTTACGCAGTGATTTTTGAGATTCTTGGTGTCCGGGTTTACTGTTTTGCTTCGATCTGGTCTCGCGCTCTCTTTTATGTTGGTTATTTGCCTTTGTTTGCATTTTTTAGGATTTAATGGCCTTTTTATAGATTTAAATAGATTTTTTATATTTGTAATAAGATTTATAGATTTTTTAGAATTTTATAGAATTTTTAATAGGTTTTAATAGTTTTTTTAATAGTTTTAATAGAATAATAGAATTTCTTTTAAATAAATAGTATAGATTTTAGTAAATAGAATAGTTTGTAATAGATTTAAATAGGAAATTAATATAGATATTTTAATAGATTTTTGTTTATAGATATTCATAGATAATAGATTTTAATACTTGTAGAATTTAATTTTTTTTAGAATAGTTGTTAATAGTTTTTTAAAAAAAAAATCTTTTTTTAGAATATATTAGATATTAGATAGCTTTTAATTAGTTTAGAATATTAGAGATTAATAGTTTTAATAGTTTTAGATATAGTGATTAATTAGACATTATTAGTTTAATAGAGCAGATTTTATAGTTAATTAGGTGTTAGTTAATTAGGTGTTAATTGACTTTCGTTTTGTTTTAGTCTTAATCATTTTTGTTTTTTCTTAATCATCATTAATTGTCATTAGCCCATATTAATCGTTGCATCAGTTTATTAATCCATCTAATATTCATCTCCATTAATCCATTTCATTAGTTCATTTTAATGGGTCAGATTTCAGGTTTTTTCCATTTAATTTTCGTGGGCTCAGAGTGCTTTTTGGAGGCCCAAAACTGTTTTTGTCCATTTTTGTCCAGAAAAGGCCACATGTCACTATATAAGCCAGGCCACGCGTGCTCATGAGGAGGCCCCACCTCATTTTCCCATTCACCAGAATCTGCCACTTCATTCCCCACTATCTCTCCACACACCCACGTGGCCTTCATGCAGCGTTCACCATCGCCACGCGTCTACCACTGACCCTCACCGGAGCTCCACCGGTTGCATGGCCGGCGGCCATGCAACCACCGCACCTGACCCTCGCCGGCCACCACCAACCAACTCCGGTCATCTTCCAACTGTTTCCGACCACCACAACTGTCGCCTGAAACCCTAACCACCTCGCCGGAATCACAGAAACCACCGGAAAACTGGAAAAAACTCAATAATCTTCATCCTTGCTTCCGATCTTCACAAATCCTCCAGTACTTTTTCCAGAAACTGATCATCGCTTCATCAAGGATCTTCATCCACGAACATGCATTCTGGATCTTCAGCAAACATCAACCACCAATATTCATCAAGATTCTTACGAATCTTCATCATCACGTTCTTCGTAATTCTCCAGGATCGTAAATCTTCCAACAACCTTCTCAGTTCTCCAGATCAAGAATCTTCATCGTCGTCTTCGTGAGTTCATCACCTCCAAATCTCCAGAGATCTCCAGGTTTCATCAACACTTCATCATCATCATCGATCTTCGAACTTTTCCCAGAGATCTTCATACATCACCATCGCTTCAAGATCCTTGCGCAGATCATCAGAAATCTTCAAGGACTCATCGAATCTTCTTCTGCTTCGCGAAGATCTTTCAGATCTCCATCCTCTCCGTAAATCTTCATCAAAACTCGAATCAACTTTGGATCTATCAACTCGTCTTCGTCTTCGATCAGTCTTCACAAATAACAATCGACATGCTAATCAGGATCCAAGGTGCGAAGCAACTCCATTAGAGGTCATCTGTCAAACAGTTTGTCCGAATCCATGGATGTTCAGTTCGCCTCAAGTGGTACGAATGAGTTTCCTTCGTGAAGGTTGAATAGAGAAAGTTTGAGAGAAGTTTGAGTTGAAGTGGACGGTTGATGTTGAGGGGAGTTTTTACCGGCGACGATGAATTTGTGTTGGAGATGACGGCGATATGGAAGAGAAGGGTTAGAGCTAGGGTTCAGAAAGGGAAGAGGAAAGGGTGAGAGGGATTGGAACGAAGGAGAGAGGCCGTTTTGGTTGGCTGGGCCGAGAGGCCCATTGGTTTTTTGTTCGTTGTTGCACCCTCCATTTGTTGATGTTGTTGCCTTTGGTGGGCTAAGCCCAATGTGATTTCTACTGGTGGACACCCTCCGCGTACTTCCAGCACCCCCCTTCCCCAGTTTTTTTATTTTTTCTCTCTTGCTGTGGGCTGGGCCCTTATTTATTTTTTTCTTTTTTCTGCAGATGGTAACTCCCCTGTAACTGCTGTACCCCCCTCCCCTTGTATTTTTTCATTTTTATTTTAGTTGTTTTCTTTATGAAAAAAAAAAAAAGAATGTGAAAAAATATTGAGAAAAGAATAAAAGAAATGAGAAAAAGAAATAAAAAAAAATATAGAGAAAAAAATATTGAGAAAAGAATAAAAGAAATATTGAAAATGAATATGTGAGAAAAATACTTGAAAAATAATATTGAAAAAGAAAAAAGAATATATTTGAAAAGAGAAAAGACTTGAAAAAGAAATATTAAAAGAAATACATGAGAAAAGAAGAGAAGAATATTGAGAAAAATAAGATAAAAATATTCAGTTTCATTTCAATTCTTTGAATATACTTTTAGGGAGGTTTATATTTTCTTTTAGGAGATTAGTGTCAATTTCTTTTAAACAATTCAGGTATTATTTTTCCTAATGCATTTTAATGTTTAGCATAGATTTAGGTGATAATTTCTCTTAGGATATAATTTTTCATAGAGATTATTTTACCTTTTAGAGGTAGGTTTAGAAGTCCATTTGTTAAGGGACTATTTTCCATTTGATTTTCCATTATAGATGGATAGGATAGTATTTTTAGGAGTTTATTTTTCAATTCTCAATCATTGTAACCATTTTTCAGAATGTTAATAAAACGAGATTTGAGCTGTGGTCCCGAAAGTAGCCGAACTACAGCTGCTCTGATTTCTCGTACCAGACGAGAATATGTAGGCATAGGATGCGACATCCTAGCGAGCACACTAACAACTAACTCTTGTGTTCTCTCGCTGCTGTGCGATCGAGACTTTCCCGCTGACGACTGATTGTTATCCCTTTCTCTTGCCCGAGTGCATTTGAGACCAGACCGTAGCTATTCCCATAGGTTCCTGTACCCTTTAAAACCAGTTTAATTTCTCACTCCTGTGTGAGAACACCCTGTTTAGCCGTAGTTAGCCTGAACTACGAAAGCTCTGATCTTCCATGCAGTGTGAAAGTACGTAGGCACAAGACGCGAAGTCTTGGCGAGCCAATTTCCCTGTATTTTCCCGAACTACGTTGACTCTGACTTTCTCTCTTGAGAATACGTAGGCATAGAGTGCGACACTCTATCGAGTCAATTCCCTTCCGTTTAGATTTAGCAGCCGTAGATAGATTGTTTTGCATCCTTTAGACAAACCAAGCAAGCGTGGATCCCGTCGAGTACGACGGACGTGAGGGGTGCTAATACCTTCCCCTTGCGTAACCGACTCCCGAACCCAGGTTTTGGTTGCGATGACCATACCTTTTCCCGTTTTTTTGCGAGGTTTACTTCGAGCGTTTCCTTTCCCTCCGTTGGGATAAATAACGCACGGTGGCGACTCTTCTGTCAGCCGACACCGATTTTCGCAGTAGCGACAGACTGCCCTTTGAATTTATCGAGGGTAGCATTCATCTTTGAGCTCTTGTCGATGAGCTCGTCAAATTTTCTCTTGACGGACCCGACCGACAGTTGACTGGGTCCCCCGCCCGATATTACCATTGTGGCTGGGAAGTCTGTTGCCCCCCAAAATTTGCCCAACCTTTTTCTTTAACTGGCTTTTGTTTCATTGCATTCATAACATTAGCATTATCATTAGCATTTGTATATCATAGCCCATTTGTAGGGGATTGAGAGGGATGTGCTAATCAAGAGAAAGATATCAAGGTCTAATCTTAGTCAAGGGGTTGTGTTCAAGCTATCAGGTGCTTATTATCCTCAGAAAGATGTCAAAGCTCACTGAAGGGGTGGATAGTCAAGAATGGTGTACCTCCTAACTTAAAGGTCAGGGGAGATCATCAGATGGTTTTGAATCCATGGGTGTGGATGTAAAGCATTAAGAAAGCTCATGGGATGCCTTGAGAGTCATTGTGGAGCTTATGCAACTCATTATTCAAAGTACAAGAGGCCACAACCAAAGTTGGTGCAATTAAGGTTTTCACCTGGTCAACCCTCAGTCAATTGTGAGTCTTGAGGAGATTAAGACTCAATTCCAAGAAACTATGAGCATGGAATGCTGTTTTGAGACACCTAAGAGATAATTTCAAGATCAATTCATCAATATTCAGGAGTGTGAGAAGTTACTAAGCTAGGGTTTCTAAGCTTGACAGTGTAAAATCCCCTATTTTAGTGCCCAACTTCAAGACCACATACCTCAAGATACAAGTTTCATCTCATCTTGATATCAACATGATACTTGTATAGCATGTTCTTAGCTTTCTTTTGAGTGCTATAAGTCCTTGATTGGATTTGTAAAACTCAAGTTACGAAGCAGACAAGTCACAGGTCATCAGATGAATGTGATTTTGGTACTTGAAAGTCAACCAACTTCCATGCCATTTTTGACCTAGAAGAAGGTCTCACCTATCCTTAACCCAAACTTGAATATTGTTCCTTATCTCCTTAGATTTCCAAAGAGTACTATAAGTCCTTGATTGGATTTATAGAACTCAAGATATGGAGCTTGCAAGGCAAGGGCATTTTGGGAAAGTAAGATTATAGGCCATTTTGGTTATAGGTCCATTTCACCACTTTGCATACCTCAAATGCAAATTTGTCCAACTTGAAAGTTTCTCAAAATGGGGTTATTTACTCAATAAAACACCAAGGATTCATTGATATGGATTATATTGAATATTGGTTGAAGAAAATTTCATAAAAGGGAACTTTAAAGGCATTTAAAGTCAAAAATTCAAATAAATGCAAAATGGATGATTCCAAGTCATGTTTGTGCATATTTTGTGCACAAAACACATTCTAAGAACATTGGCTTTGGTACATTTGAGATTTGAAGTCATTTACATGCTCCTTTCACATGTTTCTTAAGCTTGAAGAAAAAATAATCAACATCCACCATTGATCAAAAATCAAGGAGGCAATCATATCCCTTCATGTTCCTAATACTACCAGCAAGTGAATTGACTCATCTAGCAAGCTTCTTGGCTCTGTTTTCCTGCAAATCAAAGAGCTTCAAAGTGGAGAAATAGATTTTTCATTGGGCCAGTAACAGCCACTTTTGGGCCTCCAAATCATTCCAAATCAATCCTATATAAACACTAGATCATTCTCAGATGAAGTTTGATGAGTTTTGGCGCAAAAAACAGTTACAAGAAGTTAGAGAAAAGTGGTTGAAGGTGAAATACGAATTTCAAGAATCAAGAACTCTCAAGGCAAATTGAGCATCCAAGAAGCTTCCTCAGGGATCAGTGAAGCTTTCTGCATCGGTTTGATCGAGAATTGACACCTGAATCCATCTCTGCGCGAGCTTTGACACAAGTTTCTTTCTCTCAAATTTTCTCTTAATTTATGGCGAATTAGCACATAACATGCATTTGGTTAGGATCATGGTAACTCCTAAATGAATTTAGGATAGGATAGAGGACGGTTTATGACAATCTTTGACAGAGCACGTTTTGTTTAAGCCTTCGGTTTGGCTGGTTCTTGAGAGAAAAATGAAATTAAAACCTAGAATGATGATCAGTGTAGTGTAAGGAAGAGATTGATATCAAGATGTTGGGGTTTCATCAAGTTTCATGGCAGAGCACCGTTTGCACTCGCCGTAGAAGATGACCGGAGTCTTCTCCGGCCACCGCTGGTTTGATTTTCCCCCTTCCCTCATTTAAATCGCCAGATGATTTGTTAACCATTATATCCTGATGGATCCTTGACCTGTTTCCTCTCATCCAATGGTCGTGAGTGAGTCTGAGAGTGGTATTAACTTTTTAAATGACGTGGCATCATGGATAGCGTTGGATCTGGTTACTTAATGATTGTATGGCTTGGATTAGGACGCACCATAGTCCTTAGTTGATTGAAGCGCGCGTGATCCCTCAGGTTTTTGAAACGTGATTGGACCTGGGACTCCAATTGATATTGGCACCCCCTAGCGTAGCAGCCCAATAGAAACCAACTGAAATGGATTACTAACCACACCCCCAACCATTTTCATTTTAATTTTCTTTTCTTTTATTTTCATATCATTTTGCTGTTTCATTTTAATTCTTTTAAAAATGATAATTGCTCCAATAAATCATGATAAAAATATGGTGTATGCCTTGACATGTGTATGAATTTGTCATATTTTTATTTTGATTTTCTGGTTATTTTCCATTTAATATTGCATTTTTCATTTTATGGGCTTTTAATAAATATGAAATTGACATGGTCATCTTGCTGATTTTATTTCTAGATAGATACTTCAAATGAATGTCTAATTTTTTGCATGCTGATTCTAGACCCATTCTATGATGTTGTAGTATTTTTGTCCTATTTTTTAGGAGCTGTTTGATTAGGGTTTAAGGTAGATTTTTAGAACCTTTCCCATTTGCATCTCCCATAGAACACTTCATGGTTTAGCTTTCTGTTAGTGTATCTAGACTTAGAATCTTTACCTGAAATGTTGACCATAGCCTCCTAACATATTTAGGATCCCTTAGGAATTTTATTAGGATTTTAGGACTTGTTTTTCTATTTTCCCTAGATATTACATTCTAACTGATGTTAGGGTGTTCCCAATTTAGCATTCCACCTAGTTTAGCCTTTAAGTGGTCTTTAGGAAATCCTTAGACATCCAATCATTACGTGAACCCTTAATACCTAGGTTGAGACCTTTGTAGGGTAATTTCCATGTTATAATAGTGTCCATAGTTCCATTAGGATAGATGTCCTTTAGAGCTTTGCTTTTAGGATTCCTTGGATGCCTTTGAATGATTTTCTTTCTTCTTGATTCTCCTAAAGCATAGTCCTATGATATTTGGAGCCTTCTTGTGAGAGCCTGGTCTTCCTTAGGAAGTACTCTGTGCATTCCATGAGAAGTTGAACCATTGAGGACTATCCTTGAATGATGAGTTTGTTTGAGAACATGGTGAATTCCTTAGGTTTTCACTATGTCTTCCATCATTATTCTTTTCATTTCTCAAGTCCTACATTCTCAGGATCCTTCTTGTGAGAGCCTGGTCTTCCTTAGGAAGTACTCTATGCATTCCATGAGAATTTTGAGCCTTTGATGGACATTCAATGACATGGTGGGTTCCTTAGGTTCACACTATCCTCATTTTCTCCTCCAAGTCCTATGACACATGATCCTTCTTGTGAGAGCCTAATTCTTCCTTTGGTTGAACTCTATGCATTCCATGAGAAGTTTGAGCCTTTGATGGACATCCTGTGTTGATACACATTAACCAGATACCTTAGATTGACATCTAGGTTCCACCATTCTCATCTATCCTACATTCTTAGGATCCCTCTTGTGAGAGCCTAATTCTTCCTTTAGTTGAATTTTGTGCATTCCATAAAGAGGTTGAACCTGGGATAGACTCTTGTATTGATACACATCTAAACCTGATGTAGCCTTGGGATGATTTCCTTGTTGCTCATCTAGTTTATCTCTCTCCTGATTGATTGATTTCATTACCTGCTTGTTATGTCGCATTAGGATAGACTTGCATGTGTAGATACCCTTAAGCTTAGATGCATGACTGCATTAAAGGTTGAGCTAGTATCCCTTTGCTTGGATGTTTATCTACCTTTCATACTTGACATGTTTGCATTAAAGGTTGAGGGGTGCCTCCCTTTGCTTGTGTTCTTTTTTTGTGCATTTCTGTTTGCATCCCATGTTTGCATTTAAAGGTTGAGCTTGTCTCCCTTGCTTGTACTGTTGCATTGCATCTATATCCAGTTACTTTATGTTTCACCTGCTTGATAGTTGTGTTTCTTTTTCCCCTTTGCATGTTCCCTTAGGACTCTCACTTCCTTGTTTAAGGAGTGATGATAGACTTTAGGTTGAATCCTTTGCATGATAACATATAGGATAGATTCCCTTTCAAACTCAACATTAGGACCATCATTGTATGACAACAGTAGGATGCTTGATAGTTTCCCTGTAGATTTCTCTTTCTCTTCTTACCTTCAAACAATAACAAAACACCTAATAAAGGCAAGTTCGTATTGTACGCTACGAGCATTAAGCCACTTGGGAAATGATAATTTAGCGGTCTCCTCTCAATCGTCTAGAGTGTTTTGCGTACGTCCTTTGGGCGATATGCGATGCATTCACTCCTAAGTCATAGTCTCTAGTGCAATACGAATTACAAACATTCATAAAAAACACTTCTTCTCCAATAAAAGACAAAAACCAACATCAAACCTCTTTTTCCCTTTGGGGCTCTCTTAATCATGGAAAACCTTTTCTGATGAATAGAGTACTGTTAAGCTTCAGTTCTACCACAAACAGGCGTTGTCCCTAACTGCTGAAACTGTAGTTTAACCTTACTCGGGTAAAAACACGTGAACTAGCCTGCGTTCTGTTTTATCCCTGTCGCGGTGAAAATCTTATACCAAACTATTGATTAGTTTGAATCTGTAATTCAATTTCCAACCGAACTTTGATTTGTCCAAAGGAAGGGATAAAGATCGAAATTCCCACAATGCAAGCTAGAGAGTTTTAGGTTCGGGGGTTGGTTAAACTTAGGAAAGGTGCTAGCATCCTAAGTTTCTGTAGTACTCTACAGGAACCTCTTGTTTTATGTTGTTTATTGCTATGGATTATTTTCTTAAGGTTGAAAGACCTAGTGGTTTATATCTAAGTAAACTCGATAAGATATCGCATCTTATGCCTACATATCCTTACGGGAGTGGAATCAGAGTATTTTGTAGTTCCCCTAAAGGGTATGAGGAGTTCTTTGACTGTGGTCAAAGTTCCTACGGGTTTAGGGTAGTTGATTGATTGATTTTAGGAGAAGAGATGCGTTATCATTTTAAGGGAGATTTAACCGCCACAAGTTGTAGGAATGTAGTCTTTGCATCATCTTAAGAGAAAGGCTCAAGTACTCGGATAGAGATCGACGAGGTACGCATCTATCTCTCTTAAGGCAAAGTTCCTACGAGTTGATTGTATTGTTGTGGGGTGGAGATTCTATCTCGCTTAAGATGATTAACATCTATTCTCTATTGTGTTTGAATATTTGGATTGAGTTGTATTTGTTTGTTTCTATGTCGTAAAGGATAACGATCCTTCCTATGGGGTAGGATCTATCCTAGGGATCAACTTGAATGGGATCAAGGATCATGGGGATTATGATGCAAAGGATATGCACTACACACAATTTTTGAATCATGTGTAGGTTTTTCCTTTGGACGGACAATGCAATAATAATAAATGACGATAATGTAAATTGCTTGTAAATAAATTGCGAAAATAAAATCATACACATACGCATGAAAGCGCTGAAGTGTGTGAGAGTGAATGTGTCATGAATGTGAATGTGCACAATTGGGTTGTATTTTACGCTGTTGATTGATTTTAATCGAATTGATTTTAAGGGGAATGTCGAGTTGATTCTATTAGCCGGGAGATTGATTTTAAAAGGGATGAATTAGATTAGGCGAATCGATTTTTATAAAAAAAAGTTGTATTATTTTATTTTCTTAAAAAGGTATCCTTATTTTAGCAAGGTTAATTTAGGAATAAAGACTTATTAGTTTTGTTTCAGAGTAGATTATGAATTAATTGGATTTATATAAGTTTTAAAAAGGGTTTTATCATTATAAAATAAGTATAAGTTAAATAAAATTATGAAGTAGATTAAATGGTTTTGTTATTTTAAATTTTTAAAAAAAAGTTATTCTAGTTATATGGAAATGATTTATTTTATGGAGTATATAATTACATGAAGGTTAATTTAATTGAGAAAATATTTTACTAGCAAAGAAAGGTTTTGGTTAGATTTCTTAAAAAACTTATATTGTTGTAATTTTGGTTTATAAATTAAATTATAAAAGGTTGTTTGTTTTAAAAGTTATTATTTATGATTTTTTAGTGATATTAGCTTAGATTAGAAGTGGTTTAAATCTGAATAAACAAAATTGGTTCTAATAAAATAAGAGGTTTTTATTAAATTGAGTTGAAAAGATTAAGTTTTAGATTTTAAATAAATAATAATTACTATTAAAATATTAAACAAAATACAATTTTAAGTTATAAAGATTTTAAATAAATAAAAGTTAAATTAGTAGATTTTTTTTATTATAAGAAAAAGGGGTTAATTAAATTTAAAAAAAAGTTGATTATAAATCTGTTTTAATTACTTATTAGCAAAAAGGTTAATTAATAGTTGAATTAATTAAAAAACCTAACGATTAAATTAAAAAAAACAATTAACGGTTGTTAATGAGTAGTTATCGAGATTAAATGGAGGGATTAAGGGTTAAACGCGGTGATTAGGTGAGTATGGAGTGTGTGGAGTGTGAAGAGTGTGTGCAGGATTAACAAATTACAACAGAAAAGGACAAAAGTAAAAATGAAAACCCTAAATCCCTCCCCCCCCCCCCCAAAAAAAAATTGATTCCCCTTTCGTTCATCTTTCTCTCCGCCTCACTTTCGTTTCGATCGCGTCTCTCCTCTCCGTGTCCTTTCTCGCGGCTTGCGTCTCGTCTTCATCTCATCATTCTTGCTACACAAAACAAAACCAGTCAAAAACCAAATGCATCATTATGACAGAGAAGAGTTACTTGCGCTCGTGAGCGATTTGAGATGTTGACTTCGTGCGGTCGCTCTTCGTGGTGGCGTTGATGGTGATCTGCGGTGACCGGAGATGATTTCGCGAGTTGAAAAGATAAGTTTCCTTCATTCAATTTCTTGGATTACGAGTTCAAGGTTTTCACGGTAGTTCTAGGGTTTTTTCGGTAGGTCTCGATTTTGTATGATAGGTTTTTTTATCGACGATTTCCTCCTCTTCTCATTCATCTTATATAGGCCTTTTGAGAATTAATTGTTGGAAATCTGATTTAAAACATTTTGAAGGTTTGATTGTACATTCCGTTTTGGTATGGACAAACTTGGAAACTTTCCTTTCTCTCTTCAACAAAAATCCAATCTCTGATTTGGGCGTATCAATTTCGTTAAATGTTCAAAGTTTTGGGTTTGGATATTCTTCGAATCTTTTCATACACAGATATATTCCTTTGGATTTGCTAATTTTGATTTTGCATTTTGTAGGTGCGAGTAGCAATTGAACTTGGGCCAAGGAAAAATGCGGTCCAGGTGCGGGTAGCGGTTCCTCTCCCCTTTGGCTTCAGCATTCTCAACTTCATCTTTCACAGAAACTAGCCGATTGCAAGGAGGCTTGATTTTACGCTAAACTCTACTGGGCTCAAAACTGCTGATTGCTTCATCTGCATTCTCAAAGGACAACGAAGGAAGTTGTGTTCTCGGTACGCTCTTCTGGGTTAGCACACAGAACCTTTGTTTCTTCTATGCAAGCCTAAAATGTGATTTTTGCTCCTCAAATGCGGTAGTCTGTCTGAGGGGCAGAGTCGTATGTTTCATATTAGAAGAGCTGAAAGTATGGCTCAGCGGTAGAGTACTAAGTTTCAAGCAGCCGCATAAATCTAGAGTTATAAGGGAAATCATGGTGTGAACGCTATCGGGTATCCAGCAAGAATTGTGCAATCCCTCAAACTTAAGAATATAAGCTTTGACAGAGCCCCTGATAGACTCAAGAACTTTGGACAAACTTGTACAACCATCCATATCAAGGTGCTCAAGATTTGATGTCCCAGTAAAATCTGGCGCGTTCCCAAGTTTTGTGCGACTACAGAGGCGCAGAACTCTGAGAGATCATACTCTTGATATGCTGGAATAGGTTTGCGCATCCTGTAAAATTTATTTGCTCAAGGATTGGGATCCCTTTACAATATCTTATGTTATAATCTCTCTTTAATTGTCTGTTAATCCAAAGTAGAATCCAAACCAAACTATTTGTAATTTATTCTCAGTTGAATGCGTAATTTGGTTTCTCGGTTGGCCGAGTTACTAAACCTTTGTTCTCTTGTGTATTGTACAGGTATTTCAGGGACTGAGGTTGTTGTTTTGTTCAAATAAAACATGGCCATAGAGAAACTGGTTGTAAGCGGTTTTGGCGAATGTTGGCGGTGGGGGCAAACATTGTGATAAAATGAATCCTCTCTGTTGAATAGCTCGTGTTTGAGGCATGATACATCTGCACAAGATGGTCTCCATTCGGTAAACTGTCACTAGTTCCGGTAAGGCTTAGTATAGACATTGTTTTTTTTGAGTTAGAGAAAAGACCAACTCAGCTTTCACTTTATCATGTCTACTGTCATGCAGGCCAGCATTGGAAGCTGCTAACTCTCTGAAGCTTCTTCAGCATCTCCAGCAGTAGGTTTAGATCAGTTTCAACAAATATTCCTCTTTGTATGTCGAAGTGCCCATCTGATTGAATTCATAACAAACTTTAATTGCTGACTTGACAAGTACGGTGGTGCAGGAAACCAGTGAGTAGCTATGGCACGGAGCAGAGAGAAAGACTTAAGCTGGTGCTCTGGGTAATCTTTGAATTTTGTAATCATTCTAGTGTTACCTTAAATCTACAACTTGTTATAGCATTAGCCACTAAGTCCATAATATCAACAACACTGACTGTGTTTGAGTTTCTCCTTGTATAATCTTCTCTGAACACTGCTGTTGATCCTGACAGGTTTTGCCGTGTTGCCGTGATTGGTTGACGACTGATGGATCTTTCGTTTCTAGAACAGAACTGTGACTTGCTGCTGTGAAGATCTTCACTCATTTCAGGAATTTGAACTTCACAATATAGTGTTTCAGACTTCGACTTATACAGTATAATAACCTTGGACAAATTTCCTTTCCAATTTCAAAATTGTTTCTTTTATGTAGACTTGCTTATAACTGTTGTGGGGTTCTTATCTGTTGCTTCATGCTATCCGATGGATGCTGTGCAGAAATTTCCGGCTGGATCATAGTAGCGGCTGCCATTGTCTGGTACTGTGAAGCCATTGTGGGTGCCATACGCTGAGAGTAGTATATTTGAGCATGTGCAGGATCAACAAACTCATAAGCATAATTGGCAGATGCAGCAGAATTAGGGGCCATGGATTTTACAGTGGATAAGAGATCCTTATAGAAAGATGAATTTGTAGCCAATGCAACAAGAGCAACCTCATAAGCAGTATCACGTTTTCATCCAAGAAGTCGAACTTATCTTGTTGCTGGGGGAGACGCACATAGTCATAGTCAAGCTGTAAATGACCCAATTCTGATGTTTCCGTTATTATCCGTCTTGTATGCCTTGTAAAAAAAATGCAATCCCTTGTATTATAAATACTTGTATAATCGTAAAAAAAAAACTTGAGTCGGCGTTTCATAATAGTAAATGCCTCCTGGTGCGGTTGTTGTTATATCACATCCATTATGTACATAGAATAGAAGGGGAAAGCCCGCTGTAAAATTGTTGAGTAGATTATGAATATGGAAGCCTATGCACACATATTGAATCACAATTCTGCAACTGAATAATCTCATGTGTCTCTTTTTTGAAAGATGATATTGGACTTGACTTGTGCTTAAAATTCTTATATATAAACCAAACAAATCTCCTACTTAGTCATCTTAAAAGCTTCTGAAATGAATAAAGGTTTTGTGTTTAAAATTTGATGACATCAATGCGAAAGTCTTTTGTCCACCCTTGATTTAATACCCTTAACCTGATATACACGATTCATAGGTTTTTAAATAGCAAAGTTTAAATTTCCCTTCAAGGCTAAAAGGAGGGAATTTGCACATCTCAATCTTTCAAAAGTAACAGGCTTTGAGGGAAGATGCTGAAAGGGGTTACTGACACCCTCGTACTCATGAATTCTAGAACAAATGAATCCTGCTTAAGTTCTTCTAATGAATTTATAAGTCAGAGTGAACCGTGTCCTTGCAATTGAGGATGAATGCTATCTATATTCGGAAATACTGCAAGCTGCACAAGTTGATTAGCCGTAAAACATAAATATTAAATCAAACGTTAAACAACGAGGAAAACAAAAATAGGTGGGATCTTACAGTCAAAAAATAGGGTGCGACAGATGCCCTTATTTAAGTTACTTCTATCCAGAGATATGGAGATTGAAATCTCTGTCTCGACGAGATAGGAGGGACTTAAATACAAACATTGCACAAACTTTTTTGGCCATAAGAAACCACCGAATGCAAATGTTATGTAATGATATGAAATGCAAGACAAGGGACCCTGTGGAGAAATGGCGCCACAAGAGAGAAACACAACACACAGGAAGAACAGGCTCAACAAAACGAGACTTTGCGGGGGAAGATTGACAATCACCAAGTGTTTGTAAATATGTTGTGAAGAAATTTGGAAGAGAAATCCTCTTGAGGAACCTATTGTATAGGTCAAATGTAATTGATTTGAGATGTCGACTGGAGAAATCTATTGTCGAGACTTGTAATTATAATTGAGAATACTTTCGCCAAGGTAAGTACTGTTAAAATCTGTAAGGAATCTACTGCCGAGATTCTATGCTGAAGTTTGGTGGGGAAATACTTCTGATGAAGTCTTCTGGGGATCTACTGCCGAGATTATCCAGGAACTGAAATAGAACTACCTACTGCCGAGGTCTTCTGGGAATCTACTGCCGAGATTAACCAGGAAATGTAATAGAACTACCTACTACCGAGGTCTTCTGGAAATCTAGTGCCGATATTAACCAGGAGCTGTAATAGAACTACCTACTGCCGAGGCCTTCTGGGAATCTACTGCTGAGATTAATCAGGAACTGTAAGATGTTCGAATGATTGTCGTTGTAGACTGTAGTTGTCGTTGTAGACTGTAGTTGTCTTTGTAGACTGTAGTTGTCGTTGTAGACTGTAGATGTCGTTGTAGAATGTAGTTGTAAAGCTTCACCGGGGATCTTCGGAAGAAATGTGAGCCGGTTGAATTGTAATGTATGTCTTCTCAGATAAAGAGAGATTATTGCGATAAACTTCTTCAACTTCTTCGGGGAGATGTCGCTGATGGAAGTAAACTTGTGTGATGAAACTCACTGGGGAAGTCATTTCTGAGGAATGTCTTAGAGAAATGTCTGTAACTGTCTTCTCTGAGGAATCAATAATGTTGAAGGACCCACTGAGGGTAAATGAACTATCTTGTAGAAATTGTCGTTTGTCATTTTGAATAAGATCCTGATCAAAACGAGTTGCTCAAATAAAGAGATTGTTATAGTCCAAATGTAGATGTTCGAGAAAAAAAAATTTGAAGAAATGTTTGTCTTCATGAATACTCTTCCTGGGGGAATAGGGTGCAAAATAAATGCACACTTAATTCATGTTCAAAGGTTGGAGACGTCCACGATGTGATTGCCAAAAACCGAAGTTCGATTCGGGAAGTAGCCGAAAAGGAACTGTCAAGCAAGACTAGACCATTGAGATATGAACTCAAATGGAATTGTACTAAAATAACCATCCTCCATGAGGATTAAACTCCATGGGGAAAAATGAAACATTGCGTTCTTTCTGCCTAGGGTTAACAACTCTATTTGGAGGGATAAGACACACCCAAACACCTAGGGATAACTATAGCCAAAGCGATAGAATAAAATAAACACAAAGAATGCAAACAAATGCACATGTCATGCTGTCTATTTAACGCCCCGATTCTGAATTCCCATTAATTGTTGAGTCTTTTAATTTATTTAATTGATGTTTGTTTTAAATTGAGAAATTATATATTACTATGTGGTGTTTGCTTATTTTATCTATTTTTACCGATTCGGAGAGTTTTCGGGGAATTAGAGTAAAAAGGGCATTTTAGATATTTAGCAATTTAGTGTGAGAATTGATTGGTAAGTGTTGGAAAGAATTTGAGAGGAAAGAAATAGAGATAGAAATAGAATAAGAGAGGAAAATAAAGAAAGATAGTAACATAAGAAGAAAAACAAGAGAAAGAAAAGAGGAGAAAATAAAGAGAAGAGAAAGTAGAGAGGAAAACCTAGAATCATCAAGGGATCATCACCAAAGCTTGCAATCGATCGGTAAGGGTGTGAAACTCCATCATCTCTTTAATGTGTATGATTGTAAGTGTATGTGTTTGGATTTTGTAGAGTTTCTACTCTTTTTCCACTTAGGTTAGAAGTTGGTTTGATGAGTAGAAAGAGGTTTTAATCGGTTAGAACTCGGATTAGACGATGTAGTTTAGTCGGGTGATGGTAGGGTTGTGCCACTGAGACTGGTTTGGATTTAATCGGTTGGTTGTGTGGAGTTTGGGCTTTGGAACAGCCATGGAGGTTCTGTCTTCGCAGGCTCGCCAGGCGAATGGCAGCGAAGCTTCGCCAGGCGAAGCCCAGCGAGCTGCAGCGAAGCAAGTCAGAAGCAACACCCTGTATTCGCTGGCAAGTTCGCCAGGCGAGGTTAGTTGGCGAAGGTTCGCCAGGCGAGTGTGTAGCGAGCCTCAGCGAGTAATTCCAGAATTACTCCCAGTGGACTTCGCTGGAAAGTTCGCCAGGCGAAGGCCAGCGAACTTTCGCTGCGTGGCTTCGCCAGGCGAAGGTTGGCGAACCTGACAGTGTTATTTTGTTTTGTTGTTTGTTCATAGCATGATTTTTGGCCGATTCAATTATGATTAATGCCTATATGAATGATTGATGTGTGAACTGTTTCGACATGTCGTGCTGTGGGTGGCCGAAAGGCGTGAATCCTAGATTGTAGAGCCAATGGTGAATCTTGAACGTTTGATAATCTTGTGTATTTGCTTGAATTGAATAGAAACGCATTGATAGGCTGATATGTGTGTAAACCATGTGTGAAATGGTGCATAATGTGAATGCATGATAGATATATGCGATGTATGTGATAAATGCAATGAGTATGTTTGTGAACATAGTATGCATTCTGTGTTGATCGATCCCTCGGAGGATTAGCATTGTGTAGCATCTTAGTATGCATTTTTGTGTTGAATGATCCCTCGGAGGATTTGCAGAACCTCGTATGATACGATGGTTACATTAGATTCCTTGGAGAATCGGTTGCATTGTGTGATTCCTCGGAGAATCGGTCATAACATGTAATCCCTTGGAGGATTGACTAGAGTATTTGATTCCGTGGAGAATCTGCAGAGTATTTGATTCCATGGAGAATCTGCTGAATATTCGATTCCGTGGAGAATCTGATGAATATTTGATTCCGTGGAGAATCTACTGAATACTTGATTCCGTGGAGAATCTGCTGAATACTCGATTCCTTAGAGAATTTGTTGAAATGAGTCGGTACCGCATTTGCATCTGCATAGAGTCGTGTGTCGGTCTCTATGAGTTGCATGAGTCATCTGTGTATGATGCATTAGTTGTATGAATGTAACTGTGTATGTTATATATGATTGTTTGGAGGAACATATAGTGAATGTTCATGAGCATGTGTAGAGGCATGATTAATTGTATATGCTTAATGTGGTGAGAACATAATTTGAGTATAACTTGTACAAATATGAGTATATGTATATATACAATTTTATGCATTAACTGTTATGATATTGTTTCTCACCCTTCTGCTGTTTTATAATGCTCTATGAGGCATTGCAGAGTGGGAAGCTAGAGGTTCTTTTTGTGAAGCGATGTCTTCATTCTTTTTGGTCAATGGCTCTGATATGTAACATCTGGGTAGTTAGGAAGCCTTTGACTCCTTTGGAGTTACATTTGTTTTGATTCCTTGTGATACATCTGTGTATGTATCCGTTGTGGATATGGTTGTAAAGCATGAATTGATTGAATGGTTGTATATACTTTTATGAATGTGATCGATTCAATATTTGGATGTTTCCGCTTTTATTCTAAATATTGAGATGTGGGTTACCCATTGTTGCATATCTATTTTGAGTAGGTATCGTATGTGTTTAATTTCGTGATAATGTGATGTGCCTCTTATATACCATGTTTTAATTAAATTTTAATTAAACTCATATGAAATAAATTTTCTAAGTGCCTAATTGATTAAATGTATTAATTTGGGGGTATAGAAAGGGGGTGTTACATTAAGTGGTATCAGAGCCAGTGTTGAGTCAGTCGTGTCTGTCTTGTTGTTGTGTTGGTTGAACGGTTGTTTAACCTTGTTGTTATTTTTGGGAATCCTCAGAATATGGCAGGTCGTAATGACAATGCTATGGCAGCGGCGTTAGAGGCTATGGCCAGAGCTGTGCAGGGTGCACCCAACGTGAATGCGAATGATGAGTTCAGGAAGAACCAACCACCGGTGTTCAAAGGGAGATTTGATCCGGATGGTGCTCAGATATGGTTAAAGGAAATTGAGAGGATCTTTAGGGTGATGGATTGTGCTGAAGGGAACAAGGTGAGACTAGGGACTCACATGCTGAGAGAAGAGGCTGATGACTGGTGGGTCAGCGTGAGGCAAGTTCTTGAGGTCGACGATGAGGAGATTACGTGGGATTTATTTCGTAATGAGTTTCTAAGGAAGTATTATCCCGAAAGTGTTAAAGGGAAGAGAGAAATGGAATTTCTGGAGTTGAAACAAGGTAATATGTCGGTGGTGGACTACACCGCTAAGTTTACTGAGTTAGTGAAGTTTCACCCTCACTATGATGCGGTTACGGTGGAATTTTCCAAATGTATCAAGTATGAGAATGGCTTGCGTCCTGAGATAAAGCAAGCGGTGGGTTATCAAAGAATACGAAGATTTTCGGATTTGACCGAGTGTTGTAGAATTTATGAAGAAGACAGTAGAGCTCGTTCTACTCATTATAAGGGTTTGAGCGAGAGGAGAGGGAAGCAGCAAGTACGAAGCGGACCTTATGTGACGCCTGCTGATAAGGGCAAACATAGGGGAAACTTTGATAGGAGACCCGGAGGAGGTTCCGGTGCGATCAAATGTTTTAAGTGTGGCGTGATGGGCCACAAGTCTTATGATTGTGGAAAGTTCAAGGCGAAGTGTTCCAACTGTGGGCTCCTTGGACATGATGCAGCAGAGTGTAGAAAGAATGATGTGAAGTGTTTTAATTGTGGCGAGGTGGGTCACATTAGCCCGAATTGTACCAAAATGAAGCAAGCTCCGGCGGGTGGAAAAGTATTCGCATTAGCAGGTTCAGACGCTACTAATGCGGCGGATCGTTTGATTAAAGGTACATGCTTTATTAATGATATGCCTTTAGTTGCTATTATTGATACTGGAGCGACTCACTCGTTCATCTCTCTTGCGTGTGCTAAGCGGTTGGATTTGTGTATGGTTTCTTTGAGTAGTGGTATGGTTATTGGGACTCCCGCTTCGGGGTCGGTAACTACTTCTTTGGTGTGTGCAAGTTGTCCTTTGACCATGTATGGTAAGGACTTCGTTATGGATTTAGTGTGTTTGCCGTTGGAAGGTTTGGACGTAATCTTGGGTATGAACTGGTTGCAATTTAATAGAGTTCATCTGGATTGCTATCACAAGTTAGTAAGGTTTCCTTCTTTGGAAGATGGTGAAACGAGAGTTTTCTTTCCACTAAAGAGTTGAAGAAACTTTTAGCGGACGAAGCTCAGTTGTTTGGTTTGTTTGCATCGTTGTCGGTGGAGAGCAAAGTTGAGCTCGGCGTGTTTCCTGTGGTTTGTGAATTTCCTGAAGTGTTTCCGAAAGATGTTGCGGATGTGCCGCCAAAGAGAGAGGTTGAATTTTCTATTGATCTAGTTCCGGGTACTAGACCGATTTCGATGGCCCCGTATCGGATGTCGGCATCGGAGTTGGTGGAATTGAAGAAGCAGTTGAATGATTTGTTGGATAAGAGATTTGTAAGACTAAGTGTTTCTCCTTGGGGTGCGCCGGTATTGTTGGTAAAGAAGAAGGATGGTAGTATGTGATTGTGTATTGATTATCGGCAGTTGAATAAGGTGACAATTAAGAACAAGTATCCGCTTCCAAGAATCGATGATTTGATGGATCAATTGGTTGGAGCCCGTGTTTTTAGTAAGATTGATTTGAGATCCGGTTATCACCAGATTCGGGTTAAGGAAGAAGATATTTCGAAGACGGCTTTTAGAACACGATATGGTCACTATGAGTATACGGTGATGCCATTCGGAGTTTCTAATGCGCCGGGTGTTTTCATGGAATATATGAACCGTATCTTCCACGAGCAGTTGGATCGTTTTGTGGTAGTGTTTATCGATGACATTTTGATTTATTCTAAGTCTCGAGAGGAACACGAAGAACATTTAAGGATTGTGTTGCGGATTTTGAAAGAAAAGAAGTTGTACGCAAAGTTGTCTAAGTGTGAGTTTAGGTTATCGAAGGTGAGTTTTCTTGGACATATTATTTCCGGAAATGGTATTAGTGTGGATCCATCCAAGATCGATGCGGTAATGCAATGGGAGACTCCAAGATCAGTTACGAAAATTCAAAGCTTTTTGGGCTTGGCCGGTTACTACCGGAGGTTTATCGAAGGATTTTCAAAGTTAGCACTTCCGTTAACACAGTTGACTTGTAAAGGAAAGGATTTTATTTGGGATGTTAATTGTGAAGAGAGTTTCATGGAATTAAAGAGAAGGTTAACGACAGCGCCGGTTTTGATTTTTCCAAATCCTACGGAACCTTTTGTGGTTTATTGCGACGCTTCCTTGTCAGGATTGGGTGGTGTATTGATGCAAGATGGGAAGGTCGTGGCGTATGCTTCTAGACAGTTGAGACTACATGAAAAGAATTATCCTACTCGTGATTTGGAGTTAGCGGCCGTAGTGTTTGTTTTGAAAATTTGGAGGCACTATCTTTATGGTGCAAGATTTGAAGTTTTTAGCGATCACAAGAGTTTGAAGTATTTGTTTGATCAAAAAGAATTGAATATGAGGCAAAGGAGATGGCTAGAACTTTTGAAGAACTATGATTTTGGTTTAAATTATCATCCGGGTAAGGCGAATGTGGTAGCCGATGCCTTAAGTCGGAAGTCGTTGCACGTGTCTACTTTGATGGTTAGAGAGTGGGAACTCTTGGAGAACTTTAGAGATTTGAGTTTGGTTTGTGAGTTAACACCGAGTAGTGTGAAGCTGGGTATGTTGCATGTCACGAATGATTTCCTTGCTACGGTGTGTGAAAAGCAAAAGTTGGATTTGAAATTTGTGGATTTGATGACGAATGGAAATGAAGATTTCAAAGTTGATGAATTAGGAGTTTTGAGGTTTCGAGGTCGTATTTGTATTCCCGATGATGTGGATTTGAAAAAGATGATATTGGAAGAGGGACATCGGAGTAACTTGAGTATTCATCCGGGAGCGAATAAGATGTATCAGGATTTGAAGAAGATCTTTTGGTGGTCTGGATTGAAAAGCGATGTTGCTCGTTTTGTGTACTCGTGTTTGACTTGCCAGAAGTCTAAGGTGGAGCATCAGAAGCCTAGTGGATTGATGCAACCGTTGGATATTCCGGAATGGAAATGGGATAGTATATCGATGGATTTTGTTACGGGATTGCCGAATACGCAAAGAGGACATAATGCTATTTGGGTGATTGTTGATAGGCTTACTAAATCGGCTCACTTTATTCCGATTGATATTACTTATTCTTTGGAAAGGTTGGCCGAGATTTATGTTGGCACTATTGTGAAGCTTCATGGAGTTCCTAAGAGTATTGTGTCGGATAGAGATCCTAGATTTACTTCAAGATTTTGGGAGAGTTTGCAAGGTGCCTTGGGTTCTAAGTTAAGATTGAGTTCGGCATATCATCCGCAAACCGATGGTCAAACTGAGAGGACGATTCAATCGTTAGAAGATTTGTTGCGTGCTTGTGTGCTTGAACAAGGTGGTGTGTGGGACGGTTATTTAGCGTTGATTGAGTTCACCTATAATAACAGTTTCCATTCGAGTATTAGTATGGCGCCATTTGAGGCTTTATATGGTCGGAGATGTCGAACACCTCTGTGTTGGCATGAGACAGGTGAAAAGTCGGTAGTTGGTCCGGAAATGGTACAACAAACGACGGAAAAGGTGAAATTTATTCGGGAAAAGATGAGAGCTTCTCAGAGTAGACAGAAAAGTTATCATGATAAAAGGAGAAAGGATCTCTAGTTTCAAGAGGGCGACCATGTATTTTTGAGAGTTACACCGGTTACGGGTGTGGGTCGTGCTTTGAAGTCGAGAAAGTTGACTTCTCGTTTTATTGGTCCGTATCAGATTGTCGCACGAGTTGGTGCTGTGGCTTATCGTGTGGCGTTACCTCCGAACCTTTTGAATTTGCATGATGTATTCCATGACTCGCAACTTCGGAAGTATGTTCCGGATCCGTCACATGTGATCCCGATGGATGAAGTTGAAGTAAGAGATAACCTTACAATTGAAGTTTTACCGGTTAGTATTTTGGACCGCGAAGTTAAGAAACTAAGAGGAAAGGATATTGCGCTTGTGAAAGTGTCCTGGGGAGGTGCCACAGAAGGCAACATGACTTGGGAGTTGGAGAGCAAGATGCGAGAATCGCATCCAGAGTTGTTTGAATCAGGTAATATTTTCGAGGACGAAAATTTCTAAAGTGGGGGAGAGTTGTAACGCCCCGATTCTGAATTCCCATTAATTGTTGAGTCTTTTAATTTATTTAATTGATGTTTGTTTTAAATTGAGAAATTATATATTACTATGTGGTGTTTGCTTATTTTATCTATTTTTACCGATTCGGAGAGTTTTCGGGGAATTAGAGTAAAAAGGGCATTTTAGACATTTAGCAATTTAGTGTGAGAATTGATTGGTAAGTGTTGGAAAGAATTTGAGAGGAAAGAAATAGAGATAGAAATAGAATAAGAGAGGAAAAGAAAGAAAGATAGTAACATAAGAAGAAAAACAAGAGAAAGAAAAGAGGAGAAGAGAAAGAGAAGAGAAAGTAGAGAGGAAAACCTAGAATCATCAAGGGATCATCACCAAAGCTTGCAATCGATCGGTAAGGGTGTGAAACTCCATCATCTCTTTAATGTGTATGATTGTATGTGTATGTGTTTGGATTTTGTAGAGTTTCTACTCTTTTTCCACTTAGGTTAGAAGTTGGTTTGATGAGTAGAAAGAGGTTTTAATCGGTTAGAACTCGGATTAGACGATGTATTTTAGTCGGGTGATGGTAGGGTTGTGCCACTGAGACTGGTTTGGATTTAATCGGTTGGTTGTATGGAGTTTGGGCTTTGGAACAGCCATGGAGGTTCTGTCTTCGCAGGCTCGCCAGGCGAATGGCAGCGAAGCTTCGCCAGGCGAAGCCCAGCGAGCTGCAGCGAAGCAAGTCAGAAGCAACACCATGTATTCGCTGGCAAGTTCGCCAGGCGAGGTTAGTTGGCGAAGGTTCGCCAGGCGAGTGTGTAGCGAGCCTCAGCGAGTAATTCCTGAATTACTCCCAGTGGACTTCGCTGGAAAGTTCGCCAGGCGAAGGCCAGCGAACTTTCGCTGCGTGGCTTCGCCAGGCGAAGGTTGGCGAACCTGACAGTGTTATTTTGTTTTGCTGTTTGTTCATATCATGATTTTTGGCCGATTCAATTATGATTAATGCCTATATGAATGATTGATGTGTGAACTGTTTCGACATGTCGTGTTGTGGGTGGCCGAAAGGCGTGAATCCTAGATTGTAGAGCCAATGGTGAATCTTGAACGTTTGATAATCTTGTGTATTTGCTTGAATTGAATAGAAACGCATTGATAGGCTGATATGTGTGTAAACCATGTGTGAAATGGTGCATAATGTGAATGCATGATAGATATATGCGATGTATGTGATAAATGCAATGAGTATGTTTGTGAACATAGTATGCATTCTGTGTTGATCGATCCCTCGGAGGATTAGCATTGTGTAGCATCTTAGTATGCATTTTTGTGTTGAATGATCCCTCAGAGGATTTGCAGAACCTCGTATGATATGATGGTTACATTAGATTCCTTGGAGAATCGGTTGCATTGTGTGATTCCTCGGTGAATCGGTCATAACATGTAATCCCTTGGAGGATTGACTAGAGTATTTGATTCCGTGGAGAATCTGCAGAGTATTTGATTCCATGGAGAATCTGCTGAATATTCAATTCCGTGGAGAATCTGATGAATATTTGATTCCGTGGAGAATCTACTGAATACTTGATTCCGTGGAGAATCTGCTGAATACTCGATTCCTTAGAGAATTTGTTGAAATGAGTCGGTACCGCATTTGCATCTGCATAGAGTCGTGTGTCGGTCTCTATGAGTTGCATGAGTCATCTGTGTATGATGCATTAGTTGTATGAATGTAACTGTGTATGTTATATATGATTGTTTGGAGGAACATATAGTGAATGTTCATGAGCATGTGTAGAGGCATGATTAATTGTATATGCTTAATGTGGTGAGAACATAATTTGAGTATAACTTGTACAAATATGAGTATATGTATATATACAATTTTATGCATTAACTGTTATGATATTGTTTCTCACCCTTCTGCTGTTTTATAATGCTCTATGAGGCATTACAGAGTAGGAAGCTGGAGGTTCTTTTTGTGAAGCGATGTCTTCATTCTTTTTGGTCAATGGCTCTGATATGTAACATCTGGGTAGTTAGGAAGCCTTTGACTCCTTTGGAGTTACATTTGTTTTGATTCCTTGTGATACATCTGTGTATGTATCCGCTGTGGATATGGTTGTAAAGCATGAATTGATTGAATGGTTGTATATACTTTTATGAATGTGATCGATTCAATATTTGGATGTTTCCGCTTTTATTCTAAATATTGAGATGTGGGTTACCCATTGTTGCATATCTATTTTGAGCAGGTATCGTATGTGTTTAATTTCGTGATAATGTGATGCGCCTCTTATATACCATGCTTTAATTAAATTTTAATTAAACTCTGATGAAATAAATTTTCTAAGTGCCTAATTGATTAAATGTATTAGCCACTTGGATAGCCACTTGGAAGTAACTTGCTCTAGGTTGGCAGAGTCTTCAAATTCCAACAATAATGTCTGTATGTTATGATATTGTCGCTACCGCGAAAATAAGGTGCCGGCAAAATAGAAGAGTCGCCACCTTTCGTTATTTATCCCTCAGAACGGGAAAGGAAACGATCGGAGAAACCTGACGAAAAGGTATAAGACAAGGTCATCGCAACCATTGTCTGGGTTCGGGAGTCAGTTACACAAGGGGAAGGTATTAGCACCCCTCACGTCCATCGTACTCGATGGGATCCATGCTTGTTGTGTTTACTGGACGGGTTAGTTTTATCTATCTACCTATCAAGGCTGGCTTGAAAAGAAAAAGAAAATGACTCGGCAAAGCATCGCGCTTTATGCCTACGTATTCTCATCAGAGAATGAGAAATCAGAGTCAACGTAGTTCGACTAACTACGGGTTACGGGGAAGGTGGCTCGCCAATACGTCAGTATTGTGCCTACGTACTCTCAACAGGTATGAGAGATCAGAGCTTATGTAGTTCGGGATAATACGGATTACGGGAATTCAGATTCATCTGTTTTATCGAGTAGGGTTAACAAACAGTTCCAGCAGTTTGGCGTACGCAGCTCGACCATTGGAGACTTAGGCGTTACCGTTTACGGTAGAACTGGGAGTTAACGACACTCTTTTCTTCAGAAAAGCTTCCTTGAATTATGGGCCCACGGGGCAAAATGGTTTGAAGTTTGTTTTCTGTCTTTTACGAAAGAACTGTTTTTTATGGTTGTCTGCAACTAATATCGCACTAGAGACTATGACCTGAGAGTGAATGTGTCGCATGTCACCCAAAAGGTTCCATACTAAACATCCAAATCATTAGAAGGAAACCCTCTAACAATCCTTTCTCAAGTAGCTTAAGGCTCGTAACATACAACATCAGTTAACCTTTATTATTGTATTTTAATTCGTTCTGAGATGAGAAGAGAATGAACAGGCTCAACTAAGGGGAGACTATCAAGTCCTAACAGTTGTCATGCCAAGGATTCATCCTATAGTTGAGGTTTGAAACAGGGAACTCCTAGAAGTTATCATGCATAGGTTTCAACCTAAAGTTCTAATCATCACTTCCTTATCAAAGGAAGTGAGATTCCTAGGGGATCATGTCAATGATAAACAGAAACAGATAAAGCATCCGCTTAAACAGTAAACAGTAAACGACTGTAAAATGCATGCAATGCAAGTGAGGGAGGAAATGTGGGTGGGGCAGC
The DNA here is from genome assembly GCA_963859935.3 of Lathyrus sativus. Taxonomy (NCBI): domain Eukaryota; kingdom Viridiplantae; phylum Streptophyta; class Magnoliopsida; order Fabales; family Fabaceae; genus Lathyrus; species Lathyrus sativus. Next base: position 137,722,046 of record OZ012741.1, on the reverse strand, counting down.
AGCCTCCACAATCTCATCTCAACCTCAAGCCAGATATGAATAACTGCAATCATACAGAAAACAAAATGCTATCAAGCAAAACATAATAACTGCAATCATAAAGAAGAAGTAACATGCTATCAAGCAAAATACAACAACTGCAATCATACAGAAAGGACATGCTATAAAGCAAAATACAAACCACATAGGCAAGGGAGCTGGGCTCTACCGAATACCCGCAAGCAAATCCATACAGTAACAATACAAGCAGAGGGAGCAACTCAACCTCTAGTGCAATCATGCTCCTAGATTGAATCAGTCTAACCATGAACTTATTCTAATGCATCAAGCAAATCAAACAAGTCACATCCAATACAGTTGCACAACAAGCAAACAGACAGAAAAGAAAATCAACAGCTTTCACAGCTTCACAGCAAAACAACCCTCTTACAGTAGCTCAGTCCTCAGTTTGCAACTGTTCTTCAAGGCTATCATCTTCAACAACAAGTATCAACTTGCCTCTTCAATCTTCTTCAAGCTTCATCTCTTCCCTCAATCTCAACTTGATCTTCTTCCCACAAGTGTCAACTTGTTCCTCCTGATCTTCAAGCTTCAGCTCCAATGACAGTCCTCAAATACAAGGAAGTATCAACTTCTAGCCTCTTCAATCTCCTGACAAGGAACTCCTCCTCTAGCAAGGGAGAAAGATTCATCTAACAAGAGCAAAGTTGGGGTGATTGGTAGCAGAGTGAAGACCAAAGGTCATCACTAAGCATCCTGTCATCAAAGAAAGGGACCCTCAAAGGTTCTACCAACTTGTAAAGAGCCACACATCCTACCAAAGGAGGGATGAGGCCTTTACAAGGGGACCTTGCATCATGGGGAAGAATGGAAGTGATCAACATCTTCCATGTTTATGAAGGAAGAGAATTTATCTAGAAGCTCTGCCTACAAACCCTAATCTTAACACCTAATCAACACTACACCAAAAGAAAGGAAGATCTTCACATCCAAGCTTCTTCAAGCATTCCATGGTAGCCCAAGCTTGTCTTCAACATCATCCAAGAGCAAGCAAAGCAAAACCCTAATCTAAGGGAACTAAAGAAGTCAGTCTAGTTGAATTGGTGCCTCAGAATCATCCAAAGTTAGCACCTAAACTAAAATCAAACAAAAATAGTAAACTACATTGTAAATTCCTACAAAAATTCCTAAGGGGCCCTAATTCAATCATGAATCTACCAAACAAAATTCAGAGGTTGAATCATCCACCAAGTTCTAGATATAAAACCTAAATCATAAGGTATTAACCATAAACCCTAAAAATGGAGCTCCTAAAGTTTCAACCTAAAACTACCACTTACATTCATCACAAAAATGTGAGAAAAATCTAGGGGGAAAATGCATATCTATGCTAGCTACACACAAAAAATCAAGGCAAGAATCATCATCAAATGACCAAACCAAATTCAACAAAATAAAGCATCAACCATGATCATTTTAATATCAATTAAAATTCAACAAATGCTAATAAAATCAAAATTGCATGAAATGTTAATATTTTTTATCTAAAAAAAACTAGATTCAATAATGAATCAATGGAAAAAAGAATGGAATTAATTGAGACATTTTTCAATTTTTCATGAATTATTCAATAACCTATGTAAAATGAAGAAAATAATAGAAAATAATGAGAAATTAATAAGCGCGTGGTGTGAATAGCACATAAACCCAGTTCATTTCAATGTTGGGCCCAAAAGGGGGGTGTTGGTATCAAATGTAACCCAAGCCCACACGCCAATTCCTCTCCAATTATCAAACTGAAGCAAAATAAAACAATGCACGCTCAGTTTCGAACCCACGTTCCCTTGGATGCACGCCTCTCACAAGTGAAACGCAGCGTTGAGGGGAGGGGGGTACGTGGCACCACACACACACTTGGATCCAGGTCTGAGTCAAAGTCCTCTTCATGAATGGACGATGGAGATTATATCTTCTCCATTTGAATTTCTGAAGCTTCTTCCACCTGCGCGCGCGAAGGTCACCGCCGGTGGCTTTTCCGGCCGGCCTCATCCAACCCTAACTCTCTCTACAGGCCTCCATTCCACGTGGTTTCTGTGATTTCTTAATGAACAGAGTGGTAAAATCTTTAAATCAACCCTCAGCAATCTCCAGATTCCTTCACTAGCATCCAATCAACCTTCTGTATGCAAAGAAAAGAGTTGAAACTTGATAGATTCTTGAACCCGATTCTGAGTTGCAAGCTTCAAACTCCAATGGCCAACTCACGATTCTTCCACAGTTTTTCCTTGAATTTGATCTGGAATTGATCACCAACACAAATGGAAGCTACTGAGATCAATAACTTGGATTGAAATGGCCTCAATTGATGTAACCGATTTTGATTTGCAATGTGCAAATTCAAAATGCAATCTCTCTCTTCTCTCTCAATTCTCACCAACCTTGGCTCTGAATCACTTCATATGTTTATATAGGACATGAATGAATGATCTAGAAAGTTCTAGATCAATCTAATGAGAATTTCAATATCTCATGTCATGGAAAATTCAATCTCATGCCATGTTCATATCAGTTCTGCTAGCAGCTTGTATTCACTATGCTCTTCATCCAAATTCTCCTCACATGAGATTATGAAGGTGTTTGGATGGATTGGAGCATTGGTCTTGCACTTGTGCCTAGTTTGGGTTATGTAACTTAAGTCTTAAGTAACAAAATGCAACTCCATGATTTTGCCCTCAAATGATAAAAGTGCTATTGCCATTGTCTTTAAAATGTCATTACTGATCAAAATGACATATAGGTTTGTCTCATTTGGTCACCAAATGAAAAATCACAAATTTGGTCCTTTTAATGAACTTTATTTCTTCCTTTTTAAGCCAATTTTGCAATTTTGAGTTACAAGCAATTCCAACCTCTCATGACCACTTGGCTAGCCTCAAAACATCATTTTGAACAAGTTTGATGTTGAACATTTTCCCATTTGAAGCTTGCAAATAGGAGTTATGGACTTATGATTGAAATGACCTGTAATCTCCAAATGTCCAAAATACCCTTGACTTGTCAAAGCCATAACTTGAGTTCTACAAATCCTATAAAGTACTTCTAGTACTCTCTAGAAAGCTAAGAGGATAAGGAACAACATTTATATTGACCAAAAGTTCATAGGAATCATCCTTCTAGGGCAAAGGTTTCATGCAAGTCGGGTAACTTTCAAGCTCCAAATTCACATTCCTCAGATGACTTGTAACTTGTCTGAGCCATAACTTGAGCTCTACAAATCCTATCAAGGACTTCTAGTACTCAAATTAAAGATAAGATCATGCTCTACAACAATCATGTTGGGGGCAAGATGAGATGTCAATCACATCTTGAGCTACATTTCCTTGAAGATGGGGGTCAAACTGGGGGATTTTACACTATCAAGCCTCAGAAACCCTAGCTTGAAACTTCTCAAACTCTTCAATCATGATGAGTTGACCTTGGAATCATCCTTATAACATCTCAATGCATCAATCCATGATCACATGGCTCTTGGTTTAGGTCTCATCCTTCTCCAAATCATCAGTAGACTTAGGGTTGACCCAGTCAAACCCTAGCTGCACCATTCATGGCTGAGCCTTCTTAATCTTGCACAATGACCTATCTAGGCATCAAAGTGATCTTCAAAACTTCTCATGAGCTCTCTCAAGACCTCAAGTCTAACTTCATGGCTTCAGAATCATCTGATGGCTTCCCACAACTCTCAAGTTAGGAGACACACCCTCTTGGTTTCAACCACCCTTTCTGAGGATCTTTCAACTTCTCTGACAAGGATATCAACCCTTGAGCATTTGAATAACCTTCTAAACTCTTGTGTAGCTTTTGATTGGTAATCATACCTCTTGATCTCCTGCATACATGTCAATGAAATGCAAATGATAATGCTAATGTGAATGAAATGAAACACAAACTAGGTAAAGAAGTGTTGGTCAAATTTTGGGGTGCAACAGATATCAAGCAAATTTAGCAAGTCAGAAATGTTAATTCTGAAACGGTTAATGCAACACACGTTTGTCTTGAAGTTTTGTAAAGGGATATCGTTATAACTTGTGATCGAAACCACTAGTTAGGATACAAATTAAAAATTATTTATAAAGCCGATTTAATTTGAGCATAGCTCAAGGAGTCAGGAAACAATATCTCATCGAGTATGCTTTCGAATTAGACCTTACTTCAATTAGGACTTTGAAGGTCGTATATGGGCTTAGTTTATGACTTGTAAAGTGGAGGAATAAAGGGTTAGTATATTTGTGCCCACCCAATTTTTGAAGATGTTCATTATTTTATTTTTTTTGATATTACCCTACCCCTGGCTAAAAACGAGGTTTCGGTTTGGGAGAAAAAACAGATCTTTTCTCAAGGCTTAAAAGAGGGGTTAACTATTTTGGTGTTTAGACGGTTGAAATAATGCCTTACATCAACAGTAAGGTTTTTATTCGAAGCATACAACAAGATCATGCATTTTACTTCATCATCCTCCTTCCAATTCTCTGTTAGAGCAAGAGATCGGGTAAAGTCGACATTATAAATAATTTTGAAAAACAATTTGAGTGAATACAAATAGATTTATTCAAGACAAACATTTATTGCATTACTTATTCAAAATAACAAGTTCTTACATGCCAAAAATACTCTTAATCAAAGCAACAAAACATAAAAGCAAAATAAAGTAAAAAGCCAGACAAGCCCTTTTATTACGCCTTGAAATGGAGAGGCTCGCAGAATCGTCTGATGTGTAGTCTTCTGATAACCTTGGATCATGTTCTCGGAGGATGAACCATGTTGGGGTCAGGATTAGAACCCTTGAAGGATAAGATTCCGCTCTTAACCAATTCTTGAACGCCTGCCTTCAAACCGTAGCAGCTCTCAATGTCATGGTCAGGAGCACCTTGATGATATGGGCAAAATTTGTCAGCTTTGTACCTGTACGGAATTTTCTCGGGTACTTTAGGTGGAGCTCTTGTTTGGATGTGACCTTTCTGAATCTAAACTGGAAACAGATCAACATACTTCACAGGGATGGGATCAAACCGCTGAATTCCCTCTCTTGGAGTATCCAGAGGCATCTTCTGATACCTTCTCCGAAGCCGTCGATTCTGTGGTTGATCTGGAGAGGCCAACTTCTGCTTAGGAGGTAGTTGTTGTTCGCGCTGAGCGGGCATTGCATACTGATGTTGAGGACGGGGTACCGAAGCTATGAATTCTATGGAAGGTCCACTGTCATCTTTATTGTCTGGGGCTATACCCAAGTTGTGATGGTATTGCTTCACAAAAGCAACAGCTAAGTCTTCCCAAGACTGAATGTGGTTACTTTGCAGCTTTATGTACCACGTCAAGGATGTCCCACATAAACTTTCTTGAAAGCAGTGAATCATCAGCTTGTCGTTGTCAATATAAGCAGTCATTTTTCGACAAAACATTGTCAAGTGGTATTTTGGACAGCTGATACCCTTGTAAACTTTGAAGACAAGCATCTTGAATTTTAGAGGAATAATTACACCTGGAACTAAACATAGGTCATGAGCACCAAGACCTGATGCATTAGTTCCTCTCATCATCTTCATTTGTTCTTTGAGACCACGAAGTTATTTCTCCATTGCTATGAATCTAGGATCATCCACTCCTTTCTCAGTAGGAGTGTTCTGAGGGTCAACAAACAGGTTGTCCTGCAAAGGTTGAAGTTGCACAGGAACATCCACTTGTTGCACAAAGTCATCGGAGGAATAGTTGAGTGTCGAATCAGTCCTTACTCTAAAGTTGGTCATGAGATCCATATATTCATTCTCTTTGCTATCCTTAAGTAATACTTTGAGCTTGGTCAGATGGGCGAGATGTCAACTGACAGAAGAAGATAGAAAGACGGATGAGGACGCAGCGCAGAAAGGACAAATGCACATGCTAAAATGCTAGATGCTATGCAGAATGCATGATGAAACTTCAAGAAACTCAAGTTGTTTTCGGTATTATAACGTTGGATAAAAACTTATTTTATTTTGATATTCGAAGCATTACAAAATAGAGTACTCTTTTAAGAGTTTATTACATTGAACCAAAAGAAAAAGAGACACTCAGAGGTCTACTTCTTACGTTCTTTCTGTGCGCGAAGCTCTTCTTCTAACTGATTGACACGTTCTTGTAATCCGGCCTTCTCACTGATGAGTCGATCGACACATTCCTTCCAGGCCATAGCAGCTGGGGGAAGATCATCACTGGTGACAGCTCTTGAGGAGGTGTGAAAGGAAAATAAATCCTCTCGCGCCTTCCTTTTCCTTGCAAGTTCTACTTCTGGCAGCCTCTGAGACTTCTCTTTCTCTACCTTGAGTGTGAAAAATTTGTTCCTCCAAGCGGCCTTCAGTTTCCGAGCCTCATCCAAGGCGGCCTTCAACTGATCTACTTTGCTCACGTCAAACCAATCAGGATCATGAAAAGCCAATACCATAGGTTCATGGAAAGGAAACAACATCTTGAGGTCGAGAGCTCTTTCTCGCACCCAATGTAGATATTCTTCAGAGACAGCACAATTGGGGTATCCTAAAGCAGCTTTTCCTTCCTTGTTGACGTATCTCCATGCATAAATTATGACGGTCTTCAGGTCTGGATCTTCTCCTTCCTTGAGAAAGATCCCTTCTAACAGAGTCTGGTCAGGTACTTCGATCATGGGATGCCCAAATTAAAGGCGAGCCAAAGCAGGGTTGTAACTTATGCATCCTTCTCTCCCAATAAGCGGTATGTTAGTAAATCCTTCGATTCTAGGAATCATACATATACCTCCATAGGTAGGGTCGTACCACACAATTTCAAAGTGAGTAAGGGCCATAATTATCTCGGACCAATGGGGTGATTCTTCCTCTTCCCAAATAGACGGGTGTCGAGTTAGGCGAACAATGAACCATGAATACAACAAAGCGGTGCAACAAACGATATGTCCTCCTCCTTCAACAATCTTCGAGTGGATTGAGTAGTACGTGTCAGCTAACAAAGTGGGAACCGGATTCTTGAGTATGAATAATTTAATCGCATCCATATCAACGAAATCATCAACTTTGGGGAACCAAAAGATCCCATAGACCAATAAAGCAAAGGTGGCTTCCAAGATAAGGACTTCTTTCCTTTCAGCATGGTAGCGGACTTTTCCAATCAAGAAGTCAGCTGGGAATCCAAGGACTCCTTCCTTGGTGGTTAAGTGCGCTTGAACATCTGCTAAGCTAAGATGAGTAGCGTTTGCAATCTCTTGGTGACTGGGTACGTCCTCCTGGCCGGTGAATATAGGTTGGGTCGTCACAGGCATCCTCAAGAAGTCAGAATACTCTTCCAGAGTCGGCATCAACTGGTAGTCCGGAAAAGTGAAACAATGGTACAACGGATCATAAAACTGAACAAGAGTCTCCAACAGCCCTTCTTTCATCTTGAGCTCGAGGAAACGGAAGACTTCTCCATATTCTATTGCGAAGGCGTAACGGTTCTCGATGAGATCTGCTAGTTCTCTCAAGCTTTCAATGTTAGGACGCTGGAAAGTGTACTCCAATGCTTCTCTCTTGAAATCCATGGTTACAATACCTGAGAAATAAAATTGAGTTTCTTGAAATGTATAAAGAAAGAATGCAATGCAAGATGAGTAGGACTTCATGGGATCCCAACTATTTATAAACATTGTGGTAAAAGAAAACGTTTTTATTAATTTTGAAACGGAATACAAATAATTGCTTTTAAAAGTCCCAAATAAAAGCTAAATAAAAGCTAGTAAAGACACTAAGGAAGTTTCGAATTCTGCCGCTTGAGCTGCTCTTCTAATTGTGTCTTCTTACGGATAAGGTTGTCCACAATCAGCTTCCAAATAGTGCATTGTGGGTCAGAGAAAAATGAATCCTCCATGACCTTCCTCATCTTGCAGGGGAGTAACTCTTCATCCTTCGACTGTAGCTGCTTCTGGAGTTCATCTTTCTCTTTCTGAAGTTCATCAATCTCTGCAACAGACACTAGATACTTATTCTTTCATGACTCTAACTCTTGTTGCGACTTCTTCAAAGCAACCTCTAACTTCTCAGCTTCGGACATAAAGACATAAGTGGGCTCCCTTCTCGGAGGTATAGGGTCTTGATGAGAATAGGGCATTTTCAATTTGATTGCTCTCTCTCTAACCCACTGAAGGTATGGCTCCAAGGACACATAATTAAGTTTCCCAAGGCTTTTCTTCCCTTTCTTGTGCAAATATTTCCAGGCGGCTAGAATCTTGTCTCGAAGTTCCTTGTCATCCCTAAAGAAAATGCTCTCCACTTGAACACTCTTAGGTGGTTCCTTCAACGGAAATCCCAACTGTCGACGAGCTAAGACTGGATTGTAACTGATCCCTCCATTAAAACTGAGTAACGTCATATTAGCAAAGTCACCACAACCATTAATAATTAAAGTCCCATCATATGCTCGATTGTACCAATCAATGTCTGAATGGGTCAATGCCATAACCCTCAGAGACCAAAGTTCCTTGCCAACATTTGTAAAAGAGCTAGACTTCGATAGGTGTGAAATAAACCACTTGTAAAGTAAGGGTACACAGCAAGTAATCATCCCTCCACCATGAAGGTTTCGGAGATGTATGGAGTGATATGTATTACCCAATAGAGTTGGTACTGGATTGTTCTTCAAAAAGATCTTAATTGCATTGAGGTCGACGAACCCTTCAAAACTTGGGAGCAAAAACACTCCATAAATAAGTAAGGCAAAGATCGCCTCGAATGAATTCTTGTTCGTATAATCGGCGTAAAACATTGCTTTACTGATTAAGAACTTCGTAGTCAATCCAAAAATTCCACATTTACTAATCAAGTTTCCTTTTACATCAGATACCTTTAGATAAAGAGCCTTAGCAATATCTCTTTCTTCAGGGTCCTTCTCTAAGAAAGGAAAAGGAGATTCTTCTAAGATAGGTATACCAACCAAAAAGGAGTACTCTTCTAATGTAGGTAACAGTTGAAAATCTGGGAAGGTAAAACAGTGATAAAGGGGATCATAAAACTGTAGTAGGGTGGCCAGAAGTCCTTCATTTACTGGGCGGCCCAATAAAGATATCAGCTTCCCATATTTGTTCTTGAACTCTTCTTGATCTTTGATAAAGCCCCACAACTTCTTTAGGTCATCCAATTTGGGACTTTTAAAAGTGTATTTCAAAGTGTGTCTTCTATTGGGATCCATAGTACCCTACAATGTTCATAAACAAAAGTAAATCTCATGAAGTCCAATGCGGTATGATGTTTCATGAATGCAACAAACACAAGTAAACAAATAGATGCATAAAGATAAACCAACAAATGGGGGATCCTAGGTTTGCAATGATCATGGAGCCAAAGGGTATACCCATTCCCAAAGGACATGGACTAAAGATTGATTGTACCTGCTGTTGCACCCCAAAATTTGCCCAACATTTCTTTACCTAGCTTATGTTTCATTTCATTCACATTAGCATTATCATTTGCATTTCATTGACATTTGTGCAGGAGATTGTTGCACCCTAGAATTTTCCCAACCTTATTCACTTGGTTTATGTTTCAATATCATTAGCATTTGCATATAGAGTCATGAATATAGGTTATTCATCTGCATAGCATAAGCATACCAAGTCATTCAACACGGGACCAATCATTATTCTCATCTCTAGAGGCCTATCAAGAGGATATTATCCTAATTCCATCTCATTCAAGTCATCAAAAAAGAATTTGAGGGCAGAGAGTTCAGCAGATCAAGCCTCGAGTCTATCCCCTATCTGAGGGTATTTGAGGGTCAACAAGGGGGTTGTGAGCTGTGAATGGAAGGCATGGAGAGCATCTAGACATCATGAAAGGACTTAGAAAGTCATTTGGAGAAGAAAACAAGTTGTTGAGGTGACCACAAGAATTGTAGTTGAAGACAGTCAACTAGGGTTTCATCTGGGTCAACCCTAGGTCAACCCTAGGTCAAAGGATTGTTGGAGAGGCATTAAGGGCTATTGGAGAGATGTGGGGATCATCATTTGACATGAATAATGAGGATATGTTGTCATGCTAAGAAGGAATCAAGAGGAATCAAGGAGAAGAGGAGTTTCTAAATTAGGGTTTCTATGTAAAATCCCCTAGTTTAGGTCAAATTTCCAAGCAAGATAAGTCAAAATACAAGCTTCAAATGGATCCTTGGCCAACATGAAACTTGTAGAGGATCTCAAGACCTTTAATTTGAGTGGTGGAAGACATCAAGGAGATTTGTAGAACTCAAGTTATGGTCCTTGCAAGTTACAGGTCATCTGAGGTATCTGAAATTTTGTCTGTGAAAGTGACCTGACTTCCAAGCTATTTTTACCCCTCAAGGAGATTTCAAATGAATTTCTGATCAACATAAGAATTGTTCCTCATTGTCTTAGCTTTCTATAATGGTATGGTATGCCTTCATATGATGTGTGGAACTCTACTTATGGTCTTGGAAAGCAAAGGGTATTTTGGTCATTTGTCAGTTATAGGTCATTTTTAAGCAAAGGCCATATCTCCTATTTCCAAGCCTCAAATGAAAAAACTCCAAACATGAAAGTTGCTCAAAATGCCATTTTAAGTCAAGAAGGGAGGTCATGAATGATTGGAAAAGCTCATAGCATGGATTTGCATGATTGGTCAAAAAATGAACTAAAAAGGGCTTATAAGTTGAAAAAGTTGAATTTGGAAATTGGTTTGGAGGATCTAGAAATCCAAAATAGGTCATCCAATATGTCATTTTGATTGGAAACCTCATTTTAAATACATTGGTTCATCCATATTTTTAAGTTTAAGCTTAAAAATGGGACTTCCTTTGCAAAATTGCTCCTTGCCTCATAAGGTCACATGGCAAAACCCCACATAAACAAGGAATCAAGGGGCAAGCTTGCAAGGTTTTTTAGTTCAATCAAAATATCATCTAAGGAGAATTTCAAAGGAGAAGTGAGGAGTGTGCAAGCTTGAACAAAGAATGGCCTATGCTTAGCATGGAATCAAAAATCTCATGAAGTGAGATATCCAATTTCTCATTGGATTGTTCCAGTCCCTTCTAGATCATTCTTACACCATCTATAAGTAATTTAGGATGTGCTCAGATGCAGGGGTTAGAGAGAATTGCTGCAGAAAGAGAGATTGAAATCAAATTTCTTCCATAGCAAGTCATTTTCCAATTCTTCATTTCTTCCCCATTCTGTTCAGTTTCTTGATCTGATTCAATTCTATCATCATCATTGAGTGTGTAACAATCAAAATCAGAGGAAATTCAGGTCCAAATCGTGTTCTGTATATTGAGTTTGGCAGCTTGCAGCTTCAGATCCATTTCCAAGATTCAAGCACAATCAACCCAAACTAGTGCAAACAGAAGCAAGCTCTTGTGTCACTGAATGTTTCTGCACGAGTACAAGCATTGATTTGAAGGATTCCCCTATCTGGTTCACACATTTTATCAGGTTTTCATCTTGATCTCTACACTCTAATTTATGCATAGTTCATCAAGGTTAATAGGTTAGAATGATAGGGAATAAGTAGTAGATCATTTCTGGAAAGTATGGATCGATTTGGTGATGTTTTTTAGGTTGGCATAATTTCTGTTAGGAGCAAGAACTCTTCGAATTGGGAGTGTTAGGATTAGTTCTTTAGGGGGAAATGATCCAGGTGAAGAGAGGAACATGCCTGTGCCATCAATTTTGAAGATCGTGAGAATCAGTTCTTGATCATTTCTTGGAGGTAGCTATCGGGTTTAGGGTTAGAAGGGATTTCAGTTAGTTTTGATATCATGGTTAAATTCCTGGTAAGATTTGAAGTGGATTTGGTTTTTATATGTTGGCATTCCATGGAGAATCGAGGGAGTTAGGGTATGGATCAGTTGGTGTGTTCATCCATGGCTTTTCTTCCAAACCCTGAACCAAGGTTGAAGACGACCCCAGCACCACACGATCCCCATTTGACTGTTGACTCAAATCCTTATCCAACGCTCCACGTTTAAAGTTGAAACGGAGGGAAGTTTCAAAAGAATTGAAACGCAGCGTTTCATTAATTGGGGGGATTGGGCTCAGAGAGCTATCCACACCCCCCATTCTAATAAGCCCAATGCATTGAACGCGTTTTTCTTGCTTTTCTCACCCCTCCCTCTTATTTCTTCATATTTTCTTTTTATTTCTTTATTTTTTTCATGCATCTTATAAAATTCATAATAAATAGCAAAATCATCATTTTTAATTCATTCTTTTTGCATATTTTTCTTTAGGATGTCTAGAAAATTATAAGAAATAAAAATTGCATTTTATTTTTTATTTGATATTTTTCCCATATTTTCTAAATAAATAACATTTTAAATGGTTTCATTTCATACATGATTTTGTTAATTTTTGTTCTATTAGATACTTTCATATTTTTCATCCATTCTTTTTAGGTTGTTTAGTTTAGACATCAAACTTGTAGATGCAATTTAGTTCCCATTTTTAGAAATTAATTTTAGGTGCTTAATATAGGCTTGAACAACATGGACAAATTAGGGTTTTTAGGTGATAACTTAGGAGATTTGATTCTTTCCCCTTAGGACTTAGAGTTTGAATAGGTTAGCTATGGGACTATAGGGGCTATGGGTAGTTATTAGATCCCCTTAGAAAAAGTCAGGCTTCCCCTACTGCTATTGATATGCTGTATATCTGATTGACTGGTGTGGCGTGCCCTCTGGGGATTATTGCTTGCTTGTGTGGGTATTGGGATTGTCTGGGGACTTGGGAGATTGAAGACTTGAGGAGATGAAGACCATTGGAGATCCAGAGATTGAAAATCAACTGCCAGAGTTGAATAGGAGGTTATTGCTAGCAGCTGCTGAGGAGACTAGGGTCTAGGAGCTAGGCAGAGCTCTAGATTAGAAAGCTTGCTTCTCAAACATAGATGGCTTTGTTTGCCTCTATCCTTTCTCTATGATTCAAAGTCTCTTTCAAATATCCACCTCCTTCCTTTGGAAGGATCAGTGAATATATTTGAAATATAGAACTTTTGAGAGGAAACTTTCTGCTTAATGTTAACAGTTGATGAACCACCCTTGGTAGGTAATTAACTGTCTAACATTCATTCACTTCACTCTTGTGACTGATTCCTCATCCTGGAGGTTTGAACTTGAAGAAAAGCCATGGCAGATAGAAGACTGATGATCAAAGCCCTTACCTGGAGACCATGAAGATGGAGATTGATGCTTGTTGAAGCCCATAAATGATTGGAGATTACTTGAAGCCAGATGTTGATTCAGAGCTGCTGATGCTGTTTATTTTTGCTGTATTTCATTTTTGATGTATTGATTGGTTTTCTGGACTGTATTGTTTGCTGTTTACCCTGTTGGGTTGAAAGTGAAGTCTGTTCACTTTTGCCTATTGTTTTCTAGGTTCGAAGTTGAGTGGGACTCCCTTGCCTCGCTTGTATTGCTGCATTCATGCATTTTACTGTTTTACTGTATATATCTGATATTGTTTCTGTTTCTGCCTATCCCTTAGGATCTCTGTTTCTCTCTGTGCAAGAGAGGAGCATGATAGACACTAGGTCTTAACCCATGCATGATAACATTAGGTTAGTTTGTTTCCCCTCGCAACCGTAGGTTAGAGTTCTGTCTCTTTCTTTCTCAAAATAAACAGAAAAACACATAAAGATTTCAAACACAATAAAAGACACTTTTTCCGTAAAAGAATGTGAACTCATCAAAGCGTCATTTTTGCCCGCCGGGACTGCTAATCAAGAAAACCTTTTTCAGAAGGAATAAAATCAACCAAGACAAGCTTGTGTCGTACGTGGCCCGAACTATGTTTGCTCTGATCTTTCATGCTGTATGAAAGTACGTAGGCATAGGATGCGATATCCTAGCGAGCAACTTTCCCCTCCTTTCCCGTAGGTAGGCGAACTACGTTGACTCTGATTTCTCGTTCCAGGCGGGAATACGTAGGCATAAAGTGCGATACTTTGCCGAGTCATTTTTTATTTTTATTTTCTTTTCTTTTTAACCCTCGACCCATAGTTTAGATAGAACAACAATCCATACCCGAAAACAAGCGTGGATCCCGTCGAGTACGACGGACGTGAGGGGTGCTAATACCTTCCCCTTGCGTAACCGACTCCCGAACCCAGGTTTTGGTTGCGATGACCATACCCCTTCCCGTGTTGTGAGAGGTTTACTCTGAGCGTTTCCTTTCCCTCCCGTGGGATAAATAACGCACGGTGGCGACTCTTTTGTTCAGCCGGCGCCGATTTTCGCAGTAGCGACAGCTGGCGACTCTGCTGGGGATCCAACGTCCCCTGGCTGCTAAGAACTGCGATAGTTCTTATGCATTTGGGATCCAACGTCCCTTAAGAGAGTCAATCCTAACGCTTGTTTTCCCGTCGAGGATTTTGTATGGATTTATATTTCTGACCTTTACTTTCAGCATTATATATATTGTTTATTATTGCTGTGTTGGGGTGTGACGGGTGTTCTGATATTGAGTGAGAAGCCGGACCTGGGCTTGAGTGCACCTAGAATTAGAGTAGAAAGTAGTGGGCGCGTGTCGGCTTTGCTTGCATTAGTGTCTCATGAAATCTACACTCGGACGAGGTTCTTCTGGTTGGCTTCTTTTTCTACCCTTTGGGTCGAAGGGGTTGTTGGTCAGCTGAATTGTCGACTCCGGGAACCGATCATTTGGAAGTTGGCTAAGTGAGGCCTCTTCAGGATTTGATGATGCCACTCCTTCTGGGAATCGTATCATCAACCCTGAAAGTCTGTGACGCCGACGACCGCATAGGATGCCATACCTTTGTCAGTTACTAGGACATCCACCTGTGAGAGGGTTTGGGGTTATGCAGGTAACTAGACCTTCAGACTACCGGTTATTTCTTGATCAGAGATCCTGGGTATTTATGGAGAGTTAGGAGGTCTGTCAGAGACCATTTGGAGGTGTGTTCTGAGGTCTGTCAGAGACCAGTTGGAGTGTTCTAAGGTCTGTCAGAGACCAATTGGAGATGTGATTTGAGGTCTACCAGAGACCAGTTGGAGTTATGGTTTGAGGTCTGTCAGAGACCAGTGTTCGAGCTTTGTTTTAGGTCTATCTGAGACCAGGGTTTGATGACTTCTGGACGGTCTATCTGAGACCTTTCTTGATTGGGTTCAGGCTATTCAGCTACAGCTTTGGTCCCTGTTGCATGTTACTTGCATTGCATTGCCGGCATATCCATCGTCACTTGCATTTTACTAACATGTGTCTGTGCTGTAGGTGCATTTGCATATTCCCCGGTTCTAGAGCCCAGACTTCTGAGTATTGACTATGGCTGGTTTGAGGAAAACAGTTGCGTATAAGCTGCCTTCACCTGATATTACTTCTTTGCTTGGTCTGATATCTCTTGCTGATGAGGAGGTTAGGAGGAGTTTCAGAATGAGTCATGGGAGATTACTGAGATTAGTCTGTAAGCCCACTGCTGATGAGATGAACGGGCTATACACCTTGATGCAGTTCTATGACCCCGCATTGAGGTGCTTTACTTTTGCTGACTTCATTCTAGGGCCTACCATTGAGGAGTATGTGGAGTTTACTGAGCTTCCCGTGCAGAACAAGGTTCCCTTTATTCACTCTGCTGCTGAGCCCAAGTTGGAGGATTTAGCCAAAGCCTTGCATATGAATGCTGCTGAGCTGTTGGTAACTTCCTGGCTTGGGGTTCCCGGTTTCTCTCTAGCTTTTCTGGTTGGCAAGGCTCAAGAGTACGCCAAGAACGGTTGTTGGGTGGTTTTCAATGCTATTTTGGCTTTATGCATTTATGGAATTGTGCTGTTTCCCAACTTGCCCAACTTCGTAGATCTGGATGCTTTCTATCTGTTTGCTGCAGGCAACCCAGTGCCAACGTTGATCGGAGACTTCTATCATTCATTGCACTACAAGAACGAAAACCGAAGGGGAAAAGTTGTTTACTGTTGTGCTCCTCTATTAAATATGTGGTTCAAAAGTCATCTCCCCATGAAGGGACCATTTGTGGACAGTGCCACCTCAGCCAGTTGGTCAGAGCGCCTGCTGAGGCTATATTCCGAAGACGTCGTATGGTTTGATCGAGACCTGTTGGGATCTGAGCTCATCTTCAGCTGTTCTGGGTACCCTAATGTGCCGTTGATAGGGAGGAAAGGGTGTATCAATTACAACCCTTCTCTATTCATTCGTCAGTTCGGATATGCACTGAAGAATCCACCTCAGGAGGAGGAAGTACAGGAATCTCTGTACTTCACCGGAGACGTGAAGGGGGAGTTATTAGCCAAGTTGCAACATGCCTGGACACGTATTAACCGCAAAGGGAAGCCACTGTTAGGTAAGAATGATTGCCACGCTTATGAACCTTACAGGGTTTGGATCCAGGAAAGAGCAAGTCAGTTATTAATGCCATTTCCCGCTGCACCCGTCACTGCTCCCGTCCCGGCAGAAGAGCCAACTACTATTTCTAGGGAGGTCTACGAGCAAGTTGTGAAGGAAAAGGAAGCCTTGATGAAGATCAACGAAGGGTTAGAGCAAGAGCTAGCTCAAGTACGCAGTGAGAAAAACAAGGCCGTATATGCTTTCCAACAACAAATCGAGCTGTTAAACAGGTTAGGGGCTGAGTTGACTGAGGAAAAGAAAAAGCGTGAACGACTGGGGCAAGAGTTCAGAAGCTCCCATGACATGCTGGAAGCCAAAAAGAAGGCGCTTGACGCGGCACACCGAGAAATCTCCTCTTGCAATAAGACTTGGAACGCTACACTCACCAACAATAAGAAGAGGGAAGATAAGCTGAAGCAGCAAATTTCCGACCTCGAGGAGAAGTTGAAGTCTAGCATCAAGAAGTGTGAGGAGGAAGTGATGACCCGGTATAGTATCCAGCATGCGCTGAACAAGGCAATCAAATCCAGAGATGAAGCGGTGTCTCAGAAGCGAAAGCTAGAAGATTGCTTCGGAGAAGCAACATGGGAAGAAACTGCTGAAGACGTGCGCCGTGTTCTTAAGAAAAGAAACCAACTTGTTGAAGGGCTGCGTGATCGACCAAGTCACCCAGAGACCAAGAAGTTGATAGAAGAGTACCAGACTTTCGGGAGGATTTGATCATTTCATGTAGTAACTTGTAGTAACTCGTATGCTTTATTTGCATAAGTGCTGACCATCACCAGGATTATTGGTTGAGGTCATGCCTTCTTATCGTACTTTCAGCGACATTGTATTCGGGTTTTCTCAGCAATATATGAGTCTTTCTATGATTCAGCTCCAATATTCCTGTTGTCAACACTATCACTGCACAGGCACCTTCACACTAGAACTGGGGGAATGAATTTCCCTAAAGCACAGACACATTGCATTGCATTCATATTCATATTACATTACAGGTAATCTTCGAGTAAGTGTCTTATTTACTGCTTTTTATCAGGTACTTTCCAGGATTGCAGGTCAACACCCGCACCGCTATTCTACCCGTACCAACTGCCGAAGAATCATGGATCAAATGCAGAACGAGATGCAAGACGTGCACGAGAAGCTCGCTCTCTTTATGCAGACCATGGAAGCTATTGCGAAAGGGCAGGAGAATTTGCAGGCCATGGTCCAGCCTCTGTTGGCTCGAAATGCTGGTCACGGTAATGAAGATCATCAGTCCGTACGGGTCGATACTGTTCACGAAGACGGCACTCCCACGCCAGTGGCTCCACCTGTAGTCAATACACCTGCTGCTAATGTCAACAACGCTACCGCTGCTGTGACTGGTAACGTCGGAGTTGGGAATGAGACTGCTGTCCATAATGTTGGGCTGGGTGATGTCAATTTGGGAGATAACATGGGAGGCAACGGCTTTGTCAATACTGGATTCGGATTCAACGATCAGGGATTCGATAACACTGGCAAGTATGGCTTTAATGCTCAAGGCTTTGGGCAAGATGGTTATGGTGTGGCCAATCAGGGCTACGGAGGCTTTGGAAATGGAAACGGCGCAGGGTTTATGGCTTTTGGCCCTGCTGGAGGTGTTCAAGGGTACGGCAACAGAGGTCGAGGTCCGGGGATGAATCAGATCAGAACTGGACGTAATAATGGATATGATGGGTATGGGGCTGGAAACGGTATGTGGCAAGAAGATCAGCAGGAGGACGCTTTCTCCGGCGGAGGTTTCGAAGGGCCGATGGATGATTCCCAGAAGATCAGAATGCTAGAAGAGCAGATGAGGGGAGTCCTAAACCAAAGTGCTGTGGGTTTGGACATGGCAACAATGGGTTTGGTACCTGGCTTGAGGGTGCCCATCAAATTCAAAGCTCCTGCGTTCGACAAGTATAAAGGAGACACATGTCCAAAAGTGCACGTACGAGCTTATTACAGAAAGATGTCTGCATACTCAACTGATGAAAGAATGCTAATGCATTTCTTTCAAGATAGTCTGTCGGGTCCTTCCCTAGAGTGGTACATGGGATTGGAGCCAACTGATATCAAGACGTGGAAGCAGTTAGCAGAGGCATTTGTAGCTCACTACAAGTATAACAGCGACTTGGCACCCAATCGGGTCCAGTTGGCGGGACTGTCGCAGAAAAAGGGGGAGAGCTTTAAAGAGTACGCGCAAAGGTGGCGCGATATGGCTGCCAGGGTCCGTCCTCCGGTAGAAGATAAGGAAATGAATGACATGTTTGTCGGCACATTCACAGGACTATTTCATGACATGTTGTTTCACACGTCTCTGGCCAGTTTTCAGACCTAATTCTGATGGGGGAAAAGATTGAACGTAACATCAAGCAAGGAAAGTTCCAAGTCGAGGAATCAACTGCATCTGGCAGTAATAGGAAAGCTTTTGGTGGGCGCCGTCAGGGCGAGGCAAGCGCAGTATTTGGAGGCCGAGGCCGGGGCCGAGGCAGGGGACGAGGTCAATATCGTCAGCCGCAGCAGGTGGCGAGTGTTACTATCCCGTATCAACAACAACCACTCCAGCAACAACCACCGGTTCAGCAACAGCCAATGCAACAGCAGCAGCAGCCTCAGCAGGGGGCACAGCAAGCTCAGCGAAGATTCCAGGGTAATAACCGAGGAGGGTGTTTGAGAAGCCTCCCTCAACCTATGCAGACTTGTTGCAGACATTGTTGGGATTAAACCTGGTAGAGAAAAGAACTCTGGCACCGATAACGGGAGCTCCCCCATTTGGTTATGACGCAAACAGGCACTGTGAGTTTCATTCTGGAGCCCCGGGTCACGATATAGAAGGTTGCCATGCTTTTAAGCATGTTGTGCAGGATCTTTTGGATAACAAGACTATCAATTTCGGAACGGCAGGTCCGAATATAGTGCACAAACCCATGCCTAATCACGGGGCAAACGCCATTCTAACGGAGGAAGGGTTGAATCTGATTATGAATGTTGAAGACTTGAAGACGCCGCTGAGCGAGATAAAGAGCCGACTGTTACAAGGGGGTGTTTACCCAGGATGTAACGAGTATTACTTAGACTGTTGGACCCTAGCTGGAGGGTGTGATGATTTGAAGAAGGGCATTCAGGCTTTAATTGATGAAGGCATATTGTAGTTTGACCAAGCAGCCACTGAAGAGCCCGCAGGGGCAGTAGCAGATAATCAGAATGATGTGGCCACTGTGACAATTCCTCGGAAGACGATCACTATTGCAGCACCAGCTCAGCGCCCACCGATCACCATAACTAAGGCCGGGCCAATCCCGTACGAGAACACGAAAGCAGTTCCATGGTCGTATGGGTTGGAAGTATATTGTGACGGAATAAAAATTGATGTTAATAAACAGCCAGCCGAGACTGTGGATAACGTTGTTGGTTCGGGGGGGTATGACAAGGAGTGGTAGGGTCTTTATATCTCCTGAAGTGGAGGCTGAAAGACTAGCGAAAGGAAAAGGGAAAGCGGTTGAGAATGTTCCGGTGCAAGCGAGTGAAAAAGAAGCAGCATCAAAGGATGTAGAAGAGTTCATGCGCTTGATTCGGAAAAGTGATTATAAGATTGTGGAGCATCTGCAGCAGACGCCTTCCAAAATATCTATCCTGTCATTGCTGTTGTGTTCGGAAGCCCACAGAAATGCTTTGCTGAAAGTCCTGGACACTTCTTTTGTACCCCAAGACGTCTCCGTAAATCAGCTAGAAGGAGTGTTGGCACATGTGAATGCAGGCCACAGTCTGGGATTTACTGATTTTGACTTGACTCCGAAAGGGAGAGATCATAATATGGCACTACACGTATCTGTTGAGTGTAGAGGATCAGTAATGTCACACGTCTTGGTTGACACCGGGTCATCTTTGAATGTGCTGCCCAAGAAGGCGATGATGAAGTTGGATGTTAGAGGAATCTTGTGCACACCCAGCGACTTGGTAGTCAGAGCGTTTGACGGCACGCGGAGAACAGTCTTTGGATCGATTACATTGCCTCTGCAGGTGGGGCCGGAAGTGTTTGCAACGGAGTTTTATATCATGGATATACAGCCTGCGTACAGCTGCTTGCTTGGAAGACCCTGGATTCATGGAGCAGGGGCAGTCACGTCCACCCTGCATCAGAAGTTAAAATATATGGTTGGAGACAGCGTAGTCACCGTGTGCGGAGAGGAGGACATCCTGGTCAGCCATCTGTCGTCATTTAAATATGTGGAGGTCGACGGAGAGATCCACGAAACACCCTGCCAGGCATTCGAAGGTTTGCGCATCAAGGACAAAGGTCCCGGGCCGAGCAAAGTGCCAGAGATAGCCGTCTCCTCGTACAAAGAGGCTCAAGCCCTAGTAGAAGCAGGAGAAGCAAAGGGCTGGGGCAAAGTGCTGGACATTCCTGTGAAGATGGACCGGTTCGGGCTGGGATACCAACCGTCGTCATCCACTCCTTCCGTGGGGGCACCCCGTTTCAGAAAGCCAATCACCATCCTTGCCAATGGAGTATGTCATGAGACTGTCAATGCTGCTTCGGAGTCTGATGAAGGAGACAGCGACTGTGATATGGATGCCTGGATTCAGCCAAGCATGCCAGGACAAGGACTGTGCAACTGGTCTATTCAGGAGCTTGTTCCTGTGACTTTTAAACAGTAATGCTTTGCTTTATTAATTGTTGAATAATCTGATGTCTTGCCCGGGGCATCAGGATTTGCTTAGGGCTGTGTTGTTATGAACATTGCGTGTTAATCATTGAATAAATGGCGTTTTCTTCATGTGCAAATACTGTAATCCCTGTCTTTCTTGTTTTATATTTTTCAATAAAATGGCAACGTGGTCGTTCGCTTTATACGCATTTTGAAGCGCTTAACCGTTCCTTTTGCAGGATAACATTTTCAGATGACATCCTTGAACCACCTATGACTCGTCCCGACTTCGAGCACCCGGTATTCCAGACCGAAGGAGAGGTTGTCGAAGATAGTGACGTTCCTGAAGAACTGTCTTGGTTAGTGAGGCAAGAGGAAAGAGCCATTCTGCCTCACGATGAGGTCATCGAAATTATCAACTTGGGGGCGGAAGGGGTTGAGAGAAATATTCGTATTGGAGCCGCACTGCAGAGTGATATCAAGCGAAGACTGGTTGAAATGCTTCAAGAGTATAATGATGTATTCGCTTGGTCATATGAAGATATGCCGGGGCTCGATACAGACATGGTTGTGCATTGCCTGCCACTGAAAGAAGATTGCCCGCCGGTCAAACAAAAGCTTCGCAGAACTCGACCAGATATGGAAATGAAGATCAAAGAGGAAGTTCAAAAACAGTGGGACGCTGGTTTCCTGGCTGTGACAAAATATCCTTCATGGGTTGCCAACATCGTACCAGTGCCAAAGAAAGATGGCAAGGTTCGAATGTGTGTGGATTATCGAGATTTGAATAAAGCAAGCCCAAAAGACGATTTTCCACTTCCTCACATTGACGTGTTAGTTGATAATACCGCTCAATACTCCGTATTCTCCTTCATGGATGGTTTTTCAGGCTATAATCAGATTAAAATGGCGCCAGAGGATATGGAGAAGACCACTTTCATAACGCCTTGGGGAACATTTTGCTACAAAGTGATGCCCTTTGGTTTGAAAAATGCTGGGGCAACATATCAGCGTGCGATGACGACTCTTTTCCATGACATGATGCATAAAGAGATCGAAGTTTATGTTGACGATATGATTGCCAAATCCCAGACGGAGGAAGAGCATCTGGTGAATTTGCTGAAGTTGTTTAAAAGGCTTAGGAAGTTCAGGCTGAGGCTGAACCCTAACAAATGCACCTTCGGGGTGAGATCGGGTAAGCTCCTGGGGTTTATCGTAAGCGAAAGAGGAATAGAGGTCGATCCTGCTAAAATAAAAGCGATTCAAGAAATGCCGACGCCTAAAACAGAGAAAGAGGTGCGCGGGTTTTTAGGGAGATTGAACTACATTGCCCGGTTCATATCTCACCTAACGGCCACGTGTGAACCATTATTCAAGCTGTTGAAGAAAGATCAAGATGTAACGTGGAACGAAAATTGTCAAAAGGCGTTCGATAAAATAAAGCAATATTTGCAGGAGCCTCCTATTTTGATGCCCCCAGTGGCAGGTAGACCCTTGATAATGTATTTGACGGTTCTTGAGGGAAGCATGGGTTGTGTTCTCGGTCAACACGACGAGACGGGGAGAAAAGAGCATGCGATCTATTACCTGAGTAAGAAATTTACAGACTGCGAATCTCGATATTCAATGCTGGAGAAAACTTGTTGCGCGCTAGCCTGGGCCGCCAAGCGTTTGAGGCAGTACATGCTGAATCATACAACCATGCTCATCTCGAAGATGGATCCTATCAAATATGTGTTTGAAAAGCAGGCGTTGTCAGGTAGAATTGCCCGTTGGCAGATGGTCTTGACTGAATATGATATTCAATACGTCTCGCAGAAGGCTATAAAGGGGAGTGTGCTGTCTGAGTATCTGGCGGATCAGCCTATTGAAGAATACCAATCGATGAGGTTTGATTTTCCTGACGAGGATATCATGTACCTAAAGATGAAAGATTGTGAAGAGCCGTTGCCAGACGAGGGACCAGAGTTGGGTTCCAAATGGAAGATGATATTTGACGGAGCTGTGAATGCTTACGGTAGCGGAATAGGGGCAATCATCACCACGCCACACGGGTCGCACATCCCGTTTACTGCCCGACTGACCTTTGCTGTTACCAATAATGAGGCCGAATACGAAGCCTGTATAATGGGGCTTGAAGAAGCCATTGATTTGCGAATCAAAAATCTGGACGTATACGGGGACTCAGCTCTGGTAGTGAATCAGATCAAAGGGGAATGGGAGACACGTCAGCCCAATTTGATACATTACATGAATTATGTAAGGAGATTGTTGCCTTTTTTTGACAAAGTTGAATTGCATCACGTACCGCAGGCAGAAAATCAAATGGCTGACGCCCTTGCCACTTTGTCTTCCATGTACAAAGTCAACTTCTGGAACGAAGCTCCCCGAATCATTATCTCTCGGCTGGACAGGCCAGCTTATGTATTTGCTATTGACGAAGCATCTGACGATAAACCATGGTATTTCGATATCCTTAATTTCCTGAAAAATAAAGAGTATCCGGCTGGGGCATCCAGTCAAGATCAGAAGACTCTCAGGAGGTTAGTGGGCAATTTCTATTTGAACCCGGATGGCGTATTATACAGAAGAAACCACGATTTGGTGCTGTTGCGTTGTGTAGACGAAAGAGAGGCAAAGCTGCTCATGGAGGAAATACACGAAGGTACCTTTGGTACGCATGCAGGAGGGCATGCTATGACGAGAAAACTGCTGCGGGCAGGTTATTTTTGGCTGACCATGGAAACTGATTGTTTCAAGTTTGCGAGGAAGTGTCACAAGTGCCAAATCTATGCTGATAAGATCCATGTGCCTCCAAGTCCTCTGAATGTAATGTCATCGCCATGGCCATTCTCGATGTGGGGAATCGATATGATTGGAAAGATCGAGCCGACAGCTTCTAACGGGCATCGGTTCATCCTAGTAGCAATCGATTATTTCACCAAGTGGGTGGAAGCGGCGTCTTATGCAAATGTAACAAAGCAAGTGGTGGCCAGGTTCATCAAGAGAGATATCATTTGCCGATATGGGATTCCCGAGCGGATAATCACGGACAACGGTTCAAACCTGAACAACAAAATGATGAAGGAGCTCTGTCAGAATTTCAAGATCGAACATCACAACTCCTCACCTTACCGACCCAAGATGAATGGCGCTGTTGAGGCGGCCAATAAAAATATCAAGAAGATCGTTCAGAAAATGGTGGTGACCTATAAGGATTGGCACGAGATGCTACCCTTTGCTTTGCACGGTTATCGTACGACGGTACGCACATCAACCGGGGCAACTCCGTTCTCGTTGGTATACGGAATGGAAGCGGTATTACCATTGGAAGTTGAGATCCCTTCTCTAAGGGTATTGCGAGATGTTCAGCTAGACGAGGCAGAATGGGTAAAAAACAGATTGAACCAACTGAGCTTAATGGATGAGAAGAGGCTAGCTTCTCTAGCATACGGTCGTTTGTACCAGAGCCGAATGAAAAAAGCGTATGATAAGAAGATACATCCACGAAGCTTTCAGACGGGCGACCTGGTGCTGAAAAGGATTCTCCCGCCGCAAGCAGATCACAGGGGCAAGTGGACCCCCAACTACGAAGGGCCATACGTTGTCAGGAAAGTCTTTTCAGGAGGAGCGTTGTTGTTGTCCACTATGGACGGAGAAGACTTCACGTCGCCTGTGAATTCGGACGCAGTTAAAAAATACTTTGCTTAAAATAGACCTGCTGGACAGAAAAAGAGAGTCCAGGCAAAAATGGGGCATCCCGGCGAACCAAAAACAGAATGAAAGGTTCGGGCAAAAATTAGGGATACAATTGAAAAAATGTACACCCGCGAAGTTGAAAACCTACACTGGGCGGCTTCGGCAAAAAAGGGTATCCCGGTGAACTGAAAACCCGTAAAGGGCGGTTCACGCAAGAGTTAG
Organism: Lathyrus sativus; assembly: GCA_963859935.3. Classification (NCBI taxonomy): domain Eukaryota; kingdom Viridiplantae; phylum Streptophyta; class Magnoliopsida; order Fabales; family Fabaceae; genus Lathyrus; species Lathyrus sativus. The sequence continues at coordinate 137,697,077 of OZ012741.1, read as the reverse complement.
GGATTTGAAAAGCAAATGACTGCGGTCCGAATTTGATAAATGCAATAGCATCAATGCGGGAGAATACAGTTGAGGAGCCAGTTATCGGATACAATCTCTTCAGAAGTAGGGATACCGGGAAAGCATTAGGGTCGGGCGAGTCATGGGAGGATCAGTTCGTGATGTTCATTTGTATCCCGTTGCCGACATGTGTACAAATTTAAGTTGTCAATATTTATGCTTCTTGTGCATACTTCTATATTTGTATATTTGCTTTGTGTAGCTTCCTCATTTCAGGAGTTACATCCCGTGTACAAAACTCCGCCCATTCAGGGGCCCGATCAATAAAATACATTATTCAGTACTTGACACTGTTCTTTACTGTTTTGTGCATGATTAACGCCTAAGTTTGATGAAACTAGCATGAGTATAACGTCGCTGGCCCTTGCCAACAGTTGCTAAAGCTTTGAATTAACTGAAAATAACGTCACTAACCTGAGTTGGTTTGGTTGCATAGGCTTGTCTTGTCTTGTTTGTGTTGTTGCAGGCTTCATGACCGTACGAGGAAGATGATCAAAAGATTGCAATGACTAAAGACTCAGCCCTCATGCAGGTCATGCAGGTTCTTCCTGAAGAAGGATAGAACTCTCCAGCTAGTCGTAGCTTGTGCAAAAGGATTCATCCTCTACGGAATTGACGATTCAAAGATCGTAGGCTGCATGCAGGCAGTGTGGTGTCCCCCGGAAGGATTCCTTATCTCAAGCAGGGTGGTTCAGCCTCAAAAGATTAATATTTCCAAATTGGTGAGCTGTATTCAGGCGGTTCCCCTTCCCCGCAAGGTCACTTATTCTTCCCCAGTGGAGTCAATTAATTTTCCCCGAGAGAATAGTCTCTCCCCCAGCGGAGTTCTCTCCTTTCAGCAAATGTTTTTCCTTCCAGTAGAACTCGAAGATCAAGACTCTCCCCAGCAGAGTTGGTGGTGGGTCCTGTCATTTGTTTTGTCAGGGATACTGTGTAATATCAGGTCACTCTCCAGCAGAGAAGTCCAATCATACTTGGCATACCTGTTGTTCCTCAACAAAGTTATATTCCCCAGCAGGGGTTTACCTCAACAGAGTGTTTGGTTCGAACCCCCAACTTCCCAGCATGGTTGACTTCACCGTTCCAGCATCTGGCTATTCCCGGCGGAGTCGGCATTATCTTCAGCGTTTATTTTGCTGAAGCAGTTTCTGTGCTCCAGCAGTTCAGGTAGAGGGAGCTCTTGCTCAAATGAACTACCAAATACTCAAGATCTCGGCAGGAGATATTCAATGATAATGTCAGTTTCGGCAGTATTCCCCACAGAGTTACCAGGATAAGTTTCTCCTTATTTCCAAGCAGAGTTATTTGTCATCAAGGGGTTCCAGGAATCAGAATTTCAGAAGTTGCCTCCGGTCATCAGAACAGGCATCCGGTAGTGTGGTTTCCAGATATCCCCAGTAGAGTCCGCCCCAAGGACGCTGTCACGTCAGTGCTAAATAAGTTTGTGGGTGGGGATCAATGGAGAACTAAGTCCTGACGTGGACAATTTATTCCTATATTGACGGAATTTCTTCAGAATTGGGCGTCCTAACGTGGACAGGTTTATTTCCCCGGGTTGGGGGAGTGTGTTAGTCCTAACGTGGGTAGATTCGGGTTCTTGAAATTGGTGGAATGGGAAGTCATGACGTTGACAAAATTGATTACTCTTTGTGTTGGTGTCCTGACGTGGACCATTTACTCTCAGCAGTTATCTTTCTTCGTGTTAGCGAAGCGTGGGTCCTGACGTGGACAGATCAGACGAAGGTGTGAGTCCTGACGTGGACAAGCTTTATTTCCCCAGCGGGTCGAAGGTGCCTGAGTCCTGACGTGGACAAATCAAGACGAAAGATGGGTCCGGACGTGGACGAGTTTGTTCCTTACGTGGGAAAAGAGGGTTCAGTTCCTTACGTGGAAAGACGAGTTTATTCCTAACGTGGAAAGACGAGATTCCTTACGTGGAAAAAAATGGGTTTCCTTACATGGAAAGATTGAGTCCTCACGCGGACATATCGAGATTGATTCCTGACGTGGAAAGAAAGAGATTTATTCCTGACGTGGAAGAGTTTAGTCCTGACGCGGATAGATCAAAGAAGATAGATTCCTTACGTGGAAAATTTAGTCCTGACGTGGACGGATTCAAGAAAAGTTGATTCCTGACGTGGAAGAATGATGTACTCCTTACGTGGAAAGTTGAGTCCTGACGGGGACAGGTTCAGAACCAAAGTTGTATTCCTTACGCGGAAAGATTGGAGTCCTGACGCGGACATGTCGAGTGGTATGGGGGTCCTTACGTGGACAGATTGATATAGTTCTCCTTATGTGGAAAGAAGATTGCTTCCTGACGTGGAAAGATGGAAAGTTTAGTCCTGACGTGGACAGATGCAGAAGAGATGATTCCTTACGTGGATGGTGTTATTCCTAACGTGGAAGAGTCTATTCCTAACGTGGACGATTTATTGGAATGTCCCCCATCGGAGTTGCCGAGATTTTTCTGGGTTAACAGCAAGTGGAGTCCTAACGTGGACAGGTTTCAGTTGAGATTTCTTCGTATTGATGACAGACAGAGTCCTAATGTGGACAAGCAGGCAATCTGTTATCCCCAGCGTGGTCGTTACGAGATCAGTGAGCGGCTGCAAACAGTCAGATCCAGGCAGTGGATGTCGTTACCCCAAGCAGGGGTGCAGTTTATTTCTGCGGTTGGCAAATTTCCGGGTTTCTTAGTATTCAACCGTCTCGTACCGCGAATGTCGGAAGGCTCCGGGCTCTTCACCCAATCGGGTCCAAGTCGCTTGAATAGGGGCAGCTGTTGCACCCTAGAATTTGCCCAACCTTATTCACTTGGTTTATGTTTCAATATCATTAGCATTTGCATATAGAGTCATGAATATAGGTTATTCATCTGCATAGCATAAGCATACCAAGTCATTCAACAGGGGACCAATCATTATTCTCATCTCTAGAGGCCTATCAAGAGGATATTATCCTAATTCCATCTCATTCAAGTCATCAGAAAAGAATTTGAGGGCAGAGAGTTCAACAGATCAAGCCTCGAGTCTATCCCCTATCTGAGGGTATCTGAGGGTCAACAAGGGGGTTGTGAGCTGTGAATGGAAGGCATGGAGAGCATCTAGACATCATGAAAGGACTTGGAAAGTCATTTGGAGAAGAAAACAAGTTGTTGAGGTGACCACAAGAATTGTAGTTGAAGACAGTCAACTAGGGTTTCATCTGGGTCAACCCTAGGTCAAAGGATTGTTGGAGAGGCATTAAGGGCTATTGGAGAGATGTGGGGATCATCATTTGACATGAAGAATGAGGATATGTTGTCATGCTAAGAAGGAATCAAGAGGAATCAAGGAGAAGAGGAGTTTCTAAATTAGGGTTTCTATGTAAAATCCCCTAGTTTAGGTCAAATTTCCAAGCAAGATAAGTCAAAATACAAGCTTCAAATGGATCCTTGGCCAACATGAAACTTGTAGAGGATCTCAAGACCTTTAATTTGAGTGGTGGAAGACATCAAGGAGATTTGTAGAACTCAAGTTATGGTCCTTGCAAGTTACAGGTCATCTGAGGTATCTGAAATTTTGTCTGTGAAAGTGACTTGACTTCCAAGCTATTTTTACCCCTCAAGGAGATTTCAAATGAATTTATGGTCAACATAAGAATTGTTCCTCATTGTCTTAGATTTCTAGAATGGTATGGTATGCCTTCATATGATGTGTGGAACTCTACTTATGGTCTTGGCAAGCAAAGGGTATTTTGGTCATTTGTCAGTTATAGGTCATTTTTAAGCAAAGGCCATATCTCCTATTTCCAAGCCTCAAATGAAAAAACTCCAAACATGAAAGTTGCTCAAAATGCCATTTTAAGTCAAGAAGGGAGGTCATGAATTATTGGAAAAGCTCATAGCATGGATTTGCATGATTGGTCAAAAAATGAACTAAAAAGGGCTTATAAGTTGAAAAAGTTGAATTTGGAAATTGGTTTGGAGGATCTAGAAATCCAAAATAGGTCATCCAATATGTCATTTTGATTGGAAACCTCATTTTAAATACATTGGTTCATCCACATTTTTAAGTTTAAGCTTAAAAATGGGACTTCCTTTGCAAAATTGCTCCTTGCCTCATAAGGTCACATGGCAAAACCCCACATAAACAAGGAATCAAGGGGCAAGCTTGCAAGGTTTTTTAGTTCAATCAAAATATCATCTAAGGAGAATTTCAAAGGAGAAGTGAGGAGTGTGCAAGCTTGAACAAAGAATGGCCTATGCTTAGCATGGAATCAAAAATCTCATGAAGTGAGATATCCAATTTCTCATTGGATTGTTCCAGTCCCTTCTAGATCATTCTTACACCATCTATAAGTAATTTAGGATGTGCTCAGATGCAGGGGTTAGAGAGAATTGCTGCAGAAAGAGAGATTGAAATCAAATTTCTTCCATAGCAAGTCATTTTCCAATTCTTCTTTTCTTCCCCATTCTGTTCAGTTTCTTGATCTGATTCAATTCTATCATCATCATTGAGTGTGTAACAATCAAAATCAGAGGAAATTCAGGTCCAAATCGTGTTCTGTATATTGAGTTTGGCAGCTTGCAGCTTCAGATCCATTTCCAAGATTCAAGCACAATCAACCCAAACTAGTGCAAACAGAAGCAAGCTCTTGTGTCACTGAATGTTTCTGCACGAGTACAAGCATTGATTTGAAGGATTCCCCTATCTGGTTCACACATTTTATCAGGTTTTCATCTTGATCTCTACACTCTAATTTATGCATAGTTCATCAAGGTTAATAGGTTAGAATGATAGGGAATAAGTAGTAGATCATTTCTGGAAAGTATGGATCGATTTGGTGATGTTTTTTAGGTTGGCATAATTTCTGTTAGGAGCAAGAACTCTTCGAATTGGGAGTGTTAGGATTAGTTCTTTAGGGGGAAATGATCCAGGTGAAGAGAGGAACATGCCTGTGCCATCAATTTTGAAGATCGTGAGAATCAGTTCTTGATCATTTCTTGGAGGTAGCTATCGGGTTTAGGGTTAGAAGGGATTTCAGTTAGTTTTGATATCATGGTTAAATTCCTGGTAAGATTTGAAGTGGATTTGGTTTTTATATGTTGGCATTCCATGGAGAATCGAGGGAGTTAGGGTATGGATCAGTTGGTGTGTTCATCCATGGCTTTTCTTCCAAACCCTGAACCAAGGTTGAAGACGACCCCAGCACCACACGATCCCCATTTGACTGTTGACTCAAATCCTTATCCAACGCTCCACGTTTAAAGTTGAAACGGAGGGAAGTTTCAAAAGAATTGAAACGCAGCGTTTCATTAATTGGGGGGATTGGGCTCAGAGAGCTATCCACACCCCCCATTCTAATAAGCCCAATGCATTGAACGCGTTTTTCTTGCTTTTCTCACCCCTCCCTCTTATTTCTTCATATTTTCTTTTTATTTCTTTATTTTTTTCATGCATCTTATAAAATTCATAATAAACAGCAAAATCATCATTTTTAATTCATTCTTTTTGCATATTTTTCTTTAGGATGTCTAGAAAATTATAAGAAATAAAAATTGCATTTTATTTTTTATTTGATATTTTTCCCATATTTTCTAAATAAATAACATTTTAAATGGTTTCATTTCATACATGATTTTGTTAATTTTTGTTCTATTAGATACTTTCATATTTTTCATCCATTCTTTTTAGGTTGTTTAGTTTAGACATCAAACTTGTAGATGCAATTTAGTTCCCATTTTTAGAAATTAATTTTAGGTGCTTAATATAGGCTTGAACAACATGGACAAATTAGGGTTTTTAGGTGATAACTTAATAGATTTGATTCTTTCCCCTTAGGACTTAGAGTTTGAATAGGTTAGCTATGGGACTATAGGGGCTATGGGTAGTTATTAGATCCCCTTAGAAAAAGTCAGGCTTCCCCTACTGCTATTGATATGTTGTATATCTGATTGACTGGTGTGGCGTGCCCTCTGGGGATTATTGCTTGCTTGTGTGGGTATTGGGATTGTCTGGGGACTTGGGAGATTGAAGACTTGAGGAGATGAAGACCATTGGAGATCCAGAGATTGAAAATCAACTGCCAGAGTTGAATAGGAGGTTATTGCTAGCAGCTGCTGATGAGACTAGGGTCTAGGAGCTAGGCAGAGCTCTAGATTAGAAAGCTTGCTTCTCAAACATAGATGGCTTTGTTTGCCTCTATCCTTTCTCTATGATTCAAAGTCTCTTTCAAATATCCACCTCCTTCCTTTGGAAGGATCAGTGAATATATTTGAAAGATAGAACTTTTGAGAGGAAACTTTCTGCTTAATGTTAACAGTTGATGAACCACCCTTGGTAGGTAATTAACTGTCTAACATTCATTCACTTCACTCTTGTGACTGATTCCTCATCCTGGAGGTTTGAACTTGAAGAAAAGCCATGGCAGATAGAAGACTGATGATCAAAGCCCTTACCTGGATACCATGAAGATGGAGATTGATGCTTGTTGAAGCCCATAAATGATTGGAGATTACTTGAAGCCAGATGTTGATTCAGAGCTACTGATGCTGTTTATTTTTGTTGTATTTCATTTTTGATGTATTGATTGGTTTTCTGGACTGTATTGTTTGCTGTTTACCCTGTTGGGTTGAAAGTGAAGTCTGTTCACTTTTGCCTATTGTTTTCTAGGTTCGAAGTTGAGTGGGACTCCCTTGCCTCGCTTGTATTGCTGCATTCATGCATTTTACTGTTTTACTGTATATATCTGATATTGTTTCTGTTTCTGCCTATCCCTTAGGATCTCTGTTTCTCTCTGTGCAAGAGAGGAGCGTGATAGACACTAGGTCTTAACCCATGCATGATAACATTAGGTTAGTTTGTTTCCCCTCGCAACCGTAGGTTAGAGTTCTGTCTCTTTCTTTCTCAAAATAAACAGAAAAACACATAAAGATTTCAAACACAATAAAAGACACTTTTTCCGTAAAAGAATGTGAACTCATCAAAGCGTCATTTTTGCCCGCCGGGACTGCTAATCAAGAAAACCTTTTTCAGAAGGAATAAAATCAACCAAGACAAGCTTGTGTCGTACGTGGCCCGAACTACGTTTGCTCTGATCTTTCATGCTGTATGAAAGTACGTAGGCATAGGATGCGATATCCTAGCGAGCAACTTTCCCCTCCTTTCCCGTAGGTAGGCAAACTACGTTGACTCTGATTTCTCGTTCCAGGCGGGAATACGTAGGCATAAAGTGCGATACTTTGCCGAGTCATTTTTTATTTTCATTTTATTTTCTTTTTAACCCTCGACCCATAGTTTAGATAGAATAACAATCCATACCCGAAAACAAGCGTGGATCCCGTCGAGTACGACGGACGTGAGGGGTGCTAATACCTTCCCCTTGCGTAACCGACTCCCGAACCCAGGTTTTGGTTGCGATGACCATACCCCTTCCCGTGTAGTGAGAGGTTTACTCTGAGCGTTTCCTTTCCCTCCCGTGGGATAAATAACGCACGGTGGCGACTCTTCTGTTCAGTCGGCGCCGATTTTCGCAGTAGCGACAGAGATCAAGAGGTATGATTACCAATTAAGAGCTATACAAGACTATGAAGCTAGCTAAGAAGGTTATTCAGGTGCTCAAGGGTTGATATCCTTGTCAGAGAAGTTAAAAGATCCTCAGAGAGAGTGGTTGAAACCAAGAGTGTGTATCTCCTAACTTGAGAGTTGTGGAATGCCAGGAGATGATTCTGAGGCTATGAATTTGGATTTGAGGTCTTGAGAGAGCTCATGAGAAGTGTTGAAGATCACTTTGAGGCCTAGACAGGTCATTGTGCAAGATTAAGAAGACTCAGCCATGATTGGTGTAGCTAGGGTTTGACTGGGTCAACCCTAAGTCAACTGATGATTTGAAGGAGGTTGAGACCTAATTCAAGAGCCATGAGATCATGGATTGATACATTGAGATGTTATAAGGATGATTCCAAGTTCAACCCATCATGGTTGAAGAGTTTGAGAAGTTTCAAGTTAGGGTTTCTAAGACTTGACAGTGTAAAATCCCCTAGTTTGACCCCTAACTTCCTAGCCATTTAACTCAAGATATTATTGTCATCTCATCTTGACCCCAACATGATTGTTGTAGAGCATGGTCTTAGCTTTAATTTGAGTACTAGAAGTCCTTGATAGGATTTGTAGAACTCAAGTTATGGCTTTGACAAGTTACAAGTCATCTGAGGTATGTGAATTTGGAGCTTGAAAGTTACCCAACTAGCATGAAACTTTTGCCCAAGAAGGATGATCCCTATGAGATTTTGGTCAACATGAATGTTGTTCCTTATTCTCTTAGATTTCTAGAAAGTACTAGAAGTCCTTGATAGGATTTGTAGAACTCAAGTTATGGCTTTGACAAGTCAAGGGTATTTTGGGAAGTTATGATTATAGGTCATTCTTGTTTATAAGTCATTTTCACCAACTTAGGCACCTCAAATGAAATTTTTTTCAACTTGAAAGTTTCTCAAAATTGGGTTTTAACCTTGACCATGTATCAAGGAGACATTGAAATGGCTCAAGGAAGGACTTGGTTCAAGGAGTTGTGAAAAAGGAAGAATTAAAGACATTAAATGACCAAAAAATTGAAATAAATCATTTTGTGTCCAAACAAGGCAAAGTTATAGGTCATTTTGAATGGAAAAAGCATTTTAGAAACTTTGGCAATGTTAAATTTTTGGTTTGAGTCCATTTTCATGCACTTTTACTTTGTTGCTTCATGATGTAGTAACATAATCAACATGAACCATTGGATTGCAAACAAGGAAATGATCATGGCCAATCAATTCAATATCTCATGAGATGAAGATTCCAAGTGTTTTCATGCCTAAACAGAGTGCAAATCGTGACTGTGCATAGGAGATTTTGAGAGAGAAATTGAAATTGCAAAATCTCATTTGGAAGCTTACAGAACTTTCTGGATGATCCCATTGAGTTCTATATAAGATTTGGAGTGAGTTCAGAGCTTTTTTTGGAGAAGATTGAGGCTGGTAGCAGAGAGAGCAGTGGATTATGCAGAGCTGCAACTCAAGATCGTGTTCTTGGATTGAGGAAGAATTAGAGCAAATCAAGGTGTGCAAAAGCTTTAGGAGTGAATTTGGAGTGATCCTGGACAAGCTTGGAGGAAGAATCGAGCAGAGATTGTACCTATTCTTCATCTGAAACCAGGTTTGTACAAATTAAAATTCTGCTTAATTTATTGAGAGATAACTAGAAATCTTTAGGTGGTTAGGTTCATAGCATGATGTAGATGGATTTTGGTACAAGAAATTGAGGAATAGAGACACTTTAGGTCATGGATCATTTTCTGTTGAGGCTGATATCTCAAGATTCTTGAAGGAATAATCATGTTTGGATAGTGGAAATTGATCAGTGAGAAGTGTAGATTGCAGTAGGACCATTATTTTTGAGAATTGTGATGATCAAGAAGTTGGTGTGTTTCTGAAAATCCTATCGTGTTTTAAGTTAGAGCAAGAATTAGAGAATTTGGAGATTGGATTCGTGTTCAGGAGAAAAAATTGAGTGAGATGATGATTTATTTTAGTATTTTTGATGACCTGTGGACACCACTTCGCCGGAGAAGACGGTGGCGCTGCAACTCAAGCCACCGTCTGGAGAATTCCCTCCATCTGATTTGAATTGGGGACGATAAGCCATGGCCATTGGATGAAGGTTTGACATTTGACTCAGGCAAGCAATGGAAGGCCACGATTTGTTTGAAACTCTGAAGAGAGACATTGAGATGAAACGCACCGTTTCATTTAATTGTTGTTTTGGGCTTAAGGATCCAGATGCTATCCACACCCCCGTTTGGCCCAAGTTCTTGAAATAAACTGGAAATAATTGCTATTCAGCACACGTATCTTGTTATTTTCTTTCTTTTTCTTTTATTTTTCATCATTTCATATAGTTTGGAAATAATTCATAATAAATAGAAAAATAGCTCAATTTGATCCAGGTTTTTTTCCCCTGACTCATGAATGAGTCTAGAATTTTAGGAAATTGAGTTTAGGAATTCATGCATTTTTTATTTTAATTGCATTTTTTGTATTTTAATTGATATTAATTTCATTATGGTTGATACCTTGTCTTGCTGATTTTAGTATGTTCACTTGGTGATGATTTTTGAGCTGATATTTTGTGTGTAGCTAGCTTAGACATGTATTCTCCTCTAGTAATTTTCTCACATTTTTGTGAAGAAGTTTAGGTCTGTTTTTGTATTGAAACTTTAGGTGCTCTAGTTTTAGGGTTTAACCTTAGTACCCCATAGTTTAGGATTTAATTCTAGGACTTATTGGATGATTTGATCTCTGGAATTAACATGATAGAGTCATGATTGACTTAGGTTCCCATAGTTATTTTTGTAGGACTTTACAATTGGTTTTGGTATTTTAGTTAGGATTAACTTTAGTACTAGGTTTTAGGTGATCCTAACTTGCTAATTCAACTAGAATGACTTCATTAGTTCCCTTAGATTAGGGTTTTGCTTCTCTTGCTCTTGGATGGTGATGGAGGCATGTGTGGGCTGCTGTGGAATGCATGGTGGAGCTTGGACTTGAAGTTTTCTCTTCCTTTGGTGTAGTTTGTTTAGGGTTAAGGATTAGGGTTTTAGGGAGATCTCTTAGAATAGATTTTCTTCCTTCATGAAACATGGAAGGTGTTGATCACTTCCATTCCTCCCTATGATGTAAGGTCCCATTGTGAAGGCCTCATCCCTCCTTTGGTAGGATGATTGGCCCCTCACAAATTGGTAGAACCTTTGAGGGTCCCCTTCCTTGATGGTGGAGTGCTTAGAGGTGACCTTTGGTCTTCACTTTGCTCACCACTATCCACACTTTGCTCTTGTTAGATGAATCTTTCTCCCTTGCTAGAGGATGGAGTTCCTTATTAGAAGGTTGAAGATGCTAGAGGTTGCACTTCCCTGTGTTTGAAGACTCCCTTGGAGCTGAAGCCTGAAGATCAAGAAGAACAAGTTGACACTTGTGCGGAGAAGATCAAATTGAGATTGAAGAGAGAGCTGAAGCTTGGAATTGGAGAACAAGTTGATACTTGTGATTGAAGATTGAAAGCTTGAGGAAGCAATTTGATACTTGCTATCAAAGGTGAAAGCCTTGAAGAATAGTTATAGACTGAAGACTGAACTGCTGTCAGAGGATTGCTTTGCTGTGAAGCTGTGGAAGCTGTTGATCTGCTTTCTTTCCTGTCTGTTTGCTTTCTGTGCAACTGTATTGATGTGACTTGTTTGATTTGCTTGATGCATTAGAATAAGTTCATGTTTAGATTGTGTTAAGCTAGGAGCATGATTGCACTAGAGGTTGAGTTGCTCCCTCTGCTTGTATTTTTACTGTATGGCTTTGCTTGCGGGTATTCGGTAGAGCCCAGCTCCATTGCCTATGTGGTTTGTGATTTGCTTAATGGCATTTTATTTTTCTGTATGATTGCAGTTATTCATATCTGGCTTGAGGTTGAGATGAGCTTGTGGAGGCTGATGCCCCACACACATTTCCTCCCTCACTTGCATTGCATGCATTTTACAGTCGTTTACTGTTTACTGTTTAAGCTAATGCTTTATCTGTTTCTATTTATCATCGACATGATCCCCTAGGAATCTCACTCACTTTGATAAGGAAGTGATGATTAGAACTTTAGGTTGAAACCTATGCATGATAACTTCTAGGAGATCCCTGTTTCAAACTTCAACTATAGGATGAATCCTTGGCATGACTACAGTAGGACTTGACAGTCACCCCTTAGTTGTCCCTCTCTCTTCTCATCTCAAACAACAGTAAAAAACGTAATAAAGGCAAGTTAGTATAAGCGCGATACGAGCCTTAAGCTACTTGGGTAATGATAATTGAGCGGCCTCCTCTTAATCGTCTAGAATGTTTATTATACGTCCTTTGGACGATATGCGACGCATTCGTTCCCAGGTCATAGTCTCTAGTGTTGTACGAACTACAGACAAACATAAAAAACAGTTCTTCTGTAAAAGACAGAAAACAAACTTCAAACCTTTTTGCCCCGTGGGCCCGTAATTCAAAGGAAGCTTTTCTGAAGAAAAGAGTGTCATTAACTCCCAGTTCTACCTTAAACTGTAACGCCTAAGTCTCCAAAGGTCGAGCTGCGTACACCAAACTGCTTGAACTGTTTGTTAACCCTACTCGATAAAACAGATGAATCTGAATTCTCGTAATCCATATTATCCCGAACTACGTAAGCTCTGATCTCTCATACCTGTTGAGAGTACGTAGGCACAATACTGATGTATTGGCGAGCCACCTTCCCCGTAACCCGTAAGTTAGTCGAACTACGTTGACTCTGATTTCTCATTCTCTGATGAGAATACGTAGGCATAAAGTGCGACGCTTTGCCGAGTCATTTTCTTTTCTTTTTAGACCAGCCTTGATAGGTAGATAGATAAAACCAACCCGTCAGATAAACACAACAAGCATGGATCCCATCAAGTACAATGGACGTGAGGGGTGCTAATACCTTCCCCTTGCGTAACCGACTCCCGAACCCAGATAATGGTTGCGATGACCTTGTCTTATACCTCTTCGTCAGGTTTTTCCGATCGTTTCCTTTCCCGTTCTGAGGGATAAATAACGAAAGGTGGCGACTCTTCTGTTTTTCCGACACCTTATTTTCGCGGTAGCGACAGCTGGAGACTTTGTTGGGGAATTGATAGTTTCCTGGGATCCAACGTCCCTTATGCGAGTCAATTTGGGGATCCAACATCCCCTGCGAGAGTCAATCCTAGCGCTTGTATGATTACTTGTTGGGTTGTGTTTATTTATCGCATTTTATTTCCCGAACTTTATTTTTTAGAATGATATGATTATCTGCATTATTGTGGGAGGGGCATTCTGATGAGTGAGAAGCCAGACCCAGGCTTGAGAGCTACATAGTATTAGAGTGGGTTAGTGGAGGACGTGCTTGCTTTACTTGCAGTTGTTCCCATGTAATCCACACTCAGACGAGGTTCTATTTGATGGCTTCCTATTGGTCCTTTGGACTCGAGGGGTTGTCGGATCTGAGGATTGTCGACTCTGGGAACCGATCATTTGGAATTCAGCTAAGTGAGGCCGCTTCAAGAGATGATGATGCCACACCTTCTGGGTATCGTATCATCATTTCTTGAAAGTCTGTGACGCTGATAACCGCATAGGATGCTGAACCTTTTCCGTGATTAGGTCCATACCTGTGAGCAGGGTCGGGTTATTGTAGGAAACCTTAACCTTCAGACTACCTGGTTTTCTTGACAGTGAATCAGTTTTGTTGGTATCAGAGGTTCTCGTCATCAGATATATGGTTGTTCTTGACAGAGCAGATTTATGGTTTGATATCAGAGGTTCTCATCATCAGATATGTGTGTTCTTGACAGAGCAGATTGTTGGTTTGGTATCAGGGGTTTCTTCTCCTCAGAGATATGTTTGTTCTTGACAGAGCAGTATTGTAGCTGTTGATACAAAATCTTCATCTCCTCAACAGCACAGTCATCTTGATCTCCTGCTGCATGATTGCATTTTGCATTGCTTGTATCCTAATTTGCATGTCATTAACGTGTGTCTGTGTTGCAGGTGCGTATTTCTCCCCTGGTTCTAGTGATCTTGATCCTCATGGCAGATATGGCATCTCTGAAGAAGACTGTGGCTTACAAGCTACCAACACCTGACATTCGAGAATTGCGAGCTTTGATTTCTTTGGCTGATAAGACAGTGATGGAGAGTTTCAAAAAGAGTTATGGGAGACTTCTGGATATTGTGTATAAGCTTCCTACGTACGAGTTGAATGGCCTCTACGCCCTGCTACAGTTTTACGACCCACAGCTCAGATGCTTTGTGTTTCCAGACTATGTCCTCGCCCCGACCTTGGAAGAGTACTCTGACCTGTTGGGGGTGCCTTTGATGAATAAAATGCCTTATTACCGTGTTGAGGGTGAACCCAAATTGAGTAAGCTGACTAACGCTCTACATTTAGATGAGTCTGAATTGGAAGGGATGGTATCCAGAAAGATCAGAGTTCATGGTTTCCCTTTGCCTTTCCTGATGGAAAAAGCCCGAAAATTTGCCGAGAAGGATCGCTGGGATGTGTTCAATGCCTTCTTAGCCCTCTGCATCTATGGGATCGTGCTATTCCCAAGTCACCCGGACTTCATAAGCATGGATGCTTGCCATATATTTGCCTCCGGGAATCCAGTGCCCACTCTCCTCGGAGATGTCTACCATTCAGTTCACAGCAAGAACGAAAACAGAAAGGGGAAGAACGTGGCATGTTGTGCTCCTTTACTATATAAGTGGTTTGCTAGCCATCTTCCTAAGTCAGGGTCGTTCATTGATTCTGCTGAGTCTTCACCTTGGTCTGCATGTTTGATGGGTTTGACTGTTGACGATATCATCTGGCTTGATAGAGATCTACTGGGCAAGGATATTATACATAGCTGATGTGGCTTTCCAAACGTCCCCTTGGTCGGAAGGAATGGATGTATCAACTACAATCCATCTCTGCTAGTACGACAATTTGGGTATGCACTACGAGGTCCTCCTGAAGAGGAAGAGATACAGGAATCTCTGTATCTCACAGGGTTGCTTGAAGGCGACACTTTGATCAAGGTACAGAATGCTTGGAGCAAAATTCACCGGAAGAGGAAAGTCCTGCTGGGAAAGAGCAATAACAAGGCCTTTGATCCGTATGTGACTTGGGTTCGAGAAAGAGCTGCCAGGTTTCTAATGTCATTTCCTGCTGTGGAACCGTTGTATCCTCCTGTGCACAAAGAGCCTACTACAGTTGATATTCAGAAATTCAACCAGGTACTCCAAGAGAAGGAAGAGCTACGAAAGGCCAATGAAGAGTTGGAGAAAGAGACCGCTCAACTTCGGAAAGAGAAAAGTGAAGTTGTTTATACCTGCAAGAAGCAGACTGAGATGATCAACCGTCTAGGCTCTAACCTGACCAAAGAAACTGATGCTAGGGAACGTCTGGGGTTGGATCTGAAGTCAGTACATGGCGTGTTGACAACCAAGAAACAGGATCTGGACAGAGTGTACCAGAAGTTAACCCAGTACGAGAGGGTTTGGAGCAGCACCATAACCAAGTACAAAGAGCGGGAAGAAAAGCTGAAACAGCGAGTAGCCGAGCTGGAAGCTCAGATTATGGTGAAAGACGAGAGTATAGAGGCTGAAGCCTCCCTGCGACATGACGTCTAGTATAGATTGGCTGAGGCCGAGGCGATTCTGCAAGATTCTCAACTCCGGGTTGATGCTAAGAGAAGAAGAGTCGAGAAACATTCTGAAGAAGGTATTTCTAGGAGAGTTGCCGAGAACCTCCCAAAGTTCATCAGTCAGAAGGACCTGCTGACCCAGGATTTGCTTACTCAATCAGATCATCCCGCTACAAAGAAGTTGTTAGAAGATCTTCGTACCCGTGACCGCACTTGATCTTTCTATATTTTCTTTGTACATTTTATGCATTGATATGCTGATCACCGCCAGGTCTGTTGGTTGGGGTCATGCCTTATTGCTTCAGTTGTATGTGATTACAGTTGTACGCTACCCAAGCGGGATTTTCAGATGAATATATGAGGATTTCTTTTCCATGATTGGATCATAGACTTTATTTGTCTCGGAAGCTATGATCGAGGGGGGATCTCCCCAAGGCACAGACACACGTTTGCATTTGCATGAAGCATTTGCATAACGAGCACCTTGTAGTTTTTTCTTCTAACCCTTTGTGTATGCAGGTTGTTCCAGGATTGATCAAAGACCGATCCACCGCTATCCGACCAGAGCAAATCAAGCTAGAGCAATGGAACAAGTGCAAACTGACGTCCAGGAACTCTGAGAGAGGATGGACCGCTTCATGGAGCTCATGCAAGTGGTTGCCAACGGTCAAGACCAGCTCAGAACATTGGTCCAGCCTCTGATCTCAAGGGTTTACAGCAATGGTGTACTTCATGGAGGGAGCGTTCCGACCCCTCCACCTGTTGAAACTCCTCAGAATGGCGTCCCCGTGACCGGGGGGAATGGAAGTGGTAACGGCAATGTGATCACTAACATCGGGCTCAATGGCAATACGACTGGCGTCGGCAATGGAAATTTTGAAGCTAATGGCAACGCTGGACTGGGCAACGGCAACACAGGTGCTGGAAATCTGTATGGGCCTTAGCCTTGGCTAGAAGATCGTCAAGAAGATTTGTTCTCACAGAGGAGTGTTGGAGGAGAACTGACTGCTGAAGCACGTCTGAGGTTTAAGGCACTCGAGGACAAAATGAGGAATTTCGAGAACCTGAACACTATGGGGGTTGACATGACTAAATTGGGATTGATTTCTGATTTCAAGGTGCCTCCCAAATTCAAGGTACCCGACTTTGAGAAATACAAGGGCACCACTTGCCCTCGCGTCCACTTAAGGTCATACTACCGAAAGATGTCCGCTCACTCTGAAGACGAGAAGCTGCTGATGCACTTCTTTCAGGACAGCTTGTCCGGGCCATCCTTAGAATGGTACATGAGTTTGGAACCCACCAGTGTGCGCACGTGGAAGGAACTTGCTGAGGCCTTTGTGCACCATTATCAGTATAACAGTGACTTGGCTCCGAACCGTGTTCAACTGCAGAACTTGTCACAGAGGAACAACGAAGGGTTCAAAGAATACACCCAGCGATGGCGTGAATTAGCAGCTAGAGTTCAGCCGCCGATGGTTGAACGTGAGCTTGTTGAGATGTTTGTATCCACTCTCCCGGGGGTCTATTACGAGAAATTGGTCTGCGGTATGTCAAGAAGTTTCTCTGATCTCATCATTACTGGCAAGCATGTAGAGAACGGGATCAAATTGGGAAAGATTTAGGGTGTGGATCTATCCTCGGCTGTAGGAGGAAAGAAACCCTATGGTAGCAAAAGGCGTGAAGGAGAGACGAATGCTGTGTCTAACGCTCGAAGGAAGGGTAAGGGCCAGCGCCAGCAGGTGGCTAGCATAACCATCCCTGCAGTCCAACAACCTCAGCAACAGCAGCAGCCACAGCAGCAGCAGCCAAATCAGCAAGGGTACAGAAAGTATCAGAACAGGGCACCTCTGTCGAGCCGTCACCTTGAGACACCACCCATGTCTTATGCCCAGCTATTATAAACTCTGCTTCAGTTACAGCTAGTCCAGAAGAGAACCCTGGCTCCCTTGACAGGGGCACCTCCGTTAGGTTATGACACGAATGCAACATGTGATTTTCACTCAGGGGCACCTGGCCACACGATAGAAAACTGCAAAGCCTTCAAGCACAAGGTGCAAGATATGGTGGATGCTAAGATCATCAATTTCTCAGATAATGTGCCGAATGTCACAAAGAACCCTATGCCGAATCATAGGGGAGGTGGGGTGAATGCCATTATTGAAGACGAGAACTTGGATTTATTGACTAATGTCAAGGATCTGAAGACACCGCTTAGCTCCGTTAAAGCCAAGTTGATGAAGAGAGGCTTCTTTCCGGGCTGTGGAGAATTGTGTATGGGCTGTGCGACTCGTCCTGATGGATGTGAACAGTTGATAGAGGGGATTCAGAGTCTGATGACCGAAGGAATCTTGCAGTTTAGCCGAAGGGCCGAAAGTAGATCTGGAGAGGTAATGCTGAAGCAAGATGATGAGGTTGCCACCATCACCATCCCTCGCCAGACGATAACCATTTCTGCACTCAGGCTGCCCACAATTACCATCACCAAAGCTGGACCGATACCTTTTGAAAGCACCAATGCTGTCCCATGGCACTATGCGGCAGACGTTTACTGTAACGGACAAAAGTTGGACCTAGAACCATCTGGGCAGTCTGTGGATAACCTAGTGGGAATTGGCGGAATCACACGTAGCGAAAGAGTATTTGCTCCACCTGAGGTTGTGGCGGACAAAGCAGACAAAGCTGAGGAAACTGATAAGGGAAAGAGTAAATTCGTTGAGGAAACCCCTCGTGGGGTAGAGAAGGACTTACTTGTAAAGGACGCTGAAGAGTTCATGAGGTTGATCAAGAAGAGTGATTACAAGATCGTGGATCACCTCCATCAAACACCCTCGAAAATTTCCATCCTTAATTTGTTGCTGTGTTCGGAGTCACATCGCAACACGCTGTTGAAGGTTTTGAATGCCACGTATGTACCGCAAGAAATCTCGGTCAACCAGTTGGAAGGGGTAGTAGCCCACGTGAATGCTGGAAACGGGTTAGGGTTCACTGACCTGGAGCTGACGCCGAAGGGAAGAAACCACAACAGCGCCCTGCACATCTCGATAGAGTGTAGGGGAACAGTTATGTCTCACGTATTGGTGGACACTGGGTCATCGCTCAATGTTCTCCCGAAGAAAGCATTGATGAAGTTAGATACTCGAGGATTGATTTGCACACCCAATGATCTGGTTGTGAAGGCTTTCGACGGAACCAAGCGTCATGTCTTTGGAGAGCTAACTCTGCCAATCCAAGTCGGGCCGGAAACTTTTGACGCAGTCTTCTACATCATGGACATCATACCTGCCTACAACTGTCTCTTAGGCCGACCATGGATCCATTCTGCTGGTGCCGTGACCTCTACGTTACACCAGAAGCTCAAGTATGCTGTCGGCGGCAGCATTGTAACTGTTTGTGGCGAGGAAGACATAATGGTGAGCCATTTGTCGTCCTTCAAATATGTTGAGATGGATGGGGAAATCCATGAAACCCTATGTCAGGCGTTCGAAGCTGTTAAAGTCAAGGACGTGGCTCCAGTAATGACTGAAAAACCAGAGATGACTCTCTCTTCCTTCAAGGAAGCCCGGGCCGTTATTCAAGCCGGATCCACCCCAGGCTGGGGGGAAATTCTGGAAATACCTAACAAACAGGACAAGTTTGGGTTAGGATACTCTCCTACGGATGAAACCTCCTCTTCTCACAGTGCGTCGCGAGGTAAAGGGCCGATCCAGTTTACCAGTGGCGGGGTGATGTTTGAAAGTGTCAACGCAGTGTCTGAAGATGGCGAGGACAACGATTGCGACCTGGACTCTTGGATCCAGCCAAGCAAACCAAGCCAGAGCCTCAACAACTGGTCCATCAGGGATATCATCCAAGTGACAGGCAAAGAGTAATGGTTTACTTTCTCCAATTATTGTACAACCCTATGTCCTACCCGGGGCATAGTGGTTTTATTGTCAGGGCCTTGTCTGATTATGTACATGCATTTTACCAATAAATCAAAAGGCGTTTTTCTTCATATTCATATGTTGTGATCCCTGTTATTCCTGTTTTATATTTTTTTTGAAAAACAATAAAATGGCAATAGGGTTTGTGCTAACCTGCATATCCTTGTTTTAAGATTAACCCTTGTTATTGCAAGATCCACATAGCAGATGGAGACGAAGAAGATATCAAGCCGAAGAAGATATTGATGAAGACGAAGACCTTCCCGAAGAGTTGGCCCGCTTGTTGAAACAAGAAGAGAAAGTTATTCTGCCTCACGAGGAAGAGATTGAGATTGTGAATCTAGGTTCTGAGGAACTTGTCAGGAACGTCAGGATAGGGGTTGCATTGCAAAGTGATGTCAAGCAGAGATTGGTCGAGATGCTGAGAGAGTATAGTGACGTCTTTGCTTGGTCATACGAAGATATGCCCGGACTTGATACTGACATCGTGGCCCATCACTTGCCGCTGCGAGAAGATTGTCCTCTTGTTAAGCAGAAGCTTAGAAGGACGCGACCAGATATGGCCGTTAAGATCAAAGAAGAAGTGCAAAAGCAGCTTGATGCTGGCTTTTTAGCGGTCACTACTTACCCTCCGTGGGTCGCCAACATAGTACCTGTACCGAAGAAGGACGGTAAGGTGCGAATGTGCGTCGATTATCGGGATTTGAATAGGGCGAGCCCTAAAGATGATTTCTCGCTCCCTCATATTGATGTGTTGGTCGACAATACAGCTCAGTTCTCCATATTTTCGTTCATGGATGGTTTCTTCGGCTACAATCAGATCAAGATGGCGCCGGAGGACATGGAGAAAACTATGTTTATTACACCTTGGGGAACATTTTGCTACAAGGTAATGCCTTTCGGTCTGAAGAACGCAGGGGCCAGTTACCAATGAGCAATGGTTACTTTGTTTCATGACATGATTCATCATGAGATTGAAGTCTATGTTGATGACATGATTGCGAAGTCCCAAACGGAGGAGGGACATCTGGTCAATTTGCTGAAGCTTTTTGAGAGGCTTAGGAAGTTCAGGTTGAGGCTGAATCCTAACAAGTGTACTTTTGGAGTACGGTCTGGAAAACTACAGGGGTTTATCGTGAGTGAAAGAGGCATTGAGGTTGATCCTGCGAAGATAAAAGCAATACAAGAAATGCCAGCGCCAAAAACAGAAAAAGAAGTTCGTGGTTTCCTGGGCAGAATAAACTACATTGCAAGGTTTATTTCTCAGCTCACGGCCACGTGTGAACCGATGTTCAAACTGTTAAAGAAAGATCAGGCGATTATCTGAAACGAGGATTTCCAGAAGGCATTTGATAAGATAAAATAGTATCTACAGGAACCTCCGATCTTGATACCCCCAGTGGCCGGAAGACCCTTAATCATGTACTTGACAGTTCTTGAGAACAGTATGGGGTGTGTTCTCGTTCAGCACCACGAGACGGGAAGAAAGGAGCATGCCATTTACTATTTGAGTAAAAAGTTCACAGATTGTGAATCTCGTTACTCGATGCTAGAGAAGATGTGTTGTGCACTAGCCTGGGCTGCCAAACGTTTACGACAGTACATGCTCAATCACACAACCATGCTAATTTCGAAGATGGATCCGATCAAGTACGTCTTCGAGAAACAAGCGCTTTCGGGCAGGATTGCCAGATGGCAAATGGTGTTGATAGAATATGACATTCAGTGCGTTTCCCAGAAGGCCATCAAGGGAAGTGTATTGTCTGAATACCTTGCCGAACAATCGATCGAGGATTATCAGCCGATGAAATTTGAATTCCCTGATGAGGATATCATGTTTCTCAAAGCGAAAGATTGTGATGAACCGTTGCCCGACGAGGGGCCAGATAGGAAATCCCAATGGAAATTGATATTCGACGGGGCGGTTAATTCTTACGGAAGTGGAATTAGGGCGATCATCACGACTCCCCATGGATCCCACATCCCGTTCACAGCTAGACTGACGTTTCCGGTCACCAATAACGAAGCAGAGTACGAAGCATGCATCATGGGTCTAGAAGCGGCAATTGATTTGAGAATCAAGAACCTAGATGTGTATGGTGACTCGGCACTTGTGATCAACAAGATTAAAGGGGAGTGGGAGACTCATCAATCGAATTTGGTGCCGTACATGAATTACGCCAAAAGGTTGCTTTCGTTCTTTAATCGAGTGGAACTCCATCATGTGCCCAGGGCTGAGAATCAGATGGCTGATGCCTTAGCCATGTTGGGTTCGATGTATAAAGTCAATTTTTGGAATGAAGCCCCAAGGATTGTCCTTTCTCATCTTGATAGACCCGCATTCGTCTTTGCAATCGAGGAAGCCTCCGATGGCAAACCATGGTTCCATGATATCCAGACTTTCCTTATGACTAAGGAGTATCCTGCGGGAGCGTCAACCCAGGATAGGAAGACTCTGAGGAGGCTGTCTGGAAATTTCTATCTCAATCCTGATGGATTTTTGTATAAAAGAAACCACGATCTCGTGCTACTCAGATGTGTAGATGAGAAATAGGCGCATATGCTCATGGAAGAAGTCCATGAAGGCACATTTGGTACGCACGCCGACGGGCATGCAATGACCAGAAAGATCCTAAGAGCAGGATATTACTGGCTGACGATGGAGTATGATTGCTTCAAATTCGCGAAGAGATGTCATAAATGTTAGATTTATGCTGATAAGATTCATGTGCCGCCGTGCCCGTTGAATGTCATGTCCTCCCCATGGTCGTTCTCTATGTGGGGCATCGACATGATAGGCAAGATCGAGCCCACTGCATCTAACGGTCATCGCTTTATTCTAGTAGCCATCGACTACTTCACCAAGTGGGTGGAGGCAGCCTCGTATGCTAACGTGACCAAGCAGGTGGTGGCTAAATTCATAAAGAGGGACATCATCTGTCGTTACGGAATTCCCGAGGGGATCATTGTTGCACCCTAAAATTTAACCAACCGGTTCTCCTATCTGACTCGTGGTTTAAATTCATATTCGCATATCAGATGCATGACACTTGTGCACAGACAGAGGATATCAGGGTTACAGCTCGGTTTTCATCTATCAGATATTTCAGGGCCAGTCTAGATAATCAGGGTTTTATTTTCGGGAAAATTGTGCGCTCCTCGGTGTTTGCATCTCACGGGGTGGTTTTTGGGATATTCTGATACCGGGGGTTTACTGTTTGATTCGATCTGGTCTCGCGCTACCTTTTATGTTGATCATTTGCATGTGTCTGCATTCTTTTAGGGCTTAATAGCCTTCTGTAGATTTTAAATAGGCTTTAGGGATTTTTTAGGATTTAAATAGATTTTTTTAACATTTTTTAAATAGTTTAAATCTTTTTCTAGAGCTTTATAGATTTTTTTTTAGAATTTAAATAGGTTTTTAATATTTTTTAATAGCTTTTAATTGTTTTTAGAATAATCTAGAAAGAATATAGTTTTTCTTTTATTAATAATAGATTTTAATAGATATTATAGAATAGTAATATAGATTTAATCTTTTAATAGATTTTTCTTTTATTAGTTTTAAATAGGAGTCATTAGAGTTTTATTGATTTTTTAGATAATAGAGGTTATTAGAGTTTTATTAGATCTTAATCTTTTTTTTAGAGTTAATTAGGACTTAATTGGTTTAATTAGAGTCTAGTATTAGTTAGATTTTAATTGAGTCATTTAGATTTAATTAGAGTTATATTAGTTTAATTGTAGTTTCAGAATTAATTAGTCAGGTTAATTAGTTAATTAGGTTTTGATTGGTTTTAATTAGAATTAATCAGGTTTTAATCCATTTGCATATTAATCAGTTTTTTTTCCAGTTTTTTAGGGTCCAATTGGTCTTTTTCGTGGGCCAAGAGTAAGTGTTTGGAGGCCCAATCCACCAGTTTTTTTTCTGTTTTTCAGTCCAGGAAATTGCACGCCAAGTGTCCAATATATAAGTGGCCACGCGTCCACTTCTGAGACTACCACCTCAATTCTCAGAACGCCCCTCCTCTTGCCACGTTTTCCATTCTCTCACTCCCTTCTGCTGCCACCTGCCCCACTATCACAATTCTCTCTCTCCACGCAACGCCACGCGTCCTCCATGCATTAACCCACCGTACCACTTGTCACCGCACCAAGCTTCACCAGAAACGCCCCTGACCGGCATGCAAATCCGGTGAACTCCCACCGCCGGCCACCCTAACGCCTTCCGGCAACCGCAACAGCTCGCCGGAGCTAGTTTTCTACCCAGAATCCTCCTGTCTTCTCCTTTCTTCTCCGTCCCTCTTCATCCATTCTTCGCCGGAGAACTCGACCACGTCGCCGGAAACTTCAAAGGATTTTCCAGAAATTCATCGTCCTTCAAAGGATTTTCCAGATTCTTCATCAAAGTTTTCCAGAAACCCTTCAAGTCTTCATCGTTCTTCATCTCCTCCAAGAACCTTCGAGTAATCTCCAACAACACCTTCAATCTTCCCTCCGTTTCCAGATCGTGAGAACACTCAAGATTCTCAGAACTTCTCCAAAATCTTCAGAACGCCTCAAGAACAATTGTCCAGAACAAGGTCAAACCTTCATCGTTCTTCCAGAATTTTCCAGCGGCCTTCAACTTTCAGTTTTTTCCAGAAAGATCTCCTATTCTCTTCTCCAGATCGTTCGAGCAAGCAACTTCTAGAGAACCTCCAGATCTTCGTCTCTCTCGCGGCGATTTCCTTTGAAGCTTCAAGAACTCCACGAGCTGGTTCTTGATTCGTCTCCAGGTACGCGTATTTTAAAGCTTAACGCTAGTTATTCTGCCTGATAGAATGAACGTTGATTATGTTATTTCGCTGGAATTTAGATTTCATAGGGTTTGTTTGTTTGTTTTTTGGAGAATGATCTGAGAGAATTGGTTGAAGATTCTTGAGAGTAGGTTTCAGAGAGGGGGTGAGGAAGATGAGAGGAACGGTGTGCTAGGGTTTTGGGTAGATGAACAGTGATCAGAAAATAGGAGAGGAAGATAGGTTTTGTTGTTTGGTTAGATGGACTAGGGTTTCAGATTGGGTCAAGGCCCAATTTCGTTTTGCTGAAGCTCACCTCCAGTTACTCGCTACCCCCCCTTCGTGTGAAGGCAGAATGAATTTGGATTGGGCCTTTGCCCTAACTGCTCTTCGCACCCCCGTGCATGGGCCCAGTAGATATTACACTAGGAATTCATGCTATTCGCACCTCCATTTTCCTTTCTTTTTTAATTCATTGCTGAAATAACTTAGGCCTGCGCCATTTGCTTTTTGCACCTCCCACTCCCAGCCCATCCAGAGTTTTAACTGGGCGCAATTGTTATTGATACCCCCTCCCCATTTATTTCAATTTCTTGGTTTTTATTTTCTTTAATATTTTTTGCATCTTATATAATTCATAAAAAAATGAAAAATCAATGTTTTTGATTCCTTCTTTTTTCTATAGGTCAATTTTAATGTCTAGAAAAATAATAAAAATAAAAATGGAATTTTATTTTTAGTTGGCCATTTTTTGTATATTTTACATTTTAATAGCTTTTAAATAGATTTAGTTGGTACCTCATTTTGTAGAATTTATTTTAGGACCTTCCTTTAATCTTTTTGATCCATTCTTTTTAGTATGATTAGATATTGAGCTTTAGTTCCCTCTGGATTTATTTCATGATTTTTAGGTTAAGATTTGATTAGTTTGTTTAGGCTAGCATTAGCATAACCAAATTAAGGGTTTAAGTGTGGCATAGGTGAAGTAAATCATTTCTTTTAGGAGTTTTATTTTGATTTTTGAGGTATGGGCATATAGGGATATTATGGGTAGGTATATAGACCATTGTGAATAAGTGTTGGAATTTTTCCCCTTGTCTTCATATTTTCAGGGTATTTTCTGAGTTTGACTGAATTGACTGATTGTACTGATTGTTTGGTAATTGACTGTCTGTCTTTGGGATTTATTCTTTGGGGGTATTATTGTGGGGCTTGGTTTGCTTTGAAGACCTTGTTGAAGGAGCATGATGAGGAGAAGATTGAAGACTAGAGACCCAGAGGTTGGAGCTTGCAAGGATGCATGGATTGAGGACCTAGTCTAAGAGCTTGCCCTCTGTTTGTGAGGTTTGAGATCCTGAAGTTTGAGGGAATTTCATGGTACTTTCCTGAGGAAGGCACTATGGATGCCTTTCATTCTTTCTTCTCACCTCTTTCCCCAAGTATCCAATGATGTTGGAGCCTTCATGTGAGTTTAGTTTCTCCTGAGGAGGAATGTAAACTGATCACAGTTGTCGAGCCACATGGGATACGATTCCTAAGTGGAAGCCTCCTAGTACTTTCCCAAGGAAGGCACTATGGGTCTGTTCACTTAGTTCCTCTAGTTCACCTAGGATTTCTTAAGTATCCAATGATGTTGGAGCCTTCATGTGAGTTTAGTTTCTCCTGAGGAGGAATGTAAACTGATCACAGTTGTTGAGCCACATGGGATATGATTCCTAAGTGACAGCCTCCTAGTACTTTCCCGAGGAAGGTACTATGGGCCTGTTCACTTAGTTCCCTTAGTTCATATAGGCTTTCTTAAATATCCGATGATGTTGGAGCCTTCGTGTGAGTTTAGTTTCTCCTGAGGAGGAATGTAAACCGTTCACAGTTGTCGAGCCGCATAGGATATGATTCCTGAGTGGTAACCTCCTGGTACTTTCCTGAGGAAGGCACTATGAGTCTGTCTACTTAGCTTCCTTTCTTTGGTAAGCTTGTTTTGAAGCTTGAAGACTGGGATTGATTTCATTTGATTAGGGTTTCGCTTAGGGTTTTGCATAGAGCTTTCTTCAGGGTTTGATCAGGGGTTTATTTCAGAGTTTTGTTTAGGGGTCTTGCTCAGGGTTTCTGTTTAAGCTTTGGATAGAGGTTTGTCATGTTAGCTAGCCTTCTCTTTGTGTTGTTTGACTTGTGTGGTGTTGTGCTGCATTAGACTTAGGGGTTCATATAGATATTTCTGAGGTAGGTGCATCTTAGAAGTAGGCTTTGTGTGCATGAGAAGTTGAGGTGGTCCTCCTTCTGCTTGTTTGTTATTGAGTGGCTTTGCTTGCTGGTATTTGGTAGAGCTGAGTTCCCTTGCCTCTATGGTTTGCGGCCTTTGCGCCTTACTTGCTTAGTTGTTGCATTCATGCATATTTCCAGTATTTCTTTACTTTGCGGTTGATTCCTGTTTGCTGTTTAGTCCTGTTGCCATGATCCCTTAGGAGCTCTAACTCCTCCGCTGCGGAGGGGTTATGATAGACATTAGGTTGGTCAACCAGGCATGATAGCAGTAGGTAGATTCCCCTTTTTCAGCCATAGTTTTAGGGTGTCTTTTCCCTTTCTCAATAGGAGCTCTTGAGTAGCTTGCGTCGTAGTTAGCCGAACTACAGCTGCTCTGATTCCTCGTACCAGACGAGGATATGTAGGCATAGGATGCGATATCCTAGCAAGCACACTAAAGACTAATTCTTTTGTTCTCTCGCTGTTGTGCGATCGAGACCTTCCCACTGACGACTAATAGTTACCCTTTTTCTCTCTTGCCCGAGTGCATTTGAGACCAGACCATAGTTGTAGGTTCCCGAACCTTTGAAACCAGTTTATTTTCTCACTGTTGTGTGAGAGCGCCCAGTTTAGTCGTAGTTGGTCGAACTACGTTTGCTCTGATCTTCCATGCTGTGTGGAAGTACGTAGGCACAGGACGCGATGTCCTGGCGAGCAACCTTCCCCCCGTTTAGACGTAGGTAGTCGAACTACGTTGACTCTGACTTTCCCATTGCACGAGGGAGTACGTAGGCCCAGAACACGGTATGTTCTGTCGAGTCCTGTCCTTTTCTTTTCTTTTCAGACCGACCCTTAGCGTAGATAGATAAACACACCCTTTTCCTTATAAACACCAAGCATGGATCCCATCGAGTACGATGGACGTGAGGGGTGCTAATACCTTCCCCTTGCGTAACCGACTCCCGAATCCAGGTTTTGGTTGCGATGACCATACCTTTTCCCGTCTTTGCGAGGTTTGCTTCGAGCGTTTCCTTTCCCTCCGTTGGGATAAATAACGCACGGTGGCGACTCTCCTGTCAGCCGGCGCCGATTTTCGCAGTAGCGACAGCTGGCGACTCTGCTGGGGACTTATAGCATCTAGGGACTTTTCCCATCCCTTATGCTGGGACCGTTTCTCATCCCCTACGCGAGTCAATCCTAGCGCTTGGGTGTTTATTTGTTGGGTGTTGTGCATATGTGTTTTATCTTTTCGCACTTTACTTTTCTGCACCTTTACCTTTCCGCATTTACTTTCAGCACTATATTATTATGATTATTGTTGTGGGCAAGGGAGGTTACTATGAGTGAGAAGCCGGACCTGGGCTTGAGTATGCACCTAGACATAGTTGCGGAGAGTAGTAGATGAACCTGTCTGCTGAGCAGGCACAGTTCCCTACGAAATCTACGCTCAGACGAGGTTCTCGCAGAGGTGCTCCTTTCCGGTCCTGAGGATCTGAGGGGAGTCCAGACGTGGGGATTGTCGACTCTGGGGACCGATCATTTGGAAGTCATCTAAGTGAGGCCTCTTCATGACTTGATGATGCCACTCCTTCTGGGAATCGTATCACCACTCATGAAAGTCTGTGACGCTGATGACCGCATAGGATGTCGTACCTTTGCCCGTGGATTAGGTCCATACCTGTGAGGGGGATTGGGTTATTGCAGGAAAACTGGCCTTCAGAAACCAGGATTCAGTATTTATCAGACGATGTTCTTGATTCATCTCCTGGTGTTGTTTGAATCAGATGGGTTTCTTGTTTGAGGTTGATACTATTATCAGATGGTCTTCTCGTCAGATACAGAGGTTCAGATGGATTTCTTACCAGGGGATTGGTATTTTGAGTATCAGATGATAGTTAGTGTCATGAGGTTCTGGTGACCGTGGTGGTTTTCTGTTCTTGATCACAAAGATGTTCCTCTTCAGGCTACAGCATAGCCCCTGTGTTCACTGATTGCATTATTTATCATACTGCATCATTGCATTACCATTTGCATTCAACTAACGTGTGTGTATTGCAGGTACATATTTTCCCTCCCAGTTCCGGTGTTTGTTTCCTAGCAAGACATGGAAGCCATGAAGAGAGTGTTACCCTACAAGTTCCCGTCTCCTGATATCAGTCTGCTGTCAGAGTTGATTACTATTACTAAGAAGAGGGTAATGGCAGACTTTAGAAAGATATATGGGAGGATCCTGACCTATGTTTACCAGCCCTCGGCCTATGAGATCAGCGGCATTTACACCCTGTTACAGTTTTATGATGCGGAGCTCAGGTGTTTCGTATTTCCTGACTTTGTTTTGGCTCCTACCCTGGAGGAGTATTCCGCACTCTTGGATATACCGATTCGCGAGCAGATGCCTTTCTATCGTACGAACGCTAAGCCTAATCTGGCTGAGCTTTCTGCCATCCTGTACTTAAGAGAGTCTGAGCTGACAGGGAAGATGATCAGAAGAGGAGATGTGTGGGGATTTCCATTGGATGTCTTGGTGGAGAAGGCTCGGGAGTATGCCAAGAAGGGTGGCTGGGTTGTTTTGACGCCATCCTTGCTGTGTGTGTTTATGGCATCGTACTGTTCCCGAACATTCCTGATTTTGTTGATGCATATGCTTTCTATATTTTGGCTGCAAAGAACCCAGTTCCTACCTTGTTGGGAGATATCCACCATTCCACTCACTACCAAAATGAAAAGCGGAGAGGAAGGAATGTGTCTTGCTGTGTACCTCTCCTGTGCAGGTGGTTCACCAGTCATATGCCTAAGTCAGGCCCTTTTGTCACTTCTATTGATTCTTTAGGATGGCCCGAGCGCTTGATGGGGTTGACTGCTGAGAATGTGGTATGGGTTAACGAGGAGGTGCTCGGAGTTGAGGTCATATACAAATGCGAAGGATTCCCTAATGTTCCTTTAATAGGAAGGAAAGGGTGTGTTAATTACAACCCTTCTTTATTAATCAGGCAATTTGGGTATGTACCTCAGGAAGCGCCGAAGCCCGAGGAGATACAGGAATCTCTGTATCTCACTGGGGCAATAGAGAAAGCGATGTTGACCAAGCTTGAGAAAGCCTGGAATAACCTGCACAAGAGAGGGAAGCCTTCAGGTAGCAGAGGGGATACTCGAGTTCCTGGTCCGTATGTGGAATGGATTCGTGAGCGAGCTACGAAATTCCTTATGCCTTATCCTGCAGTTCAGCCATTGTATCCTTCTCCGGTGGAGGAGCCCACCACTATAGAAATACAGGTATACAAGCAGCTGATGGCGGAGAAAGAAGAGTTAGCAAAGGCTAAAGAGGCTTTAGAGAAAGAGAATGCCCAGCTTCGTCATGAAAAGATTGAAACAGGATACTTTTCCAAGCAACAGGCCGAAACTCTGAAACATCTGAAGACTACTTTATTGGAGTTGACTGAAACCAAGAAGCGTCTGGAGTTAGATGTAGACTCAGTTAGCAGTGTATTGGCTACTAAGAAACAAGAGCTGGAAAGGGCCTACACGAAGTTAGGTAAGTTCAGAGAGCATTGGGATCTCACTATGGCCAAACGCAAAGAACGGGAAGAAGAGCTAAAGACACAGGTTGCTCAGTTGGGAGAACAGGTCAAAGTGAAGAGTGAAGAGCTTGAAGAAGAAGCATGTCGTTGATACGAGGCCGAACGCCAGCTGATTGATGCCATGAAGAATCTGGAAGATTGTCAGCGCAGAGCAGACGTCAAGAGGCCCAAACCTGGGGATGGTGCCCAGGATAAGGCTTGGGAAGACTTTGTCAGAGATATCCAGGGAACGGTTAGGAAGAGGGATCAGTTGATAGAAGGCTTGATTTATCGACTGGATCACGCAGAGACGAAGAAGCTGGTTGAGGATTTCCGCGACCGTACTCGCACTTGATTTCTCTCTTGTATTCTCTATGTTGAGATCACCACCAGGCATGTTGGTTGGGATCCTCCTTTATCACCTCAGTTGTATGGAACGTAGTTGTGTAACATCTTGACGAGACTGTCATTCCAATAAATATACGAGGGTTTTTTAAAATATTGTCTTTATGGTTTATCTTGTCTTGCTACCACTGACACTGGAATTGGAGGGGAAATATCTCCAATGCACACATGCACGTTAGCATTTTTTATATTTCTGTCTGCATAAATCATATTACATAGCATTTCTCTAGCTGGCCAGAGCACTTATCCAGCCTTTGTTACATCCAGAGGGCGAGTCTCGGGGATTGTTCGAGGTAAGAGTGGAGTGTTGAAGACGACCAAGGGGTTGGGGCAGACTTGAGCAGATTTGGGAATCAAGCAGTTACAGGTAATTGGTAGCTGTGCCTGAAGGCAATCTCCAGTCTCCTAACACCTGGACAGTGTTTACTATGACGTCCCACCCTCGGTATGATTCTATGGAAGACTTCCCGCAAGCGAACAACCTTACGGCCGACCAAGTTGTACAGCCTACGGATGAGAACCGAGATCGACATGAGCAGTTTGTTGCCCGAAATGAACGTCCTCCTCCTGTTAACAATCAAGGTGCCGTTTTCCCTGAGAGGAATCCACGCCGAGGTATCCCGGTAGCCAGGACTGTAGATCCAAGAGCTCTTGAGACGGATAGAAAACTCCAAGCGTTGGAAGAAGGAATGAAAGCCTTGAAAGCGAAAGATGCTGTTAACCTGAATGTTGCAGACATGTGTTTGGTCCCTGACCTGGTGTTGCCTTATAAGTTCAAAGTGCCGGAATTCGAGAAGTACACGGGAGATAGCTGTCCGAAGATGCATTTGACGATGTTCTGTCGAAGAATGACTGCGTTTGTGCGAGATGACAAGTTGATGATCTATTGCTTTCAGTATAGTCTGACTGGGGCATCTTTGAAGTGGTATGTGCAATTAGGGAGTAATCAGATTCGATCATGGGTGGATTTAGCCAGAGCTTTCATGAAGCAATACGATTACAACCTGGATTTGGCTCCTAGTCTCGTACACCTGCAAGAATTAGCTCGGGCGGAGAATGAATCATTCAGAGGGTATTTGCAAAGATGGAAAGAATTGGCTGCCAGTGTTCAACCACTGCTGCAGGAAACAGAAATGGTTGACATCTTCTTGGGTACTCTGAAAGGCCATTATTATGACAAATTGTTCGGTTGCACAAGCTTTGTGGGCCTGATGAGAATGGGAGAGCTTGTCGAGAGAGGACTCAAGAGCGGAAAGCTTTGAGACGCTCCTTATATCCTAGTTGATAAGAACGAGTCGGTTGTTAGTTCTCAAGAAGAGTGGGAAGAAGGAAATGACGTCGTCTCAGAATCTCTAGCATCTCAGGATCGATTTTCAGACACTTCAAGTCAACGGTCATCCTATCGCCGATCGCGTCAGCACGCCCAGCGAAGACCAAGGAAACCTGAAAGGCAGTTTACTCAGCTACCGGTGTCGTACAGTCAGTTGTTGCCAGATCTGGTCAGAAGTGGATTGATAGTGCCGAAAGAGACTAATCCAGTGATTCTGTCGTATCCTTCGGGTTTTGATGCCAGCGCCCGCTGTGAGTACCATGTTGGGGCACAGGGGCATTCAACGAATGATTGTAAGGTGCTTAGAACTCAGGTTCAGGATCTGTTAGACTCTAGCCGGATTTTCATCACGCCTCAGGGTTTTGTTCAGATTAATGATTCTCCGTCATCCAGTTGTGTGGGTTCGTCAGTTAATGTCATGGAAGACTCCACGGGAAGTGTGTGTTCTGAAGAATGTCGAACGGAGAGTTCAGTTGAGTATGGGAGAAGTTTCTAGAGGTTTCTGTGTCGGGTGTCACATCTGTTTTCTCTGCCTAACCCGTTTAGCTTTTGTGCATTAGTATTTGCTGACCACCACCAGGATTGTTGGCTGGGGTCATTGTATTCGTACTCGTTTACGCTTACTTGCTGCCTTTGTTGGTTATACATGTGTGGGAGATGTTTGTCTGGGTGCTTATAGCTTGAGTTTCTCTTTGTCTTGTATCGAATATGTGTTTGCTTTCTGCATTGCATTATCGTTTAACAGGTACATCAGAACCGTGGGTCTTATTTCCTCATCGTCCAGTTTGTTGCAGGAATTCCTTCAGAGAAATGGAACAGAATCAGGTTGAATTGATCGAGGTCCGAAACCAGCTGGGGCAGATGATGAGAGACATGCAAGAGATGCGTCTGGAGCAGAAGATTCTCAAAGAGGAAAATAGTCAGCTGAAGACCCAAATGAGCTTGGTCATGGAAGTAGTCAAGAATGTGCTTAGGAAAGAGGATGATCAGCTATTTGAAGCCGCAGTGAAAAAGCTCGTGCCACCTGTGGGACCTGAGCAACAGCAACAAAAGATGCACCCGGCTCAACGGAGGATTCAGGAGGGAAAGCCAAAGAGGATATTTGAGGCGCCACCTACAACATATGTTGAGCTCTTGCAGACTTTATTGAGGTTTAATCTGGTTGAGAAGAGAACGTTGGACCCACCCACAGGAGCGCTTCCTCAT
Organism: Lathyrus sativus; assembly: GCA_963859935.3. NCBI lineage: Eukaryota > Viridiplantae > Streptophyta > Magnoliopsida > Fabales > Fabaceae > Lathyrus > Lathyrus sativus. Next base: position 137,664,346 of record OZ012741.1, on the reverse strand, counting down.
GGGTACGATACCAGTAAGCAATGTGAGTTTCATTCTGGGGCACTCGGACACGACATCGAGGGTTGTCATGCTTTTAAGCACAATGTTCAAGACCTGATTGACTCGCACGATATTGAATTCACGCCGAGCGGCGTAGCTGTACGTATTGCTCCTGTCTCAGTCGATGCTAAGATGACGGATGTTTCTAAAGCTGCAGTGGGTCAGAAGCGTATCCTGGACTCCATGGTGTCAGAATCTCCATGCCCGCAACTGTTGCCTATTCCTGGGGCAGATCTGAGAAAGAAAATGGCTAAGCATAAGGAGTGTTTTAATCAGTGCGGTGAAAGTCAAGAAGCCGATGTTGTATTTGCTACAAATGTTGTTCAACAGTCAACCCGATACCAGCGACGACAGCAACGATCTCAACAGGGGAAGAGTCAACAGCATCCCAATCAGCGAAAAGCTCCAAATCAGAGGCCAGTGAGGGTATTTAGTGTGCCTCCGATGCCATATGCCGAACTTCTTCAGGTGTTGCTACGATTGCAGTTGGTTGAGAAGAGGAAGTTAGCCCCGCTGACAGGTACGCCTCCAGCAGGGTATAATATCCTTGAGCATTGTGATTTTCATTCAGGAGCACAGGGGCACAACATTGAAGATTGTCTGGCCTTCAAGCATAAAGTGCAGGACCTACTTGACAGTGCAGCAATCAATTTCGGGCAGGAAGGGCCCAAAATCATCTGAATGAGGAGAAGGGGCTCTATAATTTGGTTGGGTCGTTGAAAGCAGATCAGGACAACATCGGGTTGCCTCTAATAACTGATTGTGGAGATAGCTGGTTCAGCAGCAGGACAGATGTGAAAGCCGGTTCTCGGAAGCTGGCGTTTTTCTGTGTTTTATCTTGTCATTTCTTTACATTTGTAGTTTCTTTCCTGTTTAAATTGCAAGCTTGTTTGTAAAACTTGTTGTTTTCATTCAATTGATGATAATGAAATAAATATGCATGTTTTGATTAAATCCATTTGTGTTCACTAATTGTGTTTACAAATGTCCAACGCTTGGTTAGGAGGAATCTGGGGAGGATGACGAAATGAGCGACATGCAACTTCCGATATTGTATGCTTTTGAGATAAAACCTGCTGATGATGTACAGGCATTGTTTCAAATCCCTAAACACCGGAGATATAAGGAAGATAATCCCTTGTCAACCCCTTTGAGCCTTGTAGTAGGAGTTTCTTTCTGTGAATGAAAAACCCTCCATCTTTAACCTGGGGCAGGGTAGGTGTTAGCTAATTTGACCGAGCGTCCAAATTGCAAAAGGAGTGTCCGTTCGAGGATCAATCACACCTCTAGAGGTCGTGCCTAAAAAGCCGCAGTGGTTAAATCAAGAGTGAGACAGTCACATCATTCTCCAACAAGTCAAACAACCAGTGCCACACGACTTGTTCGAAAAAAGAAAGGGGAAAAAAGAGAATCAAAAGCCTGCTAAGTCGAAATTTCAAAGCAAATGACTTAGGCAAAAATGAGGGCATCCCGCTGGACTCAAAAAACCAAAAGAACTCAAAAGAGTCAGTCCAGGAAAAAGTTAGGGATATAAAAAAAAAGATGAAAGGATGACAAAAGAAAAATCCTCTGACAAATACGAGTCGTGTGACCTCAAGTGTCAAAGACGAAAGGTGGGTGGCTGTCACTCCCAACAATCATAATTTCTCGAACTATCACTCTTATCTTTCAGCCTCTGAAAGGTGAGCGCTAAGGTCGAATTAGCTGAACGTAGGATGGGAGAATATCAAGGAGAATGGGTGGGTTAAAATAAACTTTGAGCCTTTATCCTTTCCTTCAAAATCGCGAACCTGACCACGTTACAACCTTCAAAAGTCCTAATTGAAGCAGGTCGTTTCGAAAGCATACTTCGGTAAAGGTCGTGTCGATTCTGACTCCTAAAAGGGTTCCTCTTGCCATGTTGGTACTGATGTTGTGATTTTTGATGAATGTTTTGTGCATTTTGTGCCATAAACTGCTTTTTCCTTTTCCCAGTGAACAGATTGGATGTCAAAACTATCATATGTGTTGCATTAATATGTCTTTTACGCAGAACAACTTGTTTTACCTGCGAGTAAGCGCTTGACAGCGGGAAAGTTTCCTACAGTGGAAATGTATGTTCAGGATAGAATACAGAACGCCCGAATGTTCCGAGAGCAGGGGCAAGTTATTATTGTGATCCCCAGTCAGGTCAGCCTTTTGAAGTCAGTTACCCTGGGGTAGTCAGGTGGAGATTCGGTGAATATCTTGTAGTCAGGGGACTACTCTAAATCAGATAATCAGGGGCAAGGTCATTGCAGTCAGGGGCAGGCCATCTTAAGAGCGCAGAAGTTCTTTATTCGAAAAGCATTTGATGTGAAGTATCGCTCTGAGGTTCAGAATGCTGGGGCATTTCATATTAGACCATCAGGGAACAGATTTGCAGATTTCCTCTCGAGGACTATCCCCACAGAGATCCCGCAGGCTAGGGCATATCAGAAGCGAAGGGATTGTTCTTCTCCGCATCATCAGGGTTATTCAGAGTTATTCAAGCAAATTTAGCCAATTTTCGAGTGAGAAGCGAATGTCGGGAAGTCGTGTTACTATCCTTTGACCTTTCAACCAGAAAGTTGTGTATCCAGACAGAATGTTCTCCAGTGTCAGTTGTACCTAAAAGCTCAGATCCATGTTAGCGGTCACTGTGAGGCCCATCCGTGTTGGCGCATCAGTTTCCAGATTCGAGCTTCATCAGGACGCATGAAGGCTCCGTCTATTTTTCTCCAGCAAAGTCCAATTTTTCAGTGGCACGGGTGAGCTATCCCCAGAGAAGTCCAATCATACTTGGCACATCTGCTATTCCCCAGCAGAGTTATATTCCTCAGCAGGATGTTACTTCGACGAGGTGCGTGGTTAAGGTCCCAATTTCCCCAGCGGAGTTGATTTCACTCTTCCAGCATTTATTTTGCTGGAGTGATTCTATGATATCCAGTTTATCCCCAGCGGAGTTGGCTTCGTCTTCAGCATTTATTTTGCTGAAATGGTTTTCTGTACCCGACTTTCTCCAGCAGCCCGAGCTTGCATTAGCATATTGCATGCATCATCATATTTGCATCATACTTGCATGTCATTTTCAAGATGCGTAGCATTTCCATCCTGAATAGAGCATTACGCCATAGAAAGATTCAGGCATATGCATATGCATACGAAGCATAAGCCAGGTTTTCTATCAGCCTCATATGGCGCGTGAATTATGCTGTGATCAGTTCAGGGGCATTCATCCAGCAGCAGTGTTCAGACTATTCAGCGGTTTATTCTTATTTCAGATCATACAACAGTTGTGCTTTGATCAATCATTCATCTGGTATCGACAAGATTTTCTTCCCGTCAATTCATATTGACGATGTGTTCCTCCAATAAGTGGATTTCTCCGTCTATCATTAGACGTCTTGAGTTCGAATATGGCTTTCTTCCCGTCTATCAGTAGACGATGTGAAGATTCAGGTGATTGCAGCGGGGTTTCAAGATGGGGTTTCTCTAAGTGGCTGTTTCTTTCCGTCTAGCAGTAGACGATGCGAAGTTTCAGGTGATTTTTCAGCGGGTTTCTTATTGTCAGATCACGCGGATGATGTGTTTCCCCAGCAGGTCTTCTTTGTCTATCTCTAGATGTTGAGGGGTTTCAAAGCGATCTTTCGGATATTTGTTTTCTTTCTGTGTATTGGATGAGATGACATTTCGAGAGGGATTTTCTGACTGTCGATTCTTATTGACGTCGAGGCTCTTTGAAGAATGTTCGGTTTTCCGGATTGTCGATTCTTATTGGCGTCATGGCTCTTTGAAGGTGGTTTTCTTCCCGTCGGTCCATACTGATGATGTGGCCCCTTTAAGGATATTGTTCTTTCCGTCAAGTCCCGTAGACGAAAGGATTCTGAAATTTGATGGATGGTGTTGAAGTGCGTGGGTGTCTTTCCGTCTACCCTTAGACGATGTGAGTATTCGATCAGGGTGTCTTTCCGTCTATCCTTAGACGATGTGAGTATTTGATCAGGGTGTCTTTCCGTCTACCCTTAGACGATGTGAGTATTGGATTTGGGTGTCTTCCCATCTATCCTTAGACGATGTGAGTATTGAATGTTTTCCTTCGATTTGGTTGTCTTTCCGTCTATCCTTAGACGATGTGAGTATTCGATCAGGGTGTCTTTCCGTCTATCCTTAGACGATGTGAGTATTTGATCAGGGTGTCTTTCCGTCTACCCTTAGACGATGTGAGTATTGGATTTGGGTGTCTTCCCGTCTATCCTTAGACGATGTGAGTATTGAATTTTTCCTTCGGGATTATGGTTGTCTTCCCGTCTATCCTTAGATGATGTGAGTATTGAATTTTTCCTTCGGGATTATGGTTGTCTTTCCGTCTATCCTTAGACGATGTGAGTATTGAATTTTTCCTTCGGGATTATGGTTGTCTTCCCGTCTATCCTTAGACGATGTGAGTATTGAATTTTTCCTTCGGGATTATGGTTGTCTTCCCGTCTATCCTTAGACGATGTGAGTATTGAATGTTTTCCTTCGATTTGGTTGTCTTTCCGTCTATCCTTAGGCGATGTGAGTATTGAAGTTTTCTTTGAAGCAGGGTGTCTTTCCGTCTATCCTTAGACGATGTGAGTATGGAATTATGGGTGTCTTTCCGTCTATCATTAGACGATGTGAGTATTGGTTTGTTTCTTCAGATTAAGGGTATCTTCCCGTCTATCCTTAGACGATGTGAGTATTGAATTTTTCTTCGGAATATTGGATATCTTCCCGTCTATCCTTAGACGATGTGAGTATCGATCAGGGTGTCTTTCCGTCTATCTTTAGACGATGTGAGTATATTTCTCTTCCTGTCAATCAGTAGATGATGTAAGAGGATCAGGTGTTTTGTTGCAACCCTCGGGTTTGTTATTTGGGGTATCTCAGGTAACGGGTGTTAAAATCAGGAGTGCTTTATCAAATGATTGATCAGTTTGTTGCCGTAATGACTGGACTCGGTTCTGGATTTTATTCCCCAAGCAGTTTTACAGTATATTCTATGGTTGGCAAATTTTTGGGTTTTATTGGTATTCAACCGTCTCGTACCTCCGAATGATTGAAGGCTGAGCGCTCTTCAACCCTTCAGGTCCAAGTCGCTTGAATAGGGGCAGCTGTTGCACCCTAAAATTTGACCAACCGGTTCTCCTATCTGACTCGTGGTTTAAATTCATATTCGCATATCAGATGCATGACACTTATGCACAGACAGAGGATATCAGGGTTACAGCTCGATTTTCATCTATCAGATATTTCAGAGCCAGTCTAGATAATCAGGGTTTTATTTTCGGGAAAATTGTGCGCTCCTCGGTGTTTGCAGCTCACGGGGTGGTTTTTGGGATATTCTGATACCGGGGGTTTACTGTTTGATTCGATCTGGTCTCGCGCTACCTTTTATGTTGATCATTTGCATGTGTCTGCATTCTTTTAGGGCTTAATAGCCTTCTGTAGATTTTAAATAGGCTTTAGGGATTTTTTAGGATTTAAATAGATTTTTTTAACATTTTTTAAATAGTTTAAATCTTTTTCTAGAGCTTTATAGATTTTTTTTTAGAATTTAAATAGGTTTTTAATATTTTTTAATAGCTTTTAATTGTTTTTAGAATAATCTAGAAAGAATATAGTTTTTCTTTTATTAATAATAGATTTTAATAGATATTATAGAATAATAATATAGATTTAATCTTTTAATAGATTTTTCTTTTATTAGTTTTAAATAGGAGTCATTAGAGTTTTATTGATTTTTTAGATAATAGAGGTTATTAGAGTTTTATTAGATCTTAATCTTTTTTTAGAGTTAATTAGGACTTAATTGGTTTAATTAGAGTCTAGTATTAGTTAGATTTTAATTGAGTCATTTAGATTTAATTAGAGTTATATTAGTTTAATTGTAGTTTCAGAATTAATTAGTCAGGTTAATTAGTTAATTAGGTTTTGATTGGTTTTAATTAGAATTAATCAGGTTTTAATCCATTTGCATATTAATCAGTTTTTTTTTCAGTTTTTTAGGGTCCAATTGGTCTTTTTCGTGGGCCCAGAGTAAGTGTTTGGAGGCCCAATCCACCAGTTTTTTTTTCTGTTTTTCAGTCCAGGAAATTGCACGCCAAGTGTCCAATATATAAGTGGCCACGCGTCCACTTCTGAGACTACCACCTCAATTCTCAGAACGCCCCTCCTCTTGCCACGTTTTCCATTCTCTCACTCCCTTCTGCTGCCACCTGCCCCACTATCACAATTCTCTCTCTCCACGCAACGCCACGCGTCCTCCATGCATTAACCCACCGTACCACTTGTTACCGCACCAAGCTACACCGGAAACGCCCCTGACCGGCATGCAAATCCGATGAACTCCCACCGCCGGCCACCCTAACGCCTTCCGGCAACCGCAACAGCTCGCCGGAGCTAGTTTTCTACCCAGAATCCTCCTGTCTTCTCCTTTCTTCTCCGTCCCTCTTCATCCATTCTTCGCCGGAGAACTCGACCACATCGCCGGAAACTTCAAAGGATTTTCCTGAAATTCATCGTCCTTCAAAGGATTTTCCAGATTCTTCATCAAAGTTTTCCAGAAACCCTTCAAGTCTTCATCGTTCTTCATCTCCTCCAAGAACCTTCGAGTAATCTCCAACAACACCTTCAATCTTCCCTCCATTTCCAGATCGTGAGAACACTCAAGATTCTCAGAACTTCTCCAAAATCTTCAGAACGCCTCAAGAACAATTGTCCATAACAAGGTCAAACCTTCATCGTTCTTCCAGAATTTTCCAGCGGCCTTCAACTTTCAGTTTTTTCCAGAAAGATCTCCTATTCTCTTCTCCAGATCGTTCGAGCAAGCAACTTCTAGAGAACCTCCAGATCTTCGTCTCTCTCGCGGCGATTTCCTTTGAAGCTTCAAGAACTCCACGAGTTGGTTCTTGATTCGTCTCCAGGTACGCGTATTTTAAAGCTTAACGCTAGTTATTCTGCCTGATAGAATGAACGTTGATTATGTTATTTCGCTGGAATTTAGATTTCATAGGGTTTGTTTGTTTGTTTTTTGGAGAATGATCTGAGAGAATTGGTTGAAGATTCTTGAGAGTAGGTTTCAGAGAGGGGGTGAGGAAGATGAGAGGAACGACGTGCTAGGGTTTTGGGTAGATGAACAGTGATCAGAAAATAGGAGAGGAAGATAGGTTTTGTGGTTTGGTTAGATGGACTAGGGTTTCAGATTGGGTCAAGGCCCAATTTCGTTTTGCTGAAGCTCACCTCCAGTTACTCGCTACCCCCCCTTCGTGTGAAGGCAGAATGAATTTGGATTGGGCCTTTGCCCTAACTGCTCTTCGCACCCCCGTGCATGGGCCTAGTAGATATTACACTAGGAATTCATGCTATTCGCACCTCCATTTTCCTTTCTTTTTTAATTCATTGCTGAAATAACTTGGGCCTGCGCCATTTGCTTTTCGCACCTCCCACTCCCAGCCCATCCAGAGTTTTAACTGGGCGCAGTTGTTATTGATACCCCCTCCCCATTTATTTCAATTTCTTGGTTTTTGTTTTCTTTAATATTTTTTGCATCTTATATAATTCATAAAAAAATGAAAAATCAATGTTTTTGATTCCTTCTTTTTTCTATAGGTCAATTTTAATGTCTAGAAAAATAATAAAAATAAAAATGGAATTTTATTTTTAGTTGGCCATTTTTTGTATATTTTACATTTTAATAGCTTTTAAATAGATTTAGTTGGTACCTCATTTTGTAGAATTTATTTTAGGACCTTCCTTTAATCTTTTTGATCCATTCTTTTTAGTATGATTAGATATTGAGCTTTAGTTCCCTCTGGATTTATTTCATGATTTTTAGGTTAAGATTTGATTAGTTTGTTTAGGATAGCATTAGCATAACCAAATTAAGGGTTTAAGTGTGGCATAGGTGAAGTAAATCATTTCTTTTAGGAGTTTTATTTTGATTTTTGAGGTATGGGCATATAGGGATATTATGGGTAGGTATATAGACCATTGTGAATAAGTGTTGGAATTTTTCCCCTTGTCTTCATATTTTCAGGGTATTTTCTGAGTTTGACTGAATTGACTGATTGTACTGATTGTTTGGTAATTGACTGTCTGTCTTTGGGATTTATTCTTTGGGGGTATTATTGTGGGGCTTGGTTTGCTTTGAAGACCTTGTTGAAGGAGCATGATGAGGAGAAGATTGAAGACTAGAGACCCAGAGGTTGGAGCTTGCAAGGATGCATGGATTGAGGACCTAGTCTAAGAGCTTGCCCTCTGTTTGTGAGGTTTGAGATCCTGAAGTTTGAGGGAATTTCATGGTACTTTCCTGAGGAAGGCACTATGGATACCTTTCATTCTTTCTTCTCACCTCTTTCTCCAAGTATCCGATGATGTTGGAGCCTTCATGTGAGTTTAGTTTCTCCTGAGGAGGAATGTAAACTGATCATAGTTGTCGAGCCACATGGGATACGATTCCTAAGTGGAAGCCTCCTAGTACTTTCCCGAGGAAGGCACTATGGGTCTGTTCACTTAGTTCCTCTAGTTCACCTAGGATTTCTTAAGTATCCAATGATGTTGGAGCCTTCATGTGATTTTAGTTTCTCCTGAGGAGGAATGTAAACTGATCACAGTTGTTGAGCCACATGGGATATGATTCCTAAGTGACAGCCTCCTAGTACTTTCCCGAGGAAGGTACTATGGGCCTGTTCACTTAGTTCCCTTAGTTCATATAGGCTTTCTTAAATATCCGATGATGCTGGAGCCTTCGTGTGAGTTTAGTTTCTCCTGAGGAGGAATGTAAACCGTTCACAGTTGTCGAGCCGCATAGGATATGATTCCTGAGTGGTAACCTCCTGGTACTTTCCTGAGGAAGGCACTATGAGTCTGTCTGCTTAGCTCCCTTTCTTTGGTAAGCTTGTTTTGAAGCTTGAAGACTGGGATTGATTTCATTTGATTAGGGTTTCGCTTAGGGTTTTGCATAGAGCTTTGTTCAGGGTTTGATCAGGGGTTTATTTCAGAGTTTTGTTTAGGGGTCTTGCTCAGGGTTTCTGTTTAAGCTTTGGATAGAGGTTTGTCATGTTAGCTAGCCTTCTCTTTGTGTTGTTTGACTTGTGTGGTGCTGTGCTGCATTAGACTTAGGGGTTCATATAGATATTTCTGAGGTAGGTGCATCTTAGAAGTAGGCTTTGTGTGCATGAGAAGTTGAGGTGGTCCTCCTTCTGCTTGTTTGTTATTGAGTGGCTTTGCTTGCTGGTATTTGGTAGAGTTGAGTTCCCTTGCCTCTGTGGTTTGCGGCCTTTGCGCCTTGCTTGCTTAGTTGTTGCAGTCAGGCATATTTCCAGTATTTCTTTACTTTGCGGTTGATTCCTGTTTGCTGTTTAGTCCTGTTGCCATGATCCCTTAGGAGCTCTAACTCCTCCGCTGCGGAGGGGTTATGATAGACATTAGGTTGGTCAACCAGGCATGATAGCAGTAGGTAGATTCCCCTTTTTCAGCCATAGTTTTAGGGTGTCTTTTCCCTTTCTCAATAGGAGCTCTTGAGTAGCTTGCGTCGTAGTTAGCCGAACTACAGCTGCTCTGATTCCTCGTACCAGACGAGGATATGTAGGCATAGGATGCGATATCCTAGCGAGCACACTAACGACTAATTCTTTTGTTCTCTCGCTGCTGTGCGATCGAGACCTTCCCGCTGACGACTAATAGTTACCCTTTTTCTCTCTTGCCCGAGTGCATTTGAGACCAGACCGTAGTTGTAGGTTCCCGAACCTTTGAAACCAGTTTATTTTCTCACTGCTGTGTGAGAGCGCCCAGTTTAGTCGTAGTTAGTCGAACTACGTTTGCTCTGATCTTCCATGCTGTGTGGAAGTACGTAGGCACAGGACGCGATGTCCTGGCGAGCAACCTTCCCCCCGTTTAGACGTAGGTAGTCGAACTACGTTGACTCTGACTTTCCCATTGCACGAGGGAGTACGTAGGCCCAGAACACCGTATGTTCTGTCGAGTCCTGTCCTTTTCTTTTCTTTTCAGACCGACCCTTAGCGTAGATAGATAAACACACCCTTTTTCTTATAAACACCAAGCGTGGATCCCATCGAGTACGATGGACGTGAGGGGTGCTAATACCTTCCCCTTGCGTAACCGACTCCCGAATCCAGGTTTTGGTTGCGATGACCATACCTTTTCCCGTCTTTGCGAGGTTTACTTCGAGCGTTTCCTTTCCCTCCGTTGGGATAAATAACGCACGGTGGCGACTCTCCTGTCATCCGGCGTCGATTTTCGCAGTAGCGACAATCATTACTGATAATGGTTTGAATCTGAATAACAAGATGATGAAGGAGCTATGCCAAAGTTTCAAGATTGAACACCACAACTCATCTCCTTACCGGCCGAAGATGAACGGCGTCGTTGAAGCGGCCAATAAGAATATTAAGAAGATTGTACAGAAGATGGTTGTGACCTATAAGGATTGGCACGAGATGTTACCATTTGCACTGCACGGTTATCGTACAATGGTACGTACATCAACCGGGGCAACTCCTTTCTCACTGGTGTACGGTATGGAAGCTTTCCTACCGTTAGAAGTTGAGATCCCTTCTTTACGAGTTTTGGTTGACGTGAAACTCGATGAGGCAGAATGGATTAAGAACCGACTAAACCAACTCATCCTGATGGACGAGAAGAGGTTAGCATTGATTGCATATGGTCGTCTGTACCAAAGCCGAATGAAGAAAGCCTACGATAAGAAGGTGCGTCCTAGAAGCTTTCAGACGGGTGATCTCGTCCTGAAGAAGATTCTTCCTCCACACTCCGATCACCGGGGCAAGTGGACTCCCAATTACGAAGGTCCGTACATCGTCAGCAAGGTCTTCTCGGGAGGAGCCTTGTTGTTATCCACGATGGATGGTGAAGATTTTGCATCCCCGGTGAACGCGAACGCAGTTAAAAAATACTTTGCTTAAAAAATGACCCGCTGGAAAGAAAAAGAGTATCCAGGCAAAAATGGGGCATCCCGGCGAACCATAAAAAAGGAAAATAGGTTCGGGCAAAAATTAGGGATATATTGAAAAGAATGTACACCCGCAAAGTCGAAAACCTGGAAGGGCGACTTTGGCAAAAAAGGGTATCCCGGTGAATCAAAAACCCGGAAGGGCGATTCAGGCAAAAGTTAGGGATTTGAAAAAGCAAATGACTGCGTTCCGCGTGTGGACTTTCATTGTTTAGTGGTTTGGAATACCTGAGGGTTGTTTATCTGAATCAATCTCTTCTGAAGCTGAAGCGTCGGAGAAGTATCGAAGTCGAGTGGGTCATAGAGGGATCAACTCATGGTGTTCGTCTACGCCGCGTTGCCGATATTTGTGTATATACTGATGTATATTTATGTTCTTATATTTGCGCAGCTTCCTCATTCCAGGAGCTTGCATCTGTTGTAAAACATTTTCACCCATTCAGGGGATTCGTCATCAATAAAATATATATTATTCAGCAATTCTGTTTGTTTGTTTAGCATCTATCTGTTTTGTTTGCGAAAAAGAACGCCGATGTTTTTGATAAAATGCGCATACATAAACTTACTGGCCTAGGCCACTGATTGTTGAAACAATGAATTACTTGAACATTGTCGCAAGATGATAACCTTGATAGGTCCCTTTGAGAAGGGTATCTTGTCTGTTTGTTTGTGTTGTTGCAGGTATAGCCTATTCCAGGCAGTATGCCGTATGCGTCCCCAAGCAGGATGATTCCTTCTACCCCGACAAGTTCAGCAGCATCTCCCCACGGAGTCTGAACATAGAACCAAGAGCATTGATATGTATCCCCTAGGCAGGGAAGACTCTCCCCCAAATCAGATGTATCCTGAAGGAACGTCATCTCCCCAGCTGGGTCATACACTAAAGTGTGTGTTCATCCCCTAGAACTAGGTCAAAGTGCAGTTTTAGTGGAAGACAGTTCGCCCGTGTGCAGCTTCTGATAATCAAGGCTGAAGTCTCCAGCGGAATTGAGATTCCCCACAGAGTTGTACTCTCCCCTAGTAAGCAGGATGATTCCTTCTACCACAGTCGAGCTGGAAAATCCCCAAGAGAGCCGAGTCCTTGGAAGCCGTTCAGGCCATGATTGGTTTTCCCCAGTAGCGTGTTGAATAGCTGATGTTGTATTTCCCCAACCGAGTCGTTATCTCCCGGAAAGTTTCGCCGCGAAGGCCGTGCAGTTTATTTCTGCGATTGACATCGTTTTCCTCAGCAGTTGTGGTTCGTACACTTAGTTGAGCAGGTTCAGATTCTCGCAGAACTTTGTTCCCCTACAACAGTCGGCTGAAGATCATTTCCCCAGGCGGAGTCCAATTGAGATTGGCGTGACTTCTTCTCCTCGGCAGGATGATTCATCCTCTCCACTAGAGTGGTTCCTTCTCCTTGACAGGAGGATTCTCCCTTCAGCATTTATTTTGCTGATGGGGTCATAGCATTTTGCATGATTGCATAGCATTTACCCTAAAAACGCGTAGCATTTCCACCGTGTGGAGCATTGCGCCATTGTCAAACATATGCATATGAAACATGAGCTAGGTTGTTACCATTCTTGTTTTGCAGATGTTCCTCCGCAGAATGGTTTGCTCAAGATGATTCTTGAATTCCCCAGCGAAGTTGATTGTTTAAGATGATTCTTAAAATCCCCAGTGAAGTCACCAGAGAGGGTTGCTCAAGTTGATGCTTAGAGTCCCCGGCAGAGTGCTTGCTCAGGATGATTCCTGAAATCTCCAGCAGAGTTATTGGTTCAGGATGATTCTTGAAGTCTCCGGCGGAGTTATTTGTCCAAGATGATTCTTGAAGTCCTCAGCAGAGTTTATTCAGGATGATTCCTGAATCCCCGAAGCAGAGTTACTTGATAGTTCTCCAGAATCCCCAGCGGAGATGTGTCATCCCCAGCAGGTCTTAAACAGAGAAGTTGAAATTTCCTTGAAGACTTCATGATTGAATTCCGGCAGCGGTGCCAAAACCCCAGACTTACTGACGAAGTCCATTTGCGACGTGGCAGAAGATTGTATATCCTAAGTGGTTCATGATTGACCGAGAATCATATTCCCGACTTACCAACGAAGTTCGGCTGACGCCCGAGATGTTCTGTGAATGCCCGACGGCATAGTTAAATGATTGTTAAAAAGTTCCTAAGTGACCTGATGAGTCCCAAGGAATTCTTCTACCATGACGCAGAATGCCTGACGGCATGATCAACCATTCATTACCAGTTACCGTGTAACCGGTGACCCCTTGATGACTTGAGGACGAAGATCTACAGCAAAATCAGATGATCATCCTGACGGATATTCGAGCTTAGACCCTTCACCAATTACCGTGCGACCAATTCCCCAGCAGAGTTGTCGTGCAACTGTCATGTTCAGTTTTGAAGATGTTCCTACCAATCAGAGTATCGTTTACCTGTGAGGTTGGCCAATCGCCAGTTACCGTGTAATAGGTGATCCCTTGATGATTTGAGGATGCAATGATATCAGATAAACCATAGAATCATCCTGATGGAGATTCAGATTAGTATTCTCCAGCTAGTTGTCGCGCAACTATTATTTCAGTTTCCGAAGATTTGTCCCCATCAGAGTACCGTGTACTTGTGCAGTTGGAAAATTTCCGGGTTTATTGGTATTCAACCGTCTTTTACCTTGATTGTTTGAGATTCATTCACTTTTCACCCAGTCAGGTCCAAGCCGTTTGAATAGGGGCAGCTGTTACACCCCAAAATTTTCTCATTTCTTTACCTAGCTTATGTTTCATTTCATTCACATTAGCATTATCATTTGCATTTCATTGACATGTGTGCAGGAGATCAAGAGGTATGATTACCAATTAAGAGCTATACAAGACTATGAAGCTAGCTAATAAGGTTATTCAAGTGCTCAAGGGTTGATATCCTTGTTAGAGAAGTTAAAAGATCCTCAGAGAGAGTGGTTGAAACCAAGAGTGTGTGTGTCTCCTAACTTGAGAGTTGTGGAAAGCCATCAGATGATTCTGAGGCTATGAAGTTGGACTTGAGGTCTTGATAGAGCTCATGAGAAGTGTTGAAGATCACTTTGAGGCCTAGACAGGTCATTGTGCAAGATTAAGAAGACTCAGCCATGATTGGTGTAGCTAGGGTTTGACAGGGTCAACCCTAAGTCAACTGATGATTTGAAGGAGGTTGAGACCTAATTCAAGAGCCATGAGATCATGGATTGATACATTGAGATGTTATAAGGATGATTCCAAGGTCAAACCATCATGTTTGAAGAGTTTGAGAAGTTTCAAGCTATGGTTTCTAAGACTTGACAGTGTAAAATCCCCTAGTTTGACCCCTAACTTCCTGGCCATTTAACTCAAGATATGATTGTCATCTCATCTTGACCCCAACATGATTGTTGTATAGCATGGTCTTAGCTTTAATTTGAGTACTAGAAGTCCTTGATAGGATTTGTAGAACTCAAGTTATGGCTTTGACAAGTTACAAGTCATTTGAGGTATGTGAATTTGGAGCTTGAAAGTTATCCAACTTGCATGAAACTTTTGCCCAAGAAGGATGATTCCTATGAGCTTTTGGTCAACATGAATGTTGTTCCTTATTCTCTTAGATTTCTAGAGAGTACTAGAAGTCCTTGATAGGATTTGTAGAACTCAAGTTATGGCTTTGACAAGTCAAGGGTATTTTGGGAAGTTATGATTATAGGTCATTCTTGTTTATAAGTCATTTTCACCAACTTAGGCACCTCAAATGAAATTTTGTTCAACTTGAAAGTTGCTCAAAATGGGGTTTTAACCTTGACCATGTATCAATGAGACATTTAAATGGCTCAAGGAAGGACTTGGTTCAAGGAGTTGTGAAAAAGGAAGAATTAAAGGCATTAAATGACCAAAAAATTGAAATAAATCATTTTGTGTCCAAACAAGGCAAAGTTATAGGTCATTTTGAATGGAAAAAGCATTTTAGAAACTTTGGCAATGTTAAATTTTTGGTTTGAGTCCATTTTCATGCACTTTTACTTTGTTTCTTCATGATGAAGTAACATAATCAACATGAACCATTGGATTGCAAACAAGGAAATGATCATGGCCAATCAATTCAATATCTCATGAGATGAAGATTTCAAGTGTTTTCATGCCCAAACAGAGTGCAAATCGTGACTGTGTGTCGCTACTGCGAAAATCGGCGCCGGCAATACAGAAGAGTCGCCACCGTGCGTTATTTATCCCAAAGGAGGGAAAGGAAACGCTCAAAGTAAACCTAACGCAAAGACGGGAAAAGGTATGGTCATCGCAACCAAAACCTGGATTCGGGAGTCGGTTACGCAAGGGGAAGGTATTAGCACCCCTCACGTCCATCGTACTCGACGGGATCCACGCTTGCTTGGTTTATAAGGAAAAGGGTGTGTTTATCTATCTATGCTAGTGGTCAGTCTGAAAAGAAAAGAAAAGGACAGGACTCGACAGAACATACGGTGTTCTGGGCCTACCTACTCCCTCGTGCAATGGGAAAGTCAGAGTCAACGTAGTTCGACTACCTACGTCTAGACGGGGAGGAGGTTGCTCACCAGGACATCACGTCCTGTGCCTACGTACTTCCACACGGCATGGAAGATCAGAGCAAACGTAGTTCGACTAACTACGGCTAAACAGGGTGTTCTCACACAGCAGTGAGAAATCAAACTGGTTTTAAAGGTTCGGGAACCTACAACTACGGTCTGGTCTCAAATGCACTCGGGCAAGAGAAAAGGGATAACAATCAGTAGTCAGCGGGAAAGTCTCGATCGCACAGCCGCGAGAGAACAAAAGGTTAGTTGTTAGTGTGCTCGCTAGGATATCGCATCCTATGCCTACATATTCTCGTCTGGTACGAGAAATTAGAGCAACTGTAGTTCGGCTAACTACGACACAAGCTATCCAAGTGTTTTCTGTTGAAAGGAAAGAGACACCCTAAAACTATGGTTGAAAAGGGAAATCTACCTAATGTTATCATGCCTGGTTGACCCACCTAATGTCTATCATAACCCCTCCGCAGCGGAGAAGTTAGAGCTCCTAAGGGATCATGGCAACAGGACTAAACAGCAAACAGGAATCAACTGCAAAGTAAAGAAATACTGGAAATATGCATGAATGCAACAACCAAACAAACAAGGCGCAAAGGCCGCAAACCACAGAGGTAAGGGAGCTCAGCTCTACCAAATACCAGCAAGCAAAGCCACTCAATAGCAAGCAAGCAGAAGGAGGCCCACCTCAACTTCTCATGCACACAAAGCCTACTTCTAAGATGCACCTATCAAAAATATCTATATGAACCCCTAAGTCTAATGCAGCACAACACCACACAAGTCAAACAACACAAAGAGAAGGCGAACCAGCCTGACAAGCTCCTATCCAAAACTTAAACCAAAACCCTGAGCAGGACCCCTAAACAAAACCCTAATCAAACCCCTGAGCAAAGCCATATGCAAGACCCTAAGCAAAACCCTAATCAAAGAGAAATCAATCCCAGTCTTCAAGCTTTAAGACAAGCTTACCAAAGAAAGGGAGCTAAGTAGGCAGACTCATAGTGCCCTCCTCAGGAAAGTACTAGGAGGCTTATACTTAGGACTCATATCCCATGTGGCTCAACAACTGTGATCGGTTTACATTCCTCCTCAGGAGAAACTAAACTCACATGAAGGCTCCAACATCATTGGATACTTGAGAAATCCTACATGAACTAATGGAACTAAGTGAACAGACCCGTAGTGCCTTCCTCAGGAAAGTACCAGGAGGCTCCCACTTAGGAATCATATCCCATGTGGCTCAACGACTGTGATCGGTTTACATTCCTCCTCAGGAGAAACTAAACTCACATGAAGGCTCCAACATCATTGGATATTTGAGAAATCCTACATGAACTAAGGGAACTAAGTGAACAGACCCATAGTGCCTTCCTCAGGAAAGTACTAGGGGGCTTCCACTTAGGAATCATATCCCATGTGGCTCAATAACTGTGATCGGTTTACATTCCTCCTCAGGAGAAACTAAACTCACATGAAGGCTCCAACATCATTGGATACTTGAGAAAGAGGGGAGAAGAAAGAATGAAAGACATCTATAGTGCCTTCCTCAAGAAAGTACCATAAATTTCCCTCAAACTTCAGGATCTCAAACCTCACAAACAGAGAACAAGCTCCTAGACTAGGACCTCAAACCATGCATCCTTGCAAGCTCCATCAAGACTTCATCCAGCCTCCAACTTCAAGAAGAAACCACAGGCCCTCAACCCAAAAGAAACCAACTCTGAAGTTCAACCACAGTTGAACTTCAAAGTCAGAAGCCTATCAAGACTTCTCCTATTCTCAGGCTCAAACAAAAATAACAGAACACCCTATAACAATCTACCAAAAATCTAAGGGAAACCTACATGGCTCTATGATCCCAAGATCAAATCTCAAAGCCTAAGTCAACTTCTAAGGCTACTAAACAATCCCTAACATATGAATGGTCAAGGGTTAACCAGCAAGTTGTGAGGTCTTTAATCTCTAACCCTAAAACAATATCAATCAATCTCTAAAAAAAATCCACAAAAATCCTATGGGGAGCATGCATCAGTCTAGTATAACATACTAAAAAACTAGAGCAAAATTCAATACCAAATGAGAGAACGAAAATCAGCAAGGCAGACACGTCACAAACCAATTATTCAATATCAATTAAAAATACAAAAATGCAAATAAAAATGAAAATGCATGATCAATACCATATTTTTGCATCCTAAAATCCTAAATTGAATTATGAGTCTACAGAAAAAAGAAGGGAATTATTTGGACCATCCTACTATTTTTTATGAATTTTTTCCTAACATGATACAAAACAAAGAAAATAAAAATAAAAATAAAACAGGGGGGGTGCACTAGCAAAACGCATCTGTTGTTTATCCACTGGGCCCATACACGGGGGGTGCGTTTAGCAGTTGGGACAAAGGCCCAATCCACAGCCATTCAGCCTTGCACAAAAAAGGGGGTATAGCGAGCACCAGGGGTGTGCGCCTCAGCAATCCAGATTTGGGCCTTGACCCAACCCAAACCCTAGCCCAAATTATCAATTTAACAAAACTACCTTCTTCCCCAATTCTGACTACTGTTCACTACTCTAAACCCTAACTGCGTTCGTCCCCAAATCCCCTCTGCAACTCCTCTCCAGAACTCCTCTAAACAACCCTAAAACCTCACACATCATGAACGAAACATACCCTAATCAACTATCACACGGCCTCAACAAAGCTCATTAAAACAAGAAGCTCCGAACTAAACATCTCAAAACTAGCATCTACAGCTAAATTAACACACGCATGCAAGGAGGAAAGTTTAGGGGAGAAGAAGTTAGGAACCTGAAAGACGAACAAAACTTGAAGCTCGTTGAAGAAGCTGATCGTTCACTGAAGATCCACAACCGGAGAAAATCTTCCGATGAAGATCCAAGACGCTTGCTGAAGAACTTGTTGTTGAGGAATACGGATGAGGATGACGATTCTGGAAATCCTCAATTAAGGGCGAACGAAGATCAAGAAGATCTAAACAAGTTTCTGGTAATCTCTTTGAAGGTTTGAAGGTTTTCTGGAATTTCTTTGAAGAACGATGAAGGTTTGAAGGTTTTCTGGAATTTCTTTGAAGTTTCCGGCGAGTTATTGATGAAGGTGGGCGGAGGAGATCGGGGGAGAAAGAAGTGTTTCTGGGAATTTCTGGGAATTTCTGCAGATTCCGACGATGGTTAGGAGTCTGTTGCGGTGGCTCCGGCGGTAGTTACCGGCGTGTGTATGCTGGCCGGTGAGGAGCTGGTAGTGGGATCCAGCTGGCGTGCATGCAAGCTAGGGAGGAGGAGGAGATGACACGCAGGCCAGGGAGAGAGGCTGAGTGGGACGTGTGGCAAATTTCTGGGAGTGGAGTGAGAATGAGGTGGGGTCCCCCATGGTTGAACGCGTGGAGCATTATATACCTGACATGTGGCATCTGCTGGACAAAAAAAAGGCTGAAAACGGACTGCAATTGATATTGGGCCTCCAAAACCTATACTGGGCCCACGAAAAAAGACCAATAAACCCAAAAAAAAGTCTGAATTAAGATGATTAAATCCACTTAAAACCTAATCAAAGATTTAAACTACTTAACTAATAATTAAACCTAATTAATGAAAATGATTAAACTACAATTAAATCTAAATGACACTTAAACTAACCTAATTAAATCTAACAAACTCAATTAAAACCTAACTAATGTTAAACCCTAATTAAACTAATTAAATCCTAATAAAAGAAATTAATATCTAATTAACCTATATTAAACTAAAATCAACCTCTATTAACATTCTATTTAATCTCTAATAAAATCTATACCATTTATTTAAAACTATTAAATCCTATATTAGACCTAATAAAAGGAATATCTAACAAAAGATTAAATCTATATTAAAATAAACTCTATTTATTTCTATTATCCAAAAACTATTATATTCTAAAAGAAAATCATTATAAAATCTATTTAAAACAATTTAAATTCTAAAAAAGACTTAAAGCTATTTAAAAATATTAGGAAAATCTATTTAAATCCTAAAAAATATAAAAAAGCCTATTTAAAATCTACAAAAGGCTATTAAATTCTGAAAAAATGCAGACAAATGCAAATGACCAACATAAAAGAGAGCGCGAGACCAGATCGAAGCAAACAGTAAACCCCGGGCATCAGAATATCCCCAAAACCACCATGTAAGCTGAAAACACCGAGAAGCGCACAATTTCCCGAAAATAAAACCCTGATTATCTAGACTGGATCTGAAATATCCGGTAGATGAAACCCAAGCTGTAACCCTGACATCCTCTGTCTGTGCACAAATGTCATGCATCTGATTTGCGAATACGAATTGAACCATGAACCAGATAGGAGAACCGGTTGGTCAAATTTTAGGGTCCAACAGCTGCCCCTATTCAAGCGACTTGGACCTGAAGGGTTGAAGAGCGCTCAGCCTTCGAACATTCAGAGGTACGAGACGGTTGAATACCAATAAAACCCGAAAATTTGCCAACCGTGAGAATATACTGTAAAACTGCTTGGGGAATAAAATTCAGAACCGAACCCAGTCGTCACGGCAACAAACTGATCAATCATATGGTAAAGAACTCCTGATTTTAACGCCAGTTACCCGCGTGATACCACAGATAACAAACCCGAGGGTTGCAACAAAACACTTGATCTTCTCACATTGCCTACTGATAGACAGGAAGAAATATACTCACATCGTCTGAAGATAGACGGAAAGACACCCAAAATCCATACTCACATCGTCTAAGGATAGACGGGAAGACACCCAAAATCCGAAGAAAAATTCAATACTCACATCGTCTAATGATAGACGGGAAGACACCCAAATCCGAAGAAAAATTCAATACTCACATCGTCTAAGGATAGACGGAAAGACACCCAAAATCCGAAGAAAAATTCAATACTCACATCGTCTAATGATAGACGGGAAGACACCCAAATCCGAAGAAAAATTCAATACTCACATCGTCTAATGATAGACGGGAAGACACCCAAAATCCGAAGAAAAATTCAATACTCACATCGTCTAATGATAGACGGGAAGACACCCAAAATCCGAAGAAAAATTCAATACTCACATCGTCTAATGATAGACGGGAAGACACCCAAATCCGAAGAAAAATTCAATACTCACATCGTCTAATGATAGACGGGAAGACACCCAAATCCGAAGAAAAATTCAATACTCACATCGTCTAATGATAGACGGGAAGACACCCAAAATCCGAAGAAAAATTCAATACTCACATCGTCTAATGATAGACGGGAAGACACCCAAATCCGAAGAAAAATTTAATGCTCACATCGTCTAATGATAGACGGGAAGACACCCATACGCAATTCAACACCATCCCTCGAATTTCAGAATCCCTTCGTCTACAGGACCTGATGGAAAGAACAATATCCTTAACGGGGCCACATCATCAGTATGGACCGACGGGAAGAAAACCACCTTCAAAGAGCCATGTCGTCAATAAGAATCGACAATCAGGAAAACCGAACATTCCTCAAAGAGCCTCGACGTCAATAAGAATCGACAATCAGGAAATCCCTCTTGAAATGTCACCTCATCCAATAAACAGAAAGAAAACCACCATCCGAAAGATCACTTTGAAACCCCTCAACATCTAAAGATAGCCGAAGAAGACTCGCTGGGGAAACACACCATCCGTATGATTTGACAATAAGAAACCCACTGAAAAATCACCTGAAACTTCACATCGTCTACTGATAGACGGGAAGAAAGCCACATGCCAGAGAACCCCATCTTGAAACCCCACTGGAAAAAATCCCCCGAAACTTCACATCGTCTACTGATAGACGGAAAGAACAGCCACTTAGAGAAACCCCCCATCTTGAAACCCCACTGAAGAAAACCCGAAACTTCACGTCGTCTACTGCTAGACGGAAAGAAAGCCATACTCGAACTCAAGACGTCTAATGATAGACGAAGAAATCCACTTATCGGAGGAACCCATCGTCAATATGAATTGACGGGAAGAAAAGTCTGTCGATACCAGATGACTGATTGATCAAAGCATAACTGTTGCATGATCTGAAATACGAATAAACTGCTGAACTGTCTGAACACTGCTGCTGGATGAATGCCCCTGAACTGATCACAGAGCAATTCACGTGCCATACAAGGCTAACAGAAAACCTGGCTTATGCTTCGTATGCATATGCATATGTTTGAATCTTCCTATGGCGTAATGCTCCATTCAGGATGGAAATGCTACGCATTCTGAAAATGAAATGCAAGTATGATGCAAATACGATGATGCATGCAATTATGCTAATGCAGGCTCGAGCTGCTGGAGAAAGTCGGGTACAGAACACCACTTAAGCAAAATAAATGCTGAAGACGAAGCCAACTCCGCTGAGGATAAACCGGATATCACAGAATTATTCCAACAAAATAAATGTTGGAAAAGTGAAATCAACTCCACTGGGGAAATTGGGAACTTAACCAAACACCTCGTTGAAGTAACACCCTGCTGGGGCATATAACTCTGCTGGGGAATAGCAGATGTGCCAAATATGATTGGACTTCTCTGGGGATAGCCTGCACGTGCCAATGAAAAACTGGACTTTGCTGGAGAAAATAGACGGAGTCTTCCTGCGTACTGACGAAGATTGGATTTGAAAACTGATGCGCCAACACGGATGGGCCTCGCAGTGATCGCCAACGTGGATTTGGTCCTTTAGGCTATCTGCGATGGGTCAGGTACAACTGACACTGGAAAACAATCTGTCTGAATACACAGCTTTCTGGTTGAATAGCCAAGGGATAGTAACACGTCCCAACATTCGTCTCGCACTCGAAGATTGGCCGAATCTGCTCGAATAGCTCTGAATAACTCTGCTGATACGGAGAAGAACAATCCTTTCGCTTCTGATATGCCCCAGCCTGCGGGATCTCTGTGGGGATAGTCCTCGAAAGGAAGTCTGAAAATCTGTACCCTGACGGTCTGATAAGAAATGCCCCAGCATTCTGAACTTCGGAGAGATACTTCCCATCAAACGCTTCTCGAATAAGGAATAACTTCTGCGCTCTTAAGATGGCCTGCCCCTGACTGCCATGACTTTGCCCCTGATTATCTGATTCAGAGTAGTGCCCCTGACTACGAGATATTTACCGAATCTCAACCTGATTGCCCCAGGACAACTGACTTCGAAAGGCTGACCTGACTGGGATCACTGGATGATGGCTTGCCCCTTGCTTTCGGAGCATTCGGGCGTTCTGCATTCTATCCTGACCATACCTTCCATTGTAGAAAACTTTCCTGCTGTCAAGCGCTTACTCGCAAGTAAAACAAGTTGTTCTGCGTAAAAGACATATTAATGCAACACATATGACAGCTTTGACATCCAATCTGTTCACTGGGAAAAGGATAAAAACAGTTTATGGCATAAAAGGCACAAAACATTTATCAAGAATATCAACATCGGTATCAACCTGGTAAGAGGAACCCTTTTAGGAGTCAGAATTGACGCGACCTTTACCGAAGTATGCTTTCGAAACAACCTGCTTCAATTAGGACTTTTGAAGGTTGTAACGCGGTCAGGTTCATGGTTTTGAAGGAAAGGATAAAGACTCAAAGTTTATTTTAACCCGCCCATTCTCCTTGATGTTCTCCCATCTTACGTTTAGCTAATTCGACCTTAGCGCTCACCTCTCAGAGGTTGAAAGATAGGAGTGATAGTTCGAGAAATCATGAGTTTTTGGAGTGCCAGCCACTCACTCTTCGTCTTTGACACTTAGGGTCACACGACTCGCGTTTGTCCCAGGATTTTTCTTTTGTCATCCTTTCATCTTTTTTCTTATCCCTAACTTTTGCCTGGACTGACTCCTTTCGAGTTTCTTCTGATTTTTTTAGGTCCAGCGGGATGCCTTCATTTTTGCCTAAGTCATTTGCTTCGAAGCTTTGACTTAGCGGGCTTTTGATTCTTTTTGCTTTCTCTTTTTCCGAACAAGTCGTGTGACACTGGTTGCCTGACTCATTGGAGAATGATGTGACTGTCTCGCTCTTGATTGAACCATTGTGGTTTTTTAGGCACGACCTCTAGAGGTGTGATTGATCCTCGAACGGACACTCCTTCTGCAACTTGAACGCTCGGCCAAATTAGCTAACACCTACCCTGCCCCAGGTTAAAGATGGAGGGTTTTTCGTTTTCAGAAAGAACTCCTACTACTAGGCTCAAAGGGGTTGTCAAGGGATTATCTTCCTTATATCACCGGTGTTTAGGGATTTGAAACAATGCATGTACATCATCAGTAGGTTTTATCTCAAAAGCAATACAATATCGGAAGTTGCATGTCGTTCATTTTCGTCACCCTCCTCAGATCCTTCTTAACCAAGCATTGGACATCTGTAAAAACAATTAGTGAACACGACTGGATTTAATCAAAACATGCATATTTATTTCATTATCATCAATTGAGTGAAAACAACAAGTTTTACGAACAAGATTGTAATTTAAACAGGAAAGAAACTACAAACTAAAAGCAATGACAAGATAAAACAAAGAAAAATGCCAGCTTCCAAGGACCGGGCTTTCACATCTGTCCTGCTGCTGAACCAGCCCTCTTCACACTCAGTTATTAGAGGCAACCCGATGTTGTCCTGATCTGCTTTCAGCGTCCCAACCAAATTATAGAGCCCTTCCTCCTCATTCAGATGATTTTGGGCCCTTCCTGCCCGAAGTTGATAGCTGCACTATCAAGTAGGTCCTGCACCTTGTGCTTGAAGGCCAGACAATCTTCAATGTTGTGCCCCGGTGCTCCTGAATGGAAATCACAACGCTCCTTGATATCATAACCTGCTGGAGGCGTACCCGTTAGCGGGGCTAACTTCCTCTTCTCAACCAACTTTAATCGTAGCAACACCTGAAGAAGTTTGGCATATGGCATCGGAGGCACACTAAATACCCTCACCGGCCTCTGATTTTGAGCTTTTCGCTGATTGGGAAGCTGTTGTCTCTGCCACTGTTGAGATCGTTGCTGTCGTCGCTGGTATCGGGTTGACTGTTGAACAACTTTCGTAGCAAATACAACATCGGTTTCTTGACTTTCACCGTATTGATTAAAGCACTCCTTATGCTTAGCCATTTTCTTTCTCAGATCTGCCCCAGGAATAGGCAACAGTTGTGGGCATGGAGATTCTGACACCATGGAGTGCAGGATACGCTTCTGACCTACTGCAGCTTTAGAAACATCCATCATCTTAGCATCAACTGAGACAGGATCAATACGTACAGTTACACCGCTTGGCGTGAATTCAATATCTTTCGAGTCAATAAGGTATTGAACATTGTGCTTAAAAGCATGACAACCCTCGATGTCGTGTCCGAGTGCCCCAGAATGAAATTCACATTGCTTACTGGTATCGTACCCATAAGGAAGCGCTCCTGTGGGTGGGCCCAACGTTCTTTTCTCAACCAGATTCAACCTCAATAAAGTCTGAAAGAGCTCCGCATACGTTGACAGTGGCACCTCAAATACCCTCTTTGGCCTCCCCTCCTGAATCCTCTGTTGAGCCGGATGTACCCTCTGTTGCTGCTCAGGTTCCACAGGCACGAGCTTCTTCACTGCGGCTTCAAATAGCTGATCATCCTCTTTCCTAAGCACATTCTTGATTACTTCCATGATCAAGCTCATTTGGGTCTTCAGCTGACTATTTTCCTCTCTGAGGATCTTCTGCTCCAGACGCATCTCTTGCATATCTCTCATCATCTGCCCCAGCTGGCTTCGAACTTCAATCAATTCGACCTGATTCTGTTCCATATCTCTGAAGGAATTCCTGCAACAAACTGGACGATGAGGAAATAAGACCCACGGTTCTGATGTACCTGTCAAATGATAATGCAACGCAGAAAGAAAACACATATTCATGACGGGACAAAGAGAAACTCGAGCTATAAGCACACAGACGAACATCTCCCACACATGTATAACCAACAAAAGCAGCACGTAAGCACAAATGAGTACGAATACAATGACCCCAGCCAACAATCCTGGTGGTGGTCAGCCAACAATAGTGCACAAAAGCTAAACGGATTAAGCAGAGAAAACAAATGTGGCACCCGGCACAGGAACCTCTAGAAACTTCTCCCATATTCAGCTGAACTCTCCGTTTGACATTCTTCAGAACACACACTTCCCGTGGAGCCTTCCATGACATTAGCTGACGAACCCACATAACTGGATGACGGAGAATCGTTAATCTGAACACAACCCTGGGGTGCGATGAAAATCCGGTTAGAGTCTAACAGATCCTGAACCTGGCTTCTAAGCACCTTACAATCATTTGTTGAATGCCCCTGTGCCCCAACATGGTACTCACAGCGGGCGCTGGCATCAAAACCTGGAGGATATGGTGGAATCACTGGATTAGTCTCTTTCGGCACTATCAATCCACTTCTGACCAGATCTGACAACAACTGACTGTACGACACCGGTAGCTGAGTAAACTGCCTTTCAGGTTTCCTTGGTCTTCGTTGGGCGTGCTGACGCAATCAACGATAGGATGACCGTTGACTTGAAGTGTCTGAAAACCGATCCTGAGATGCTAGAGATTCTGAGACGACGTCATTTCCTTCTTCCCACTCTTCTTGAGAACTAACAACTGACTCATTCTTATCGACTGGGATATAAGGAGCATCTCGAAGCTTTCCACTCTTGAGTCCTCTCTCAACGAGCTCTCCCATTCTCATCAGGCCCACAAAGCTTGTACAACCGAACAATTTGTCATAATAATGGCCTTTCAGAGTACCCAAGAAGAGGTCAACCATTTCTCTTTCCTGAAGCGGTGGTTGAACACTGGCAGCCAATTCTTTCCATCTTTGCAAATACCCTCTAAATGATTCATTCTCCGCCCGAGATAATTCTTGCAGATGTACGAGACTAGGAGCCGTATCCAGGTTGTACTCGTACTGCTTCAGGAAAGCTCTGGCTAAATCCACCCATGATCGAATCTGATTACTCTCTAACTGCACATACCACCTCAAAGATGCCCCAGTCAGACTATACTGAAAGCAATGGATCATCAATTGGTCATTTCGCACAAACGAAGTCATTCTTCGACAGAACATCATCAAATGCAGCTTCGGACAGCTATCTCCCATGTACTTTTCAAACCTCGGCACTTTGAACCTACAAGGCATCACCAGTTCAGGGACCAAACACATGTCTGCAGCATTCAGGTTAACAGCATCTTTGACCTCCAAAGCTTTAACTCTTTCTTCCAATGCTCGGAACCTTCTACCACCTTCAAGAGCTCTTGAGTTTACAGTCCTGGCTACTGGGATATCTCTGCGTGGATTCCTCTCAGGGAAAACAGCACCTTGATTGTTAAAAGGAGGAAGACGTTCCTTTCGGGCAACAAACTGCTCATGTCAATCTCGGTTCTCAACAGTAGGCTGTACAACTTGGTCTGCAGTAACGTTGTTCGCTGGCGGGAAGTCTTCCATAGAATCATATCGATGGTTGGACGCCATAGTAAACCCTGTCAAGGTGTTAGGAGACTGGAAATTGTCTTCAGACATAGCTGCCAATTACCTATAACTGACTACACTGCTCCAACCCCTTGGTCGTCTTCAACACTCCACTCTTGCCTCGAACAATCCCCGAGAATCACCCTCTGGTGAAAACAAAGGCTGGATAAGTGCTCTGGCCGGCTAGAGAAATGCTATGCAATATGATTTATGAAGACAGAAAAAATGCTAATGTGCATGTGTGCATTGGGGATATTTCCCCTCCAATTCCAGTGTCAAGGTAGCAAGACAAGATAAACCATAAAGACAATATTTAGAAAAACCCTCATATATTTATTGGACTGACAGTCTTGTCAAGACGTTACACAACTAGGTTCCATACAACTGATATGATAAAGGAGGATCCCAACCAACATGCCTGGTGGTGATCTCAACACATAGAATATAATAGAGAAATCAAGTGCGGGTACGGTCGCAGAAATCCTCGAACAGCTTCTTCGTCACTGCGTGATCCGGTCGATAAATCAAGCCTTCTATCAACTGGTCCCTTTTCCTGACTGTTCCATGGATATCTCTGACAAAATCTTCCCAAGCCTTATCCTGGGCGCCATCCTCAGGTTTGGGCCTCTTGATGTCTGCTCTGCGCTGACAATCTTCCAGATTCTTCAAGGCATCGATCAGTTGGCGTTCGGCCTCGTATCGACGGCATGCTTCTTCTTCAAGCTCTTCAGTCTTCACTTTAACCTGTTCTCCCAACTGAGCAACCTGTGTCTTTAGCTCTTCTTCCCGTTCTTTGCGTTTGGCCATAGTGAGATCCCAGTGCTCTTTGAACTTTGCTAACTTCGTGTAGGCCCTTTCCAGCTCCTGTTTCTTTGTAGCCAATACACTGCTAACTGAGTCTACATCTAACTCCAGACGCTTCTTGGTTTCATTCAACTCCAATAGAGTAGTCTTCAGATGTTTCAAAGTTTCGGCCTGTTGCTTGGAAAAATATCCTGTTTCAATCTTTTCATGACGAAGCTGGGCATTCTCTTTCTCTAAGGCTTCTTTAGCCTTTGCTAACTCTTCTTTCTCCGCCATCAGCTGCTTGTATACCTGCATGTCTATAGTGGTGGGCTCCTCCACCGGAGAAGGATACAATGGCTGAACTGTGGGATAAGGCATAAGGAATTTCGTAGCTCGTTCACGAATCCACTCCACATACGGACCAAGAACTCGAGTACCCCCTCTGCTACCTGAAGGCTTCCCTCTCTTATGCAGGTTCTTCCATGCTTTCTCAAGCTTGATCAACATCTCTTCCCCTATTGCCCCGGTGAGATACAGAGATTCTTGTATCTCCTCGGGCTTCGGCGCTTCCTGAGGTGCATACCCAAACTGCCTGATTAATAAGGAAGGGTTGTAATTGACGCACCCTTTCCTTCCTATCAAAGGAACATTAGGGAATCCTTCGCATCTGTATATGACCTCAACTCCGAACACCTCCTCATTAACCCACACCACATTCTCAGAAGTCAACCCCATCAAGCGCTCAGGCCATCCTAAAGAATCAATAGAAGTGACGAAAGGCCCTGACTTCGGCATATGACTAGTGAACCACCGGCACAGTAGAGGTACACAGCAAGAGACATTCCTTCCTCGTCGCTTTTCATTTTGGTAGTGAGTGGAATGGTGGATATCTCCCAGTAAGGTAGGAACTGGGTTCTTTGCAACCAGAATATGGAAAGCATCTGCATCAACAAAATCCGGAAGGTTTGGGAACAATACAATGCCATAAACGCACACAGCAAGGATGGCGTCGAAAACAACCCAGCCACCCTTCTTGGCATACTCCCGAGCCTTCTCCACCAAAACAACCAACGGAAATCCCCACACATCTCCTCTTCTGATCATCTTCCCCGTCAGCTCAAACTCTCCTAAATGCAGAATAGCAGAAAGCTTAGCCAGATCAGGCTTAGCGTCCGTCTGATAGAAAGGCATCTGCTCGCGAATCGGTATATCCAAGAGTGCAGAATACTCCTCCAGGGTAGGAGCCAAGACAAAATCAGGAAATACGAAACGCCTGAGCTCAGCATCATAAAACTGCAATAGGGTGTAAATGCCGCTGATCTCATAAGCCGAGGGCTGGTAAACATAAGTCAGGATCCTCCCATAGGTCTTCCTGAAATCTCCCATCACCTTCTTCCTAGCAATAGTAATTAACTCTGACAACAGACTGATATCTGGAGACGGGAATTTGTAGGGTAACACTCTCTTCATGGCTTCCATGTCTTGCTAGGAAACAAACACCAGAACTGGGAGGGGAAATATGTACCTGAAATACACACACGTTAGTTGGATGCAAATGGTAATGCAATAATGCAATATGATAAATGATGCAATCAGTGAACACAGGGGCCATGCTGTAGCCTGAAGAGGAACATCTCCGTGATGTCAAGAGCAGAAAACCACCCCAGTCACCAGAACTTCATGACACTAACTATCATCTGATACTCAAAATACCAATCCCCTGGTAAGAAATCCATCTGAACCTCTGTATCTGACGAGAAAACCATCTGATAATAGTATCAACCTCAAACAAGAAACCCATCTGATCCAGACAACACACCTGTTAACGAGCCAAGAAAACTGTCTGATAAATACTGAATCATGGTTTCTGAAGGCTAGTTTTCCTACAATAACCCAATCCCCCTCACAGGTATGGACCTAATCCACGGACAAAGGTACGGCATCCTATGCGGTCATCAGCGTCACAGACTTTCATGAGTGACGATACGATTCCCAAAAGGAGTGGCATCATCAAGTCATGAAGAGGCCTCACTTAGCTGACTTCCAAATGATCGGTCCCCAGAGTCGACAATCCCCACGTCTGGACTCCCCTCAGATCCTCAGGACCGGAAAGGAGCACCTCGGCGAGAACCTCGTCTGAGCGCAGATTTCGTAGGGAACTGTGCCTGCTCAGCAGACAGGTTCGTCTACTACTCTCCGCAACTATGTCTAGGTGCATACTCAAGCCCAGGTCCGGCTTCTCACTCATAGTAACCTCCCTCTCCCACAGCAATAATCACAATAATATAATACTGAAAGTAAATGCGGAAAGGTAAAGGTGCGGGAAAGTAAAGTGCGGAGAGATAAAACACACATGCACAACACCCAACAAATAAACACCCAAGCGCTAGGATTGACTCGCGTAGGGGATGGGAAACGGTCCCAGCATAAGGGATGGGAAAAGTCCCTAGATGCCAATAACCCCAGCAGAGTCGCCAGCTGTCGCTACTGCGAAAATCGGCGCCGGCAATATAGAAGAGTCGCCACCGTGCGTTATTTATCCCAAAGGAGGGAAAGGAAACGCTCAAAGTAAACCTAACGCAAAGACGGGAAAAGGTATGGTCATCGCAACCAAAACCTGGATTCAGGAGGCGGTTACGCAAAGGGAAGGTATTAGCACCCCTCACGTCCGTCGTACTCGACGGGATCCACGCTTGCTTGGTTTATAAGGAAAAGGGTGTGTTTATCTATCTATGCTAGTGGTCAGTCTGAAAAGAAAAGAAAAGGACAAGACTCGACAGAACATACGGTGTTCTGGGCCTACGTACTCCCTCGTACAATGGGAAAGTCAGAGTCAACGTAGTTCGACTACCTACGTCTAGACGGGGGGAGGTTGCTCGCCAGGACATCGCGTCCTGTGCCTACGTACTTCCACACGGCATGGAAGATCAGAGAAAATGTAGTTCGACTAACTACGGCTAAATAGGGTGTTCTCACACAGCAGTGAGAAATCAAACTGGTTTTAAAGGTTCGGGAACCTACAACTACGGTCTGGTCTCAAATGCACTCGGGCAAGAGAAAAGGGATAACAATCAGTCGTCAGCGGGAAAGTCTCGATCGCACAGCCGCGAGAGAACAAAAGGTTAGTTGTTAGTGTGCTCGCTAGGATATCGCATCCTATGCCTACATATTCTCGTCTGGTACGAGAAATCAGAGCAACTGTAGTTCGGCTAACTACGACACAAGCTATCCAAGTGTTTTCTGTTGAAAGGAAAGAGACACCCTAAAACTATGGTTGAAAAGGGAAATCTACCTAATGTTATCATGCCTGGTTGACCCACCTAATGTCTATCATAACCCCTCCGCAGCGGAGAAGTTAGAGCTCCTAAGGGATCATGGAAACAGGACTAAACAGCAAACAGGAATCAACTGCAAAGTAAAGAAATACTGGAAATATGCATGAATGCAACAACCAAACAAACAAGGCGCAAAGGCCGCAAACCACAGAGGTAAGGGAGCTCAGCTCTACCAAATACCAGCAAGCAAAGCCACTCAATAGCAAGCAAGCAGAAGGAGGCCCACCTCAACTTCTCATGCACACAAAGCCTACTTCTAAGATGCACCTATCAAAAATATCTAGATGAACCCCTAAGTCTAATGCAGCACAGCACCACACAAGTCAAACAACACAAAGAGAAGGCGAACCAGCCTGACAAGCTCCTATCCAAAACTTAAACCAAAACCCTGAGCAGGACCCCTAAACAAAACCCTAATCAAACCCCTGAGCAAAGCCATATGCAAAACCCTAAGCAAATCTCTAAGCAAAACCCTAAGCAAAACCCTAATCAAAGAGAAATCAATCCCAGTCTTCAAGCTTTAAGACAAGCTTACCAAAGAAAGGGAGCTAAGTAGGCAGACTCATAGTTCCCTCCTCAGGAAAGTACTAGGAGGCTTATACTTAGGACTCATATCCCATGTGGCTCAACAACTGTGATCGGTTTACATTCCTCCTCAGGAGAAACTAAACTCACATGAAGGCTCCAACATCATTGGATACTTGAGAAATCCTACATGAACTAATGGAACTAAGTGAACAGACCCGTAGTGCCTTCCTCAGGAAAGTACCAGGAGGCTCCCACTTAGGAATCATATCCCATGTGGCTCAACGACTGTGATCAGTTTACATTCCTCCTCATGAGAAACTAAACTCACATGAAGGCTCCAACATCATTGGATATTTGAGAAATCCTACATGAACTAAGGGAACTAAGTGAACAGACCCATAGTGCCTTCCTCAGGAAAGTACTAGGGGGCTTCCACTTAGGAATCATATCCCATGTGGCTCAACAACTGTGATCGGTTTACATTCCTCCTCAGGAGAAACTAAACTCACATGAAGGCTCCAACATCATTGGATACTTGAGAAAGAGGGGAGAAGAAAGAATGAAAGACATCTATAGTGCCTTCCTCAGGAAAGTACCATAAATTTCCCTCAAACTTCAGGATCTCAAACCTCACAAACAGAGAACAAGCTCCTAGACTAGGACCTCAAACCATGCATCCTTGCAAGCTCCATCAAGACTTCATCCAGCCTCCAACTTCAAGAAGAAACCACAGGCCCTCAACCCAAAAGAAACCAACTCTGAAGTTCAACCACAGTTGAACTTCAAAGTCAGAAGCCTATCAAGACTTCTCCTATTCTCAGGCTCAAACAAAAATAACAGAACACCCTATAACAATCTACCAAAAATCTAAGGGAAACCTACATGGCTCTATGATCCCAAGATCAAATCTCAAAGCCTAAGTCAACTTCTAAGGCTACTAAACAATCCCTAACATATGAATGGTCAAGGGTTAACCAGCAAGTTGTGAGGTCTTTAATCTCTAACCCTAAAACAATATCAATCAATCTCTAAAAAAAATCCACAAAAATCCTATGGGGAGCATGCATCAGTCTAGTATATCATACTAAAAAACTAGAGCAAAATTCAATACCAAATGAGAGAACGAAAATCAGCAAGGCAGACACGTCACAAACCAATTATTCAATATCAATTAAAAATACAAAAATGCAAATAAAAATGAAAATGCATGATCAATACCATATTTTTGCATCCTAAAATCCTAAATTGAATTATGAGTCTACAGAAAAAAGAAGGGAATTATTTGGACCATCCTACTATTTTTTATGAATTTTTTCCTAACATGATACAAAACAAAGAAAATAAAAAGAAAAATAAAACAGGGGGGGTGCACTAGCAAAACGCATCTGTTGTTTATCCACTGGGCCCATACACGGGGGGTGCGTTTAGCAGTTGGGACAAAGGCCCAATCCACAGCCATTCAGCCTTGCACAAAAAAGGGGGTATAGCGAGCACCAGGGGTGTGCGCCTCAGCAATCCAGATTTGGGCCTTGACCCAACCCAAACCCTAGCCCAAATTATCAATTTAACAAAACTACCTTCTTCCCCAATTCTGACTACTGTTCACTACTCTAAACCCTAACTGTGTTCGCCCCCAAATCCCCTCTGCAACTCCTCTCCAGAACTCCTCTAAACAACCCTAAAACCTCCCACATCATGAACGAAACATACCCTAATCAACTATCACACGGCCTCAACAAAGCTTATTAAAACAAGAAGCTCCGAACTAAACATCTCAAAACTAGCATCTACAGCTAAATTAACACACGCATGCAAGGAGGAAAGTTTAGGGGAGAAGAAGTTAGGAACCTGAAAGACGAACAAAACTTGAAGCTCGTTGAAGAAGCTGATCGTTCACTGAAGATCCACAACCGGAGAAAATCTTCCGATGAAGATCCAAGACGCTTGCTGAAGAACTTGTTGTTGAGGAATACGGATGAGGATGACGATTCTGGAAATCCTCAATTGAGGGCGAACGAAGATCAAGAAGATCTAAACAAGTTTCTGGTAATCTCGCTGAAGGTTTGAAGGTTTTCTGGAATTTCTTTGAAGAACGATGAAGGTTTGAAGGTTTTCTGGAATTTCTTTGAAGTTTCCGGCGAGTTATTGATGAAGGTGGGCGGAGGAGATCGGGGGAGAAAGAAGTGTTTCTGGGAATTTCTGGGAATTTCTGCAGATTCCGGCGATGGTTAGGAGTCTGTTGCGGTGGCTCCGGCGGTAGTTACCGGCGTGTGCATGCCGGCCGGTGAGGAGCTGGTAGTGGGATCCAGCTGGCGTGCATGCAAGCTAGGGAGGAGGAGGAGATGACACGCAGGCCAGGGAGAGAGGCTGAGTGGGACGCGTGGCAGATTTCTGGGAGTGGAGTGAGAATGAGGTGGGGTCCCCCATGGTTGAACGCGTGGAGCATTATATACCTGACATGTGGCATCTGCTGGACAAAAAAAAGGCTGAAAACGGACTGCAATTGATATTGGGCCTCCAAAACCTATACTGGGCCCACGAAAAAAGACCAATAAACCCAAAAAAAAGTCTGAATTAAGATGATTAAATCCACTTAAAACCTAATCAAAGATTTAAACTACTTAACTAATGATTAAACCTAATTAATGAAAATGATTAAACTACAATTAAATCTAAATGACACTTAAACTAACCTAATTAAATCTAACAAACTCAATTAAAACCTAACTAATGTTAAACCCTAATTAAACTAATTAAATCCTAATAAAAGAAATTAATATCTAATTAACCTATATTAAACTAAAATCAACATCTATTAACATTCTATTTAATCTCTAATAAAATTTATACCATTTATTTAAAACTATTAAATCCTATATTAAACCTAATAAAAGGAATATCTAACAAAAGATTAAATCTATATTAAAATAAACTCTATTTATTTCTATTATCCAAAAACTATTATATTCTAAAAGAAAATCATTATAAAATCTATTTAAAACAATTTAAATTCTAAAAAAGACTTAAAGCTATTTAAAAAATTAGGAAAATCTATTTAAATCCTAAAAAATATAAAAAAAAGGCTATTTAAAATCTACAAAAGACTATTAAATTCTGAAAAAATGCAGACAAATGCAAATGACCAACATAAAAGAGAGCGCGAGACCAGATCGAAGCAAACAGTAAACCCCGGGCATCAGAATATCCCCAAAACCACCATGAAAGCTGAAAACACCGAGAAGCGCACAATTTCCCGAAAATAAAACCCTGATTATCTAGACTGGATCTAAAATATCTGGTAGATGAAACCCAAGCTGTAACCCTGATATCCTCTGTCTGTGCACAAATGTCATGCATCTGATTTGCGAATACGAATTGAACCATGAACCAGATAGGAGAACCGGTTGGTCAAATTTTAGGGTGCAACACTGTGCATATGAGATTTTGAGAGAGAAATTGAAATTGTAAAATCTCATTTGGAAGCTTACAGAACTTTCTGGATGATCCCATTGAGTTCTATATAAGATTTGGAGTGAGTTCAGAGCTTTTTTTGGAGAAGATTGAGGCTGGTAGCAGAGAGAGCATTGGATTTTGCAGAGCTGCAACTCAAGATCGTGTTCTTGGATTGAGGAAGAATCAGAGCAAATCAAGGTGTGCAAAAGCTTTAGGAGTGAATTTGGAGTGATTCTGGACAAGCTTAGAGGAAGAATCGAGTAGAGATTGTACCTATTCTTCATCTGAAACCAGGTTTGTACAAATCAAAATTCTGCTCAATTTATGGAGAGATAGCTAGAAATCTTTAGGTGGTTAGGTTCATAGCATGATGTAGATGGATTTTGGTACAAGAAATTGAGGAATAGAGACACTTTAGGTCATGGATCATTTTCTGTTGAGGCTGATATCTCAAGATTCTTGAAGGAATAATCATGTTTGGATAGTGGAAATTGATCAGTGAGAAGTGTAGATTGTAGTAGGACCATTATTTTTTAGAATTGTGATGATCAAGAATTTGGCGTGTTTCTGAAAATCCTATCGTGTTTTAAGTTAGAGCAAGAATTAGAGAATTTGGAGATTGGATTCGTGTTCAGGAGAAAAAATTGAGTGAGATGATGATTTGTTTTAGTATTTTTGATGACCTGTGGACACCACTTCGCCGGAGAAGACGGTGGCGCTGCAACTCAGGCCACCATCTGGAGAATTCCCTCCATCTGATTTGAATTGGGGACGATAAGCCATGGCCATTGGATGAAGGTTTGACATTTGACTCAGGCAAGCAATGAAAGGCCACGATTTGTTTGAAACTCTGAAGAGAGACATTGAGATGAAACGCACCGTTTCATTTAATTGTTGTTTTGGGCTTAAGGACCCAAATGCTATCCACACCCCCGTTTGGCCCAAGTTCTTGAAATAAACTGGAAATAATTGCTATTCAGCACGCGTATCTTGTTATTTTCTTTCTTTTTCTTTTATTTTTCATCATTTCATATAGTTTGGAAATAATTCATAATAAATAGAAAAATAGCTCAATTTGATCCAGGTTTTTTTCCCCTGACTCATGAATGAGTCTAGAATTTTAGGAAATTAAGAGTTTAGTAATTCATGCATTTTTTATTTTAAATGCATTTTTTGTATTTTAATTGATATTAATTTCATTATGGTTGATACCTTGTCTTGCTGATTTTAGTATGTTCACTTGGTGATGATTTTTGAGCTGATTTTTGTGTGTAGCTAGCTTAGATATGTATGCTCCGCTAGTAATTTTCTCACATTTTTGTGAAGAAGTTTAGGGCTGTTTTTGTATTGAAACTTTAGGTGCTCTAGTTTTAGGGTTTAACCTTAGTACCCCATAGTTTAGGATTTAATTCTAGGACTTATTGGATGATTTGATCTCTGGAATTAACATGATAGAGTCATGATTGAATTAGGTTCCCATAGTTATTTTTGTAGGACTTTACAATTGGTTTTGGTATTTTAGTTATGATTAACTTTAGTACTAGGTTTTAGGTGATCCTAACTTGCTAATTCAACTAGAATGACTTCATTAGTTCCCTTAGATTAGGGTCTTGCTTCTCTTGCTCTTGGATGGTGATGGAGGCATGTGTGGGCTGCTGTGGAATGCATGGTGGAGCTTGGACTTGAAGTTTGCTCTTCCTTTGGTGTAGTTTGTTTAGGGTTAAGGATTAGGGTTTTAGGGAGATCTCTTAGAATAGATTTTCTTCCTTCATGAAACATGGAAGGTGTTGATCACTTCCATTCCTCCCTATGATGTAAGGTCCCATTGTGAAGGCCTCATCCCTCCTTTGGTAGGATGATTGGCCCCTCACAAATTGGTAGAACCTTTGAGGGTCCCCTTCCTTGATGGTGGAGTGCTTAGAGGTGACCTTTGGTCTTCACTTTGCTCACCACTATCCACACTTTGCTCTTGTTAGATGAATCTTTCTCCCTTGCTAGAGGATGGAGTTCCTTATTAGAAGGTTGAAGATGCTAGAGGTTGCACTTCCCTGTGTTTGAAGACTCCCTTGGAGCTGAAGCCTGAAGATCAAGAAGAACAAGTTGACACTTGTGTGGAGAAGATCAAATTGAGATTGAAGAGAGAGCTGAAGCTTCAAATTGGAGAATAAGTTGATACTTGTGATTGAAGATTGAAAGCTTGATGAAGCAAGTTGATACTTGCTATCGAAGGTGAAAGCCCTGAAGAATAGTTACAGACTGAAGACTGAACTGCTGTCAAAGGATTGCTTTGTTGTGAAGCTGTGGAAGCCATTGATCTGCTTTCTTTCCTGCCTGTTTGCTTTCTGTGCAACTGTATTGATGTGACTTGTTTGATTTGCTTGATGCATTAGAATAAGTTCACGTTTAGATTGTGCTAAGCTAGGAGCATGATTGCACTAAAGGTTGAGTTGCTCCCTCTGCTTGTATTTTTACTGTATGGCTTTGCTTGCGGGTATTCGGTAGAGCCCAGCTCCCTTGCCTATGTGGTTTGTGATTTGCTTAATGGAATTTTATTTTTCTGTATGATTGCAGTTATTCATATCTGGCTTGAGGTTGAGATGAGCTTGTGGAGGCTGATGCCCCACACACATTTCCTCCCTCACTTGCATTGCATGCATTTTACAATCGTTTACTATTTACTGTTTAAGCTGATGCTTTATCTGTTTCTGTTTATCATTGACATGATCCCCTATGAATCTCACTCCCTTTGATAAGGAAGTGATGATTAGAACTTTAGGTTGAAACCTATGCATGATAACTTCTAGGAGATCCCTGTTTCAAACTTCAACTATAGGATGAATCCTTGGCATGACTACAGTAGGACTTGACAGTCACCCCTTAGTTGTCCCTCTCTCTTCTCATCTCAAACAACAGTAAAAAACGTAATAAATGTAAGTTAGTATAAGCGCGATACGAGCCTTAAGCTACTTGGGTAATGATAATTGAGCGGCCTCCTCTCAATCATCTAGAATGTTTAGTATACGTCCTTTGGACGATATGCGACGCATTCGTTCCCAGGTCATAGTCTCTAGTGATGTACGAACTACAGACAAACATAAAAAACAGTTCTTTTGTAAAAGACAGAAAACAAACTTCAAACCTTTTTGCCCTGTGGGCCCGTAATTCAAAGGAAGCTTTTCTGAAGAAAAGAGTGTCGTTAACTCCCAGTTCTACCGTAAACGGTAACACCTAAGTCTCCAAAGGTCGAGCTGCATACACCAAACTGTTGGAACTGTTTGTTAACCCTACTCGATAAAACAGATGAATCTGAATTCCCGTAATCCGTATTATTCCGAACTACGTAAGCTCTGATCTCTCATACCTGTTGAGAGTACGTAGGCACAATACTGATGTATTGGTGAGCCACCTTCCCCGTAACCCGTAAGTTAGTCGAACTACGTTGACTCTGATTTCTCATTCTCTGATGAGAATACGTAGGCATAAAGTGCGACGCTTTGCCGAGTCATTTTCTTTTTTTTTTAGACCAGCCTTGATAGGTAGATAGATAAAACCAACCCGTCAGATAAACACAACAAGCGTGGATCCCATCGAGTACGATGGACTTGAGGGGTGCTAATACCTTCCCCTTGCGTAACCGACTCCCAAACCCAGAAAATGGTTGCGATGACCTTGTCTTATACCTCTTCGTCGGGTTTTTCCGATCGTTTCCTTTCCCGTTCTGAGGGATAAATAACGAAAGGTGGTGACTCTTATGTTTTGTCGGTACCTTATTTTCGCGGTAGCGACACCTGCGGAACAAGGTTCTAATAAGGTTCCCAAAGTCATTAGCTCATCTTTCGGATATTATCAACTTCCCAAGTACTCGGTGGTTAATAATATTCTCAAGAGAACTTCTTTTGAGTGTAGCATCACATAGCACTATTTCGGGTGTACTCCCTCATAGCCTCGCACTACGTCCTAATAAAGGCCAAAGTGGGGTTAAGGTAACTACGGTCCTCAATATCATAGGCTCCAACATCGAATATAGTGCATGTTTTCACGATAAAGTACTCGTTCAACAATACAATTTTCGAGAGGGCCTCAATTGAGTATGATTTTCAAGTCATCTTGGTCGGGATTCCACCCCCTATAAGCCTCTTTGAACATATCACTATCCTATCTTAAGTTCACTCAAGTCCGGGTGTAGGACTTTGTCTCACCACTCAAGGATCACAGCCCAAAACAAACAAATAATCAAGTAAGCAAATATATAAAGCAATAAACAAGTAAAGAAAGATAGGGAAACCCACTGAGGATCCCCAGTGAAGTCGCCATTTCTGTCGCGGTGAAAATCGGATACCAAACTATTGATTAGTTTGAATCATTAATTCAATTTGCAACCGAACTTTGATTTGTCCAAAGGAAGGGATAAAGATCGAAATTCCCACAATGCAATGCAAATGCAAGCTAGAGAGTTTTAGGTTCGGGGGTTGGTTAAACTTAGGGAAGGTGCTAGCATCCTAAGTTTCTGTAGTACTCTACAGGAATCTCTTGTTTTATGTTGTTTATTGCTATGGATTATTTACTTAAGGTTGAAAGACCTAGTGGTTTATATCTAAGTTTACTCGATAAGATATCGCATCTTATGCCTACTGTTGCACCCTAAAATTTGCCCAACCTTATTCCTTAGTTTATGTTTCAATGTCATTAGCATTTGCATATAGAGTCATGTACATAGACTAATCACCTGCATAGCATGAGCATAGCAAGTCATTCAACAGGGGACCAATCATTATTCTCATCTCTAGAGGCCTATCAAGAGGTTATTATCCTAATTCCATCTCATTCAAGTCATCAGGAAAGAATTTGAAGGCAAAGAGCTCAGCAGATCAAGCCTTGAGTCCATCTCCTAGCTGAGGATATCTGAGGGTCAGCAAGAGGGTTGTGAGCTGTGAGTTGAAGGCATGGAGAGTATCTAGCCATTATGAGAGACTTAGAAAGTCATTTGAAGAAGGAGACAAGTCATTGATGAGAGCACAAGAGCTACAGTTGAAGACAGTCAACTAGGGTTTCATCTGGGTCAACCCTAGGTCAACCCTAGGTCAATTGACTGATTTAGGGGGGCATTCAAGTCTATTGGAGAGATGTGGGGTCATCATTTGACATATGAAGAAGGATATGGAGATATGCCAAGGAGAATTCAAGAGAAATCAAGGAGAAGAGGAGTTTCTAAATTAGGGTTTCTGTGTAAAATCCCCTAGTTTAGGTCAAATTTCCAAGCAAGATAAGTCAAAATGCTAGCTTCAAATGGCTTCTTGGCCAACATGAAACTTGTAGAAGATCTCAAGA
The DNA here is from genome assembly GCA_963859935.3 of Lathyrus sativus. Taxonomy (NCBI): domain Eukaryota; kingdom Viridiplantae; phylum Streptophyta; class Magnoliopsida; order Fabales; family Fabaceae; genus Lathyrus; species Lathyrus sativus. The sequence continues at coordinate 137,623,801 of OZ012741.1, read as the reverse complement.
CCTTTAATTTGAGTGGTGGAAGACATCAAGGAGATTTATAGAACTCAAGTTATGGTCCTTGCAAGTTACAGGTCATCTGAGGTATCTGAACTTTTGTCTATGAAAGTGACTTGACTTCCAAGCTAGTTTTACCCCTCAAGGAGATTTCAAATGAATTCTTGGTCAACATAAGAATTGTTCCTCATTGTCTTAGCTTTCTAGAATGGTATGGCATGCCTTCATATGATGTGTGGAACTCAACTTATGGTCTTGGCAAGCAAAGGGTATTTTGGGCATTTGTGAATTACAGGTCATTTTAACCTATGTCCAAAACTCACACAAGGAGGCCTCAAATGGAAAAACTTACAACATCAAACTTGCTCCAAATGGGATTTTAAGTCTAGAAAGAAGGTCACAAATTGTTGGAAAAGCTCATAACATGAAGTTGCATAATTGGTCAAAATGTGAACTAAAATGGCTTATAATTCAAAGAAATTCAAAGTGAAAAATGGTTTGGGATATTTATGAGTCCAAATGGAGACTTCCAATATATGATTTTGAATGGAAAAGCAATTCTAAGAACAATGGTTCAAACACTTTTTTTGAGTTTAGAAGGAAAAAAGAAAGTTATCTTTGGTTACTTGTAATTGAAGAAACATTTCAAAAATGGACCAAAGTTGGAAGGCAAGGGAATGTGCAAGATGGATCTAGAATGTTCATGTGAGCTCTATATAAGCATGAAATGAGGATTGATCAAGGGTTGGCTTCATTTTCACCAAGAATTTCACAAACTTTCTCATTCTTTCTCTTGGCAATTTCACTTCAAGCTCTCAAAATCTTCACCAATTATCATCAAAATCAACTTCATTCTATTGATTCATCATCATAGAGTAGAATTCAATCAAGAACAAGGTGGTTAGAATCCATTTTCGTGCACTTTCTTCAAGAACATCAAAACTGCAATTTCCATTGGATAGCACAATTCAAGTCAAGAATCATCAAGGTATTGCATACAGAATCAATCACTGAGTTAATTGATCAAGATCCAAGCCTTGGAAGCCTCAGATCCACGAGTTCCATAGCTGTTTTCAAGATTTCACACCAGGTGCGTTTTCATTCAAATTGCTTAATTCAGTTAGTTTAGCATGTTGTTGTTAGTTTAGACATGATGTAGGATGTTAGTAGAATAATTAGGATGAATTTGGAGTGGTTTGGTGATGATGATTAGCAGGTTGTAGAAACTGTTAGGGTTTGAAACTTGTAGTAGAATGCATCCTAAGCTTAGCTTGATAGATCAGAATGATGACCATTATGCATAGATTAGGTTAGTGTAAGTTTGATTGAGAATTGTTGTGATGCATCTCAGAGTAATTTCATGGTAACCAGAGTTTGTTGCGCACGGGTTTGTTGATGAGATGAGTTTCAAAGCAAACTGATGCCACAGGATTGTAGAGGGAGAGATGTAGAATGTTTTTCATGTTTATGGCGTGGCGTTTCATGGACTGGAGATGGAGAACTGAGAGCTTGAATGTTGCTCGTGCATGGCTGCCATGGGAGAGGGAAACCCTAACTCATTTGAACCAAGGAGGAAGATAAAATCTGGAGCGTTCAATGCGTGTTGGACCTTTGACTAAGAGGGAAATCCTAGGGCTAGCATTTAACTTCAGATTTGGAGGGAAGCGTTGGTGCCAAACGCACCGTTTCATTAATTGAAACGGGCGGGCCTGAGCGAGCGAGTGATATTCCCACCCCCAGATACCAAGCCCAAACCAGTTTGAACGTGTTTCCTTTTCTATTTTCACCCCCAGCTTGTTTTTTTTATTTTCTTCAATGCTGACTTAGTTCTGGGCTTAGTGACTTTCTATTCACACCCCTGTCTGTGTGGCCCATCCTGAATTGAACTAAGCGCGCCTACTAAATACACCCCTCTCCCATTTATTTCTTGCATTTTGTTTTTTATTTCTCTTAATTTTTTATGCATTTTCATTAATTCATAATAAATTCATAAAAAATCATTTTTAATCCATTCTTTTTACATCATTTTCTTTAGGATGTGTAGAAAATTATAGGAAAATAAAATTGCATTTTTATTTTTATTTCATATTTTTTCCATATTTTCTAAATAAATGTCATTTTAAATAGATTCATTTCATGCATGAATTTAGTAATTTTTGTTCTCCTAGATGATTTAATATTTTTTGTTCATTCTTTTTAGGGTGTTTAGATTAGACATTAAACTTGTAGATTCAATTTAGTTCCCATTTTTAGAAATTAATTTTAGGTGATTAATGTAGGCTTGAACAACTTGAACCAATTAGGGTTTTCTAGGTGATGACTTAGGAGAATCAATTCATTTCCCTTAGGGCTTAGGATTCAACAAGATTAGTTATGGGACTATAGGGGCTATGGGTAGCTACTAGATCCCTTAGAAAAGTCAGGATTCCCCTACTGCTATTAATACTGTCTGTATATCTGGTTGACTGGTGTGGTGTGCCCTCTGGGAATTATTGCTTGCTTGTTTGGGTATTGGGATTGTCTGGGGCCTTGGGAGAGCTGAAGACTTGTGAAGATGAAGACCATTGGAGATCCAGATGTTGAAGATCAACTGCCAGAGTTGAGGAGGAGGTTCTTGCTAGCAGCTGCTGAGGAGACTAGGGTTTAGGAGCTAGGCAGAGCTCTAGATTAGAAAGCTTGTTTCTCAAACATGGAATGTCTTATCTGCATCCATCCTTTCTCTATGATTCAAAGTCTCTTTCAAATATCCACCTCCTTCCTTTGGAAGGATCAGTGAATGTATTTGGAAGATAGAACTTTTGAGAGAAACCTGTCTGTATAATGTTAACAGTTAATGAGCCACCCTTGGTAGGAAATTTACTGTTTAACATTCCTCTCCTCTTGTTGATTGATGTTCATCCCTGAAGATTGGAGACATGAAGAAAAGCCATTGCAGATGGAAGATAGATGATCAAAGCCCTTATCTGAAGGCCATGAAGAGGGAGATTGATGCTTGTTGAAGCCTGTAGCTGAATGGAGATTACTTGAAGTCAGATGTTGATTCAGAGCTGCTGAAGCTGTTGTTTCTTTTGCTGTATTTCATGTGCTGATGTATTGATTGGTTTTCTGAGCTGTATTGTTTGCTGTTTACCCTGCTGGGTTGAAAGTGAAGTCTGTTCACTTTTGCCTATTGTTTTCTAGGTTCGAGGTTGAGTGGGACTCCCTTGCCTCGCTTGTGCTGTTGCATCCATGCATTTTACCGCTGTATATATCTGTTATTGTTTCTGTTTCTGCCTATCCCGTAGGATCTCTGTTTCTCTCTGTGCAAGAGAGGAGCATGATAGACACTAGGTCTTAACCCATGCATGATAACATTAGGTTAGCTCGTTTCCCTTCGCAACCATAGGTTAGAGTTCTATCTCTTCTTCCTCAAAAACAAACAGAAAATACAATAAAATTTCAAACACAATAAAAGACACTTCTTCCGTAAAAGAATGTAAACTCATCAAAACGTCATTTTTGTCCGCTGGGACTGTTAATCAGAAAACCCTTTTTCAGAAGGAATAAAATCAATCAAGGCAGACTTGTGTCGTACGTGGCCCGAACTACGTTTGCTCTGATCTTCCATGCTGTGTGGAAGTACGTAGGCATAGGATGCGATATCCTAGCGAGCAACCTTCCCCTCCTTTCCCGTAGGTAGGCGAACTACGTTGACTCTGATTTCTCGTTCCAGACGGGAATACGTAGGCATAAAGTGCGATACTTTGCCGAGTCATTTTTATTTTCAGTTTTATTTTCTTTTTAACCCCTGACCTATAGTTTAGATAGAATAATAATCCATACCCGAAAACAAGCGTGGATCCCGTCGAGTACGACGGACGTGAGGGGTGCTAATACCTTCCCCTTGCGTAACCGACTCCCGAATCCAGGTTTTGGTTGCGACGACCATACCTTTCCCGTGTTGTGCGAGGTTTACTCTGAGCGTTTCCTTTCCCTCCCGTGGGATAAATAACGCACGGTGGCGACTCTTCTGTTCAGCCGGCGCCGATTTTCGCAGTAGCGACAGCTGGCGACTCTGCTGGGGATCCAACGTCCCCTGGCTGCTAAGGACTGCGATGGTTCTTATGCATTTGGGATCCAACGTCCCTTAAGAGAGTCAATCCTAGCGCTTGTTTTCCCGTCGAGGATTTTGTATGGAGTTATTTTATATTTCTAACCTTGTATTTTCAGCTTTGTATATGGATTATTATTGCTGTATTTGGGGTGTGACGGGTGTTCTGATATTGAGAGATAAGCCGGACCTGGGCTTGAGTGCACCTAGAATTAGCGTAGAAAGTAGTGGGCGCGTGCCGGCTTTGCTTGCATTAGTGTCTCATGAAATCTACACTCGGACGAGGTTCTTCTGGTTGGCTTCTTTTTCTACCCTTTGGGTCGAAGGGGTTGTTGGTCAGCTGAATTGTCGACTCCGGGGACCGATCATTTGGAAGTTGGCTGAGTGAGGCCTCTTCAGGATTTGATGATGCCACTCCTTCTGGGAATCGTATCATCAACCCTGAAAGTCTGTGACGCCGACGACCGCATAGGATGCCGTACCTTGTGCCAGTTATAGGGCCACCCACCTGTGAGGGCATTCAGGGTTATGCAGGTAACTAGACCTTCAGATACCGGTTATTTCTTGATCAGAGATCCTGGTTATTTATGGAGAGTTATGAGGTCTGTCAGAGACCATTTGGAGATGTGTTCTGAGGTCTGTCAGAGACCATTGGGAGATGTGTTCTGAGGTCTGTCAGAGACCATTTGGAGATGTGTTCTGAGGCCTGTCAGAGGCCAAGTAGAGATGTATTCTGAGGGCTGTCAGAGACCAATTAGAGATGTGATTTGAGGTCTACCAGAGACCAGTTGGAGTTATGGTTTGAGGTCTGTCAGAGACCAGTATTGGAGCTTTGTGTTAGGTCTATCTGAGACCAGGGTTTGATGACTTCTGGATGGTCTATCTGAGACCTTTCTTGATTGGGTTTAGGCTATTCAGCTGCAGCTTTGGTCCCTGTTGCATGTTTACTTGCATTGCATTGCCTGCATATCCATTACCATTTGCATTTCACTAACGTGTGTCTGTGCTGCAGGTGCATTTGCATTTCCCTAGTTCCAGTGCCCGGACTTCTGAGTATTGATTATGGCTGGTTTGAGGAAAACAGTTGCGTACAAGCTGCCTTCACCTGATATTACTTCTTTGCTTGGTCTGATATCTCTTGCCGATGAGGAGGTTAGGAGGAGCTTCAGAATGAGCCATGGGAGATTACTGAGATTAGTCTGTAAGCCCACTGCTGATGAGATGAACGGGCTATACACCTTGATGCAGTTCTATGACCCCGCATTGAGATGCTTTACTTTCGCTGACTTCATTCTGGGACCTACTATTGAGGAGTATGTGGAGTTTACTGAGCTTCCCGTGCAGAACAAGGTTCCCTTTATTCACTCCGCTGCTGAGCCCAAGCTGGAGGACTTAGCCAAAGCCTTGCATATGAACGCTGCAGATCTGTTATTGACTTCTTGGCTTGGGGTGTCAGGTTTCTCTCTGGATTTCTTAGTCGCCAAAGCTCGGGAGTATGCCAAGAACGGTTGTTGGGTGGTTTTCAATGCTATTCTGGCTTTATGCATTTATGGAATCGTGCTGTTTCCTAACTTGCCCAACTTTGTGGATTTGGATGCTTTCTATCTGTTTGCTGCAGGCAACCCAGTGCCAACTTTGATCGGAGACTTCTACCACTCATTGCACTATAAGAACGAAAACCGAAGAGGAAAAGTCGTTTACTGCTGTACTCCTCTGTTGAATATGTGGTTCAAGAGTCACCTTCCCATAAAGGGACCCTTTGTAGACAGTGCAACCTCAGCCAGTTGGTCAGAGCGCCTGATGAGGCTATACTCCGAAGACGTTGTGTGGTTTGATCGAGACCTGTTGGGGTCTGAGCTCATCTTCAGCTGCTCTGGGTACCCTAATGTGCCGCTGATAGGAAGAAAAGGGTGTATCAATTACAACCCTTCTCTATTCATTCGCCAGTTCGGATATGCACTGAAGAATCCACCTCAGGAGGAAGAAGTACAGGAATCTCTGTACTTCACAGGTGACGTGAAGGGGGAGTTATTAGCTAAGCTGCAACATGCCTGGACGCGTATTAACCGCAAAGGGAAGCCGTTGTTAGGAAAGAATGACTGTCAGGCCTATGCACCTTATAGGGTTTGGATTCAGGAGAGGGCTAGTCAGTTGAGGATGCCGTTTCCAGATGCACCAATTCTTGTTCCCGTTCCGGTAGCAGAGCCAACTACTGTTTCTAGGGAAGTCTACGAACAAGTTGTGAAAGAAAAGGAAGCCTTGATGAAGATTAATGAAGGGTTAGAGCAAGAGTTAGCTCAAGTACGCAGTGAGAAAAACAAGGCCGTATATGCTTTCCAACAACAGATCGAGCTGGTAAACAGGTTAGGAGCTGAGTTGACTGAGGAAAAGAAAAAGCGTGAACGTCTGGGGCAAGAGTTCAGAAGCTCCCATGGCATGCTGGAAGCCAAAAAGAAAGCGCTCGACGCAGCACACCGAGAGATATCCTCTTGCAATAAGACTTGGAATGCTACACTCACCAACAATAAGAAGAGGGAAGATAAGCTGAAGCAGCAAATCTCCGACCTCGAAGAGAAGTTGAAGTCTAGCATCAAGAAGTGTGAGGAGGAAGTGATGACCCGGTATAGTGTCCAGCACGCACTGAACAAGGCAATCAAATCCAGAGATGAAGCAGTGTCCCAGAAGCGAAAGTTAGAAGATTGCTTCGGAGAAGCAACCTGGGAAGAAACTGCTGAAGACGTACGCCGTGTTCTCAAGAGGAGAAACCAGCTTGTTGAAGGGCTGCTTGATCGACCAAGCCATCCGGAGACCAAGAAGTTGATAGAAGAGTACCAGACTTTTGGGAGGATTTGATCATTTCATGTAGTAGCTTTTATGCTTTATTTGCATAGTGCTGACCATCACCAGGATTGTTGGTTGAGGTCATGCCTTCTTTGTACTCTCAGTGATATTGTACCCTGGGCTTATTGATTCTCTCTGCAATATATGAGGCTTTCTATGATTCAGCTCCGATATTCCTATTGTCAACACTGTCACTGCACCGGCACCTTCGCACTAGAACTGGGGGAATGTACTTCCCTAATGCACAGGCACATTGCATTGCATTCATATTCATATTGCATAACAGGTAATCTTTGAATGGTGTCTTATTTCCTGCTCTGTACCAGGTACTTAACAGGATTCCAGATCAACAGCCGCACCGCTATTCTACACGCTCCAACTGTCGGAAAGTCATGGACCAAATACAGAACGAGATGCAAGATGTGCGCGAGAAGCTCGCTCTCTTCATGCAAACCATGGAGGCTATAGCAAAAGGGCAAGAGAATTTGCAGGCCATGGTCCAGCCTCTGTTGGCTCGCAACGCTGGTCATGGTAATGACGACCATCAGTCTGTCCGGGTTGATACTGCTCATGGAGACGGCACTCCCACGCCGGTGGCTCCGCCCGTGGTCAATATACCTGCCGCTAACGTCAACAACGCTACCGCTGCTGTGAATGGTAACGTCGGAGTGGGGAATGAGACTGCTGTCCAGAATGCTGGGCTGGGTGATGTCAATTTGGGAGATAATCTAGGAGGCAATGGCTTTGTCAATACTGGGTTCGGATTCAATGATCAGGGATTCGATAACACTGGCAAGTATGGCTTTAATGCTCAAGGCTTTGGGCAAGATGGTTATGGTATGGTCAATCAGGGTTACGGAGGCTTTGGAAACGGAAACGGTGCTGGATTTATGGCTTATGGTCCTGCTGGAGGTGTTCAAGGGTACGGCAACAGAGGCCGAGGTCCGGGGATGAATCAGATCAGAGCTGGACGTAATAACGCGTACGATGGGTACGGGGCTGGAAACGGTATGTGGCAAGAGGATCAGCAGGAAGACGCCTTCTCCGAAGGAGGTCTTGAAGGACCGATGGATGATTCCCAAAAGATTAGAATGCTGGAAGAGCAGATGAAGGGAGTCTTAAATCAGAGTGCTGTGGGACTGGACATGGCAACAATGGGCTTGGTACCTGGCTTGAGGGTGCCAATTAAATTCAAAGCGCCTGTGTTCGATAAGTACAAAGGAGACACATGTCCGAAAGTGCATGTACGAGCTTATTACAGAAAGATGTCTGCATACTCCACTGATGAAAGAATGCTAATGCATTTCTTTCAGGATAGTCTATCGGGCCCTTCCCTAGAGTGGTACATGGGGTTGGAGCCAACTGATATCAAGACATGGAAGCAATTAGCAGAGGCATTTGTAGCCCACTACAAATATAACAGCGACCTGGCGCCCAATCGGGTCCAGTTGGCCGGGCTTTCGCAGAAGAAGGGGGAGAGTTTTAAAGAGTACGCGCAAAGGTGGCGCGATATGGCTGCCAGGGTCCGTCCTCCTGTGGAAGATAAAGAAATGAATGATATGTTTGTCGGCACATTCACCGGGCTGTTTCATGATATGCTGTTTCATACGTCTCTGGCTAGTTTTTCAGACCTGATTCTGATGGGGGAAAAGATTGAGCGTAACATTAAGCAAGGAAAGTTCCAGGTCGATGAATCAACTGCATCTGGCAGTAATAGGAAAGCTTACGGTGGGCGCCGTCAGGGCGAGGCAAGCGCGGTATTCGGAGGCCGAGGCCGAGGCCGAGGCAGGGGAAGAGGTCAATATCGTCAGCCGCAGCAGGTGTCGAGTGTTACTATCCCATATCAACAACAACCAATCCAGCAACAACAACCGGTTCAGCAGCAACCAATGCCACAGCAGCAGCAGCCTCAGCAGGGGGCACAGCAAGCTCAGCGAAGATTCCAGGGTAATAAACCGAGAAGAGTGTTTGAGAAGCCTCCCTCTACCTATGCTGATTTATTGCAGACATTGTTGGGATTGAATCTGGTAGAGAAAAGAACTCTGGCACCGATAACGGGAGCTCCCCCGTTCGGCTACGATGCAAACAGGCACTGTGAGTTTCATTCTGGGGCCCCGGGCCACGATATAGAAGGTTGTCATGCTTTTAAGCACGTTGTGCAGGATCTTTTAGACAACAAGACTATCAACTTCGGAACGGCAGGTCCGAATATAGTCCAGAAACCCATGCCTAATCATGGGGCGAACGCCGTGCTGACTGAGGAATGGCTGAATCTTATTATGAATGTTGAAGATTTAAAGACGCCGCTGAGCGAGATAAAGAGCCGACTGTTGCAAGGAGGTGTTTACCCGGGATGTAATGAGTACTGCTTAGATTGTTGGACCCTAGCTGGGGGGTGTGAGGATTTGAAGAAAGGCATTCAGGCCTTAATTGATGAAGGTATATTGCAGTTTGATCGAGCGGCAACTGATGAGCCGGCAGGGGCAGTAGTGGATAATCGGAGTGATGTGGCCACGGTAACGATTCCTCGGAAGACGATCACTATTGCAGCACCAGCTCAGCGACCACCTATCACCATAACTAAGGCCGGGCCAATCCCGTATGAGAACACGAAAGCAGTCCCATGGTCATATGGGCTAGAGGTGTATTGTGACGGGATAAAGATTGATGTTAACAAGCAGTCAGCAGAGATTGTGGATAATGTTGTTGGCCCAGGAGGCATGACAAGGAGTGGCAGGATCTTTATATCTCCTGAAGTGGAGGCTGAAAGACTAGCGAAAGGAAAAGGGAAAGCGGTTGAAAATGTTCCGGTACAAGCAAATGAAAAAGAAGCAGCATCAAAGGATGTAGAAGAATTCATGCGCTTGATTCGGAAAAGTGATTATAAGATTGTGGAGCATCTGCAGCAGACGCCGTCCAAAATATCTATCTTGTCATTGCTCTTATGTTCGGAAGCTCACAGAAACGCTTTGCTGAAAGTCCTGGACACTTCTTTTGTACCCCAGGACGTCTCCGTGAATCAGCTAGAAGGAGTATTGGCGCATGTAAATGCAGGCCACAGTCTGGGCTTTACTGATTTTGACTTGACTCCGAAAGGAAGAGATCATAACATGGCATTACACGTGTCTGTGGAGTGTAGAGGATCGGTAATGTCGCACGTATTGGTTGACACCGGATCATCTTTGAATGTGCTGCCCAAGAAGGCGATGATGAAGCTGGATGTTCGAGGGATTTTGTGTACACCCAGCGATTTGGTAGTCAGAGCGTTTGACGGCACGCGGAGAACAGTCTTCGGATCGATTACCTTGCCTCTGCAAGTGGGGCCGGAAGTGTTTGCAACGGAGTTTTATATCATGGATATACAGCCTGCGTACAGCTGCTTGCTGGGAAGACCCTGGATTCATGGGGCGGGGGCCGTCACGTCTACCCTGCATCAGAAGTTAAAATATATGGTCGGGGACAGCGTAGTCACCGTGTGCGGAGAAGAAGACATCCTGGTCAGCCATCTATCTTCGTTTAAATATGTGGAAGTCGACGGGGAGATCCACGAGACACCATGCCAGGCATTCGAAGGTTTGCGCATCAAGGACAAAGGTCCCGGGCCGAGCAAAGTGCCAGAGATAGTTGTTTCATCGTATAAAGAAGCTCAAGCTCTAGTGGAAGCAGGAGAAGCCAAGGGCTGGGGCAAAGTGCTGGACATTCCTGTGAAGATGGACCGGTTCGAGCTGGGGTACCAACCGTCGTCATCAACTCCTTCCGTGGGGGGCCCCCATTTCAGAAAGTCAATCACCATCTCTGCCAGTGGAGTATGTCATGAAACTGTCAATGCTGCTTCAGAGTCGGATGAAGGAGACAGCGACTGTGATATGGATGCCTGGATTCAGCCAAGCACGCCAGGACAAGGACTGTGCAACTGGTCTATTCAGGAGCTTGTTCCTGTGACTTTTAAACAGTAATGCTTTGCTTTATTAATTGTTGAATAATCTGATGTCTTGCCCGGGGCATCAGGATTTGCTTAGGGTTGTGTTGTTATAAACATTGCGCGTTAATCATTAAATAAATGGCGTTTTTTCATGTGCAAATACTGTAATCCCTGTCTTTCTTGTTTTGTATTTTGCAATAAAATGGCAACATGGTTATTCGCTTTATACGCATTTTGAAGCACTTAACCATTCCTTTTGCAGGATAACATTTTCAGATGACATCCTTGAACCACCTATGACTCGTCCCGACTTTGAGCATCCGGTATTCCAGACCGAAGAAGAGGTTGTCGAAGATAGCGACGTTCCTGAAGAACTGTCTTGGTTAGTGAAGCAAGAGGAAAGAGCCATTCTGCCTCACGACGAGGTTATCGAAGTTATCAATTTGGGGTCGGAAGGGGTTGAGAAGAATATTCGTATCAGGGCTGCACTGCAAAGTGATATCAAGCGGAGACTGGTTGAAATGCTCCGAGAGTATAATGATGTATTCGCTTGGTCATATGAAGATATGCCGGGGCTCGATACAGATATGGTTGTGCATCGCCTGCCACTGAAAGAAGATTGCCCGCCAGTCAAACAAAAGCTTCGCAGAACACGACCAGATATGGCAATGAAGATCAAAGAGGAGGTTCAGAAACAGTGGGACGCTGGTTTCCTGGCTGTGACGAAGTATCCTTCATGGGTTGCCAACATCGTACCAGTGCCAAAGAAAGATGGCAAGGTTCGGATGTGCGTGGATTATAGAGATTTGAATAAAGCAAGCCCAAAAGACGATTTTCCACTTCCTCACATTGACGTGTTAGTTGATAATACTGCTCAATATTCTGTATTCTCCTTCATGGATGGCTTTTCAGGCTATAACCAAATTAAAATGGCGCCAGAGGATATGGAGAAGACTACTTTCATAACGCCGTGGGGAACATTTTGCTACAAAGTGATGCCCTTTGGTTTGAAAAATGCTGGGGCAACATATCAGCGTGCGATGACGACTCTTTTTCATGACATGATGCATAAAGAGATCGAAGTTTATGTTGACGATATGATTGCCAAATCCCAGACGGAGGAAGAGCATCTGGTGAATCTGTTGAAGTTGTTTAAAAGGCTTAGGAAGTTCAGGCTGAGGCTGAACCCTAATAAGTGCACCTTCGGGGTGAGATCGGGTAAACTGCTGGGGTTTATCGTAAGCGAAAGAGGAATAGAGGTCGATCCTGCTAAAATAAAAGCGATTCAAGAAATGCCGACGCCTAAAACAGAGAAAGAGGTGCGCGGGTTTTTAGGGAGATTGAACTACATTGCCCGGTTCATATCTCACCTAACAGCCACGTGTGAACCATTATTCAAGTTGTTGAAGAAAGATCAAGCTGTAACGTGGAACGATAATTGTCAAAAGGCGTTCGATAAAATAAAGAAGTACTTGCAGGAGCCTCCTATTTTGATACCCCCAGTGGCAGGTAGACCCTTGATAATGTATTTGACGGTTCTTGAGGGAAGCATGGGTTGTGTTCTCGGTCAACACGACGAGACAGGGAGAAAAGAGCATGCGATCTATTACTTGAGTAAGAAATTTACAGACTGTGAATCTCGATACTCAATGCTGGAGAAAACTTGTTGCGCGCTAGCCTGGGCCGCCAAGCGTTTGAGACAGTACATGCTGAATCATACAACCATGCTCATCTCGAAGATGGATCCTATTAAATATATATTCGAAAAGCAGGCGTTGTCAGGTAGAATTGCCCGTTGGCAGATGGTCTTGACTGAATATGACATTCAATACGTCTCGCAAAAGGCTATAAAGGGGAGTGTGCTGTCTGAGTATCTGGCGGAGCAGCCTATTGAAGAGTACCAATCGATGAGATTTGATTTTCCTGACGAGGATATCATGTACTTAAAGATGAAGGATTGTGAAGAGCCGTTACCAGACGAGGGACCAGAGTTGGGGTCCAAATGGCAGATGATATTTGATGGAGCTGTGAATGCTTACGGTAGCGGAATAGGGGCAATTATCACTACGCCACACGGGTCGCACATCCCGTTTACTGCCCGATTGACCTTTGCCGTTACCAACAATGAGGCCGAATACGAAGCTTGTATAATGGGGCTTGAAGAAGCCATTGATTTGCGAATCAAGCATCTAGACGTATACGGAGACTCAGCTCTAGTGGTGAATCAGATCAAAGGGGAATGGGAGACACGTCAGCCCAATTTGATACATTACATGAATTATGCAAGGAGATTGTTGCCTTTCTTCGACAAAGTTGAATTGCATCACGTGCTGCGGGCAGAAAATCAAATGGCTGACGCCCTTGCCACTTTGTCTTCCATGTACAAGGTCAACTTCTGGAACGAAGCTCCCCAAATTACTATCTCTCGGTTGGACAGGCCAGCTTATGTATTTGCTATTGATGAAGCGTCTGATGACAAACCGTGGTATTTTGATATCCTTAATTTCCTGAAGAATAAAGAGTATCCGGCTGGGGCGTCCAGTCAAGATCAGAAGACCCTCAGGAGATTAGCGGGTAATTTCTACTTGAATCCAGATGGCGTCTTATACAGAAGAAACCACGATTTGGTGTTGTTGCGTTGTGTAGACGAGAAAGAGGCAAAGCTTCTCATGGAGGAAATTCACGAAGGTGCCTTTGGTACGCATGCTGGTGGACATGCTATGACGAGAAAGCTGCTGAGGGCAGGTTATTTTTGGCTGACTATGGAAACTGATTGTTTCAAGTTCGCGAGGAAGTGCCACAAGTGCCAAATCTATGCTGATAAAATACACGTGCCTCCGAGTCCTCTAAACGTGATGTCATCTCCATGGCCATTCTCGATGTGGGGAATCGATATGATTGGAAAGATTGAGCCGACGGCTTCTAACGGGCATCGGTTCATCCTAGTAGCAATCGATTATTTCACCAAGTGGGTGGAAGCGGCGTCTTACGCAAATGTAACTAAGCAAGTGGTGGCTAGATTCATCAAGAGAGATATCATTTGCCGATATGGGATTCCCGAGCGGATAATCACGGATAATGGTTCAAATCTGAACAACAAAATGATGAAGGAGCTCTGTCAGAATTTCAAGATCGAACATCACAACTCCTCCCCTTACCGACCCAAGATGAATGGCGCTGTCGAAGCGGCCAATAAAAATATCAAGAAAATTGTCCAGAAAATGGTGGTGACTTATAAAGATTGGCATGAAATGCTACCTTTCGCTTTGCACGGTTATCGTACGACGGTACGCACATCAACCGGGGCAACTCCATTCTCGTTGGTATACGGAATGGAAGCGGTGTTACCATTGGAAGTTGAGATCCCTTCTCTGAGGGTATTGCGAGACGTGCAGCTGGACGAGGCAGAATGGGTAACGAATAGATTGAACCAACTGAGTTTGATGGATGAGAAGAGGCTAGCTTCTCTGGCATACGGTCGTTTGTACCAAAGACGAATGAAGAAAGCGTACGACAAGAAGATACTTCCGCGAAGCTTTCAGACGGGCGACCTTGTGCTGAAAAGGATTCTCCCGCCGCAAGCAGATCACAGGGGCAAGTGGACCCCCAACTACGAAGGGCCATACGTTGTCAGTAAGGTCTTTTCAGGAGGAGCTTTATTGTTGTCCACCATGGACGGAGAAGACTTTGTGTCACCTGTGAATTCGGACGCAGTTAAAAAATACTTTGCTTAAAATAGACCCGCTGGACAGAAAAAGAGAGTCCAGGCAAAAATGGGGCATCCTGGCGAACCAAAAACAGAATGAAAGGTTCGGGCAAAAGTTAGGGATAAAATTGAAAAATGTACACCCGCGAAGTTGAAAACCTACACTGGGCGGCTTCGGCAAAAAAGGGTATCCCGGTGAACTGAAAACCCGTAAAGGGCGGTTCACGCAAAAGTTAGGGATTTGAAAAGCAAATGACTGCGGTCCGAATTCAATGAGCATCTATGCGGGAGAATACATTTGAGGAGTCAGTTATCGGATACAATCTCTTCTGAAAAAATGGATACCGGGAAAGCATTAGAGTCGGATGAGTCATGGGAGGATCAGTTCGTGGTGTTCATCTGCATCCCGTTGCCGACATGTGTACAAAATTTAATTTGTCAAAATATTCATGCTTCTTGTGCATACTTATGTATTTGCTTTGCGTAGCTTCCTCTTTTCAGGAGTTACATCCCATGTACAAAAAACTCCGCCTATTCAGGGGCTCAATCAATGAAAATATGTTATTCAGTACTTGATGCTGGTTCTTTACGGTTTTGTGCATGATAAAACGCCTAAGTTTATTTGAAACTAGCATGAGTATAACATCACTGGCCCCTGCCAACAATTGTTAAAGCTTTGAATTAACTGAGTGTAACGTCACTAACCTGAATTGATTTGATTGCATAGGCTTGTCGTGTCTTGTTTGTGTTGTTGCAGGTTCCATAACCGTACGAGAAATATGATCAAAAGATTGCGATAACGAAAGACTTGATCCCCACGTAGGTCATGCATGTTCTTCCTGAAGAAGGATGGAATTCCCCAGCTAGCCGTAGCTTCCTCAAAGGGAGCAGAAAAGTTATTCGTCCTCAGCGGAGTTTGGCGATTCCAAGATCATGAGGCTGTATTCAGACAGGTTCATCTTTCCCCGCAGGGTCAGGCACTCTTCCCCGGGGAGTCAGTGGATTTTCCCCGAGAGAATCATCCCATCCCTAGCGGAATTCTCTTTGCAAGTGTTTTCATTCCTTCCAGTGGAACTCGAAGATTAAGACTCTCCCAAGCATAGTTGATGGTGGGTCCTGTCATTTATTTTGTCAGAGATACTGGTGATATCAGTTCACGTTCCAGCAGAAAGTCCGATCGAACTATGCACATCTGCTATTCCCCAGCAAAGTTATATTCCCCAGCAGGGGGTTACTTCAACAAGGCGTTTGGTTTGAGTTCCTAATTTCCCAGCTGAGTCGACTTCACTTTTCCAGCATTTATTTTGCTGGAATAATTCTGTAGCATCTGGCTATCCCCGGCGGAGTCGGCATTATATCTTTAGCATTTATTTTGCTGAAGCAGTTTCTGTATCTTAGCAGTTCAGGCAGAGAGAGTTCTTGCTCAAATGAACTACCAAACACTCAAGATCTCGGCATGAGATATTCAATGATAATGTCAGTTTCGGCAGTATTCCCCACAAAGTCTGCAGGATAAGTTTCTCTTTGTCCCCAAGCAGAGTTACTTATGTCCCCCGCCAGAGTCTTTGTTAAAGTTTCTCTAGTCCGATCAGCGGATTGTTTCCTGCAAAGTTGTTGTTACGTCAACATTAAGAGGGTTTCCATGAATCAGAATTTCAGAGGCCACCGCCGGTTATCAGAACAGGCGTCCGATAGTTTGGGTTCCAGACATCCCCAGTAGAGTTCATCTCAAAGTCGCTGTCACGTCAGTGCTAAGAAGTTTGTGGGTTGGGATCAGTGGAGAACTAAGTCCTGACGCGGACAATTTACTCCTGGATTGACGGGATTTCTTCAGAAGTGGGCGTCCTAACGTGGACAGGTTTATTTCCCTGGATTGGTGAGGTGTGTTAGTCCTATCGTGGGCAGATTCAGTTTCTCGAAATTAGTGGAATGGGAGGTCATGACGTTGACAAAAGCTGATTACTCTTTGTGTTGGTGTCCTGACGCGGACAGATCAGACCAGGATGTGGGTCCTTACGTGGACAAGTCTTATTTCCTCAGCGGGTCGAGGACGCCTGAGTCCTAACGTGGACGAATCAAGACGATATCGGTATCCTGACGTGGACAAATCAAAGAAATTGTTATTCCTAACATGGAGAAGTGGGTCCTAACGTGGACGATGTAGTCCTTACGCGGACGCATCAAAAGACAGTTTCCTTACGTGGAAATGACAGCATTCCTGACGTGGAAAGAGCGGAGTCCTTACGTGGACAGATTAAGTTGGCATTCCTTACGTGGAAAGATCAGGGTCCTTACGTGGACATATCAAGAGCATCCCTTATGTGGAAGAAAAATGGTTTCCTTACGTGGAAAGACGAGTTTATTCCTTACGTGGAAGGATGTAGTCCTTACGCGGACATATCAAAAGAGGTGATTCCTAACGTGGAAAGATTGAGTCCTTACGTGGACAGATTCAAGAAAAGTTGAGTCCTGACGTGGACAGGTTTAGAACCAGAATTGAATCCCTTACGTGGAGAGATTGGAGTCCTGACGCGGACATGTCAAGTGGTATTGGAGTCCTTACGTGGACAGATTGATATAGTTTTCCTTGTGTGGAAAGAAGATTGCTTCCTGACGTGGAAAGATGAAAGGGTTAGTCCTAACGTGGACAGATACAGAAGAAATAATTCCTAACGTGGACGGTGTTATTCCTAACGTGGACAAGTGTTACTCCTAACGTGGAAGAATGTTATTCCTAACGTGGACGATTCAGTTTATGGAAATGCAGACGAATTATCCCCAGCGGAGTTGCCGAGATTTTTCTGGGTTAACAGCAAATGGAGTCCTAACGTGGACAGGTTCTAGTTGAGAGTTCTTCGTATTGATGACCGACGGAGTCCTAACGTGGACAAGCAAGCAATCTGTTATGACAGAATCCTCTTCAGAATGATGAAGACAATCCCCAGTACAGTCGCACAAGATCAGTGGGTTACTGTAACAGTCAGATTCAGCTGATGAATGTCATTCCTCAAGCAGGAGCGCAGTTTATTTCTGCGGTTGGCAAATTTCTGGTTTCACTAGTATTCAACCGTCTTGTACCGCGAATGTCTGAAGGCTCCGGGCTCTTCACCCAATCGGGTCCAAGTCTCTTGAATAGGGGCAGCTGTTGCACCCTAAAATTTGCCCAACCTTATTCCTTAGTTTATGTTTCAATGTCATTAGCATTTGCATATAGAGTCATGTACATAGACTAATCACCTGCATAGCATGAGCATAGCAAGTCATTCAACAGGGGACCAATCATTATTCTCATCTCTAGAGGCCTATCAAGAGGTTATTATCCTAATTCCATCTCATTCAAGTCATCAGGAAAGAATTTGAAGGCAAAGAGCTCAGCAGATCAAGCCTTGAGTCCATCTCCTAGCTGAGGATATCTGAGGGTCAGCAAGAGGGTTGTGAGCTGTGACTTGAAGGCATGGAGAGTATCTAGCCATTATGAGAGACTTAGAAAGTAATTTGAAGAAGGAGACAAGTCATTGATGAGAGCACAAGAGCTACAGTTGAAGACAGTCAACTAGGGTTTCATCTGGGTCAACCCTAGGTCAACCCTAGGTCAATTGACTGATTTAGGGGGGCATTCAAGTCTATTGGAGAGATGTGGGGTCATCATTTGACATATGAAGAAGGATATGGAGATATGCCAAGGAGAATTCAAGAGAAATCAAGGAGAAGAGGAGTTTCTAAATTAGGGTTTCTGTGTAAAATCCCCTAGTTTAGGTCAAATTTCCAAGCAAGATAAGTCAAAATGCTAGCTTCAAATGGCTTCTTGGCCAACATGAAACTTGTAGAAGATCTCAAGACCTTTAATTTGAGTGGTGGAAGACATCAAGGAGATTTATAGAACTCAAGTTATGGTCCTTGCAAGTTACAGGTCATCTGAGGTATCTGAACTTTTGTCTGTGAAAGTGACTTGACTTCCAAGCTAGTTTTACCCCTCAAGGAGATTTCAAATGAATTCTTGGTCAACATAAGAATTGTTCCTCATTGTCTTAGCTTTCTATAATGGTATGGCATGCCCTCATATGATGTGTGTAACTCAACTTATGGTCTTGGCAAGCAAAGGGTATTTTGGGCATTTGTGAATTACAGGTCATTTTAACCTATGTCCAAAACTCACACAAGGAGGCCTCAAATGGAAAAACTTACAACATCAAACTTGCTCCAAATGGGATTTTAAGTCTATAAAGAAGGTCACAAATTGTTGGAAAATCTCATAACATGAAGTTGCATAATTGGTCAAAATGTGAACTAAAATGGCTTATAATTCAAAGAAATTCAAAGTGAAAAATGGTTTGGGAGATTTATGAGTCCAAATGGAGACTTCCAATATATGATTTTGAATGGAAAAGCAATTCTAAGAACAATGGTTCAAACACTTTTTTGAGTTTAGAAGGAAAAAAGAAAGTTATCTTTGGTTACTTGTAATTGAAGAAACATTTCAAAAATGGACCAAAGTTGGAAGGCAAGGGAATGTGCAAGATGGATCTAGAATGTTCATGTGAGCTCTATATAAGCATGAAATGAGGATTGATCAAGGGTTGGCTTCATTTTCACCAAGAATTTCACAAACTTTCTCATTCTTTCTCTTGGCAATTTCACTTCAAGCTCTCAAAATCTTCACCAATTATCATCAAAATCAACTTCATTCTATTGATTCATCATCATAGAGTAGAATTCAATCAAGAACAAGGTGGTTAGAATCCATTTTCGTGCACTTTCTTCAAGAACATCAAAACTGCAATTTCCATTGGATAGCACAATTCAAGTCAAGAATCATCAAGGTATTGCATACAGAATCAATCACTGAGTTAATTGATCAAGATCCAAGCCTTGGAAGCCTCAGATCCACGAGTTCCATAGCTGTTTTCAAGATTTCACACCAGGTGCGTTTTCATTCAAATTGCTTAATTCAGTTAGTTTAGCATGTTGTTGTTAGTTTAGACATGATGTAGGATGTTAGTAGAATAATTAGGATGAATTTGGAGTGGTTTGGTGATGATGATTAGCAGGTTGTAGAAACTGTTAGGGTTTGAAACTTGTAGTAGAATGCATCCTAAGCTTAGCTTGATAGATCAGAATGATGACCATTATGCATAGATTAGGTTAGTGTAAGTTTGATTGAGAATTGTTGTGATGCATCTCAGAGTAATTTCATGGTAACCAGAGTTTGTTGCGCACGGGTTTGTTGATGAGATGAGTTTCAAAGCAAACTGATGCCACAGGATTGTAGAGGGAGAGATGTAGAATGTTTTTCATGTTTATGGCGTGGCGTTTCATGGACTGGAGATGGAGAACTGAGAGCTTGAATGTTGCTCGTGCATGGCTGCCATGGGAGAGGGAAACCCTAACTCATTTGAACCAAGGAGGAAGATAAAATCTGGAGCGTTCAATGCGTGTTGGACCTTTGACTAAGAGGGAAATCCTAGGGCTAGCATTTAACTTCAGATTTGGAGGGAAGCGTTGGTGCCAAACGCACCGTTTCATTAATTGAAACGGGCGGGCCTGAGCGAGCGAGTGATATTCCCACCCCCAGATACCAAGCCCAAACCAGTTTGAACGTGTTTCCTTTTCTATTTTCACCCCCAGCTTGTTTTTTTTATTTTCTTCAATGCTGACTTAGTTCTGGGCTTAGTGACTTTCTATTCACACCCCTGTCTGTGTGGCCCATCCTGAATTGAACTAAGCGCGCCTACTAAATACACCCCTCTCCCATTTATTTCTTGCATTTTGTTTTTTATTTCTCTTAATTTTTTATGCATTTTCATTAATTCATAATAAATTCATAAAAAATCATTTTTAATCCATTCTTTTTACATCATTTTCTTTAGGATGTGTAGAAAATTATAGGAAAATAAAATTGCATTTTTATTTTTATTTCATATTTTTTCCATATTTTCTAAATAAATGTCATTTTAAATAGATTCATTTCATGCATGAATTTAGTAATTTTTGTTCTCCTAGATGATTTAATATTTTTTGTTCATTCTTTTTAGGGTGTTTAGATTAGACATTAAACTTGTAGATTCAATTTAGTTCCCATTTTTAGAAATTAATTTTAGGTGATTAATGTAGGCTTGAACAACTTGAACCAATTAGGGTTTTCTAGGTGATGACTTAGGAGAATCAATTCATTTCCCTTAGGGCTTAGGATTCAACTAGATTAGTTATGGGACTATAGGGGCTATGGGTAGCTACTAGATCCCTTAGAAAAGTCAGGATTCCCCTACTGCTATTAATACTGTCTGTATATCTGGTTGACTGGTGTGGTGTGCCCTCTGGGAATTATTGCTTGCTTGTTTGGGTATTGGGATTGTCTGGGGCCTTGGGAGAGCTGAAGACTTGTGAAGATGAAGACCATTGGAGATCCAGATGTTGAAGACCAACTGCCAGAGTTGAGGAGGAGGTTCTTGCTAGCAGCTGCTGAGGAGACTAGGGTTTAGGAGCTAGGCAGAGCTCTAGATTAGAAAGCTTGTTTCTCAAACATGGAATGTCTTATCTGCATCCATCCTTTCTCTATGATTCAAAGTCTCTTTCAAATATCCACCTCCTTCCTTTGGAAGGATCAGTGAATGTATTTGGAAGATAGAACTTTTGAGAGAAACCTGTCTGTATAATGTTAACAGTTAATGAGCCACCCTTGGTAGGCAATTTACTGTTTAACATTCCTCTCCTCTTGTTGATTGATGTTCATCCCTGAAGATTGGAGACCTGAAGAAAAGCCATTGCAGATGGAAGATAGATGATCAAAGCCCTTATCTGAAGGCCATGAAGAGGGAGATTGATGCTTGTTGAAGCCTGTAGCTGAATGGAGATTACTTGAAGTCAGATGTTGATTCAGAGCTGCTGAAGCTGTTGTTTCTTTTGCTGTATTTCATGTGCTGATGTATTGATTGGTTTTCTGAGCTGTATTGTTTGTTGTTTACCCTGCTGGGTTGAAAGTGAAGTCTGTTCACTTTTGCCTATTGTTTTCTAGGTTCGAGGTTGAGTGGGACTCCCTTGCCTCGCTTGTGCTGTTGCATCCATGCATTTTACCGCTGTATATATCTGTTATTGTTTCTGTTTCTGCCTATCCCGTAGGATCTCTGTTTCTCTCTGTGCAAGAGAGGAGCATGATAGACACTAGGTCTTAACCCATGCATGATAACATTAGGTTAGCTCGTTTCCCTTCGCAACCATAGGTTAGAGTTCTATCTCTTCTTCCTCAAAAACAAACAGAAAATACAATAAAATTTCAAACACAATAAAAGACACTTCTTCCGTAAAAGAATGTAAACTCATCAAAACGTCATTTTTGTCCGCTGGGACTGTTAATCAGAAAACCCTTTTTCAGAAGGAATAAAATCAATCAAGGCAGACTTGTGTCGTACGTGGCCCGAACTACGTTTGCTCTGATCTTCCATGCTGTGTGGAAGTACGTAGGCATAGGATGCGATATCCTAGCGAGCAACCTTCCCCTCCTTTCCCGTAGGTAGGCGAACTACGTTGACTCTGATTTCTCGTTCCAGACGGGAATACGTAGGCATAAAGTGCGATACTTTGCCGAGTCATTTTTATTTTCAGTTTTATTTTCTTTTTAACCCCTGACCTATAGTTTAGATAGAATAATAATCCATACCCGAAAACAAGCGTGGATCCCGTCGAGTACGACGGACGTGAGGGGTGCTAATACCTTCCCCTTGCGTAACCGACTCCCGAATCCAGGTTTTGGTTGCGACGACCATACCTTTCCCGTGTTGTGCGAGGTTTACTCTGAGCGTTTCCTTTCCCTCCCGTGGGATAAATAACGCACGGTGGCGACTCTTCTGTTCAGCCGGCGCCGATTTTCGCAGTAGCGACACCTACATATCCTTACGGGAGTGGAATCCGAGTATTTTGTAGTTCCCCTAAAGGGTATGAGGAGTTCTTTGACTGTGGTCAAAGTTCCTACGGGTTTAGGCTAGTTGATTTATTAATTTTAGGAGAAGAGATGCGTTATCATTTTAAGGGAGATTTAACCGCCACAAGTTGTAGGAATGTAGTCTTTGCATCATCTTAAGAGAAAGGCTCAAGAACTCGGATAGGGATCGACGAGGTACGCCTCTATCTATCTTAAGGCAAAGTTCCTACGAGTTGATTGTATTGTTGTGGGGTGGAGATTCTATCTCGCTTAAGATGATTAACATCTATTCTCTATTGTGTTTGAATATTTGGATTGAGTTGTATTTGTTTGTTTCTATGTCGTAAAGGATAACGGTCCTTCCTATAGGGTAGGATCTATTCTAGGGATCAACTTGAATGGGATCAAGGATCATGGGGATTATGATGCAAATGATATGCACTACACACAATTGTTGAATCATTTGTAGGTTTTTCCTTTGGACGGACAATGCAATAATAATAAATGACGATAATGTAAATTGCTTGTAAATAAATTGCGGAAATAAAATCATACACGTACGCATGAAAGCGATGAAGTGTGTGAGAGTGAATGTGTCGTGAATGTGAATGTGCACGATTGGGTTGTATTTTACGCTGTTGATTGATTTTAATCGAATTGATTTTAAGGGGAATGTCGAGTTAATTTTATTAGCCGAGAGATTGATTTTAAAAGGGATGAATTAGATTAGGCGAATCGAATTTTATAAAAAAAGTTGTATTATTTTATTTTATTAAAAAGGTACCCTTATTTTAGCAAGGTTAATTTAGGAATAAAGACTTATTAGTTTTGTTTCAGAGTAGATTATAAATTAATTGGATTTAAATAAGTTTTAAAAAGGGTTTTATCATTATAAAATAAGTATAAGTTAAATAAAATTATGAAGTAGATTAAATGGTTTTGTTATTTTAAATTAAAAAAAAGTTATTCTAATTATATGGAAATGATTTATTTTATGGAGTGTATAATTACATGAAGGTTAATTTAATTGAGAAAATATTTTACTAGCAAAGAAAGGTTTTGGTTAGATTTCTTAAAAAACTTATATTGTTGTAATTTTGGTTTATAAATTAAATTATAAAAGGTTGTTTGTTTTAAAAGTTATTATTTATGATTTTTTAGTGATATTAGCTTAGATTAGAAGTGGTTTAAATCTGAATAAACAAAATTGGTTCTTATAAAATAAGAGGTTTTTATTAAATTGAGTTGAAAAGATTAAGTTTTAGATTTTAAATAAATAATAATTACTATTAAAATAGTAAACAAAATACAATTTTAAGTTATAAAGATTTTAAATAAATAACAGTTAAATTAGTAGATTTTTTTTTATTATAAAAAAAAGGGGTTAATTAAATTTAAAAAAAAGTTGATTATAAATCTGTTTTAATTACTTATTAGCAAAAAGGTTAATTAATAGTTGAATTAATTAAAAAACCTAACGATTAAATTAAAAAAAACAATTAACGGTTGTTAATGAGTAGTTATCGAGATTAAATGGAGGGATTAAGGGTTAAACGCGGTGATTAGGTGAGTATGGAGTGTGTGGAGTGTGAAGAGTGTGTGCAGGATTAACAAATTACAACGGAAAAGGAAAAAAAGTAAAAATGAAAACCCTAAATCCTTTCCCCCCCCCCCAAAATCGATTCCCCTTTCGTTCATCTTTCTCTCCGCCTCACTTTCGTTTCGATCGCGTCTCTCCTCTCCGTGTCCTTTCTCGCGGCTTGCGTCTTGTCTTCATCTCATCATTCTTGCTACACAAAACAAAACCAGTCAAAAACCAAATGCATCACTATGACAGAGAAGAGTTACCTACGCTCGTGAGCGAATTTGAGATGTTGACTCCGTGCGGTCGCTCTTCGTGGTGGCGTTGATGGTGATCTGCGGTGACCGGAGATGATTTCGCGAGCTGAAAAGATAAGTTTCCTTCGTTCAATTTCTTGGATTACGAGTTCAAGGTTTTCACGGTAGTTCTAGGGTTTTTTCGGTAGGTCTCGATTTCGTATGATAGGTTTTTTTTATCGATGATTTCCTCCTCTTCTCATTCATCTTATATAGGCCTTTTGAGAATTATTTGCTGGAAATCTGATTTAAAACGTTTTGAAGGTTTGATTGTACATTCCGTTTTGGTATGGACAAACTTGGAAACTTTCCTTTCTCGCTTCAACGAAAATCCAATCTCTGATTTGGGCGTATCAATTTCGTTAAATGTTCAAAGTTTTGGGTTTGGATATTCTTCGAATCTTTTCATACACAGATATATTCCTCTGGATTTGCTAATTTTGATTTTGCGTTTTGTAGGTGCGAGTAGCAATTGAACTTGGGCCAAGGAAAAATGCGGTCCAGGTGCGGGTAGCGGTTCCTCTCCCCTTTGGCTTCAGCATTCTCAACTTCATCTTTCGCAGAAACTAGCCGATTGCAAGGAGGCTTGATTTCACGCTCAACTCTGCTGGGCTCAAAACTGCTGATTGCTTCATCTGCATTCTCAAAGGACAACGAAGGAAGTTGTGTTCTCCGTACGCTCTTCTGGGTTAGCACACGGAACCTATGTTTCTTCTCTGCAAGCCTAAAATGTGATTTTTGCTCCTCAAATGCGGTAGTTTGTCTGAGGGGTAGAGTCATATGTTTCATATTAGAAGAGCTAAAAGTCTGGCTCAGCGGCAAAGTACTAAGTTTCAAGCAGCCGCATAAATCTAGAGTTATAAGGGAAATCATGGTGTGAATGCTATAGGGTATCCAGCAAGAATTGTGCAATCCCTCAAACTTAAGAATATAAGCTTTGACAGAGCCCCTGATAGACTCAAGAACATTGGACAAACTTGTACAACCATCCATATCAAGGTGCTCAAGATTTGATGCCCCAGTAAAATCTAGCGCGTTCTCAAGTTTTGTGCGACTACAGAGGCGCAGAACTCTGAGAGATCATACTCTTGATACGCTGGAATAGGTTTGCGCATTCTGTAAAATTTATTTGCTCAAGGATTGGGATCCCTTTACAATATCTTCTGTTATAATCTATCTTTAATTGTCTGTTAGTCCAAAGTAGAATCCAAACCAAACTATTTGTAATTTATTCTCAGTTGAATGCGTAATTTGGTTTCTCGGTTGGCTGAGTTACTAAACCTGTGTTCTCTTGTGTATTGTGCAGGTATTTCAGGGACTGAGGTTGTTGTTATGTTCAAATAAAACATGGCCATAGAGAAACTGGTTGTAAGCGGTTTTGGAGAATGTTGGCGGTGGGGGCAAACATTGTGATAAAATGAATCCTCTCTGTTGAATAGCTCGTGTTTGGGGCATGATACATCTGCACAAGATGGTCTCCATTCAGTAAACTGTCACTAGTTCCGGTAAGGCTTAGTATAGACATTGTTTTTTTTGAGTTAGAGAAAAGACCAACTCAGCTTTCACTTTATCATGTCTACTGTCATGCAGGCCAGCATTGGAAGATGCTAACTCTCTGAAGCTTCTTCAGCATCTTCAGCAGCAGGTTTAGATCAGTTTCAACAAATATTCCTCTTTGTATGCTGAAGTTCCCATCTGATTGAATTCATAACAAACTTTAATTGCTGACTTGACAAGTACGGTGGTGCAGGAAACCAGTGAGTAGCTATGGCACAGAGCAGAGAGAAAAACTTAAGCCGATGCTCTGGGTAATCTTCGAATTTTGTAATCATTCTAGTGTTACCTTAAATCTACAACTTGTTATAGCATTAGCCACTAAGTCCATAATATCAACAATACTGACTGTGTTTGAGTTTCTCCTTGTATAATCTTCTCTGAACACTGCTGCTGATCTTGACAGGTTTTGTCGTGTTGCCGTGATTAGTTGACGACTGATGGATCTTTCGTTTCTAGAACAGAACTGTGACTTGCTGCTGTGAAGATCTTCACTCATTTCAGGAATTTGAACTTCACAATATAGTATTTCAGACTTTGACTTATACAGTATAATAACGTTGGACAGATTTCCTTTCCAATTTCAAAATTGTTTCTTTTATGTAGACTTGCTTATAACTGCTGTGGGGTTCTTATCTGTTGCTTCATGCTATCCGATGGATGCTGTGCAGAAATTTCCGGCTAGATCATAGTAGCGGCTGCCATTGTCTGGTACTGTGAAGCCATTGTGGGTGCCATAGGCTGAGAGTAGTATATTTGAGCATGTGCAGGATCAGCAAACTCATAAGCATAATTGGCAGATGCAGCAGAATTAGGGGCCATGGATTTTACAGTGGATAAGAGATCCTTATAGAAAGATGAATTTGTAGCCAATGCAACAAGAGCAACCTCATAAGCAGTATCACATTTTTATCCAAGAAGTCGAACTTGTCTTGTTGGTGGGGGAGACGCACATAGTCATAGTCAAGCTGTAAATGACCCAATTCTGACGTTTCCGTTATTATCCGTCTTGTATGCCTTGTAAAAAAAATGCAATCCCTTGTATTATAAATACTTGTATAATTGTAAAAAAAACTTGATTCGGCGTTTCATAATAGTAAATGACTCCTGGTGCGGTTGTTGTTATATCACATCCATTATGTACATAGAATAGAAGGGGAAAGCCCGCTGTAAAATTGTTGAGTAGATTATGAATATGGAAGCCTATGCACACATATTGAATCACAATTCTGCAACTGAATAATCTTTTGTGTCTCCTTTTTGAAAGATGATATTGGACTTGACTTGTGCTTAAAATTCTTATATATAAACCAAACAAATCTCCCACTTAGTCATCTTAAAAGCTTCTGAAATGAATAAAGGTCTTGTGTTTAAAATTTGATGACATCAATGCGAAAGTCTTTTGTCCACCCTTAACCTGATATACACGATTCATAGGTTTTTAAATAGCGAAGTTTAAATTTCCCTTCAAGGCTAAAAGGAGGGAATTTGCACATCTCAATCTTTCAAAAGTAACAGGCTTTGAGGGAAGATGCTGAAAGGGGTTACTGACACCCTCGTACTCATGAATTCTAGAACAAATGAATCCTGCTTAAGTTCTTCTAATGAATTTATAAGTCAGAGTGAACCGTGTCCTTGCAATTGAGGATGAATGCTATCTGTAATACCCCAAATTTTACCCTCATATTTAGTCAGTCATTTCGCATATCATTTCATATGTACATTTGCTAACCACTAACAAGTTATAGAGGTGTTTGTTTTGCAGATTTGGTCCCAGGGGTATTTTGGTCATTTTACGCAAATTCTACCAATTCCTTGAAGACGGGCTATTAAAATTCTGAGGCGTTTGATACGTTATTGTTTTGAGGCATTTATCTATCACCAGGTCTGATCGTATCAAGGTGCCAATTTGACGTGGTCGATATTAAAGTTTGCCGAGCACAACTGGATTTAAGATCCATTCCAAAGCGCTTCCGTTTCTGTTATTAAGGTGCAGTCGTAATTGGGTGTTATTGGATTGTGGCTCTTGGCATTTGGTCAGTGGAATTTAATTACGAGTAGTGTTGTTGT
This sequence comes from Lathyrus sativus, assembly GCA_963859935.3. Lineage (NCBI taxonomy): Eukaryota > Viridiplantae > Streptophyta > Magnoliopsida > Fabales > Fabaceae > Lathyrus > Lathyrus sativus. The sequence goes on along the minus strand of OZ012741.1, from coordinate 137,595,831 downwards.
TGATGCTGAAACTGTTGTGATTATGGTGCACATCCGTGTTTGGTTATGAAATGGTTGGTTAGCATTTAAATGGGATTTTAATCAGATGATGAGGTTAGAATTACAAATGAGACGAGTGCACAAGTAAGAATATCACTTGGGAGTGTTTATGTTTTATGACTATGTTAATGAATTTAAATACTTGTGGATTTATTCACAAATGTTTATATTTTTTTAACTAAGAATAAAATATAAATGAACTCAGATTTTGGGAATTTTATTTCATAAAAGAATCTCATCATACAAGAAATGGAGATTGCTTCACATTTTATACGTACTGTTACAAGGAATTACATTAAAGTTCTAAGTCCTAAGGAATTACATTAAAGTATCTATCCTAAATCCTAAGAACATCTAAGTGTCTTCATGTTGTCTTTGAGCTCCTCCACGAATCCTCGACTAACCTGCACATCAAAAAGAAAACAAACAGTATAGAAAAATGTTAGAAGATGTTTTTGACACTCTCAGAACAATGTCATCATCGAGTGCCGGGAGGGGCACAACCGAAGCTGCATCCTACCCTCCGTTACCGATCCGCGCCGTGGGCATCAGATCAGGTAACACCTGTTCTTATCGGTACGGGACATCCGAGAGATAGAAGTAATAAAAGAAGCGGGACTGATTTGTTTTGCCGCGATTGGATTTCTAAACTGATACGAGAATAAGGCAACATAGGCAAGTTCTGACTCAAACCCGGATGCCGGCAGGTCTGAGTCCCTTTGGCTTCAAAACTTCCACACCTGAAAATCCACAAACACATCAGGTTCAGCATTCAAAACTCAAAACGATTCATAAGTTGCCATAGGCATCAAACTGCAGCAATCCTGAACAAGGCAGAGAAACAAAACCAAACAGCATCACACGCTGCATCAAAGCCCTCGCAAGAGAGCAGGTCAGTTCACATCAGTTCCAAACCATATAGTTGAGTTCATGGAAAGTCAAGTTCAAACAGGACAAGAGAATTGAAATGCAAGCCAAAGCTGCATCAATTCCAAACAAACTGCATCAAAACAATATTTCAGAAGGCAAATTCATACGCAAAAGGCCATCAGAAAACATCCTGTAAATCATGCCCAACAGGATCCAAAGAAAAAGGTAACAGCATGTTAATACAAAGAAAGCAAGTTCAAATAGAGCAAGAAGAATGAAGTATCCACACAAAACTGTATCAAGCTGCATAAAACATACCAAAGGTTGTCAGTTAGGGGGCAAGCTTCACCCGATACGGATGGCAAGTCACAAAAAATGGACACCAAGTTGCAGCTCAAAGCATAGCGCAGAATGGGGCTCAGTAATGAGCATCATTGCCCCAATAAGTACACAAACACATGGCTCGGTTAATCAAACACCATAGCTCAAATCATCATCGCCCAAACTCACTATCGCGTAAGTGTATCGAGGCAACATTAAGCGACATTTGAATTCATAGTTGGATACAATTGCCCAAAATATCAGCTCTGAAACACAAGAATCAAATATCATCAGCAGTTAAAACAACTCAAATGGAATAAGTAAGCGAAGATCATCAGAGGCAATCGTAGCATCATCAAAGAGTATCAGTTGTCACGGCTCAGATGAACATCATCGCCGTAGACCTTTCCCGGCAATTTTGACTCAACCAAAGCTTCAATATCAAGCCCTCTCTGAAAGAAGAAGAGGAAGAGAATCTGAGCTGCATCAAAGAAACAAACCAATCAAAAAACGAATCAGTTCGAGATCAAAAATATCAAACAGAGATAAGAATCCATCAAGGAGTCCTGTGAATCAAAATCAAACATCAATCAATCCAATCTGAAGGCAAACCATATCAGAAAAATAATAGAAAGATTCTGATTTGATAAATCGAATAGGATCAGAAGAATCGTATCAGCTGAGAATCAGAAAATCCCAATCAAATCCTAAAAGAGGAAACAGGATTCAATCATGTATCAGATGGATCCAAACCGTGTCAGGAAATATCCCTATTGGAACTCATTTTGAATCAATCAAACGAATCAGTATCAGATTCATACCAGAAAAATGGATTTCAATCTCACCAAACCCCCAATCAGGATTCCAAGAGAAGAAACGAGATCCCAATCGTATCAGAAAGCATCCTATTGGAACTCAATCTGGAAAAACCAAATGAAATCAAATCAAATCGAATCATCAAATTTAATCTCAGAAAAATAGTACAAATCCACACGGATTAAAGGCCCGGAAGTTAGTTATAAAAGGGAGGATACAACCTGATGGAAAGGGGATCGGAGAAACCCTAATGAAGAACACCCAAATCGCGTACAAACCCTAGCGAAGGAAGGAGATCGCGAAAACCCTAGGCGGCCGAGACTCAGAAGGACAGGAGCCTTCATCATCGTCTCCGTCATCGACGAACAAACCTCCTAGAACCACGAACGAAACACCGGAGGGAGAGATCACCTTCGCCGTTTAAACGGCGGGCAATCGACTCCGCAGCCTCAGCTTCAACATCATCGGCTAAAACGTATGTAAATCACCGTGCGTTATCTCACATACTCTTATCGTTCATATTTTGTTTCAGGAAAAGAGGTGATCACGGCGCGAGGAAGAAAGACGAGAGAGGAAGATGAAGAACAACGGCGCCGCGAGGATAAGTCTGGGTTTGGAAACCCTAAAGGACACTTCCCCTCATGACTAACAAATGGGTTGGGTCCGGGTGTGATGACCGGCCCAACCCCCCTCCCTTTTTTATTTATTTTACTTTTTATGCTGTTTTGTTTTTATTTTGTTTTATGATTTTTTTTAAAAACCATTTTTAACATTTTAATATTATAAAATCATGTTTAAAATATAACATTTTAATTTTATAATAAAAAAACAACAAGTCCTTTTTTTAAAAAATATAAATATTAAGAATAAATTGAAACTTTTTTTATAAAATTAAAACTTTTGTAAATATAAAAATAAAACCTTTTTTTAAAAATTTCTTTTGTAAGCTAACTTTAAATTATTAAATTTTAAATAAAACAATCATAAAGTCTCAGTTTACATCTTCTCGTAACTCATTGCTGCCTAACTCTGCCTACTAACGGGTGTTCATTGTTTGCAGTTCATATTTATTACTATTGTGTTGATTTTCATTTAAAGTTTCCTTTATACTTGTATCTGTTTCTCAATTGTAACCTCGCGAACCTAATAATCGCGTTTACTTTTCGCATTTAAATTTCTGCTGATGTATGATTTAAATTTCTGTTGATGTATTGCTATTACTTCTGTCACACTACGCACATCCGAAGGATAGGTCTAGCTTTTGGCCGCCGTGTCAATAGTCCTCAATTTCAAATCCTCAAAACTACAAACTCTTACAAACCTTAATTTTCACAAATGTCTCGCCGCAGGCAAAATTACAACTTTACCCCTAACATTAGGTCAAAGAGCCGCCGCGCTCATTTTAGGGTTTCCCGCCGCGGAATCCCTAACCTAATTTAACCCTAATTACAACTTAACAATTTACAACGTAGATATTGGAGTTTCTACACTCCACGTAAGCGTGTCCTTAAGACATGTTTATTCCCATTGAAACCTTGGCCACAGTCAAGAAGTCTCTAACCTCCCTTTTGAGGGGAACTACGATTACTCTGATTCCACTCCCGTAAGGATACGTAGGCACAAGATGCGATGTCTTGCCGAGTAAACTTAGAACTAACCCCTTAGGTCTCTTTTCTCACTTTTAATCCTTTGTACATATACCTTAAGCAAATAAATAAAGCAAATAGTAAACATTTGAACAAAAGGTTCCTGTAGAGTACTACAGAAGTTTAGGGTGCTAATACCTTCCCTAAATTTAACCAACCCCCGAACCCTAGATCTTTCCCCGCATTGTGTTTACGATGCAAAATAGGTTTTCCCTCTTTTGACCTTTTCCTTCGGATAAATCAAAGAGCGGTTGTGAATTGAATTGCGATTCAAACTCATTAATAGTTTGTGATCCTATTTCCACCGCAACACTATCTATATTCGGAAATACTACAAGCTGCACAAGTTGATTAGCCGTAAAACATAAATATTAAATCAAACGTTAAACAACGAGGAGAACGAAAATAGGTGGGATCTTACAGTCAAAAAATAGGGTGCGACAATCCCGAACTACGTTCGCTATGATCTCTCATGCCTGTTGAGAGTATGTAGGCACAAGACACGATGTCTTGGCGAGCAACCCTTCCCCCATCACCCGTAGTTAGCCGAACTACAATGACTCTGACTTTCCCATTGCACGAGGGAATACGTAGTAGGCCCAGAGCTGCGATGCTCTGTCGAGTCCTTTTTCTTTTCTTTTAACCTAGACCATTAGCTAGATAGATAAACAACCCTTTAGATAAACAAACAAGCGTGGATCCCGTTGAGTACAACGAACGTGAGGGGTGCTAATACCTTCCCCTTGCGTAACCGACTTCCGAATCCAGAGATTTGGTTGCGATGATCAATCTTATCCCTTTTCTCTAGGTTTTTCCTGATCGTTTCCTTTCCCTCCTTTGGGATAAATAACGATAGGTGGCGACTCTTTTGTCTTTGCCGGCACCTTTTTCCGCAGTAGCGAGAGCTGGCGACTCTGCTGGGGACATATAGCTGCTGGGGAATTTTCCCATCCTCTATGTTGGGACCGTTTCCCATCCCCTACGCGAGTCAATCCTAGCGCTTGTTTGGTTATCTTTTTGGGTTTTGTACATACTTGTTATACTTTAGCTTTACTTTCCCGCATTTTATTTTCACCATTATATTATCATTATTGTGGCTGTTGGGGGGGGGGGGGGATTGATTCTGATGAGTGAAAAGCCAGACCCAGGCTTGAGAGAAAACATAGCATTAGTTGTGGAGATTAGTGGAGGACCTGTTTGCTTAGCAAACACCAGTTCCCATGAAATTCACGCTCAGACGAGATTCTCTTTGATGACTTCTTTTCTGGTCCTTAGGATTGGAATTGATCTTGGATCTGAGGATTGTCGACTCTGGGGACCGATCATTTGTGACTCAGCTAAGTGAGGCATCTTCAGGGGGTGATGATGTCAAACCATAAATGGTGAACCTATCATCATCTCTTGAAAGTCTGTGACACTGAGGAACGCATAGGATGTTGTACCTTTATCAGTGGATTAGGTCCATACCTGTGAGCGGGGCTGGGGTTATGCAGGAAACCTTTACCTTCAGATTACCTAGTTTTCTCTATAGTTTGAATCCGATTTATTGGCAACAGAGGGTTCTATCGTCAGAATTGTGCTATGTTCTTATTGAAGTAGAATCTTGGTCCTTCTCACTCAACAGCACAACAATCTTGATCCCTTGTTGCATCTTTGCATTTGCATTTGCATCATCCTATCATATTTGCATTTTGACACACGTGTTCTGGTATTTCCAAAGATCTTAACTTCGAGACTCGCTGTTGAGCATTAAACCTTTTCCTTGTGGTTCGTCTGTGTAAAATATGAATCAAAGCAAACAGGTTCCTTGGAAATACTCAAACATGACATTCGCATTTCATTTGCATCACAGGTGTTCGAGGCCGGGTTGCATTATCCTGATCCGGTTTTCTCTTCAGAATTTCAGACATCAAGAAGCTAGACATGGAACAGGTTCAAGCAGAGCTGAGAGAGGTTCGAGGCCAGTTAGGGCAGTTCGTGGTGGACATGCAAGCACTACGTCTGGATCAGGAGATGCTTAGAGAGGAGAACCGGCAGTTGAAAACTCAGGTGGGTTTGATTATGGAAGTGATAAGAAAGGTGCTCAGAAAAGAAGATGATCATGTGCCTGAGGCTGTAGCAAAGATGTTTGTTCCACTTTTGTCTATGGAACCTATACCAGAGCGTAATGTATGTCAGAGATCTTCTGCACAAATGAGGGCTCAAGACTCTTCCCATCAGCAGCTACGTCATGTCTCCCAGGATGGTCCCAGGGTTAAAAAGTATGCTAAAAAACCGAGGCAGGCTGCTAGAATCTTTGATCAGATACCCATGACCTATGTTTAACTGTTGCAACTATTGCTCCAGCTTCATTTGGTTGAGCTCCGAACCCTGTCTCCGCTTACTGGGACCCCACCACCAGGCTATAATGCAAGTTCCCATTGTGATTTCCACTCTAGGGCACCGGGGCATAACATTGAGAACTGTAAAGCTTTTAAGCACCAGGTCCAGGATGTAATTGACTCAAAGACAATTGAATTCACGCCGGGCGGCGTAAGCATACCAGGAAGTGTTGGTCCATGCATTACGAAAGAGGTGGATACTCCTGCTCCCTCACCTCGAGCTGCATCGGATCAAAAGTATATGTTGCAATCTACAATTTCCGAATCCCCGTGCCCGCAGTTGTTGTCGTTGCCTGGGTCGAGCCTAAGGATGAAAGTGCCTAAACAAAAGGAGTCCCTAATATCTGAGACTAATCCTCCCGACGTTTCAATTGGTCAGGGACAACAATCTCCAAGGTCAACACGTCAAAGCCAACAATCATATCGCCATCAACAGGGACGACATGCCAAGTAAAGACCAAGGAAGCCAGAAAGGCATTTTACTCAAATGTCGGTGTCGTACAGTCGGCTATTGCCAGATCTAATCCAAGCTAGGCTGATAGCGCCATAGAAAATTTGTCCAGTGGTCCCTCTGTATCCGCCAGGTTTTGATGTCAACGCCCGCTGTGAGTACCATGCTGGGGCACAGGGGCATTCGACTGAAGACTGTAAAGTGCTCGGGAGCAAGATTCGGGCCCTGCTAGGTTCTGGTATGATCTCCTTTGCACGTCGGGGAATCCAGATTAATGATCTTCCCTCATCCAGTCGTGGGGACTCAACAATCCAAGTTGTGGAAGAATTCACTGGAAGCAGATCAGAGGAGTATCAGACTACTTCCGCAAAACAATTCTAAAGATGGCTGATTCGCCAACAAGTCAAAACACAAGAAGCCCAGTTCCTAGAAGCTAGCAATCTGGATTTTATCATGTCATTTCTTTACATTTGTAGTTTCTTTCTTGTCTATATGCAAATTTCGTTTGTAAAACTTGTTGTTTTCAATTGATATTGATAATGAAATAAATATGCATGTTTTGAATTAATCCATTCGTGTTCACTCTATTGCTTTTCATTTATTTCAAACGCTGGTTTAAGCGGAGTCCGGGGAGGATGACTAAATCGAAAGACGTGTAAGCTTCCGATTGTATGCTTTTGAATAAAAACCTGTTGATGATGTACATGCATTATTTCAAATCCACAAACACCGGAGATATAGGGAAGATAATACCTTGGCAACCCCTTCGAGGCAATTAGTAGGAGTTTCTTTCTGAAAATGAAAAACCCTCAATCTTAACTCGGGGCAGGGTAGGTGTCAGCTAATTTGACCAAGCGTTCAAATCGAAAAAGGAGTGTTCCCGTTCGAGGATATATCACACCTGTATAGGTCGTACCTAAAAAACCACAATGGTCAAACCTTGCCGATAAGGAGTGAAGCAGTCATAATCTCTTTTCCAACAAGTCAGACGAGCCGATGTCACACGATTTGTTCAAAAAAAAAAGAGAGAAAGAAAAAAAGAAGAAGAAAGAAAACTCTGCTAAGTTGAATCTTGAAAACAAGCGACTTAGGCAAAAATTAGGGCACCCCGCTGGACTTCAAAATCGAGAAAAACTCAAAAGAGTTAGTCCAGGCAAAAATTAGGGGAAAGACGAAGAAACGAAAAGCAAAAAGGATTACAAAAGAAAAATCCTCGAAAAGCAAATTGTGTGACTCCAGGCACCAAAGACGAAAAGTGAGTGACTATCACTCCGAAAATGTGTGGTTTCCCGAATTGTCATTCCTGTCGTTCAACCTTTGAAAGGTAAACGCTAAGGTCGAACTAGCTGAACGTAGGATTGGAGAACATCAAGGAGAACAGGTGGATTAAAATGAATTTTGAGCCTTATATCTTTCCCTATTAACCGTGAACCTGACCACGTTACAACCTTTAAAAAGTCCTAATTAGAATAGGTTTGTTTCGAAAACATACTTCGGTAAAGATCGCATCGAAACTGACTCCTAGAAAGGATTCCCCTTACAGCGTTGTATTAATGTTGACATGTTGATGAATGATTCATACATTTTATGTCACAAAATTTTTGTCTAGTGAACAAAATTTGATTTCAAAATTGTCATATGCATTGCATTTAATATATCTTTTATGTAGAACAATTTGTTTTACTGGCGAGTAAGCGCTCGACAGCGGGAAAGTTTCCACAATGAAAGTTTGATCAGGATAAAAGGCAGAACGCCTGAATACTCTGGTGAACCAGGGCAAGCTATATCAGATGATCACAACATGAGAGTCATCCATCCAAAAGTCAGTAATCAGGGGCAATCAAGTTGAGATTCGGTGAATCTCTCGCAGCCAAAGGGTACGGCTCCCCAAATCTGCCAATGAGGGGCAAAGTCATGACAAGGCTGGGGCAGGCCATCCCGAGAGCACCGAAGCTATTCTTATCCTAAAGACGATTAACGTGAAGCACCTCTGTGAGGTTTAAAATGCTGAGATCGTTCATATCAAACCGCCATAGTACAGAAGATTTCCGGTTTTCTTTCGAGAGGATGTTACGAAGTTCCCACAGGCTAGGGCAAAATCAAAGATGAAGGAATTGTTCCTCTCCATATCTGCAAAGTTTATCAAAAGTTGTTACAGATTCTGGGGCAAGCCATCTCGAGTTCGTTTCATGGCAAAATTTCTTTGTTCAGGATAAAATGTCCTAGAGATCATTGTCGCAAGGTCATTACTCCTGAAGCATCAGACAGAAGTGTTCTAAGCATACTCCTCAGCAGATTCAGTTGTGTTTCCCCATGGAGTCTGAACTTTGGACTGTGAGCATTGAGTTGTCGCCCCAAGCAGAGACAAGCTATTCCCAACCAGAGTTCATTCACCGGCAATTGGTGTTTGCATCTCATACTCCTAGTAGAGTTATGTGCAAGATAGCAGGAACAGTCAGGTATGTACCCTTTGTCCCCGACAGTTGGTCGGTACACAGCCAATCCCCACAGATTGCAGGTATATGCTTACTCCCCAGCAAGTCGAGATCAGGGTTCCTTCCACCCGGCAGGTGTGGTATTTTTCCCAGCAGTGAATTAACACGTGGTTTTCTCCAGTAGATTGTCTGTAGTTCGGACCAAGGGCTCCAGCAGAGTTGGTTTCCTCGCAGAGTCGTATCCTTCCCGGCAAGTAAGATCAATTCCAGCGTCTGGTTGTCTATCCTCGGCCGAATTTACAGCCCCCGAGAGAGCCATATCTCGGAAGGCCAGTCGTGGTATTGTTTCTCTTCAGTAGGTGAGAGTGGTTGTTTGGCAAGTTGTTTTGTCTCTGTTGGATTCGTCTATGTCCCCAGAAAAGTTCCTATTCTGGAAAGCCATTCATGGAATGTTCTCCAGCTGAATTAGCCGGTCAAGTTTCGATCCTCAGCATAAGTTCAATATTGTTGGCATGTGTAAGCTATTCCCAGCAGGATTGTTTCTTTCCCCAGCGGAGTTGGCTTCGTCTCTCCAGCATTTATTTTGTTGGAGTCGTTTCTTTTCATTTGCATTATGCATAGCATATACCCAAACGTGTAGCATTTCCAGTTCGTATAGAGCATTACGCCATTTTCAAACATCTGCATCTTGAAACATGAGCTAGATTATAACCTTTCTGATTACAGGTAATTCCTATCTCCTACAGGTGATCTTCAAGCTCTGACTTTTACGTTGAGCATTCAGTCTCCGGCTTCTCTGTTGAACATCCAGATTTCGGTGATCCTAATGGACTTTGTGATGGTACTTCTACTCCGTTGAGTAGTTAGATTCCGATGAGTGTTCAGTTCATGATGCTTTCCTGTATCCGTTGATGATCCAGACTCCGGTAAATCCCTAGTAAAGATTTGTTTCATTGAGGATTTCGCCTCTGATTTGTTTCATTGAGTGTTCAGCCTTTGATTTGTTTCATTAAGTGCTCTGCCTCTGATTAGTTTCATTGAGTGCTTCGCCTCTGATTTATTTCATTGAGGATTCCACCTCTGATTTGTTTCATTGAGTGCTCCGCCTCTGATTTATTTCATTGAGTGCTCCGCCTCTGATTTGCTCCATTGAGTACCATGACTCTGGTTTATCGTGTGAGTGTCATAGCTCCGGTTTGTTCGTTTGTTTATCACGTGAGTATCATGACTCCGGTGTGATCGTTCGTTTCTCGTGTGAGTGTCTTGGCTCCGGTTTGTTTGTCCGTTTCTCACGTGAGTGTCTTGGCTCCGGTTTGATCGCCCGTTTCTCGCGTGAGTGTCTTGGCTCTGATTTATTCGTTCGTTTCTCGCGTGAGTATCATGGCTCTGGTTTGTTCATTCGTGTATCGCGTGAGTATCATGGCTCTGGTTTGTTTGTTCATTTCTCGCGTGAGTATCATGGCTCCGGTTTGTTCGTTTGTGTATCGCGTGAGTATCATGGCTCCGGTTTGTTCGTTCATTTATCGCTTAAATATCATGGCTCCGGTTTGTTCGTTCGTTTCTCACGTGAGTATCATGGCTCCGATATGATTGTTCGTTTCTCGCGCGAGTTTCTTGGCTCCAGTTTGTTAGTTCGTTTCTCGCGTGAGTGTCTTGGCTCCGGTTTGATCGTTTGTTTCTCGCGTGAGTGTCTTGGCTCCGACTTGTTCGTTCGTTTCTCGCGTGAGTATCATGGATTCAGTTTGTTCATTCGTGTATTGCGTGAGTATCATGGCTCCGATTTGTTCGTTCATTTCTCGCGTGAGTATCATGGCTTCGGTTTGTTCATTCGTTTCTCGAGTGAGTATCATGGCTCTGGTTTGTTAGTTCATCTATCTCGCGTGAGCGTCTTGGCTCCGGTTCGTTTGTTTCCTTCTTTCATTGAGTATCCATGCTTCAACAAGTTTCGTTGATTCGTTGTGTTCATGGTATATCTAGATTCTGACCATTTGACATGCTACCCTTCAGCCCTTCTCTGGAGAGTTTTACCAATTGTTTTGCAGTTTATTTCTGCGGTTGGAAAATTTCCGGGTTTATTGGTATTCAACCGTCTTTTACCTTGATTGGTTGAGAGTCATTTGCTTCACACCCAGTCAGGTCTAAGTCGTTTGAATAGGGGCAGTTGTTGCACCCCAAAATTTTCCCAACCTTTTTCTTTAGCTGGCTTTTATTTCATTGCATTCATAGCATTATCATTATCATTAACATTTGCATATCATAGACCATTTGCAGGGGATTGAGAGGGATGTGTTGATCAAGAGAAAGATATCAAGGTCTAATCTTAATCAAGGGGTTGTGTTCAAGCTATCAGGTGCTTATTATCCTCAGAAAGATGTTAAAGCTCACTGAAGGGGTGGATGGTCAAGAATGGTGTACCTCCTAACTTGAAGGTCAGGGGAGATCATCAGATGGTTTTTAATCTATGGATGTGGGTGTAAAGCATTAAGAAAGCTCATGGGATGCCTTGAGATTCATTATGGATCTTATGCAAGTCATTATTCAAAGTATAAGAGGCCACAACCAAAGTTGGTGCAATTAAAGTTTTCACCTGGTCAGCCCTCAATCAACTGTGAGTCTTAAGGAGATTAAGACTCAATTACAAGAAACTATGAGCATAGAATGTTGTTTTGAGACACCTAAGAGATCATTTCAAGATCAATTCATCAATATTCAGGAGTGTGAGAAGTTACTAAGCTAGGGTTTCTAAGCTTGACAGTGTAAAATCCCCTATTTTAGTGCCAAACTTCAAGACCACATACCCCAAAATACAAGTTTCATATCATCTTGATATCAACATGAGACTTGTAGAGCATGTTCTTAGATTTCTTTTGAATGCTAGAAGTCCTTGATTGGATTTGTAGAACTCATGTTATGAAGCAGATAAGTTACAGGTCATCAGATGAATGTGATTTTGGTACTTGAAAGTCAACCAACTTCCATGCCATTTTTTACCTAGAAGGAGGTCTCACCTATCCTTGACCCAAACATGAATATTGTTCCTTATCTTCTTAGATTTCCAAAGAGTACTAGAAGTCCTTTATTGGATTTATATAACTCAAGATATGGAGCTTGCAAGGCAAAGGCATTTTGGGAAAGTAAGATTATAGGTCATTTTGGTTATAGGTCCATTTCACCACTTTGCATACCTCAAATGCAAATTTGTCCAACTTGAAAGTTGCTCAAAATGGGGTTATTTACTCAATAAAACACCAAGGATTCATTGATATGGATTGGATTGAAGATTGGTTGAAGAAAATTTCATAAAAGGGAACTTTAAAGGCATTTAAAGTAAAAAATTCAAATAAATGCAAAATGGATGATTCCAAGTCATGTTTGTGCATATTTTGTGCACAAAACACATTCTAAGAACATTGGCTTTGGTACATTTGAGATTTGAAGTCATTTACATGCTCCTTTCACATGTTTCTTAAGCTTGAAGAAACAAAATCAACATCCACCATTGATCAAAAATCAAGGAGGCAATCTTATCCCTTCATGTTCCTAATACTACCAGCAAGTGAATTAACTCATCTAGCAAGCTTCTTGGCTCTGTTTTCGTGCAAATCAAAGAGCTTCAAAGTGGAGAAATAGATTTTTCATTGGGCCAGTAACAACCACTTTTGGGCCCCCAAATCATTCCAAATCAATCCTATATAAACACTAGATCATTCTCAGATGAAGTTTGATGAGTTTTGGCACAGAAAACAATTACAAGCAGTTAGAGAAAAGTGGTTGAAGGTGAAATACGAATTTCAAGAATCAAGAACTCTCAAGGCAAATTGAGCATCCAAGAAGCTTCCTTAGGGATCAGTGAAGCTTTCTGCATCGGTTTGATCGAGAATTGACACCTGAATCCATCTCTGCGCGAGCTTTTACACAGGTTTCTTTCTCTCAATTTTTCTCTTAATTTATGGAGAATTAGCACGTAATATGCATGTGGTTAGGATCATGGTAACTCCTAGATGAATTTAGGATAGGATAGAGGACGGTTTATGACAATCTTTGACAGAACACGTTTTGTTTAAGCCTTCGGTTTGGCTGGTTCTTGAGAGAAAAATGAAATTAAAACCTAGAATGATGATCAGTGTAGTGTAAGGAAGAGATTAATATCAAGATGTTAGGGTTTCATCAAGTTTCATGGTAGAGCATCATTTGCACTCGCCAGAGAAGACGACCGGAGTCTTCTCCGGCCACCGCTGGTTTGATTTTTCCCCTTCCCTCATTTAAATTGCCAGATGATTTGTCAATCGTTAGATCCTGATGGATCCTTGACCTGTTTACTCTCATCCAATGGTCGTGAGTGAGTCTGAGAGAGGTATTGACTTTTTAAATGACGTGGCATCATGGATAGCGTTGGATCTGGTTACTTAATGATTGTATGGCTTGGATTAGGACGCACCATAGTCCTTAGTTGACTAAAGCGCGCGTGATCCATCAGGTTTTTGAAACGTGATTAGACCTGGGACTCCAATTGATATTGGCACCCCCTAGCGTAGCAGCCCAATAGAAACCAACTGAAATGGATTACTAACCACACCCCTAGCCATTTTCGTTTTAGTTTTCTTTTCTTTTATTTTCATATCATTTTGTTGTTTCATTTTAATTCTTTTAAAAATGATAATTGCTCCAATAAATCATGATAAAAATATGGTGTATGCCTTGACATATGTATGAATTTGTCATATTTTTTATTTTGATTTTCTGGTTATTTTCCATTTAATATTGCATTTTTCATGTTATGGGCTTTTAATAAATATGAAATTGACATGGTCATCTTGCTGATTTTATTTCTTGATAGATACTTCAAATGAATGTCTAATTTTTTGCATGCTGATTCTAGACCGATTCTATGATGTTGTAGTATTTTTGTCCTATTTTTTAGGAGCTGTTTGATTAGGGTTTAAGGTAGATTTTTAGAACCTTTCCCATTTGCATCTCCCATAGAACACTTCATGGTTTAGCTTTCTGTTAGTGTACCTAGACTTAGAATCTTTACCTGAAATTTTAATCATAGGCTCCTAACATATTTAGGATCCCTTAGGAAGTTTATTAGGATTTTAGGACTTGTTTTGCTATTTTCCCTAGATTTTACATTCTAACTGATGTTAGGGTGTTCCCAATTTAGCATTCCACCTAGTTTAGCCTTTAAGTGGTCTTTAGGAAATTCTTAGACACCCAATCATTACGTGAACCCTTAGTACCTAGGTTGAGACCTTTGTAGGGTAATTTCCATGTTCTAATAGTGTTCATAGCTCCATTAGAATAGATGTCCTTTAGAGCTTTGCTTTTAGGATTCCTTGGATGCTTTTGAATGATTTTCTTTCTTCTTGATTCTCCTAAAGCATAGTCCTATGATATTTGGAGCCTTCTTGTGAGAGCCTGATTTTCCTTAGGAAGTACTCTGTGCATTCCATGAGAAGTTGAACCATTGAGGACTATCCTTGAATGATGAGTTTGGTTGAGAACATGGTGAATTCCTTAGGTTTTCACTATGTCTCCCATCATTATTCTTTTCATTTCTCAAGTCCTACATTCTCAGGATCCTTCTTGTGAAAGCCCGGTCTTCCTTAGGAAGTACTCTGTGCATTCCATGAGAAGTTTGGGCCTTTGATGGACATTCAATGATATGGTGGGTTCCTTAGGTTCACACTATGCTCCTTTTCTCCTCCAAGTCTTATGACACAGGATCCTTCTTGTGAGAGCCTAATTCTTCCTTTGGTTGAATTCTGTGCATTCCATGAGAAGTTTGAGCCTTTGATGGACATCCTGTATTGATACACATTAACCAGATACCTTAGATTGACATCTAGGTTCCACCATTCTCATATGTCCTACATTCATAGAATCCCTCTTGTGAGAGCCTAATTCTTCCTTTGGTTGAATTCTGTGCATTCCATAAAGAGGTTGAACCTGGGATGGACTCTTGTGTTGATACACATCTAAATTTAATGTAGCCTTGGGATGATTTCCTTGTTGCTCATCTTGTTTATCTCTGTCCTGATGGATTGATTTCATTACCTACTTGCTATGTCGCATTAGGATAGACTTGCATGTGTAGATACCCTTAGGCTTAGGTGCATGACTGCATTAAAGGTTGAGCTAGTCTCCATTTGCTTGGATGTTTATCTGCCTTTCATACTTGACATGTTTGCATTAAAGGTTGAGGGGTGCCTCCCTTTGCTTGTGTGCTTTTTTTGTGCATTTCTGTTTGCATCCCATGTTTGCATTTAAAGGTTGAGCTTGTCTCCCTTGCTTGTACTGTTGCATTGCATCTGCATCCAGTTACTTTATGTTTCACCTGCTTGATAGTTGTGTTTCTTTTTCCCCTTTGCATGTTCCCTTAGGACTCTCACTTCCTTGTTTAAGGAGTGATGATAGACTTTAGGTTGAATCCTTTGCATGATAACATATAGGATAAATTCCCTTTCAAACTCAACATTAGGACCATCATTGTATGACAACAGTAGGATGCTTGATAGTTTCCCTCTAGATTCCTCTTTCTCTTCTTACCCTCAAACAATAACAAAACACCTAATAAAGGCAAGTTCGTATTGTACGCTACGAGCCTTTAGCCACTTGGGGAAATGATAATTGAGCGGTCTCCTCTCAATCGTCTAGAGTGTTTAGCGTACGTCCTTTGGGCGATATGCGACGCATTCGCTCCTAAGTCATAGTCTCTAGTGAAATACGAATTACAAACATTCATAAAAAACACTTCTTCTCCGATAAAAGACAAAAACCAACATCAAACCTCTTTTGCCCTTTGGGGCTATCTTAATCATGGAAAACCTTTTCTGATGAAAAGAGTACTGTTAAGCTTCGGTTCTACGACAAACAAGCGTTGTCCCTAACTGCTGGAACTGTAGTTTAACCTTACTCGGGTAAAAACACGTGAACTAGCCTGTGTTCCGTTTTATCCCGAACTACGTTCGCTCTGATCTCTCATGCTTGTTGAGAGTACGTAGGCACAAGACGCGATGTCTTGGCGAGCAACCCTTCCCCCATCATCCGTATTTAGCCGAACTACATTGACTCTGACTTTCCCATTGCATGAGGGAATACGTAGGCCCAGAGCTGCGATGCTCTGTCGAGTCCTTTTTCTTTTCTTTGAACCTAGACCATTAGCTAGATAGATAAACAACCCTTTAGATAAACAAACAAGCATGGATCTCGTTGAGTACAATGGGCGTGAGAGGTGTTAATACCTTCCCCTTGCGTAACCGACTTCTGAACCCAGAGATTTGGTTGCGATGACCGATCTTATCCCTTTTTTCTAGGTTTCTCCTGATCGTTTCCTTTCCCTCCTTTGGGATAAATAACGATAGGTGGCGAATCTTCTGTCTTTGTCGACAACTTTTTTCGCAGTAGCGACAAAGTCCTTCCACGGGCTGAGGGAAGTCAGTGGCTTGGCGGGCTCTCTGAAAGAGAAGTCCTCTGGTCGAAAGACGCATAGGGCCACTTGTAGTCCTACTTCGCCGGATGGAATCGACGCCTCTTCGACCTTCTTCACTTCGCGGGTCTCTGGCCGAGGGGCTTCTCCTCTCCGGGTGTACTATTTCAGATGCCCGTCTTTGATCGAAACCTTGATTGCATCTTGAGGTGAATGCAATCTTCTGTTACATGTCCGTGGCTCTGGTAGAATCGACAATACTTGGACTTGTCTGCGTTGGGCTTAGGGGTTGTCGCTTTTGGAAACCGGACACCTCCCCGTTGAAACTCTAAATTGATACACTCGGCCAAGATGCGCTCGCGGGAAGCTGTGAGTAGCGTGTACTAAGTAAACCGGCATGTTGGGCCCCTTTGTTCCCGGGGGCGATCTTCGTGCCTTTTTTGCTCGTTTCGTCGAGAAGGAGCAGGCGGGGTATCCTCACGCCGCGCGCTTTTGGTGGCCTCGTGGTTGCGCTCGACCTGAGTGGTGTTTGCAGCCTCTATCTCTTCATACTTGATGTGCGACTGAGCCATGTGGAGACGTGTGTTTAGAGTAAAGGGGCGTGCGAGGCCGATGGCTTTCGCGAAGTCGGAGTGCAGCCTTATGCCCCTCTAGATCAGGAACTTCTCCATGTCGTCCGTCGTGGACACTTGGACGGCCTCGCGATTGAACCTCTCAATGTAGTCTTTAAGAGGTTCGTTCTTCCTCTGAAAAATGGCCTCTAGGACCGCCATTATCTTCAGATGGCGTCGTGACGCTGTGAAGTGCCTGGAGAATCGACGCTCCAGTTCTCCCTATGAGGCGATGGAGTCGGGCGCAAGGCGCTTGTACCACGCCATGGCCCCTTTCCTCAAGGTGGTGGGGAACAACCTACACTTGATAGCTCCCTGGACGTTTCTGTAGTCCAGCATCGCGTCTATGCTCTCGATATGGTCATCTGGGTCGGTCGTCCCATCATAGGTTGCCAAAATCGGGGGCTTCTCCATCCTGGCGGGCAACAGTGCTTCCCTGATGGCTCTGCACAATGGAGAGTGTCGGGTGTCTTCGTCGCTTCAGACGGGTGACGGTGAGGGGGAGGTTGAATCTAGGTGGTTTCGTCCCCGACGTAGGCTCTTCGGCTGAGTCCTTGGTCTGGAAGAGATTGCAACTGCTTTGTTCTTTTTTGGGGCCGGGGAACGTTGCTCTTCTCGAGGAGGAGACCTGTCTCTCTTGTGAGAAACCGTCGGCTGGGGTCACTCAAGATGGGGACGGCGCCCTGCTGGTCAGGGCGACGGGCTCCTAGAATCTTCCACGTACCGTGTCTGCCATGGAAGAGGCGGGGGACTGAGGGAAATCTGGAGAAGGTCTCTCCGCGGGGGAGAGAGGCTAGCAGAACACTATCGACGGTGTCTTCTCGGGGGAGAGAGGCTGACAGAGTGTCGTCGACTGTGTCTCCGCGGGGGAGGAGATGGACTGGGAGAAACCGAGCGCTGTCGAAGGTGTCTCCGCGGGGGAGAGCGCGGCGGTTATTCTGTCTCGAGCATTTTTAGCCGTTCGTTCTGCTCGAATATCATCATGTTGGTTTGGTTAATCGCCGCGAACAAGGACGTGACAGTAGGATCGACGCTTGTCGGAGCCAAAATGGGTTGGTAGACAGCGGGGCTGTCTGAGCGCTGGACGACTTTGACGACCGTGTCCTCTGAGAAGGGAGAGGCGATGCGCCCGTCCCTGGGGTCACCTTCCTCGTTGTGGATGGCTGTGTTGGAATCGTGACCGTCCCCGTTGGGGAAGGGCGTAAAGGCAGATCCTGAAGCATTGTTATTGCGTGGGCTGGCCATGATTGGAATGGAAGTTGAAGGTTGATTTTGCTTTGGTTCTTGAGCTTCTGTGCTCGGACAGGAGAAAGAATGGGAAAGCTGAGTTTCCCACAGACGGCGCCACTGATCTTACCTGATAAGAAGGGATCAATGGTATGCCACGCGTCGTTGAATTGTAGCTTCCGCCGGAGGTAGGGAGAAGGAAAGGGGTGTACCTGCAAGGCACTCTGATGCTTAAGTAAGTAAAGGATCAGAGTGAGAGAGCAAATACAAAGAAGTAGGTGTAGAGAATATAATACCTGACCCTCTAGTGAAATATGATATTTATAGAGAGACCCTAGCGCAGGGTCAACGATTACATTGCATTGGGCCAGACTGCCAGGCCCAACCCAAGTAACTGCCAGGGCTTACGTGACACAGTGAAGACCAGCACGTGGTCTTCGCCCTAGATCAACTGCCCCGTGATCTTCGGAAGGTGGGCTGACCAACTCTTTCGGAGGTGGGTAGTTGTCAGATGACGTGTTCCTGCGTGGGGGAACACGAGGAGAACGTTGGAGAAATGTGTGAGTCTGTCCGTGAAAGGAGTCGTTTGTCCGACGTAGGTGGCTTGTGCCCGACATAGGAGGATTAGCCCTAATAACCAACAAATTTTTTATGGATGAATTAAAAAAAATTCCAAAAAAATAAACTCTAATTTTAAGACTTACCCTATAATTTTTTGAGCCAGACAAACCGACTCATTTGAGTTTGTTCATTTTTTTAGAGCTCTAAGTATTTGTATAGAAACATATATCAAATAAACGAATGTGGGTTGTAACCTAAAACAATTCACTTATTTATAAAAAAAATAATAAAAAATTAATAATAAACCACAAAAAATAAAAACAAAAAAAGATAATAAATACCTAATAGGCAAAGATGCAAGCACACAAGAAGAAAAATCAAAACAAAAACACTAATTAAAAAATAGTTACAAAAATTAGAAATTAGATCTCAGTCAATAGGAACTACCGTTCAGTTGCAAAAACAAAAAGCAAACTCCTAAAAACAAAAAACAAATTTTAGTAAAAAAACCTTTGATATTAATACTAATGTCAATACAATTCAAATACCTTAGAATATCCACTTCAAATATCACATTTGTGAATCTCTCTACCAACCTAATTTTTTGAATCCGAAACTTTTTCTTTTTCCACAAGATGAATGCATGTTTTCTCTCTCAAAAAAAGATACAGAAAGAATTTACTTTGACCAAAGAGCATGAAAACTCTTAAAACGTTACTACTAATAACGAAAATAACTTTGCATTTACCCGAAAATCCATCGAATGAGACGCACAAAATCACAATTGAAACCACAAAATCAAGAAAGAATTATGTTTGGTAGCCGTCATTGGTTACAGAATTACACGGCAAATATTTTTTTAACTTTTTAATTTTTTAATATAAAAAAAGAAAAAAAAATGGCGCGTCTCTTTCTCTCTCCCCTGAGTAACAAGCAAGCAATTAAACCTCCATTTAATGCAATTGCACCCTCTCAATACGCTCTGCAATTACTCTTCTCTGCCATTTTTTTCTCTATCTGTTCCCCACTCCCTCTCTATCCTCCTTCAATGCTCTCTCTCTTTCTCTCTCTAAAACAACCGTTTCTTTCTTCTTCTTCTAACCTTTTCTTATTCCCATATTAACCTTGTCAAAACCACCATCTCTCTTCTTCTCTTCAACAACTTTACACCACAGATCTAAACTTACTCCTTCGTAAGCTCATTTTCTCTAACATTCTTAACTTTCCTTAAGATTGTAACAGTTTCTGCAAAATGTGTGCGTTTTTTTTAATATTACTGTGCTTTTTATCTAGGGCTAGCTGAATATCTAAGAAAACGTTACACTATGAGATCTTAGACACCCATGAAATATGTAAAAGTTGAATTTCAATTTCTGAAGTGAAGAAAATCAAACCCTTGAGAAGCATGGTGTTTATGGTAGGAAAGAGTAGCGAAGCTGATTTGTTTGGATCAGGATCAACATCATCTTTGAATCTTGTCACTCTTTGACAGTTTGGTAGGTGGTGTTTTTATCAACTTTTCAACTCATTTTCTTCCTGTCTTTTTCTAAATATCTCTTCACTTTTTTCACTCTCATCTCTTCAATTCATCTTGTTTGTTGACAGAATATTTGCTATAGAAATTTGTAGTCTAATTTTAATGCAGAAATATATATATTTTTAATTTAATTTAATTTTTTAAAATTATTTTCCTTTTATCTTAACAATGAGTCTAAATGTCTAATATCCGTCTCGATCCTCTACATCCACGTTATTCACAACACCTCCACTATCAGTTTTTTTTTCTTTATCAGAAAAACAGAAAGAAAAGTTTAAATAAATTTATTTGATTATACACCAGAAGGAAAAGTTGATGTCTTTGTCTTGTTTCGTTATCGTACATACTTTATACTCTAGTTATTGAAGTTATAATAATTTTGCATTTTTTTAATTAGGTTGAAAAACTTTAAGACTTTAGAACCGTAAAGATCTGAAGATAGGTAGAAAGACTTATTACAATGTTTCAGTCAAACCTTTTGGAGGCTGGTCAGTTCCATCCATTAGAGATGATGCAAAACACTTCTGAAAGTGATGTTCCGCGAATCCGTGAAGATGAATGTTTCGAAAGTGCCACTAAATCCTACAGTGAAAACCATGAAGGTGGTGCTGCTTCTGGCGAAGAACAAGAACCACGCCCCAAAAGAAAACGTTACCACCGCCATACTCAGCACCAGATCCAAGAAATGGAATCGTAAGAATTGAGTTTTTATAATCTCTTTATCTTTTGAAGAAGTTAATTAAGTTTTTTTTTTCTGTTGCAGTTTCTTCAAGGAGTGTCCACATCCGGATGATAAACAAAGGAAGGAGCTAAGCAGAGAGTTAGGGTTAGAGCCATTGCAGGTTAAGTTTTGGTTTCAAAACAAACGAACTCAGATGAAGGTAAGTTTCTATTTTTCTACCTATAAAAAAGTATATTATGTTGTTGTTTTTTAGTGAACGAGGTGGTGTG
Source organism: Lathyrus sativus (assembly GCA_963859935.3). Lineage (NCBI taxonomy): Eukaryota > Viridiplantae > Streptophyta > Magnoliopsida > Fabales > Fabaceae > Lathyrus > Lathyrus sativus. The sequence goes on along the minus strand of OZ012741.1, from coordinate 137,574,556 downwards.
TTTTGTTGCAGACACAACATGAACGTTCAGAGAATTCCCAGCTTAGGGCAGAAAATGAGAAGCTAAGGGCAGATAATATGAGGTATAGGGAAGCTCTTAGCAATGCTTCATGCCCTAATTGTGGTGGTCCTACCGCTATAGGTGAAATGTCATTTGATGAACATCATTTGAGGCTTGAAAATGCAAGGCTACGAGAAGAGGTACTTTAGTTTTGAAATTTTGTTTTCATGTGTCAAATTTGCCATTTTTCTCTATCTTTTTCTTTTCTTGAACATCAAAGCTAAACGTGAGTACAATAGATACTCTCCAAAGTCCAAAGGCTAAAAAGCACGAAAGTGTAACAAACAACTAAATCAATGGTACCACAAAAGCCAAAAACTTAAAGTTATGATTAGAGTCTATAGATAAACACTCTAATAGATTGCCACATTATTCACAATAAAATCATGGGTTGGTCTTCACACTTCATGAAAACCATCTTCATCATTAATACCCTTAAGAATACTCCCCTAGCTATACTAGAGTCACTTCCTCATAAAGAAAATGCATTCATTTATAATTATTATACATATTAGAAAATCTACACAGCAAGCTGGCAACAAGTTGCGCTGCCAATTCTTTATGGAGGGAAAAACTAATCTTAAAAACTTATAGAACCAACTGTTAAATTAGTAGAACTATCAAAAAATTGTACATCTAGATCTATGAGACAAAACATTAGAAGAGTTTTTACATTTATAGAGAAAGTTTTGTTCTATAATTCTAACAATTCATATATGACTGCAACACCATACAACAACAATAAAGGATCAATCCAAGTTCGTAATTTTGAATGCCACATGAAATCTAACCATTTCTTGTTATGCAGTTTTTTTCTTTAACATGTAACACATATATTAACTATAAATTTATAACTTTTTTTCAATTTTATCAGATTGATAGGATTTCGGCAATTGCAGCGAAATACGTAGGAAAACCAGTGGTAAACTATTCAAACATTTCACCATCTCTTCCACCGCGCCCATTAGAAATTGGTTTCGGTAACCAACAAGGGATTGGTACCATGGACATGTATGGTGGTAGTGGAGATCTTCTAAGGACATTAAGTGGACCCACTGCAGCAGACAAACCAATAATAATAGAATTAGCTGTTGCAGCCATGGAAGAACTCACTGGTATGGCACAAATGGGTGAACCTCTTTGGTTAAGTACTACACTTGATGGAGCTGCCTCGGTTCTTAATGAAGACGAATATGTTAGGTCATTTCCTCGTGGAATTGGACCTAAACCTAATGGATTTAAATGCGAAGCTTCTAGAGAAACTTGTGTTGTTATCATGAATCATGTCAACCTTGTTGAGATTCTCATGGATGTGGTATGTTTTACTATACACATTTTCTCTTTATTATTATCTAGTACTTTGCTTCCCCTTCAAACTTGAGTACATGCTTTTAAAATCGTGGTTGCGATCTAAATTGATCCATGTAGCCGACCCGATTTAGTGTGATAAGGCTTGATTGTTGTTGTACTATTTTTTAATGTTATGATATTAATTATGGTTCACTTTTTGTTACGTTTTAGAACCAATGGTCGACAGTGTTTGCTGGTATTGTTTCACGAGCTATGACTGTGGAAGTGTTGTCAACTGGGGTGGCAGGGAACTATAATGGTGCTTTACAAGTGGTACATAACAAAACCTTAGTTTAAAAAGAAAACCATCATTTTTTTGTTCCAAAATCACAAAAAAAATCAAAATTAACAAGAACGAATGTGATTGTAACGTTTGATTGTGCAGATGACAGCAGAATTTCAAGTACCTTCACCTCTTGTGCCGACTCGCGAGAGTTATTTTGTAAGGTATTGTAAACAACATACCGACGGGACATGGGCAGTTGTAGATGTTTCTTTGGATAATCTGCGCCCTAGTCCTTCATCCAGATGCAGAAGAAGGCCTTCTGGTTGCTTAATTCAAGAAATGCCTAATGGCTACTCCAAGGTTACTTATAAACCATTATTCATTCAAATTTTATTAGTATCTATGTGTAGAATATATATGCAACATTAATGTATTGAAATATATAGGTGACATGGGTTGAGCATGTAGAAGTGGATGACAGAGGTGTTCATAATCTATACAAGCAACTTGTTAGCACTGGACACGCATTTGGCGCAAAACGTTGGGTTGCAACATTAGATCGACAATGTGAAAGGCTCGCTAGCTCCATGGCGACAAACATTCCCACAGTAGACGTCGGCGGTATAAATGAATCATGAATTATATTTTATTGTTATTAGAATAAACTGTTAATATCAGAAACTAATGATTTATGAATTAGTGATAACGAACCAAGAAGGGAGAAAGAGTATGCTAAAACTGGCGGAGAGAATGGTGATAAGTTTTTGCGGTGGAGTGAGTGCTTCAACAGCACACACGTGGACAACACTGTCTGGAACAGGAGCTGATGATGTGAGAGTGATGACGCGTAAGAGTGTTGATGATCCAGGACGACCTCCTGGTATTGTTCTTAGTGCTGCTACTTCTTTTTGGCTTCCAGTTCCGCCTAAACAAGTTTTTGATTTCCTTCGCGACGAGAACTCAAGAAACGAGGTAAAGTTTCAGCCCAAGCTAGCTGCATATAACTGTTTGTTACTAGGCCAATTATTCAACAGTAGTCTCATTTGGTTTTTATCTTTTTAATTAACAGTGGGATATTCTTTCCAACGGCGGAGCAGTCCAAGAAATGGCACACATTGCTAATGGAAGAGAAACCGGAAATTGTGTCTCACTACTAAGAGTAAATGTAAGATCATATTTATGGTTTAACCGATTGAACTGAACAATGAAGTTTAACGTTAACGATTTTAATTTTGTTTAGAGTGCGAATTCAAGCCAAAGCAACATGCTGATATTACAAGAGAGTGTAACAGATTCAACAGGCTCATTTGTTATCTATGCACCAGTAGATATTGTTGCTATGAATGTAGTTCTAAATGGAGGAGATCCAGATTATGTAGCACTTCTTCCATCCGGATTTGCTATACTTTCGGATGGAAATGGAAGTGATGAATCTGGAGCACAAGCTAGTGGTGGATCGCTTTTGACGGTTGCGTTTCAAATATTGGTTGATTCTGTTCCAACTGCTAAACTTTCTCTTGGATCTGTTGCTACGGTTAATAGTCTTATTGCTTGTACTGTTGAGAGAATCAAAGCTTCTTTATCTGGTGAAGCTGCTTAATTCTGGTTCATCACTATTGGAGGGGTTTTCAGGTAACTAAGCTCATTGTGTATTTTTTCCATTCTTAATATAAATTCAATGTGATGCTAGAAACTCATGTCACATATATGCTGCAAGCTTTTATATTGCACTAAACCGCATATATATACAGCCACACTTACGATTATAATAGCGTTGCATAGACCCTAAACCCTAAATTCTATATGACCACACTTATGATTTTAATAGCGTTGCAGACCTTTATATTAAACTTGAATTGTGATTGCGGATTACAATACCATAGTTCATTGATATTCCATCAAATCATCAAATCATAAAGTATATTATGTTTTAAAATTGCAGTCTGCATGCAACTGTGACTGCAATATTGCCAATGCAGTAATTCAGCAACTGTATCGAACGGCGTGATTTAACGTCTTATGAATCGCATCCGACAATTTCGTATACTTTAAAATTTTTTTTTATCAAAACTCAATTTATTTTAATGTAAAGAAAAATCTAAATATTAAATAGTTTTCAAATGTATATTTGAAACACTTTTCAACAAAAACTTACGCTAAGCGAAGCGATACTCAACAACTGACCGCAATTACACCTTCAACCGCAGATGCATATGCAACCCACAACCACAATTTAAAACAATGGCATATATATATATATATATATATATATATATATATATATATATATATATATATATATATATATATATTATACTAGTAGTAGAAATAGGAAAGAGTATTAATTTTGAAATTATACCAACTTCAATTATTCGGTTTAAATGTTATTTTTAACTTTGTTGCAGTTTACAAGGCTAAAGGGATGATGCATTGCTTTGAAGAAGAAAAAAATCAAAGGTGGTGAGGAACTTAATTAGTCTTAATTTGCAAAAATGGGGGAGAAGTCAAGAGCGCACCCTGCAAATCCTTTCTTAATTAAGATGATTAATTAAGAGGATTAATTTAGAGGTTCGGGAATTGACTTCCCTAAATATAGTAAATGTTGAGCTAACACTGTCACCTACCTCATCAACCTTTTTTTAGACTAAATATTTATATATAGTTAGAGCTACTAGTACTCTTTTGCTTAACTTAGGATTTAGTATTGAGCTAAACTCTTAATTTAATTTCCTAATTTAATTCTTATTATTTGTGTGTTTTATAAGAAGGACCAGCATTGTGAGGGTTTTCACCTAAAACACACAATTGCTAAATTTCTTACTAGTATAACTCATTCCCTTTTAGGGTTTTGAGTTGAGTTTGTTTCATTCCTCTAAGTGAAATTGACATATTTTGTCTCTTGAATTATTAATATTTGTATTGAATTATTAAGGTGGTTGAGTTAACTTTAGTGATAGTCTTATCATATAATTAATTGAGATTAATTGTGAGGTACTTTTAATTAATATCATATTATGGGCAGGCTATTTATTATAACATCAAAAAGACATGTATTCTTTTCTTGACCAGGATTTGCTCTTAATGCTAATATGCTAGTATGTGTTTAGCTAAAGGTTGCTAACAAGGGCCATAAGTACCATTTAGAAGCCTTAATTATGAGATTGGTCAAAGCAAATTTTGAATGTCATTGTTAACAAGCTATTTAGGTCGTAGTCATTACTACTATTACAAGTCCAACTTTTATTTTCTTAAGAAAATTCATTTTCAATAAAATTTGGCTTAATTGTATTTTTAGTCTCCATACTTTGATGTTTTTAACCAATTTTTTGGTTTCTAAAGTTTATTTTTTTTTAAAGATTTTCATCAAAATTTAGATTAGTATTGATGATTAGGATAAAAAAAATAATTGTAATGACATTGAGTGACTAGGGAGATTTATTATTTAATATTTTTTATATAATTAATTAATAATTTTAATTAAATCTTTTTAGAAATTAATTAATTAAATTTTTTAAAAATTAGTTAATTAAAATTTTAAATAGTATTCTGGGCCACAAACCTATCATGTTTAATATCTAAATTTGCTAGTGGTAGTATTAATAAGTTATGTAAATGCTAATCACATTTGTTAACAGATCAATGTGGTATTTTAATGAGAAACAAAATTCACAATATATGCCTTCAACCTTTGTTTTTTTTCAATTTAACTGCAGAAAGAATTTATTCTTTTTGTTAAATTTGCTACAAATTTTTAGAGAGTTCTTAAGTATAATATGTAAGAAAAGAAAATATAGAACATCCTAAAAACTATAAGGTGTATAAATATGGTAGAATAATCTAGATATATAAGTATATGGCAAAGATAGAAAAATTTAGATTTATCATGATAATAACCTATCATGAGAACTCTAGAATATTCACCACCATTGAAAGGTTGGTGACTTGAGTCTATAAATAGACATTTGCTACATTGTAAACTATCATCCAAGAAATTAATCAAAAAACCTTCTTTCTAAACTACTCTCTAAAACTATCTTCTACCAACTATCATCTAAACAATTTCAAACAGTGGTATCAGAGCCTGGTTCGGTCATACATTGGGCGTAGTTATACTAATACCTACCATTTCAAAATCCTCCAAACTACTTCGAAATATTTCCCTTATACTATTAACCCACTACAATATTTTTTCTAAGCCATGGATAACACTACTCAATCATCAACTATTTGTGTCCCTATTTTCAATGGTGAAAATTATGATTTCTGGCGTGTTAAAATGGAGACATATTTTTCATCTCAAGATTTATGGGACATAGTAGAAGAAGGCTTCATCGCTCCCATAGATACTTCACCTCTAAATGCAGCTCAAGAAAAAGAGTTGAAGAAAAATAAACAGAAAAATTCAAAGGCATTGTTCACCTTGCAACAAGCGGTGACTGATGCAATTTTTCCAAGAATTATGGGAGCTAAGACTGCAAAAGAAGCGTGGAAGACGTTGCAAGAGGAGTTTCAAGGAAATGACAAGGTACGTGCTATCAAACTTCAATCTCTAAGAAGAGATTTTGAACTATTGAAGATGAAGGAGTCTGAGACAGTTAAAGATTACTATTCTAAAGTTAAAGAAATAGTTAATCAAATGAGAGCTTTTGGGGAGGATATTCTTGACAAGAAAATTGTTGAGAAAATTCTAATTACTATGCCCCCAAAATTTGACCCAATCGTGACAACAATAGAGGAAACCAAAGATCTGTCTACTCTATCAGTGACAGAACTAGTGGGCTCTCTTGAAGCATATGAGCAAAGACTACATAGGCATAAAGAAGATACACTTGAAAATGCCTTTCACTCAAAGCTCAAATTTAAGTCCCAAAATAAAGAAAATGGAGGAAAGAAAAATTATGGCGAAACTTCCAAAAGAAGAGAAGTTCCTAGAAATTTCCAAAAGAACAATCCAGATAAAAATATTCCATGCAATATATGCAAACGACTAGGCCACGCGGAGAAAAGTTGTTGGTACCGTAATATGCCACAATGCAATCATTGCAAGAAATTCGGGCACATAGAGAAACACTGTCGCAACAAAAATAGGCATCAAGCTAATATCCCAGAGGAGCATGATCAAGAACAATGTATGTTCTATGCCACTCAAGAATCAATCAAAGAAAAAGGAGGAAGTCGGTAATTGGATAGTGGATGTAGCAATCACATGGCCAAGGATGAGACTATTTTCAAAAGCATTGATGAGTCAGTCAAAGTCAAAGTTCGACTAGGAAATGGAAGTGTGGTTGACTCAAAAGGAAACGACACCGTCGTGGTAGAGACAGATAAAGGTACGCGACTCATCCATGATGTCTTACTAGTTCCCAGCCTAAAAGAAAATCTTCTAAGCATTGGCCAAATGATGGAGAGAGGCTACACACTTCACTTTGAAGGAGGTGTATGCAAAATCTTAGACAACAAGAATAAAAGGGCCGAGATAGCCGAAGTGAAGATGAATAAGAGCAATAGAAGCTTCTCGCTAAATTTAAAATATACAACTAACATTGCCATGAAGGTACAAGTTGATGATTCGTGGCTTTGGCATCGAAGATTTGGCCACTTCAACACACATGCCTTGAAGTTGTTACATGATAAGAACATGATGAGAGATCTTCCAAGCATAAAGGATAACAATGAAGTGTGTAAAGGATGTCTCCTTGGTAAGCAACACCGATTTCCATTCTCAACAAGCGGAGCATGGAGAGCAAAAGATCTGTTGGAGCTGATACATACTAACGTCTGTGGACCGATGAGGACGCCATCACACGAGAACAACAGGTACTTCATACTCTTCATTGATGACTTCTCTAGAATGACATGGGTCTATTTCTTGAAAGAAAAATCAGAAGTTTTTGGAGTATTCAAAAGGTTCAAGGCCCTTGTTGAAAATCAAAGTGGAAAGCGGATAAAAGTACTAAGAAGTGATCGCGGCAAAGAGTACACATTTCGCGAGTTTGATAGATTTTATGAGGATGAAGGCATAGAGCGACAACTTACAGTCGCATATTCTCCTCATCAAAATGGTGTGTCTGAGAGAAAGAATCGCACAGTTATGGAGATGGCTAGATCGATGCTCAAAGAGAAGCGACTACCTAACACATTCTGGGCTGAAGCAGTCTACACTGCTGTTTACTTACTCAACAGATGTCCAACTAAATCTGTACAAGATAAGACTCCAGTTGAGGCTTGGAACGGGAAGAAGCCATCAGCAAAGCACCTAAGAGTCTTTGGATCTATATGCTACATTCATATTCCAGACGTGAAGAGGCATAAGCTTGAAGACAAGACTATACGAGGTATCTTCTTGGGGTATAACACAATATCTAAAGGCTACTGTGTATATAACTTGCAAACAAAAAAACTCATCATCAGTCAAGATGTTGAAGTTGATGAGAATGCTTCTTGGAATTGGGATGAAGAAAAAGTGGAGAAGAATGTTCTTATACCCACTCAACTACCTCAAGAAGAAGCTGAGGAAGAAGTCCTAGGTGAACCTTCTTCACCTCCACCACAACAACAAGTTCAAGAACTATCATCACCAGAGTCTACTCCAAGACGAGTAAGATCTTTGAGAGACATATATGAAACCTGCAACATGGCCATACTCGAACCTGGAAGCTTTGAAGAAGCATCAAAGCATGAAGCATGGGTCAAGGCAATGGAAGAAGAGATAAAGATGATCGAGAAAAATAACACATGGGAGTTAGTAAATCGTCCCCATGGAAAAGATATCATTGGGGTTAAGTGGGTCTATAAGACAAAGCTCAATCCTGATGGCACCATATAGAAACATAAGGCGAGGCTAGTAGCTAAGGGTTACTCACAACAACCTGGGGTTGACTACAATGAGATATTTGCACCAGTAGCTCGTCTTGATACCATTAGAGCTCTAATAGCTCTTGCGGCATAAAAAGGATGGAGTATACATCAACTGGATGTCAAATCTGCCTTTCTCAATGGTGTACTTGAAGAAGAGATCTATGTGGAGCAGCCACAAGGATTCATATCTGAAGGCGAAGAGAGCAAAGTGTTAAGACTAAGAAAAGCACTATACGGTTTGAAGCAAGCTCCTCGAGCATGGTATAGCAGAATCGATCAATATTTCATGGATCAAGGATTTAGGAGAAGCAAGAGTGAGCCCACACTATACATCAAGTCTCAAGGTCAGTACACTCTCTTACTCTCTCTATATGTAGATGATCTTATCTACACGGGAAACATTACTAAGATGATAACGGAGTTCAAAGAAGACATGATGAAGACCTTTGAGATGACCGACCATGGTTTGATGAGTTACTTCCTCGGTATAGAGGTAAGCCAAAGAAATGAAGGGATATTCGTCTCACAAAAGAAATACACAGAAGGCTTACTTAAGAAATTCAAGATGTACGGTTGCAAACCTGTCGCTACCCCACTCATAACAAATGAGAAACTACAAAAGAATGGAGCACCAGAAGCTGATGCATCCAAATATCGAAGTTTAATTGGAAGCCTCCTATATTTGACAGCTACGCGGCCAGACATAATGTATGCTACAAGTCTTCTATCAAAATTCATGCAAAGTCCAAGTCAAATACACTTTGGAGCAGGAAAAAGAATTTTGAGATATCTACAAGGAACAAAAGAGTTAGGTATATGGTACTCTACCGAAACTAACTCAGGATTACTTGGCTACACCGATAGTGATTGGGCAGGTTCGGTAGATGACATGAAGAGCACCTCTGGCTATGCTTTCTCACTCGGATCAGGAATTTTCTCTTGGGCGTCGAAGAAGCAAGCTACGGTTGCACAATCCACAGCAGAAGCAGAGTACGTGGCAGCTGCTGAAGCAACGAGTCAGGATATATGGCTTCGTAGGATACTTGAAGACATGGGAGAAAAACAGGATCAGCCAACTAAAATCAATTGCGACAACAAATCAGCAATTCCAATGGCAAAGAATCCAGTGCATCACAGTAGAACAAAACATATAGCAATCAAGTATCACTTTATAAGAGAAGCTGAAGCAACTAAAGAGATCAAACTCGACTACTGCAGAACAGAAGATCAAATTGCAGACATATTCACGAAGGCGTTGCCGAGACCAAGATTTGAAGAGCTACGAGCTATGCTTGGAGTCAAAAAAATTTGTATCAAGGAGGAGTGTTAAATTTGCTACAAATTTCTAGAGAGTTCTTAAATATAATATGTAAGAAAATATAGAACATCCTAGAAACTATAAGGTGTATGAATATGGTAGAATAATCTAGATATATAAGTATATGGCAAAGATAGAAAAATCTAGATTTATCATGATAATAACCTATCATGAGAACTCTAGAATATTCACCACCATTGAAAGGTTGGTGACTTGAGCCTATAAATAGGCATTTGCTACATTGTAAACTATCATCAAAGAAATTAATCACAAAACCTTCTTTCTAAACTACTCTCTAAAACTATCTTCTACCAACTATCATCTAAACAATTTCAAACACTTTTTATGAAGTCTACTATGAAATCATCTCCAATTTTATTCTTCAATAAATAACATAGAACAATTAAAAGGTTGGAGGAGTAAAGAGAAAAGTAAACACACCTTTAATTTGGAAGAAGCTTTAAGCAGCAAATAGAAGCAGACTTTTAAGTAAGCACACACCTTTAACTTCAGCAAACTCAACTAACTCCAGTTATATGTCGTCATCATCTCTTATTCTTTTACACTAGTATTCTTTTATCATGGTTTCCAATATTAGTTATCATTCAGAACAATGATAAAGGATCTTCACAATGTTGTTCATAGCAGGCCTTATATTTTTTGTGATTTTAAAATTTGTGTTCTTTTGCTTGAATGTATCGTGACCATTCATTATTTTAATCTCTTTGGCATAATTAGTTGATTTTTTTTTTAAAAATAAAAATTAGTTGTGTGCTATGATTTTGATGCTGTGTAGGATATTTTCTGAATATAAGTTCACGTGGAAATTCATTTATTATGTAAAACACTTGACAATTTGCATTGCTTCTGCCGCCCCTTGCAGCAGGTAAATGAAGATATGGGGAGTTGTGTTATTACTAAAATTCATTTATTTATGCAGTCAGTTTTTATTGAAATTCATTTATTTATGCAGTCAGTTTTTATTGAAATTCATTTATTGAGGTTGTGTTGTATTGTTAGTTCAATTGAAGAGTTGTTCAGTGGTATACCTGAAGTTCGAAGAGAAAGAAATAGTAATGGTAATGTAGTGTTTTATTATTATTGAGACTGTAAGGAATATGGTTGCAGGAGAGTCATTCGTTGGTGTTGTTTTATTATTAGACACTGTAAGTCCAACAAGTTAGGATATTTGATGCCTATAACAACAAGATATAGTTGCAGGAAGAAATAAATAATGGTGTTTATTGAATTACCAATAAAGTTCCACATTTAAATAGAAATAGAATTAATGTTTATAAAACACAATGTACTTTATGTGAGTAACATGAAATGATGAGAGAGGTTGAGTGACATCAAAATTCAAATGGCATGTTTTATATTATTACAAATATTAATTTTATAAATTTATTAATTTTAAGAAAACTTAATTACTTTAAAAAATATTAATGAAAAAAATTATATTAATAATTATTTAAATCAAAATTATTTTTTAATATTAAAATTAAATATTGTGAAATAAAATATTTATTAAATATAACGTAGATGTATAACACATATATCATATCATTAATGAGAGTGTCAAATGGAGGAGACTTTAGAAATCTCAAGGGAAATAAACTTGAGACTGCCAAATGGAAGGAGATCATAGAAATTTCAAAGGAAGTAAACTTGAGACTGCCAAATAGAGGAAGGTCATATAAATCTTAAGTGAAGTAAACTTTAATGATCAAAAATTAATTTTTAAAATGAGAAGACTAAATTTTAAAAAATTTTAAAATAGAAAGATCAAAAGTGACATAAAATTTTATTAGCAGCCCGAAGAATTATTTATTATGGATCAATTTTTGTGCATTATTGATCATATTTCACTAACTTCTTTTTACTAATTTATTGTTTACTAAGGTCTCATTTTCCTAAAATTGAAAGTAAAAAAATATGTCAATTGAATACACAAAAGAGTCTAAATACTAAACTTTCAAGTGAAGAAATTTTTCTTTGGTTAGTTTGTAAGAATTAGTTAAGTTTCTAATTGCTTTAATTATCTTGTTTCTCTTTTATGTTTAGTGTCTAATCACTCCAATCCTCTAATCCTATAATGAAATTCTATATTATTGAAATACTATTGGAAGTCTATAAATGTAGGAAGTGTCGATAGACTAAGTATTTAGGATTCAAGAAATTTTGATATCAAATATTTATTCAGAATCTTAAGATAATAGAGGTATTGGTCTATTACCTTATATACACAATATTTTCTCCATTTCTAATCGATGTGGAATTTAAACAATCACACTTCAATCTCAACAATCTCCTTTAGCAAGTGTGAGTCACCAACATCTCTAGCCTTGATTCATACTAGGATCTCACTTCAACTCCTCCGCTGAGCCTTATCATGACTCTGATACCACTTGTTGGAGAGTCTGAAGTGTAACGTCCCGATTTCGATTATCCCTTTTTCGTTAAGTCCTTTTTGATTTTAATTGGGCGAATATTATTTTGATGTGGAATTTTCGTGGAAATATGTTATGTTTACATATTATTCTATTTTACCCGATTTTGGGAGTTTTCGGAGAAAATAGTTGGAGGGTATTTTGGACATTTCCTATTTAATGATAAGTGGGATATTTTATAAGATATTGAGTTAGTAGATGTTTTGGGAAAAATAATAGGAAGATATTAAAGAGGAAATAGAAGAGAAAGAAAGATAGTAAGAAAGGAAGGAAAGAAAAGAGAAAGAAAGAAGGAGAAGAGAAAGAAGAGGAAACTTTGGAAAACATCAAGATCAAACCCTAGCTTGCGATTAATCAGGTAAGGGTGAGAAGTTTTATCATCTTCATAATGTGTATGATCATGTATGTGCTAGATTGGATTTGTTGGATTGTTTTCTATGTTTCCATTTCTAGGTCGGAAGTTGATTTAATCGGTAGAAATTGAGTTTTATCGTTTAGAATTTGGAATAGTCGGTGTAGTATAGTCGGGTGATGAGTGGGTTGTACTACTGGAACTGATTTGGATTAAATCGGTCGGTTTATGAGGTTTGGGATTTTGGACAGCCATGGGAGTTCTGAGTTCGCAGGTTCGCCAGGCGAATGGCAGCGAAGCTTCGCCGGGCGAAGCCCAACGAGCAACAGCGAACCAAGTCAGAAGCAAACACCCTGTCTTCGCTGGCAAGTTCGCCAGGCGAATGATTGTGGCGAAGGTTCGCCAGGCGAGTGTGCTGGCGAGTGCTAGCAAGTAATTCCAGAATAAATCCCAGTGGTCTTCGCTGGCAAGTTCGCCAGGAGAACAAAGTAGCGAAGGTTCACCAGAGGCTTCGCCAGGCGAAGGTTAGCGAACACAACAACATATTTTCTTTTCTTGTGTTTTCCATTCGTGGATTATTTGTGTGGTTTGGTTACGACCATTCCTTGTCTGAGATGACTAATTATATGCTGTTTTATGTGCTGTGGGTGGCCGTATGGCGTGAATCCTAGTTTGTGATTCGCGAATTGTGGAATGTGGTCGTTTGGCAATTTGATGCATTTACTTGAATTGAATAGAAATGCATGTTGAGATCGAATGATGAATATGTATATATGTATTGTGATATGTATATATATTGTGAATGCATAATGAATATATGCGATGAATGTGAAGAATGCATGAGTATGTTTGTAAACATGTATGCATTTCAAGAAGTGTATGGAGTCATTTTGCATATGAAGCATCATGAAGTACATTCTTGTGCTGTTGATTCCTAGGAGAGTCTGATGAGTGATAAGATTCCTAGGAGAGTCTGATGAGTGATAGGATTCCTAGGAGAGTCCGATGAGTGATGTGATTCCTCGGAGAATCTGATGAGTGATAGGATTCCTAGGAGAGTCCGATGAGTGATGTGATTCCTAGGAGAATCTGATGAACAATGTGATTCCTCAGAGAATCTGACGAACAATGTGATTCCTCAGAGAATCTGACGAACAATGTGATTCCTTGAAGAATCTGATGAACAATGTGATTCCTCGGAGAATCTGAGGAACAATGTGATTCCTCGGAGAATCTGACGAACAATGTGATTCCTCGGAAAATCTGACGAACAATGTGATTCCTCGGAAAATCTGACGAACAATGTGATTCCTCGGAGAATCTGATGAACAATGTGATTCCTCAGAGAATCTGATGAACGATGTGATTCCTCGGAGAATCTGATGAGCAATGTGATTCCTAGGAGAATCTGATGAGTTATAGTGTACCCGTGAGGGGCGTGAGTGAATTGATTCTTAGAAGAATCTGATGGACGATTAAGTCAGTATCGTATTTGTTGCACCCTAAAATTTGCTCAACCTATTTCACCTGGTTTATGTTTCAATTGCATTATCATTTGCATAGTCACATCATGTACATAGTCCTATCATTTGCATATCATAACATAGCAAGTCATCTAACAAGGGATCAAGTTCCATTCTTATCTAAGGAAGCACTTCAAGGGGCCTTATTCAAGCTTAAGACCATCCAGGTCATCAAGGAATGGGTTGAAGCTTTGAGGAGATTCTAGTGTCAACAGGTGGATTTCTCTCCTAACTTGAGGTGTATTGAAGATCATCAACATGGAATTATAAATTTTAGGTGTGTATGGATCCCATGGGAGGCCTAGAGAGCCCTAGTGAAGCTTAGACAAGTCATGGTATCAAGGTCAAGAACCATAGTTGAGGTGTGTACAAGTAGGGTTTCATCTGGGTAACCCTAGATCAAGAAGAGTAAAGAAAGGGCATCAAGACCTAGCTCTAAGTCATGGAAGGCATGGATTGAGATGTTGAAGCATGTGTATGAATGAGTCAAGATCAAGTTCAAGAGAATCAAGAGTGGTTAGAGGTGTTTGATATAGGGTTCCTAGGGTAAAATCCCCTGTATAACACTGGACTTCCAAGCCACACAAGTCAAAATTCAAGTTCCAAATGGATTCTTGGCCAACATGAAACTTGTAGATATTCTCAATAGATTTAATTTGAGTACTAGAAGTCTTCAAGGAGATTTGTAGAACTCAAGTTATGGTTCTTGCAAGTTATGGGTCACCAGGGGACACTGAAATTTATCTATGAAAGTCACTTGACCTCCAAGCAACTGTTTCCCATCAAGGAGTTTTCAAATGGATTCTTGGCCAACATAATAATTATAGGGCTTGACCTTAGCTTTAATTTGAGTACTAGAAGTCCTCAAGAAGATTTGTGGAACTCAAGTTATGATCTTGGCAATCTAGGGGTATTTTGGGAAAGTTGAATTATAGGTCATTTTTCAACATAGGTCAAAATCTCTATCTTCCACTCCTCAAATGAAAAAATGTTCAACATGAGATGTGCTTAAAATGATGTTTTTAGGTCAGATAAGAAGTCATGGGTGATTAAAATGGCTTGCTTCACCAAGTGATCCAAAATGGCCTAAAAAGAAGATTTTTTCAAATGATTCAAAGGAGGGAAATTGGGATTTTTGAGATATGAGGCACACACATGGCATATGGGTAGTCATTTTGAATGGAAATTGGATTTCAAGCACATTGGAAATTCCACAATTTTGAGATGAGCCATGGTTTTATGAGTTGTTTTGGAAATGGCTTTCTTACATCATAAGCAACATATGCAAAACCATTCTTTAGAGCATGACCAAGGCCTTAACCCTTACCAACCCATTCAATATGTCATTTGAGGAGAATTTGGATCAAAACCAAGTGTTACAACAAGCTAGAACTCAGCTGCCACATACAAGCATGAGATGATAATTTCAAATGCAAGAGATATTGGATATCTCACATAGATCATTCCAGAGCATTCTAGATGATTCCTACAGGTTCTATATAAGGTTTGTGGTTGATTCAAGGCATTGGTTGGTGAAAATTGAGGGATATTGGAGAGATAAAATTCTGAATTTGCTCATTGCAAAACAGAATCGGTTACATCATTTTGATCCATTTCAATCCATTTTTTTGCATTCAATAGTTTCCTTTGAAGTTTGTGAGTGATTCCATACAGAATTCAAGCCAAGATTGTTGCAGAATCGTGAGATAGCAATTTGAGTTTGAAGCTTGCAACTCAAAATCGTATTTGGTGATTCAGAGAGATTCAACACAATCCATTGCATACAGAAGCTTTATCAAGCATCATTGATCATATCTGGAAGATTTTGGAGTGTGTCTTGAAGAATTCATCACTCTGTTCATTCAAATTTCACAGGTATGTAAATCTCATCGTGTAGCTTGATATAGATAGAATTGTTAGGTTTTGAATGGTTATATGCAATGTAGATCATGGTTAGGTCGTTTCTGGTAGGAAAATTCAATGGTTAGAGACAATTTTAGGTGGAACCAATTTTTTGTTGAGGATCATTTCTTGCAATTCTTGATGAGTTAAGCTTAGTGGAATGGTGGAAATTGCTCAGTGTTAGGTGGTGATGATGTTAGTGAAGAAAAATTGCGATCTAAACGCAGCGGAAAACAAAAATTTCCTTTAGTGATCCTTACGAATGAGCATGGTCAGTGATAGAATCGTTACCTCTTTGTGGCGATTCAGATCTTTGATGCAGCGATCACAAGCGTTGATGAAGTGCAACGCCTCTACTAAGTCCACACGAACAGCTTCCGGTCACAGTGCTAGCTGCTTACGAACGGAATTATTTGAGTGAGAAAAGAGAATCAAAAACGAAATTGCATCAAGTGAAAGCTTCATCACAAGGGTTCCTTTTATAGACTCTCTTGTGGGCTGCGGGCTAAAAACCCAATTCACATGATCCATAATAATATTATATATTATTATAATAACTATTATTATAATAAATATATTTATTTTATTATTATTTTATAACCATTATAAAATAACAATAATTATTATTATATTATCCGAATTTCTATTTTTCACTTAAGTGCACCGTACCTTACGGTGTTCCTTTGATTTCTCTATCTCTCATCAAACTGTCCTTATGTGTGTGACCCTGTAGGATTTCGTAACGTTGGTAATTATATTAAATTATATATTTAACATAATAAACAGTAAGCGGTATCTAGCAACACATCACTGCTACCCAAGTCACGAAAATGTCATGTGATCTGACAAAACCTTTTTCGTGATAATATATGTTTGTACAATTACCCTTTTGCCCCTATGTCTATATTGAACACAAGGCATACACTGTGTCATCCTTGTCCAGTTCAATATTGGGCCCTTAGACATTTCTCCTGTTATGCAGGATTGGCAAATTCCATCTAGGACACTCATGTCCCTCAGCATGCTTCGTGGAGTGCCCATCAACTGTCTTTATGATCATCCAGTTACGAATAATGTTTGATCAGCAATAAAGCACCCGACTCTACATCTAGGGTCCATAGTGGTTTCAGGTCGAAGGGTGGTAATACACCATTATCACCATGAGAATAACTTATGACACTTTGCATAACATACTATGTAGTATTCTCATAGCGGGTCAATCCGGTATAAATATTACTCCTAATATTTATACCTATGTCAAGACTTGATAACTCTTTATCCATGATCCATGAGATGTGATCATCAGTCTATCTTCATAATACTCTCAATGCTTTTAATGTTATCCCACTTTGCAATAAAGCTTGACTACGGATATTTTAAGAATAATGTCTTTATGTTTAATGGGATCTCATGATTAAGTCACACTTAACATTTCATTAAACAAACTAACTATTCTAGGGACTTTATTATTCTGAAAGACAAACATAATAAAGAAATGCCTTTTATTATTAAACGAATAATCCGATACAAGTACCAAAAAGTATTGGCCTCTAGGGCTTACACCAACAGTTAGGCACTTCAATTTTAGGATTGGTGATGTTTGGTTTTTGAGTGTCCTCTGAGAATTTCTTCGTGATTTAAGCTAGAAGGTGTTTCAATGAAAATGGATGATATGGTTGTGTTCTTGGTGAAGAAATGAGTGGATTGATGTAATTAGTGTTAAGTTTTGGTGAGGATTAAAGGAAGGGATGATCGGGGACGACGGTGGCGCCACCTTCGGCCACCGCCCTGTATATTTCCCTCCTAGAGTTTTAAATTGGGGAAGAAGGTGTCATGACCATTAGATGTAGAGGAGACCTTTGACTGAACTCTGATCCAATGGCCAAGATTGATGGATAATTTGTGAAGGAGTCTGAGAAGAGAGTGATACGCAGTGTTTCATTAAACGCTGGCTTTTGGGCTTAAGTGATTTTGTGCTACCCACACCCCACTTTGGAGGCCCAATGGAATTAATACATGGATTGATTGCTATTCACCACGAGCTTTTCCCAATTTTCTTTGATTTTTCACTTATTTTCTGAGCAGCATTGGGCTTAGCACGCGTATGATATCTGCACCCCCTCCTGAGCCCAACTTCATTTTTGAACTGGATAGTATTGCTATTTGACACGCCTCTTTTGCATTTTTCTTTCATTTTCTTTAATTTTCATATTTTATATTTTATTAGTAATAAATTCATAACAAATTGAAAAATAATCATTTTAGGATGGGATTTTTTCCCCTAGTTCCCTTAGGACCTCTAGAAAATTGTGAAATAATAAAAATATTAATTTCTTGCATTTTATATTTTTTGGTATATTTTACAATTTTATTGCTTTTATTTTACATTTGTTTGACACTTCATTTTTCTGAATTTAGTATGAGAGATTGGTGCATGATTTTTGATTGATTCTTGTGAGGTTGATTAGATTAGGGAAATATGTACCCTTAGGAATTTTGTCATATTTTTGTGACTAAAACTTAGATTAGTTTGAGAGGTAGATAGGAGAGGTATCAGAATTAGGGTTTCACAACACTTAGGTGTAGTTTAGGGCATAGTTTGGGGACTTAGGGTTTAATTTAGGCCTTGGGGTTTATATGGGGTATTGGGTATATATTTAGGTTCCCTTAGAAATTAATCTAGGATTTTATAATGAGTATTACTATTTTACTTGATTTTTGCAATTTGAGTGGTGATTGTGTGTTTTCCCTCTTGGGCATTTTGCTTGTTTGTTTGGTTTGGGTTATTTCAATTGGGGCTTGGGGCTTGAGTTTTGCTTGTTGGAGCTTATGAAGACATTGGAGATGATTGGAGACAAAGGATGGAGCTTGGAGCATGAAGATTCTTCCCCTTGAAGGTGGATTAGGAGATAGGAAATGTAGGAAGAGCTCTATATTAGACTGATTTCTTCTTGCAAACATAGAAAGCATCTTGTGCTTCTGCTCCCCCCTATGACAAAAGGTCCTTTTAGGGTATTCACATCCCTCCTTGGGAGGGATAAGTGACATACTTTAGAAGTAGAACTTTGAGGGAACCTTTCCCCTACAATGCTAAGTGCTTATAGGCTTCCTTTGGTTGTCAATAAGATGTGTAGCATTTCAACTTAACCTGATAATTGATTCTCTTCTGGAGTGGTGTCATTGAAGATGGAAACCTATTGAAGAATGAAGCTCATTGAAGGTGGGTGAAGATAAAGCCTGTGCCTGTCAAAGAGAGTTATCTGTGAAGCTAGGGCTTTGCTGCTGTTTGAAGCTGTTTACTGGTTGGGGTTCAGTGCTTGCCAGAGCTTGGAGATTTTTGAAGATAGGAGCTATCTAAAGCTTGGGGGTCATTGAAGAGTGAAGATGGGATCTTACTTGAAGTTGTTGCTGTCAACCTTTTTTGCTGTTAATCAACTGTAGTTGTCAGAGCTGTTGCTGTTTGAGCTGCTTACTGTAGGAGCTGGTGTTGCTGTCAGAGCTGGTGTTGGGTTTTATTTCTTTTTCTGTATTGATTGTTGGCTAGTACAGCTTGCCCCAAAGGTTTGAAGTGAATACTGTTCACTTTGCCTGTTGTTTTCCCAGGTTCGAGGTTGAGTGGGACTCCCTTTGTCGCTTCCGCGAAAATAAGGTGCCGGCAAAACAGAAGAGTCGCCACCTTTCGTTATTTATCCCTCAGAGCGGGAAAGGAAACAATCGGAAAAAACCTAACGAAAAAAGGTAAGACAAGGTCGTCGCAACCATTGTCTGGGTTCGGGAGTCGGTTACGCAAGGGGAAGGTATTAGCACCCCTCACGTCCGTCGTACTCGACGGGATCCACGCTTGTTGGTTTGTCTACGGGTGAAAACAATCTATCTACGGCTGCTAAATCTAAACAGGAAGAAACTGACTCGATAGAGCATCACACTCTATGCCTACGTATTCTCATCAGAGAATGAGAAATCAGAGTCAACGTAGTTCGGGAAACTACGGGTTAGGTTGCTCGGCAAGACGTCGCGTCTTTGGCCTACGTATTCTCATCAGAGAAATCAGAGCATGACGTAGTTCAGGCTAACTACGGCTAGACAAGGGTGTTCTCGGTCACATGGGGGTGAGAGATTAAGTTGACGATACTAGCGTACGCATTCTAGCAGTTAGGTGGACGCTGCTCGACCATTGGAGACTTAGGCGTACCTGTTTGCGGTAGAACGGACGTAGTATGTCGGGTTACGAGGTATGGGTACCTACGGGAACTAGAACTACGGTCTGGTCTCAAATGCACTCGGGCAAGAGAAAAGGATAACATTAGTCGTCAGCGGGAAAGTCTCGATCGCACAGCAGCGAGAGAACAAAAGGTTAGTTGTTAGTGTGATCGCTAGGATATCGCATCCTATGCCTACATATTCTCATCAGAGAAAGTCAGAGCAGCTGTAGTTCGGCCTAACTACGGGTAGAACGGGGACCACAGCATAAATCTCATTTTTTTTAATATTCAGAAAGTTACAATGATTGAGAAATAGGACTAAACTCCTAAAAAAATCATATCCATCTATCATGGAAAATCTAATGAAAAATAGTCCCCTAACAAGTGGACATTTAATCCTACCTCTAAAAGTGTAAAAAGTGTAAAATAAACCCTATGTAGAAATTATATCCTAAAAAGAAAATATTAAAATACTATCATTTTTATATTTCTATATTTTCCATTACATATTTTTGTATCATATATTCTTTTCTTTAACAATCTAAACAAATGAATATAAGAAACTAATGAAAAAAATAGAGAAAAACAAAGGGGTGCAAACTGCAGCTTGGGGGTAATGCAGCAAAACATTACAGAATTGGGCAGAATTGGGCCCAGCCCAATAATCAGTTCAGAAAAGAAAATAAAAAAACAGGGGGTGAATGGCCAAAACGGAGGGTGTGAATGCAAAACGGAGTTGTGAATCAGAATGGGCCCAACCCAATTAGATCAAACAACAACACAGAACGGGGGGAAGGGTGTTAGAAGACAAACAGAGGTGCTGATAATACATCAGTATAGGGCCCAGTCCAATCAACCAAACCACAACAAAAAACAAAAAACGGAGGGTGAAGGGAGTTGGAAGAAAAACAGGGGGGGGGGGGTGTACGGATGAACCAATCAACAGGGCCCAAGGCCCAATCCATTGCCACGTGAACTCTTCAGGCAAAAACCCTAATCACTCTTCTCTTGCTCAGACACTGTTCATGCGCCGTTCCAACCCCTCCTCTCCAAACCTTTCGCCTTCTCTGATTCTCTCTCTCTCAAATTCACCAATATTTCTCCCTCTCTCAGATACTCAATCCCAGAACTCAACTCAAATCTCCTAAACCTTTCAACTCCACAAGATTCTTTATCCGATCTCTCAGATAATCTCAAACCAAAAACACATTCTAAATCTGGTAATCATCAGCGAGACAATAACAACCACGCTCAGAGGAGATCTTGAAGATAATGAAGGTCGTTGCGTCTCCAGACGCCGATTGAAGAATAAACTGAAAGTGAAGTTTCAACGCTTTGAAGGAAAAACCTGATGAATGCTGGATGACGAAGCATCTGGAGATGCGTGGATGATCCTTGAGACGTTCGGAAGCTGAGGCGTGTTTGGTTGAAGATCTTAAAGCTTTGGTGCTAAATCTGCGAAGAATATGAACATGCATGTGAAGATCTTACGCTTCCGGTCGAAGGTTGATCGAAGACGTTGAAGGCCGTGTGCTGATGAATGTTCGTTGTGAAACTCATGAATCTGGAGAGTGCTCGATGAATCTTGGAGCTATTCTTGATGTGTTAGGTGGAGATCTTGGATACGATGGGGTTGAATATCCTGAAGACGATTATTGATGCTGATGAACACGCGAATGAAAGTTCTGGAAAATTATGAGCGATCTGAGAAGAATGATAAAGATTATGAATTTCTGGGGATTTTCTGGTGAATTTAGGGTTTTCCGGCGTCAGTTGCAGTGGTCGGAGGCGGTCAGGGGCTGCCGACGATAGTTTGTTGCGGTGGTTGGTTGAGGAACCCTGAGAAAGATGAATGTTCTTCGGAGTTTGCAGTTTTCCGGCGAGATTCAAGGGTTTCCGGCGAGGTTTGTTGTGGCAACTGCTGTAAGAACCACCGTGGATCTTGCTGGTGAAGTTCTCCGACGTGTTTGCATGCACTCCGGTGAGGTCTCCGGTGAGGACTCGGCGAGTGGGACAGGTGGCGGTGAGGCGTCGTGCATGGGGGACGCGTGTGGAAGCGGAAGGGAGAAGCGAGGACACGTGGTTGGCGAGGTGGCAGTGAGAGAGAGGGGAAAATGTGAGGTGTTACGCTGAGGGAGAATGGAAGAGTAATGAGGTGGAGAAGAGAGAGACTGAAACGTGGCGAAAAATGGGGTGAAAACGTGGATGGTGAAGTGGTGAAACGTGGATGAGGTGGGGTCTCTGAGAATGCACGCGTGGCCTCTATATATGGGTGACACCTGGACAGACTTGGACTGGGCCTCCAAGACAATGGGCCCAACGAAAATGGATTGATTAATTACCCTGATTAATGGCTAAAACCTGGTTAAACTAATTAATACTCAATTAACACTAACTAAGACTTAAAACTACAATTAAGGTTAACTGAAAATTAAAAACAGTAATTAAATTCTAAATGAAAATTAAAACTAATCTAATCCTAATTAATTTTAATAAACTCTAATTAACATCTAAACAAATGAGATTAAAGTCTAACTAAGACTCTAATTAATCTAATTATCCTAAAAGAATTAAATCTAATAGCTTCTAAAAACTATTAACCCCATTAAATCTAAAAAAAGAAGATTAACTATTAAATCTCTATTAATCTCTAAACTAATGAAAAATGGAAACTCTATTAATTTCTACTTATCTCTAAACTAATAAAAATAGAAAAAAAAACTCTAATCATTTCCTATAAATTCCACTTATTTCTATACAAACAAAAATAGAAAAGTCCTATTAACTTCTATTTAAAAAAAACCTATTAAAAGAATATTCTATTAAAAATCAATTTAAAAACTACTTAATATCTAAAATATATGATTTATTCTAAAATCTATTTAAAAACAATTTAAAATCTATTAAAGCTATTTAAAAATCTATCTAATACCTAGAAAAATTAATTAACTCCATAAAAATCTAGAAAATAAGGGGGAAAATCTAAAAAAGGCGAGGAAGCCGATTAAATCGATTAGCGAACTAATTCGAAAAACGGTAAAAACCCGGACACCGAGATGTCCTCAAAAACAACAGTGAGAGCTGAAAACACCGGGACGAGCACCGATTCTCAAAATACGTCCTCGTATTGGCCTGAAATGCCTGAAGCACGGTCAGAGGGCTGTAATCCCGATAAAGTCAATCTGACTGGAAAAACTGCAATGTACGTGGTATGCAAATGCGAAATGAAATGAGTCGAAACATGAGCCAAATTGCGATAAGTAGTTGGTCAAATTTTGGGGGTGCAACAGCTGCCCCTATTCAAACGGCTTGGACCTGAAGGGTTGAGAAGCGAACGGCTTTCAATCATTCAAAGGTAGAAGACGGTTGAATACCAAAGAACCCGGAAATTTGCCAACTACACAAGTACACGGTACTCTGATTGGTAGGAACATCTTCAAAACTGAGCATGGCGGTTGCACGGCAACTTGCTGGGGAATTAGTCACGCGGTAACCGGGGAAAAGTCTGATTTCAAATCTCCATCAGGATGATCATCTGATTTTGCTGTAGATATTCGTCCTCAATTCATCAAGGGGTCACTGGTCACTCGGTAACCGGCAATACAGGGTTGATTATGCCATCAGGCGTCACGATTCCTCGGGACTCATCAGGTCAACCATCAGGTTGATCATGCCATCAGGCATTCAAAGAAAGTTGTCGGGCATCAGCCGGACTTCAACCATCAGGTTGATCATGCCATCAGGCATCCAGAGAACTTGTCGGACATCAGACGGACTCCAACCATCAGGTTGATCATGCCATCAGGCATTCAAAGACATCTGTCGGGCATCAGCCGTACTTCAACCATCAGGTTGATCATGCCATCAGGCATTCTAAAGAAATCTGTTAGGCATCAGCCGGACTTCATCAGCAAGTCGGGAATAGAATTCTTGGTCAATCATGAGCCAACTAGGAATATCTAAACCTCTGCCATCAGGCACTCCGCATCAGCTGAGAGAACTGCTTCATTAACACGGTCAGACTTCAATCATGGAGTCTTCAGGGGAGGTTTCAACTTCGCCGTTCAAAAACCTACTAGGGATGTCGCATCGCCGCTGGGGATTCTGGAGAACTATCAAGTAACTCCGCTCCGGGGGTCCAGAAATCATTCTGGATGAATCAACTCTGCTGAGGACTTCAAGAATCATCTTGGACAAAATAACCATTCTGGAGATTTCAGGAATCATCCTGAGCGAACACTCTGTTGGGGATTTCAGGAATCATCCTGGGCAACCTTTACTGGGGACTCTAAGCATCAGTTTGAGCAACCAACCCTGGAGACTGCACTGGGGTCTTAAGAATCATCTTAAGCAAACAACTTCGCTGGGGAATTCAAGAATCATCTTGATCAAACGACTTCGTTAGGGAGAATTCAAGAATCATCTTGAGCCAAACCATTCTGAGGAGGAACATCTGCAACACAAGGACGGTGGCGACCTGGCTCATGTTTCGTATGCATATGCTTTGACAATGACGTAATGCTCCACACGGTGGAAATGCTACGCGTTTTCAGGGTAAATGCTATGCAATCATGCAAAATGCTATGGCCCCATCAGCAAAATAAATGCTGAGGGGGCATCCTCCTGTCAAGGAGAAAGAACTACTCCGATAGAGGAATCATCCTGCTGAGGAGAACAAGGTCACGCCAATCTCAATTGGACTCCGCAGGGGACACAACTTCAGTTGACTGCTGCGGGGGAATGAAGCTCTACGAGAACTTGGACTTGCTGAGGGAAAACGATGTCAATCGCGGGAATAACCTGCGTGGCCTTCATGGCTACTTCTCCGGAGATACGACTCTGTGGGGAATCTCAATTCCGCCGGGGAAAACCAATCATGGCTTGAGCAGCTTCCGAGGATTCGGCTCTCTTGGGGATCTGCAAACTCGGCTGAGGAAGGAGAAATCATTCCGCTTCGCTGGAGAGAGTACGACTCTGTGGGGGAATCTCAATTCCGCTGGGGAAGTAGGAATCATCCGACTTCGGGGGAGAGTACGACTCTGGTGGGGAATTTCAATTCCGCTGGAGACTTCAGTCTGGCACCATCAGTTGTTACACACTTCAGTGAATAGGCTCTTACGAGACTTGCACTTGTGACCCGGTGCTAGGGGATGAACATACGCTTCGGCGCCTGACTCAGCTGGGGAGATGGTGATCCTTCAGGATACCTCTGGTTGGGGAGAGAATCTTCTCTGCTTGGGGATACATATCAATGCTCCTGGTCCCATATTCAGACTCTGCGGGGAGATGCTGCTGCACTCTATCGGGGATATCAATCCTGATTTGCTGAGGGTAATCTTGCATATACCTTACGGAGACTAACCCTTCTGGGTAACACCTGCTGGACTATCAAGTCTGATGAGGAATACCTGTGTATCAACACTGCTGGGGATATTAATCCTTAGCTACTCATTGTACAACTCTGACGGAGATATACTGATCCTATCAAGGAAACACCTCTGGCGTCTGCGGAAGATAACAATCGATCACTGAAATTGAATCTCACTTTGCTGAGGATAACAACCCTGAACGGTCTTTTTAGATCGCCCTAATTCCTTATAGGGTACGCAGCAATCTGCTGAGCAACAACTCTTCTCTGGCTGACATCAAAATCTACCCGTCTGGAGATTACTCAATGAGGGAGTCAATGTCGACCTCTGCTTGAGGAATGAGTCAATGACCTAGACTCGGAGGGGAAAGGAGTCAAACTCGGACTCTGTGGGGATACAACCTTGCATCAGTCCCACTGCTGGGGAAATAAACCCAAATCTACCGGTCAAGGAAAGCTTCAGCCTCAACCCACTTGGAAAAGTAGCACATCAGGCTAATCAACATTCGATGCTTGGGATGGCCGTACTCTGCCGGGAATATCAATCAGACCCGCTGAGGATAATCTTGATCCTACTCTGATAAGGGATAAATGCCATCTCAATTTGCTGCGATCTCAAACTGCTCAGGGGAAACAATCTCAAACTGTACGTCTCTGCTGAGAAAACCATCCTGATTCAATAACATCAACACAGGGGATACAGAATACCAATCATGGAGCTGCGATCACTCGAGCCTTGTGTCGGGGAATGTGACAACATACGAGTCACTAGGAATCATCGGGCCAGGTACAATTAGGCTTTTTCTGGTTTAGGGATGGGTTTATGGTGATAGGGATTTATTTCTGGTTACCAACAAAATTGGATTTGAAAGGGAAATACTAGACGAGAACTAGCATTCGAGGTGGACTATCAGACGAGAACTGGTAGCAAAATCTGTTAGGTTGTCAGACGAGAACTGACTCACGGGTTTTGGATATCAGACGGGAATTGATTTCTAGTTTGCCAGACGAGAACTGGGCTTTAAAACTGTGTTGGCCAGACGAGAGCTGGTTGAACAATAGGTTACAGAAAAGGTGACCATACAGGGCTGGTTTCTGGTTTGGATTTCAGACGAGAACTGATCTCCGGTTTGCCAGACGAGAACTGAACTTTAAAACGATTCGGTTACAAGGTTCAGCCGAGTAACAGGTTAGGCTGTAGGATAACAATCCAATGATAGCAAGGCTTCTTTAGAAGGTTCAGGTTTTTGGCAGGGTAATGACACGATTCCCCGACACTCAACTCTTGCTGGGGTGAACAAACTCATTTGAACAACTTTCCCCAGTGCAATTCAACTTACCCCAATCCGGCTCTTGGGAGAATTCATTCTGAACAGAAAGCAGCTGGCAACGAGACAATCTTCAGATGGCTTGCCCCAACATCTGTACAACGGAAGGATTCATCCTCGATTAACTAACTCTCAGCATGGTTGGTTTCAGTATCTCTGAAGTAGCTTGCCCCTGGACGAGCGTTGAGCGACTCAACATGCCCTGATTGAACACTGGAGGGATTTTCCCTCAAATCACAAGAGTTCTGAATAACTGCCCCTGATTGGGTCTCGAGAAGGCTCACTTCCGATCAACTGCTTCTTGAACAAACTGCCCCATAATCAACGATACTTCGGGACTTGTCCTCAGACAAACTGATTCCAAACTCACTGGAAGTCAATGCCCCAGATTCACGGGGTTTCGCGGTGTACCATTCTAATCCAGACTTCTGACGATTCAGTCCCGATTGATTATTCCCTGTTGGAGTTCCTTCGTATCAACTACTGACCTGCAATTAAAATTGTTTATTCACGAATGGTAATTTTAATGCAGTGTTCATGCAGATTTTGAAAAGATGTACTGTCACTCATTTACGTGTCATGCTAGTGAGTGACGAATGAACTAAAGAGTTCAAACGTAGTGCCGATTCGATCAGTGAAAAATACAACAAGGATATGATTAGCAAATCATGTAGGAGTCAAGTTACTCAACCTTATCGTAATGCGCTTCCAGGATAAGCCCTGCCTCAATTAGGTCTTTTAAGGGTTGTATCGTGGTCGGGTTCACGGTTCGTGAAACAAAGGATATTTGGCTCAAATTATGATTTGTACCCACCCCTTCTACGTGATGATCTCCGATCCTAAAGTTCAGTTAACTTGGCTCGAGCGCTCGCCTCTTCGAGAGGTATGTTGAACATTGGGAACAACTGGTTAAGGAATTCACAAGGTGTTTCGGAGTGACAGTTACTCCTTTTTAGTTTCGGTGCCTGTATCTACACGACTTTGTCCTTGTTTGAGGATTTTTCTTTTTATATCCTTTCTTTTTCATTCTTTTGATTCCCTAATTTTTGCCTGGACTGACTCTTCAGAGTTCTTTTCAATTTTTCTTTTGAAGTCCAGCGGGATGCCCTGATTTTTGCCTAAGTATTTGCTTTCCAGCTTTTATTTTTCTTTTACTTAGCGGGCTTTCTTATTCTTTTATTTTTTTTCGAAACAAGTCGTGAGACACTGGTGGTCTGGACTCATCCGAGAGGTTTATAACTGTCTCACTCCTGACTGGTGAGGTTTAGCCATTGTGGTTGACGAGGTACGACCTCTAGGGAAAAGTACGATGTGATTGGTCCTCGAAAGACAACACTCCTCTATAAGACTTGAACGCTCGGTCAAGCTAATTGACAACTACCCTGCCCCGGGTTAAGATGTGAGGGTTTAGAAATCCGAAAAAAAAACTCCTACTTCTCGGCTCGAAGTGGTTAACAAGGGATTCTCTTCCTTATCTCTCCGGTGTTTAGGGGATTTGAAACAATGCCTTGTACGTCATCGGCAAGGTTTTATCTGAAAGCATACGATCATCGGTTATGAGTATTCAGTTTCGTCATCCTCCCTCCAATCTTTGCTAATCATAGTGATAAAGTGGAGTGAATAAATGCAAGTGTCAGTGCAATGCAGTAAATGAGTGACAACGACATGATTAATTCAGAAAAATGCATAGTCACTTTATTAATATTACCATTCGAAACAAACAATGTTTAACAACAAGTAGTAACTAACAGAAAAGAAACTACAAATGCAAATGATAAAAAGTCCGAGGACTGCCAATGCTGAGGGCGTCTGCCTGTCTGGACCACTGGCCTCTGGAAATAAACCTCTGAATCTGCAAGCTCAGACAGTTGAGAGGTTGTCATGCACAACCAAAACTCCATCTGGAAAGGAAATGCACCCTTTGTCGATCAACTATTGCACTTTTGCCTGAAAAGCTTTACAATCTTCAGTTGAATGGCCCAGAGATCCACCATGGTATCCACATTGAATGTGGGGATTGTACCCAGGAGGGTAAGGCTCTGGCACGGGTTTGAGAGCTTTCGGTTCCACCAAAGAATTCTGAATCAAATGTGGCAGAATCTGGCTATACGGCATAGGAACTGGATGGGAGGGAGCATTCCTTCGTTCCAAGTTTTTACGAGGTCGGTTCTGATTCTGACGCTGATTCTGATAACCTCGGCCACAGGGTCGTGGATTTGCAAGAGGAGCGACATAAAGTTCCCGATGTGGTGCCCCAGGCACAATTGTCTGTCGAGACACGGAAGATACTGACCGCTGAGAAGACGGAGAACCAACAGATTTTACCGATTCGACTTGAGGATACCCAACATCATTCATGATTGCGTTGATCACAACTCCTTCTTCAGTTTGAAAGCTACAGAGAGATTCAGTTTCACTAGCCTGACCGCCTGAAACATTCTGGATTCTTCCAGTCTTTACACCATACTCGATGCGTTCTCCTGCCCTTACCAATTCAGAGAAATTTGGTGCAACTCCAAGCATTCTTTTGAAGTACGGGCTCTGCAAGGAGTTTACGAACATGCCTTTTAGCTCTTGGTCTAGAAGCGGTGGTTGCGCTCTAGCAGCAAATTCTCTCCATCTCTGAACATACTTCCTGAAAGGTTCATTGTTCCCTTGAGACAATTCTTGCAGCTGCATGCGACTAGGAGCTTCATCAAGATTGTAGTCATACTGCTTCAGGAAAGCATTGGCTAATTGCACCCATGATCGGATCTGATCGCTCTCTAACTGCATATACCAACTCAGAGATGCCCCAGTCAGACTATCTTGAAAGCAATGAATCATCAGCTTGTCATTTTGCACAAACGAAGTCATTCTTCGGCAGAACATCACCAAATGTTGCTTCAGACAACTATCTCCTTTGTACTTTTCAAACCTCGGCATTCTGAACTTCAGAGGTAACACTAGGCCAGGAACCAGACACATGTCTGCAGCATTGGGGTTAACAGCATCTTCACCTTTCAAGGCTTTGAATCTTTCATCCAATGCACGGAACCTTTCAGCATACACAGGAGCTAATGGGTCTTCAGCCTTTGCTATCGGGACCTCTCTTCGGGAATTTGGCACAGGGAAGGCAAAACCCTGGTAGTCTGAGACATCAACAGAAGGAGAACGTTCACCTTGGACAACAAACTGCTCATGTAGATCTCGGTCTTCAACAGAAGGTTGTACAAGCTAAGCTGCAGTAAGGTTGTTCACTTGCGGAAAGTCTTCGTCATGCGTAGATCCATACAAAGGATTGGATGTCACAGTGAAACCTGACAAGGTATCAACAAACTGGAAGCTGCTCTCTGACATAGCTACCAACAACTATCAACTGACTTTACTGCTTGACTTTGATCAAATCCGCTTCAGCCCCTCGGTGGTCTTCAACACTCACCTTCAGAATCAAAACAACGGCCGGATAAGAGCTCTGACTAGCTGGCGAATGACATGCAATATGATGTAGGAATGCTCATGCAAATGCAATGCAAGATGCAGCAAACACGGGATCACAGCCCCCACAAAGCTCTGATTGCTGCTGCGCTGCTGACGGGATAAGTCTGCTCTGACGAGAGAAAACCAAGATATCGGGTAGGCTGGAAGTCAAGTTTCCTGCAAAAACCCTCCCACTTACGGGTATGGACCTAAACTGACACAAGCTCGGCATCCTATGCGTTCATCAGCGTCACAGACTTTCAAGAGGGGTGATACGATACCCAGAAGGTGTGGCATCACCAGCTCATGAAGCGGCCTCACTTAGCTGAATCACAAATGATCGGTCCCCAGAGTTGACAATCCACCAAACCAGCAACCGTCTCAACCCAAAGGGTTGAAAGAGAAGCCAACCGGGAGAACCTCGTCTGAGCGTGGATTTCATGAGACACTAGTGCCTACAAAGCAAGCACGCGCCCACTAATTTCCACAACTAATTCTATGGTGCACTCAAGCCTGGGTCTGGCTTCTCACTCATCAGAGCTCCCATCCCACAACAACACAATAGCAACAGATAATAATATTGTGCGGGAAATGTAAATACATCAGTAATATACAACACAAAAGTAAACACCCACAGACACGCAAACAAGCGCTAGGATTGACTCTCTCACGGGACGTTGGATCCCTAGGAAACTATCAAGTCGCCAGCTGCTGGGGATTGCCCAGGCAGCTAGGAAGAGAATCCAAGACAAGACTCGCTTAGAGAACATGAAGTCCCCAGCAGAGTCGCCAGCTGCTGGAGATTGCCCAGGCAGCTAGGAAGAGAATCCAAGACAAGACTCGCTTAGAGAACATGAAGTCCCCAACAGAGTCGCCAACTGTCGCTTCCGCGAAAATAAGGTGCCGGCAAAACAGAAGAGTCGCCACCTTTCGTTATTTATCCCTCAGAGCGGGAAAGGAAACGATCGGAAAAAACCTAACGAAAAAAGGTAAGACAAGGTCGTCGCAACCATTGTCTGGGTTTGGGAGTCGGTTACGCAAGGGGAAGGTATTAGCACCCCTCACGTCCGTCGTACTCGACGGGATCCACGCTTGTTGGTTTGTCTACGGGTGAAAATAATCTATCTACGACTGCTAAATCTAAACGGGAAGAAACTGACTCGATAGAGCGTCGCACTCTATGCCTACGTATTCTCATCAGAGAATGAGAAATCAGAGTCAACGTAGTTCGGGAAACTACGGGTTAGGTTGCTCGACAAGACGTCGCGTCTTGGGCCTACGTATTCTCATCAGAGAAATCAGAGCATGACGTAGTTCAGGCTAACTACGGCTAGACAAGGGTGTTCTCGGTCACACGGGGGTGAGAGATTAAGTTGACGATACTAGCGTACGCATTCTAGCAGTTAGGTGGACGCTGCTCGACCATTGGAGACTTAGGCGTACCTGTTTGCGGTAGAACGGACGTAGTATGTCGGGTTACGAGGTATGGGTACCTACGGGAACTAGAACTACGGTCTGGTCTCAAATGCACTCGGGCAAGAGAAAAGGATAACATTAGTCGTCAGCGGGAAAGTCTCGATCGCACAGCAGCGAGAGAACAAAAGGTTAGTTGTTAGTGTGCTCGCTAGGATATCGCATCCTATGCCTACATATTCTCATCAGAGAAAGTCAGAGCAGCTGTAGTTCGGCCTAACTACGGGTAGAACGGGGACCACAACACAAATCTCATTTTATTAATATTCAGAAAGTTACAATGATTGAGAAATAGGACTAAACTCCTAAAAAAATCATATCCATCTATCATGGAAAATCTAATGAAAAATAGTCCCCCAACAAGTGGACATTTAATCCTACCTCTAAAAGTGTAAAAAGTGTAAAATAAACCCTATGTAGAAATTATATCCTAAAAAGAAAATATTAAAATACTATCATTTTTATATTTCTATATTTTCCATTACATATTTTTGTATCACATATTCTTTTCTTTAACAATCTAAACAAATGAATATAAGAAACTAATGAAAAAAAATAGAGAAAAACAAAGGGGTGCAAACTGCAGCTTGGGGGTAATGCAGCAAAACATTACAGAATTGGGCAGAATTGGGCCCAGCCCAATAATCAGTTCAGAAAAGAAAATAAAAAAACAGGGAGTGAATGGCCAAAACGGAGGGTGTGAATGCAAAACGGAGTTGTGAATCAGAATGGGCCCAGCCCAATTAGATCAAACAACAACACAGAACGGGGGGAAGGGTGTTAGAAGACAAACGGAGGTGCTGATAATACATCAGTATAGGGCCCAGCCCAATCAACCAAGCCACAACAAAAAACAAAAAACGGAGGGTGAAGGGAGTTGGAAGAAAAACAGGGGGGGTGTACGGATGAACCAATCAACAGGGCCCAAGGCCCAATCCATTACCAAACCCTAATCACTCTTCTCTTGCTCAGACACTGTTCATGCGCCGTTCCAACCCCTCCTCTCCAAACCTTTCGCCTTCTCTGATTCTCTCTCTCTCTCTCTCTCTCTCTCTCTCTCTCTCTCTCTCAAATTCACCAATCTTTCTCCCTCTCTTAGATACTCAATCCCAGAACTCAACTCAAATCTCTTAAACCTTTCAACTCCACAAGATTCTTTATCCGATCTCTCAAATAATCTCAAACCAAAAACACATTCTAAATCCGGTAATCATCAGTGAGACAATAACAACCATTCTCAGAGGAGATCTGGAAGATAATGAAGGTCGCTGCGTCTCCAGACGCCGATTGAAGAATAAACCGAAAGTGAAGTTTCAACGCTTTGAAGGAAAAACCTGATGAATGCTGGATGGCGAAGCATCTGGAGATGCGTGGATGATCCTTGAGACGTTCGGAAGCTGAGGCGTGTTTGGTTGAAGATCTTAAGGCTTTGGTGCTAAACCTGCGAAGAATATGAACATGCATGTGAAGATCTTACGCTTCCGGTCGAAGGTTGATCAAAGACGTTGAAGGTCGTGTGCTGATGAATGTTCGTTGTGAAACTCATGAATCTGGAGAGTGCTCGATGAATCTTGGAGCTATTCTTGATGTGTTAGGTGGAGATCTTGGATACGATGAGGTTGAATATCCTGAAGACGATTATTAAGGCTGATGAACACGCGAATGAAAGTTCTGGAAAATTATTGCTGTTGAGCGATCCGAGAAGAATGATGAAGATTATGAATTTCTGGGGATTTTCTGGTGAATTTAGGGTTTTCCGGCGTCAGTTGCGGTGGTCGGAGGCGGTTAGGGGCTGCCGGCGATAGTTTGTTGCGGTGGTTGGTTGAGGAACCCTGAGAAAGATGAATGTTCTTCGAAGTTTGCAGTTTTCCGGCGAGATTCAAGGGTTTCTGGCGAGGTTTGTTGTGACAACTACTGTAAGAACCACCATGGATCTTGCTGGTGAAGTTCTCCGGCATGTTTGCATGCACTCTGGTGAGGTCTCCGGTGAGGACTCGGCGAGTGGGACAGGTGGCGGTGAGGCGCCGTGCATGGGGGACGCGTGTGGAAGCGGAAGGGAGAAGCGAGGACACGTGGTTGGCGAGGTGGCAGTGAGAGAGAGGGGAAAATGTGAGGTGTCACGCTGAGGGAGAATGGAAGAGTAATGAGGTGGAGAAGAGAGAGACTGAAACGTGGCGAAAAATGGGGTGAAAACGTGGATGGTGAAGTGGTGAAACGTGGATGAGGTGGGGTCTCTGAGAATGGACGCGTGGCCTCTATATATGGGTGACACCTGGACAGACTTGGACTGGGCCTCCAAGACACTGGGCCCAACGAAAATGGATTGATTAATTACCCTGATTAATGGCTAAAACCTGGTTAAACTAATTAATACTCAATTAACACTAACTAAGACTTAAAACTACAATTAAGGTTAACTGAAAATTAAAAACAGTAATTAAATTCTAAATGAAAATTAAAACTAATCTAATCCTAATTAATTTTAATAAACTCTAATTAACATCTAAACAAATGAGATTAAAGTCTAACTAAGACTCTAATTAATCTAATTATCCTAAAAGAATTAAATCTAATAACTTCTAAAAACTATTAACCCCATTAAATCTAAAAAAAGAAGATTAACTATTAAATCTCTATTAATCTCTAAACTAATGAAAAATGGAAACTCTATTAATTTCTACTTATCTCTAAACTAATAAAAATAGAAAAAAAACTCTAATCATTTCCTATAAATTCCACTTATTTCTATACAAACAAAAATAGAAAAGTCCTATTAACTTCTATTTAAAAAAAACCTATTAAAAGAATATTTTATTAAAAATCAATTTAAAAATTACTTAATATCTAAAATATATGATTTATTCTAAAATCTATTTAAAAAAAATTTAAAATCTATTAAAGCTATTTAAAAATCTATCTAATACCTAGAAAAATCAATTAACTCCATAAAAATCTAAAAAATAAGGGGAAAAATCTAAAAAAGGCGAGGAAGCCGATTAAATCGATTAGCGAACTAATTTGAAAAAACGGTTGAAACCCGGACACCGAGATGTCCTCAAAAACAACAGTGAGAGCTGAAAACACCGGGACGAGCACCGATTCTCAAAATACGTCCTCGTATTGGCCTGAAATGCTTGAAGCGCGGTCAGAGGGCTGTAATCGCGATAAAGTCAATCTGACTGGAAAAATGCAATGTACGTGGTATGCAAATGCGAAATGAAATGAGTCGAAACATGAGCCAAATTGCGATAAGTAGTTGGTCAAATTTTGGGGTGCAACACCCTTGCCTCGCTTGTACTGTTGCATTGCATGCATTTTACTGTTTACTGTATATATCTGTTTCTCTTCCGTTTATCCCCTAGGATCTCTGATTTCCTCTGTGCAGGAGGGAATTATGACAGACATCAGGTTTTAACCCATGCATGACAACATTAGGTTAGTTTTATTCCCTTTTCAACCCTAGGCTTTTTAGAGTTTCTTTCTCTTCTTATCTCAAACAACTCAAAAACACAGTAATAAAGTTAATCGATGTCGTATGTTACGAGCCTTAAGATATTTGAGAAAGGGTTGCTGGAGAGCTTCTTTCCAGTAGTCTGACCGCTTAGTGTGGTACCCTTTGGGTGACACACGACGTAGTCACCCTCAAATCATAGTCTCTAGTGCGTTAGAGATTGCAAACAAACTAAAAAATAATTCTTGCGTAAAAGACTGAAAACAAACATCAAAGTGTTCTTTTTGTCCGCTTGGACTCTTAATCAGAAGAAAACCTTTTTAGAAGGATCTAAAAAACAGTCAGACAAATCTGTGTCTTCCGTAGCCCGAACTACGTTTGCTCTGATCTTTCATGTGGTATGAAAGTACGTGGGCATAGGATGCCGTATCCTAGCGAGCAACCTTCCCCTCTTTCCCCGTAGGTAGGCGAACTACGTGGACTCTGATTTCTCGTTCCAGACGGGAATACGTAGGCATAAAGTGCGATACTTTGCCGAGTCTTTTTATTTTCTTTTAACCCCCAGACCTTTAGAGTAGATAGAATAACAATCCGTACTAGAAAACAAGCGTGGATCCCGTCGAGTACGACGGACGTGAGGGGTGCTAATACCTTCCCCTTGCGTAACCGACTCCCGAATCCAGGATTTGGTTGCGATGACCATTCCTTTCCCGTCTTTGCGTTAGGTTTACTCTGAGCATTTCCTTTCCCTCCGTTGGGATAAATAACGCACGGTGGCGACTCTTCTGTCATAGCCGGCGCCGATTTTCACAGTAGCGACAGCTGTCGACTCTGTTGGGGACTCCAACGGTTCCCTACGCGAGTCAGTCCTAGCGCTTGTTTTCCCGTCATGGGTTTCGTATGGATTTACATTTCTGTCTCTATTTTCCGCATTTTATTGTCAGCTTTATATTGTTATTGCTATTGTGGGGATGGGGTGATCTAGTGAGAGATAAGCCGGACCTGGGCTTGAGTGCACCTAGAATTAGTTGTGGAAAGTAGTGGGCGTGTGCATGCTTTGCATGTACCAGTATCCTGCAAAATCCATGCTCGGACGAGGTTCTTCTGGTTGACTTCTTTTTCAACCCTTTGGGTTGAGGGGGTTGTTGGTTAGTTGGATTGTCGACTCCGGGGACCGATCATTTGGAAGTTGGCTGAGTGAGGCCTCTTCAGGACATGATGATGCCACACCTTCTGGGTATCGTATCATCAGTCTTGAAAGTCTGTGACGCCGACGACCGCATAGGATGCAGTACCTTGTGTCAGTTGACAGGACACCTACCTGTGAGAGGGGTTGGGGCATGCAGGTAACTTGACCTCTAGATTACCGGTTTTCTTGGTTGAGGTTCAGTGGTGTTTTTGGGTCTGTTGAGACCAGGTTGGAGCATTGCGATTGATCTTTTGAGACCAAGTTTTGAGCAGTTTGTGGGTCTATTTGAGACCAGCATGGTGGATTGGGGTTCTCAGCCATGTGCACTTGATACCTGTTGCATGTTGCATATTGCATTGTTGCATACTCATTTTGCATATCATTAATGTGTGTCTGTGCTGCAGGTGCATTTTCATACCTCTGGTTCTAGTTGCCCGGATTTCTGTCTGCCGATATTATGGATACTCTGAAGAAGACTGTGGCGTACAAGTTGCCTACTCCAGATGTTTCTTCTTTGCTTGGTTTGATATCTCTAGCTGATGATGATGTGAAGAGAAGCTTCAGGAAGAGCTATGGGAAGTTACTTAGATTGGTTTATAAATCATCCATGTATGAGCGTAACGGATTGTACACGCTAATGCAGTTCTATGACCCCCCACTGAGGTGTTTTACTTTCCCTGACTTCATTCTGGCTCCGACCATGGAGGAATATGCTGAGATCTTAGAGTTGACCATTCAGAATAGGGTACCTTTCATTCATATGGATGCTGAGCCCAAACTGGAGGATTTGGCCGTTGCCTTGCATTTAGACTCCTCAGAGCTGCTGTTAACCTCGTGGAATGGAGTGTCTGGTTTTTCTCTCAAGTTCTTGGTTGGGAAAGCGCAAGAGTATGCCAAGAGTGGATGTTGGACTGTGTTTAATGCCATTCTTGCTCTGTGTATCTATGGCATTGTACTGTTCCCGAACCTGCCTGACTTTGTTGATCTGGATGCGTTCTATATATTTGCTTCAGGCAATCCTGTGCCTACTTTGATTGGAGATTTCTATCACTCACTGCATTATAAGAACGAGAACAGGAGGGGCAAGAACGTCTCTTGTTGTGGGCTTTTACTGTATATGTGGTTTGAGAGTCATCTATCCAAGAGGGGTATCTTCGCTGAGTCTGCAGATACGGTGGATTGGTCTGAGCATCTGATGGGACTTTCTTCAGAAGACGTTGTCTGGTTTAATAAAGATTTGCTGGGATCTGTGATCATCTACAGTTGCGCCGGATATCCTAACGTTCCTCTGATCGGGAGGAAAGGGTGCATTAACTACAATCCTTCATTGTTGATCAAGCAATTCGGGTATGCTTTGAAAAACCCTGCCAAAAGAGGAGGAAGTACAGGAATCTCTGTACTTTACAGGTGATTTGAAGGGAGAACTATTGTCCAATCTTTAGCATGCTTGGAGAAACATCAACAAGAGGGGTAAGGCATTGTTGGGTAAGAATGATTGTCAAGCCTACCCCCCGTGATAGAGCAAAGCAGGTGCGGATGTCGTTTCCTGCAGTATTACCTCCTGCTCCCCCCGTGATTGAGGAGCCAACTAATGTGTCTATTGAGAGATACGAGCAGGTTGTGAAGGAGAAAGAAGAGCTGATGAAAGCCAACGAGAAGTTGGAGGAAGAGTTAGTGCAACTCAGGAGCGAAAGGAATGAGGCCGTATATTCCTTCGAGCAGCAAACGAAGCTGGTGAATCAACTAGGCACGGAACTGACTGAACAGCGAAAGAAGCGTGAACGTTTGGAGATAGACTTCAAGAGATCTCATGATATGCTGGAGTCTAAGAAGAAAGCACTTGATATAGCCTACCGGGAGATCTCTGCATTCAACAAAACTTGGAACGCCATGCTGGCCGGCAATAAGGAAAGAGAAGACAAACTGAAGCTGCAGATCGCTAAGCTGGAAGGTCAGTTGAAAGCTAGCCAGAAGAGGTTGGAAGAAGAGGTTACGCGGAGGTATGATGTCCAGAATGCCTTGAACAAAGTTATCAAGCGCAAGAAAGAGTCTGCATCCCAGAAGCAGAAGCTAGAAGATTGCTTTGGGGAAGGTGTTTGGGAGGAATCCATTGGTGATCTCCAGCGTGTTATCAGGCAAAGAGACTCGCTCGTCGAAGCGTTGCTTTCTCAGCCAAATCATCCCAAGACTAAGAGATTATTAGAGGAGTACCAGGCATATGGTCGTGTCGCTTTCGCGAAAATAAGGTGCTGGCACAACAGAAGAGTCGCCACCTTTCGTTATTTATCCCTCGGAGCGGGAAAGGAAACGATCGGAAAAACCTAACGAAAAAGGGTAAGACAAGGTCGTCGCAACCATTGTCTGGGTTCGGGAGTCGGTTACGCAAGGGGAAGGTATTAGCACCCCTCACGTCCGTCGTACTCGACGGGATCCACGCTTGTGGTGTTTACTTGGACGAGTTGGTTTATCTATCTACCTATCAAGGCTGGCTTAAAAGAGAAAAGAAAATGACTCGGCAAAGCGTCACACTTTATGCCTACGTATTCTCATCAGAGAACGAGAAATCAGAGTCAACGTAGTTCGACCTACGACGGGTTATGGGGAAGGTAGCTCACCAATACATCGGTATTGTGCCTACGTACTCTCAACAGGTATGAGAGATCAAGCTTACGTAGTTCGGGACACTACGGATTATTTTCTGTTTTTTACGGAAGAAGTGTTTTCTATTGTGTTTGCAATTTCAATCGCACTAAAGACTATGACCTGAGAGTGAATGCGTCGCATGTCACCCAAAGGGTACCATACTAAACATCCAGACTGTGGAAAAGAAACTCTCCCACAATCCTTTCTCAGATAGCTTAAGGCTCGTGACGTACGAAAGAAATCATTCATGATTACTGTATCTTAAGCTGTTTTGAGATGAGAAGAGAACAGGCTCAACTAGAAGGGAGACTATCAAGTCCTACTGTTGTCATGCCAAGGATTCATCCTATGGTTGAGGTTTGAAACCGGGAACTCTTAGAAGTTATCATGCATAGGTTTCAACCTAAAGTTCTATCATCACTTCCTTATCAAAGGAAATGAGAGTCCTGAGGGATCATGTCAATGATACATAGAAACAGGTAAAGCATCAGCTTAAATAGTAAACAGATATACAGTAAAATGCATGCAATGCAAGTGAGGGAGGAAATGTGTGTGGGGCATCAGCCTCCACAAGCTCATCTCGACCTCAAGCCAGATATGAATAACAGTAATCATACTGAGGAAAATAAAACATGCTATCAAGCAAAATACAGTAAACTGCAATCATACAGAAGAAATAAAATCATGCTATCAAGCAAAACAAACCACATGGGCAAGGGAACAGGGCTCTACCGAATACCCGCAAGCAAAGCCATACAGTAACAATACAAGCAGAGGGAGCAACTCAACCTCTAGTGCAATCATGCTCCTAGATTAAAGCTATTCTAGATATGGACTTATTCTAATGCATCAAGCAAGTCAAACAAGGCACATCAATACAGAAAAGAAACAAAGAAGAAAGCAGATCAACTCCTCTCTCAACTTCAAGCTTCAGCTCTTCTAACAGCAACTCAGTCTTCAGACTTCAATCACTCTTGAAAGATATCAATTTGCTTCTCCAAGTTTCAACCCTTCCACATAAGTTTCAACTTATCTTCTTCTTCAAGCTTCAGCTCCTTAATCAGTTCCACCTTCAGGCTTCACTCTTACCCACAAGTATCAACTTGATTCCTTCAGGATCTCCAAGCTTCAAAGTAGGTATCAACTCATCCTCTGCTCTTCAAGCTTCAGCTCTTCAGTTAATCTCAATTGCTTAGAAGTGTCAACTTCATCCTTCAATCTTTCCCAAGCCTCAGCTCTTCCTTCAGTCTTTACTGGATCTTCATTGGGTCTTCAAGTATCAACTTGCTCTTGTTGCTTTCCAAGCTCTTCAAGCTTCAGCTGAAATGGCAATGCTCAGGGAATCATCCTCTTCCATACTCTGCAATGAAGTCTTCATCTTCACTCTCAAGCCCAACATCTCTCAAGATACTCAGAACAAGAGAAATCACTTAACTGGATAAGCTGGGGATATTAAACTGCTTATTGACCACCAAAGGTGACCTATAAGGGTTTAACATCAAAAGAAGGGTTCCCTAAAAGGTTCCACCTCCTAGGTACCATCACTTATCCCTCCAAAGGAGGGAGGTGAATACCATGGAAGGACCTTGAATCATGGGGAAGAATGGAGGTGAAAGATACCATCCATGTTTAAGAAAGGAATCAACTAAGTCTAAGTTCTTCCTAATCCCTAACCCTAAAACAACAATAAAACAAGCAAGACTACAAGCTCTCAAGCCCCTTCTTCAATCTCCAAGTCTTCTACTATGCTCCTCCATGCCCCTCAAAGCAAGAACAAGCCCACCAAGCCAAGCAAAAACTCACAAAGCAAAGCAAACAAAAATACAAGCCCACAAGGGCAACACAAACAACAATCAACTACAAAAATCAATTAAAAATATCATACTATCATATTAAAATCTAATATAATTTCTAGGGGATCCTATATACCTACCCTTAATACCCTATATGTCCTAATATCTAACTTGACCTAGAAACCCAAAATTCTAGTGTTTTTGTGGACCTATGTTAAGAATTGACCTAATTCTGTACAACCTAAAGTCATCTAATCAAAACTAATCAAAACTTAATCACAAAATTATGGAATAAATCTAGAGGGGAGCTAAAGTCCTAATCTAACTATCCTAAAAAGAATGGCCTAAAAATTCAAAGGGAACTAGCTAAACAAAATTCTACAAGTCTATGCATCAACATAAAAGGAATTAAAGTTCTATTAAAAGAGAAAATACACAAAAAATATTAAAAATGCATGAAATGCAAATATTTTTATTTTATAATTTTCTAGACATTAACATCAAATGGGAGAAAAAATACCCATGCAAAAATCATCATTTTTCTATTTATTATGATTTTTCAAAGATTAAAATAAAATGGAGAAAAAGAAATTAAAATGAGAAAGCATTGGTGCAGATAACAACTATTTTCAGTTAAAAATGCAGATGGGCTTAAAATGGGGGTGGGGATATCAATGCACGCCAGGCCCAGTTTTCATCAGAAAATCAATTGAAAATCATAAAGAAAAAGAAAAACATACGGTGCAGTTAGTAAAGAAATATAGTTCAAAATCCCAATGGGCCATGACTTGGGGTGTGGTTATCAATTGAGCCCAAGACCTCCTTTTAATGAAACGACGCGTTTCATTGTTCAGAATTTCCCTCTTCAAACGAAATTGAATCTCAGCCACACGATCTAAGTCCCAGTCAATGAGTCTTGCCTCATCCAACAACCATGGCATCGTCTTCTTCCTCTAGCCAAGGTTT
Source organism: Lathyrus sativus (assembly GCA_963859935.3). Lineage (NCBI taxonomy): Eukaryota > Viridiplantae > Streptophyta > Magnoliopsida > Fabales > Fabaceae > Lathyrus > Lathyrus sativus. Next base: position 137,532,645 of record OZ012741.1, on the reverse strand, counting down.
GAACTGAAGAATCCATGGAAACAGCTTCATAGCTCAAGCTTACCCTAACTCGTACCACCTCAATTCTCCATGAAAAACTAAAATTCCAAACCCTAATCCACTCTAAATTCCATGCTAATCACAACCATGGCCTCAAAATCAATTGAAGTGCCCTAAATCTCCAAACCCGATCCAAGATCAAAAATAAGCTCAGACATCAACTACAACAATTCTTGAAATTAATCACCTCAGAATGATCACCATCTCACCCTGGTTAATTCTTGATATCAAACTCATGCTATAGCTCACCATAACTCGTGTTCTTGGTCAAAACAAAAATGGTGTCATCAACTGAAACTCCACCAATTGATCTCAAACTTCCCAGAATCCATCACCTAATTGTCTCTAACCGTTCTATCCTAGCAATTCTGCCTAATTATGCCTAAATCATGGTGTAGAAGAAAAGTTACTAACCTGTCAAATCTTGATTCATAGATAGGGTAAACCTTCACTGCAAGCTCTCAAACTCTTCAGAATCAATCCTTGAATGATGATCTTGCTACTGTTTGCAAAAGATTTGTTCCAAGAAAACCTGAATCTCCAAAACCGATTATGACTTGCAACCTTCAAAATCCAAAAGCTATCTCCTCAAATCTCCATGGTTTTGCTCTCAATTTGGTATGCACAGCTTCAGTGTGATCAATGGAATGTGTTTGGATTGAAAGAAGCAATGGAAATGGATCAGAATGTGGAATTTGATTTCAACTTGCAATGAAAGCAATTGAAATGGCTATCTCACTCTTCTCTCCAATATCTCACCAACCTTGCATCTGAGCAGGTTCTATACACTATATAGAATGCATTGGACCTCTCTAGAACCATCTGGAACCATCCAATGAGAAATTGGGATTCTCATGTCATGAGTTTATGATTTCATCTCATCTTCAGCCTCATCTCATGCCAAGCCTCTTGCAACAACCAATTCTGACTTGAAATTATCCTTAGATGAGATATGGAATGTGTTAAGACACTTAGCAAGCTTGTACATTGCCTTTCCTTGTGTTTTGCCTTTGTACCTTAAGATGCAAGCAACCATTTTCCAAAGCAACCCCATGATCTAAGCCTCAATTCAAAAAAGTGGCTGAACCATTGTTTCTAAAATGTTCTTTGGAGTCAAAATGACCTATCATATGCCATGGTTTGGATGTGTAACTTGGAAATTTCAATTTCCAACTTCAACTTATTTAACTTATGCCTCCATTTTAGGTCATTTTTATCACTTTTTGCTACAAGCCTTTTCAACATCTCATGACCTCCTTACTAGCCTTAAAAAATCATTCTAAGCAAGTTTTATGTTGAATATTTTTCCATTTGAAGCTTGGAAATAGGAGATATGGCCTTATGCTTGAAGTGACCCATAATCTCCAAATGACCAAAATGCCCTTGACTTGTCAAAGCCATAACTTGAGTTCTACAAATCCTATCAAGGACTTCTAGTACTCTCTAGAAAGCTAAGAAGATAAGGAACAACATTCATGTTGACCAAAAGGTCATAGGAATCATCCTTCTTGGGCAAACGTTGGATGCAAGTTGGGTGACTTTCAAGGACCCAGATTCACATACCTCAGATGACCTGTAACTTGTCAAAGTCATAACTTGAGCTCTACAAATCCTATCAAGGACTTCTAGTACTCAAATTAAATCTAAGAACAAGCTCTACAACATTCATGTTGGGGGAAAGAGGACATGACAATCACATCTTGAGCTAAACTGCCTTGAAGATAAGGGTCAAACTAGGGGATTTTACACTATCAAGCCTTAGAAACCCTAGCTTGAAACTTCTCAAACTCCTCAATCATGATGAGTTAAACTTGGAATCATCCTTATAGCATCTCAATACATCAATCCATGATCACATGGCTCTTGAATCAGGTCTCAACCCTCTCCAAATCATCAGTTGACCTACGGTTGACCCAGTCAAACCCTAATTACACCACTCATGGCTGAGTCTTCTTATTTTTGTACAATGGCCTTTCTAGGCTTTATGATGGCTTTCAAGACATCTCATAAGCTCTATCAAAGCTTCAAGTCCATCCTCATAGCTTCAGAATCATCTGAGGAGCTCCCACAACTCTCAAGTTAGGAGGTACACAACCTTGGTTTCAACCAATCTTTCTGAGGATCTCTTAACTTCTCTAACAAAGATATCAACCTTTGAACATTTGAACAACCTTCTTAGCTAGCTTCAAAGTCTTGATTGGTACTCATACCTCTTGATGAACACAAGCTAGGTAAATAAATGTTGGTCAAATTTTGGGGTGCAACAGCTGCCCCTATTCAAACGGCTTGAACCTGACTGGGTGAGGAGCGAACGACTCTCAGCCAATCAAGGTGCGAGACGGTTGAATACCAACAAACCCAAAAATTTTCCAACTGCACAAGTACACGGTACTCTGACGGGAACAAATCTTCGAACATTGGAACATTAGCTGCACGGCAACTAGCTGGAGACCTGGTCACACGGTAACCGGTAATACGTGGTCGATCATGCCATCAGGCATCAGGACTCTTCGGGACTCATCAAGTCAACCATCAGGTTGATCGCGTTAAATCATGCCGTCAGGCATTCAAAGAAAACTTTCGGGCATCAGCCGGACTTCGTCAGCAAGTCGGGAATAGAATTCTTGGTCAATCATGAACCAATTGGGAATATCCAAACCTCTGCCATCAGGCACTCCACATCAGCTGAGAGAACTGCTTTATTAACAGTTGGACTTCAATCATCAAGTCTTCAAGGGAGTTTCAACTTCGCTGTTCAGAAACCTGCTGGGGATGACGCATCTCCACTGGGGATTCTGGAGAACTATCAAGTAACTCTGCTTCGGGGATCCAGAAATCATTCTGGATGAATCAACTCTGTTGAGGACTTCAAGAATCATCTTGGACAAATAACTCCGCGGGGATTTCAAGAATCATCCTGAACCGTCAACCATGCTGGAGATTTCAGGAATCATCCTGAGCAAACACTCTGGCATGGACTCTAAGCATCAGCTTGAGCAACCAACTCTGGAGACTGCACTGGGGATCTTAAGAATCATCTTAAGCAAACAACCTCGCTACGGCATTCAAGAATCATCTTGAGCAAGCAACTTCGTTGGGGAGAATTTCAAGAATCATCCTGAGCAATCAATTTTGCGGCGGAACACCTGCAAAACAAGAATCGTAACAACCTAGATCATGTTTATTATGCATATGCTTCGGCAATGTCACAATGCTCCACACGGTGGAAATGCTATGCGTTTATGATAAATGCTATGCAATCATGCACAATGATGCGATCCCGTCAGCAAAATAAATGCTGAAGGGAGAATCCTCCTATCAAGGAGAAAGAACCACTCAAATAGGGGGAGGAATCATCCTGCCGAGGAGAACAAGGTCACACCAATCTCAATTGGACTCCGCAGGGGACACAACTTCAGTTGACTGTGCGGGGGAACGAAGCTCTACGAGAACCTGGACCTGCTGAGGGAAAGCGATATCAATCGCGAGAATAGACTGCACGGCCTTCACGGCTACTTCCCTGGGAATAATGACTCCGGTGGGGAAATGTGGCATCAGCTATTCAACACTCCACTGGGGAAAACCATTCATGGCCCTAGCGGCTTCCAAGGATTCGGCTCTCTTGGGGATCTGCAAACGTGGCTGAGGAAGAAGAAATCATTCTGCTTACCAGGGAGAGTACGCCTCTATGGGGGAATCTCAATTCCGCTGGGGAAGAAGGAATCATCCGGCTTCGGGGGAGAGTACGACTCTATGGGGGAATCTCAATTCCGCTGGAGACTTCAGTCTGGGACCATCAGTTGCTGCACACTTCGGTATGGCTCGGCTGAGGAGATGACGTTCCTTCAGGATGCATCTGATTTGGGAGAGAATCTTCTCTGCCTGGGGAGACATATCAATGCTCGCGATCTCGTTTTCAGATTCTGCAGGGAGAGGCTACTGAACTTTGCTGGAGCAGGAGGAATCATCCTGCTTGGGGATGCGCATGGCGCTCTGTCTGGAATAAGCTACACCTGTAACAACACAAACAAACAGACAAGATACCCTTCTCAAAGGGACCTATCAAGGTTATCATCTCGTGACAATGTTCAAGTAATTCATTGTTTCAACAATCAGTGGCCTAGGCCAGTAAGTTTATGTATGCGCATTTTATCAAAAACATCGGCGTTCTTTTTCGCAAACAAAACAGGTAAATGCTAAACAGGCAAACAGAATTGCTGAATAGTATACATTTTATTGATAACGAACCCCTGGATGGGTAAAAATGTTTTACAACAGATGCAAGCTCCTGGAATGAGGAAGCCGCACAAAATAATAAAACATAAATATACATCAGTATATGCAAATGTCGGCAATGAGGCGTAGACGAACACCATGAGTTGATCCCTCTATGACCCACTCGACTTCGATACTTCTCCGACGCTTCAGCTTCAGAAGAGATTGATTCAGATAAACGGCCCTCAGGTCTTCCAAACCACTAAACAAAGAAAGTCCACACGCGGAACGCAGTCATTTGCTTTTTCAAATCCCTAACTTTTGCGTGAACCACCCTTTGCAGGTTTTTCAGTTCACCGGGATACCCTTTTTTGCCAAAGTCGCCCATCCGGGTTTTCGACTTTGCGGGTGTACATTTTTTCAATTTATATCCCTAATTTTTTCCCGAACCTTTTTCCTTTTTTATGGTTCGCCGGGATGCCCCATCTTTGCCTGGATATTCTTTTTGTTTCCAGCGGGTCATTTTTTAAGCAAAGTATTTTTAACTGCGTCCGCGTTCACCGGGGATGCAAAATCTTCACCATCCATCGTGGATAACAACAAGGCTCCTCCCGAGAAGACCTTGCTGACGACGTACGGACCTTCGTAATTGGGAGCCCACTTGCCCCGGTGATCGGAGTATGGAGGAAGAATCTTCTTCAGGACGAGATCACCCGTCTGAAAGCTCCTAGGACGCACCTTCTTATCATAAGCTTTCTTCATTCGGCTTTGGTACAGACGACCATGCGCAATCGATGCCAACCTCTTCTCGTCCATCAGGCTGAGTTGGTTCAGCTGGTTCTTAATCCATTCTGCCTCGTCGAGTTTCACATCAACCAAAACTCGCAAAGAAGGGATCTCCACTTCTAACGGTAGGACATCTTCCATACCATACACCAAGGAGAAAGGAGTTGCCCCGGTTGAAGTACGTACCGTCATACGATAACCGTGCAGTGCAAACGGAAGCATCTCGTGCCAATCTTTATAGGTCACAACCATCTTCTGAACAATCTTCTTGATGTTCTTATTGGCCGCTTCAACGACGCCATTCATCTTCGGCCGGTAAGGAGATGAGTTGTGGTGTTCAATCTTGAAACTCTGGCACAGCTCCTTCATCATCTTGTTATTCAGATTCGAACCATTATCAGTAATGATCCGCCCGGGAATTCCGTAACGACAGATGATATCCCTCTTTATGAATTTAGCCACCACCTGCTTGGTCACATTAGCGTATGAGGCTGCCTCTACCCACTTGGTAAAGTAGTCGATAGCTACCAGAATGAAGCGATGGCCGTTAGATGCAGTGGGCTCGATCTTGCCTATCATGTCGATGCCCCACATGGAGAACGACCACGGGGAGGACATGACATTCAACGGGCACGGCGGCACATGAACTTTGTCGGCATAAATCTGGCATTTATGACATCTCTTCGCGAATTTAAAGCAATCTGATTCCATTGTCAGCCAGTAGTATCCTGCTCTCAGGATCTTTCTTGTCATGGCATGCCCGCCGGCGTGCGTACCAAATGTGCCTTCATGGACTTCTTCCATGAGCATACTCTCCTCTTTCTCATCTACACATCTGAGTAGCACGAGATCGTGGTTTCTTTTGTACAACACTCCATCAGGATTGAGATAAAAATTTCCAGACAGCCTCCTCAGAGTCTTCTTATCCTGGGTTGACGCACCCGCGGGATACTCCTTAGTCATAAGGAAAGTCTGGATGTCATGGAACCATGGCTTGCCGTCGGCGGCTTCCTCGATTGCAAAGACAAATGCAGGTCTATCAAGACGAGAAAGGACAATTCTTGGAGCTTCATTCCAAAAATTGACTTTATACATCGAAGCCGACGTGGCTAAGGCATCAGCCATCTGATTTTCAGCCCTGGGCACATGATGGAGTTCCACTCGATCAAAGAACGGAAGTAGCCTTCTGGCATAATTCATGTACGACACCAAATTCGATTGACGAGTCTCCCACTCCCCTTTAATTTGGTTGATCACAAGCGCCGAATCACCATATACGTCTAGGTTCTTGATTCTCAAATCAATTGCCTCTTCTAGACCCATGATGCATGCTCGTACTCCGCTTCATTATTGGTGACTGGAAACGTCAGTCTCGCAGTGAACGGGATATGGGATCCGTGGGGAGTCGTGATGATTGCCCCTATGCCACTTCCGTAGGAATTAACCGCCCCGTCAAATATCAATTTCCACTGGGATTTCCTATCTGGCCCCTCGTCGGGCAACGGCTCATCGCAATCCTTAGCTTTGAGAAACATGATATCCTCATCAAGGAATTCAAATTTCATCGGCTGGTAATCCTCGATCGGCTGTTCGGCAAGGTAATCAGACAATACACTTCCCTTGATGGCCTTCTGGGGAACGTACTGAATATCATATTCCGTTAACATCATTTGCCATCTGGCAATCCTACCCGAAAGAGCCTGCTTCTCGAAGACGTACTTGATCGGATCCATCTTCGAAATTAGCATAGTGGTGTGGTTGAGCATGTACTGTCGTAAACGTTTGGCAGCCCAGGCTAGTGCACAACACGTCTTCTCCAGCATCGAGTAGCGAGATTCACAGTCAGTGAACGTTTTACTCAAGTAGTAAATGGCATGCTCCTTTCTGCCCGTCTCGTCGTGCTGACCGAGAACACACCCCATACTATTCTCAAGAACTGTCAAGTACATGATTAATGGCCGTCCAACCACTGGGGGTATCAAGATTGGAGGTGCTTGAAGATACTGCTTTATCTTATCAAATGCCTTCTGGCAATCCTCATTCCAGATAATCGCCTGATCTTTCTTTAAAAGCTTGAACATCGGTTCACACGTGGCCGTGAGCTGAGAGATAAACCTTGTAATATAGTTTATTCGGCCCAGGAAACCACGAACTTCTTTTTCTGTTTTTGGCACTGGCATTTCTTGTATGGCTTTTATTTTCGCAGGACCAACCTCGATGCCTCTTTCGCTCACGATAAACCCCAGTAACTTTCCGGACCGTACTCCGAAAGTACATTTGTTAGGATTCAGCCTCAACCTGAATTTCCTAAGCCTCTCAAAAAGCTTCAGCAAATTGACCAGATGTCCCTCCTCAGTTTGGGACTTCGCAATCATGTCATCAACATAGACTTCAATCTCATGATGAATCATGTCATGAAACAAAGTTACCATAGCTCGTTGGTAAGTGGCCCCTGCGTTCTTCATACCGAAAGGCATTACCTTATAGCAAAATGTTCCCCAGGGAGTGATAAACGTCGTTTTCTCCATGTCCTCCGGCGCCATCTTGATCTGGTTGTAACCGGAGAAGCCATCCATGAACGAAAATACGGAGAACTGGGTTGTGTTGTCGACCAACACATCGATATGAGGCAGCAGGAAATCATCTTTAGGGCTCGCCCTATTCAAATCCCGATAATCGACGCACATTCGTACCTTACCGTCCTTCTTCGGTACAGGCACTATGTTGGCGACCCACGGAGGGTAAGTGGTGACCGCTAAGAAGCCAGCATCAAGCTGCTTCTGCACTTCTTCCTTGATTTTAACAGCCATATCTGGTCTTGTCCTCCTAAGCTTCTGCTTAACGGGAGGACAATCTTCTCGCAGCGGCAAGTGGTGGACCACGATGTCCGTGTCAAGTCCGGGCATATCTTCGTATGACCAAGCAAAGACGTCACTATACTCTCTCAGCATCTCGACTAACCTCTGCTTGACATCACTCTGCAATGCAGCCCCTATCCTGACGTTTCTGACGAGCTCTTCAGAACCCAGATTCACGATCTCAATATCCTCTTCGTGAGGCAGAATAACTTTCTCTTCTTGTTTCAACAAGCGGGCCAACTCTTCAGGAAGGTCTTCGTCTTCATCAATCTCTTCTTCGGCTTGATAGATCGGGCAATCGAAGTCGAAGTGAGCCGTAGAAGGTCCATAGTCGATGTCATCTGTTATGTGGATCCTGCAATAACAAGGGTTAAGTTTAAAACAAGGATGTGCAGGTTAGCACAAACCCCATTGCCATTTTATTGTTTTTCAAAACAAATATAAAACAGGAATAACAGAGATCACAATATTTGAATACGAAGAAAACGCCTTTGATTTATTAACAAAATGCATGTACATAATCCAACAAGGCCCTGACAATAAAATCACTATGCCCCGGGTAGGACATAGGGTTGTACAATGATTGGAAAAAGTAAATCATTACTCTTCGCTTGTCATCTGGATGATATCCTTGATGGACCAATTGTTGAGGCCCTCGCCTGGCTTGCTTGGCTGGATCCAAGAGTCGAGGTCACAGTCGCTATCTCCGCTATCTTCAGACACTGCGTTGATGCTTTCGAAAATCACTCCGCCACTGGTAAAACGATCGGCCCTTTACCTCGAGACGCACTGCTAGAAGAAGAAGAAGCTTCAGCTCCAGGAGAATATCCCAACCCAAACTTGTCTTGCTTGTTAGGTATCTCCAAAATTCGCCCCCAGCCTGGGGTAGATCCGGCTTGGACAACGGACCGAGCTTCCTTGAAGGAGGAGAGAGTCATCTCTGGCTTTTCAGTGACTACAGGAGCTACGTCCTTCACTCTGACAGCTTCGAACACTTGGCATAGAGTCTCATGGATTTCTCCATCCATCTCCACATACTTGAAGGACGACAAATGGCTCACCATTATGTATTCCTCGCCACACACGGTTACGATGCTTCCCCCGACAACATATTTGAGTTTTTGGTGCAACGTGGAGGTCACGGCACCAGCAGCATGGATCCATGGCCGGCCCAAGAGACAATTGTAGGCAGGCATGATGTCCATAATATAAAAGACAGCGTTGAACGTTTTCGGGCCAACTTGGATTGGCAGGGTCACCTCCCCGAAAACGTGTCGTTTAGTTCCATCGAACGCCTTCACAACCAGATCACTGGGTGTGTAGATCACTCCACGAGTATCCAACTTCATTAATGCCTTCTTCGGAAGAACATTAAGCGACGAACCCGTGTCCACCAACACGTGCGACATAATCGTGCCCCTACACTCTATCGAGATGTGCAGGGCGCTGTTGTGATTCCTCCCCTTCGGCGTCAACTCCAAGTCCGTGAAGCCTAGCCCATTTCCAGCATTTACGTGGGCTACGACCTCTTCTAGCTGATTCACTGATATTTCTTGCGGTACATATGCGGCGTTTAACACCTTCAACAACGCGTTGCGGTGTGCTTCAAAACACAGCAACAAGTTCAGAATGGAAATCTTCGAGGGCGTCTGATGGAGATGATCCACAATCTTGTAGTCACTCTTTTTAATCAACCGCATAAACTCCTCGGCATCTTTAACAAGCAAGTCTTTGTCTGTTCCGCGCGGGGCCTCTTCAACGACTTTACTTTTACCCTTATCGGCCGCATCAGCTCTAACCGCTTTATCCGTCACGACCTCTGGTGGTGCAAACACTCTTCCACTGCGAGTAATACCACTGATCCCCGCAAGGTTATCCACAGTCGACCCAAACGGTTCTAGCTCCAACTTCTGCCCGTTGCAGTAGACTTCAGCCCCATAATGCCATGGGACAGCGTTAGTGCTTTCAAAGGGTATCGGCCCAGCTTTGGTAATGGTAATCATGGGCGGTCTGGGCGCAGAAATAGTTATCGGCCGACGAGGGATGGTGATGGTGGCGACTTCATCGGCCTGCTTCAGCACTACCTCTCCTGACCCACTTTCAGCCCTCCGGCTAAACTGCAGAATCCCCTCAGTCATCAGACTTTGGATTCCTTCTACCAACTGCTCACATCCATCAAAACGTGTGGCACAGTCTATACATAGCTCTCCGCAACCTGGGAAGAACCCTCTTTTCAGCAACTTAGCTTTAACGAAGCTAAGCGGCGTCTTCAGATCTCTGACGTCAGTCAACAAATCCAAATTCTCTTCTTCGATAATGGCGTTCACTCCGCCTCCCCTATGATTCGGCATAGGATTCTTCGTGACATTTGGCACATTATCGAAGAAGTTGATGATCTTGGCATCCACCATGTCCTGCACCTTATGCTTGAAGGCTTTGCAGTTCTCTATTGTGTGGCCTGGTGCCCCTGAATGAAAATCACAAGTGGCATTCGCGTCGTACCCTGGCGGGGGTGCCCCTGTCAAGGGAGCCAGCGTCCTCTTCTGGATCAACTGCAGCTGAAGCAAAGTCTGCAAGAGTTGCGCGTACGACATGGGCGGTGTCCCGAAGTGACGGTTCGCCAAAGGTGCCCGATTCTGATACTTCCTGTATCCCTGTTGATTCGGTTGCTGCTGTGGCTGCTGCTGCTGCGGAGCTGCAGGGATATTTATACTGGCCACCTGCTGGTGAGGACCTTTGCCCTTTCTTCGAGCGTTGGTCATAGCGCTCGCTTCTCCTTCCCGTCTTTTGCCAGCATAAGGTTTCTTTCCGCCTCCCCCAGCTGAGGATGACTCACCTTGAATCTTCCCGATCTTGATCCCGTTTTCGACGTGCTCACCGTGATAATGAGATCTGAGAACGTCCCAGACATACCGCTGACTAACTTCTCATAGTAAACCCCTGGGAGGGTAGCAACAAACATCTGCACGAGCTCGCGTTCAACCATCGGCGGCTGAACCCTAGCTGCCAACTCACGCCACCGCTGGGCGTATTCCTTAAACCCTTCATTGTTCCTCTGGGACAGATTCTGCAACTGGACTCGGTTCGGGGCCAAGTTGCTATTGTATTGGTAGTGGTGCGCAAATGCTTCAGCAAGATCCTTCCATGTGCGCACACTAGTGGGCTCCAGACCCATGTACCACTCGAGGGATGGCCCGGAAAGACTGTCTTAGAAGAAGTGCATCAACAACTTCTCGTCTTCGGAATGAGCAGACATCTTCCTGTAATACGATCTCAGGTGGACACGAGGGCAAGTGGTGCCCTTATATTTTTCAAAATCAGGTACCTTGAACTTAGGAGGCACCTTGAAATCAGCAATTAGTCCCAACTTGGACATATCAACGCCCAGAGTATTCTGATTCTCGATATCTCTCATCTTATCTTCAAGTGCCTTGAATCTAAGCCGTGCTTCAGCATTCAGCTCCCCTTCAGCACCTCTCTGAGAGAACACATCGTCCTGATGATCCTCTAGCCATGGTTGGGGCACAAACAGATTCCCGACGCCTGCATTGCCGTTGCCCGATCCGACATTGACATTAGCTCCCAGACTCCCATTACCGACGCCCGTCGTATTGAGTCCGATGTTGGTCATCCCATTGCCATTGGCACTGCCGTTGCCCCCGGTCATGGGAAAACCATTCTGTGGAGTTTCAACTGGTGGAGGAGTAGGCACAGTCCCCCCATGGAGTACGCCGTTGCTATCAACCCTTGAAATCAAAGGCTGAACCAAAGTTCTGAGCTGCTCCTGGCCATTGACGACCGCTTGCATGAGCTCCATGAAGCGATCCATCCTTTCGCGGAGTTCCTGAACATCAGTTTGCACTTGCTCCATGATCCTGATTTGATTAGCTCTAGTCGGATAGCGGTGAATAGGTCTCTGATCAATCCTAGAACTACCTGAGACAACCTGAAACAACCTGAAATAACCTGGAAAACACAAAAGGGTTAGGAAAACAACAAAATGCTCGTTATACAAATGCTTCATGCAAATGCAAACGTGTGTCTGTGCGTTAGGGAGATCTCCCCCGATCCTAGTGCCTGAGCGCCAGTGCTGATAATAATAAGAAGTCCGAGTCCAATCATGGAAATAACAATCTCATATATAATGAAAGCCCATCAAGGCAGTACACAACATCAGCGAGTACAAGATGAATCAACAGCGTGACCTCAGCCAACAAGCCTGGTGATGGTCAGCATACAACAATGATCAAAACAAAAGGAATACAAATAGTCAAGTACGGCCACGGGCGCGATACTCTTCTAACAACTCCTTCGTTTCTGGATGATCCGGCAGAGTGAGCAACCCTTCGACGAGTAATTCCCTCTGCACAATGGTGTACTGAAGTCCTTCAACCGAACCTTCCCATGCTCCTTCGTCGAAGCAATCTTCTAACTTCCGCTTCTTGGACTCAAACGTCAGTTTGCGCTCCTTCAAGTTAGCGAGAGCTTTGTTAAGCTGGCCTTCAGCGGCGTATTTACGAGCGGTTTCTTCGTCAAACCTCTTCTCACTATCCTTCACCTGGGCTTCCAGCTTGGAGATCTGTAGCATCAGCTTATCCTCCCGCTCTTTCCTGGTGGCCAGGGAAGCCTTCCAGTGCTGGTTGAACTTGGATATCCTCCGATATGCTTCGTCCAAGTGCTGCTTCTTCGTAGCCAGTACGTCGTTGACAGCTTTGAAGTCTTGACCCATGCGCTCACGCTCGGCTATCTGCTTAGTTAGGTATGTACCTAGCTGGTTCACCAGCTCTGTTTGCCTTTTGAAAGAATGAACGGCTTCGTTCCTCTCGCTTCGGAGCTGAGCCAACTCTTTCTTCAGTTCCTCATTCGCCCGCTTCAATTCATCTCGCTCAGCTAACACCTGATTATGCTGCTGAATGGGCACAGTAGTAGGCTCTTCAATCATTGGAGGGCTTTCTGGCTTGGCACGAGGAAACGGCATCCCTATAGCATCTGCTCTGGCTCTGATCCACGTCGCGTACGGAGGGTACGCTTGGTTGTTGCTTCTCCCCAGCAATGGTTTTCCTTGCTTACTGATACCATTCCAGGCGCACTGAAGCTTGGATAACAGATCCCCCTCTAGAAGACCAGTGAGGTACAGAGATTCCTGCACCTCTTCATCCTTCGGCGGAGCTCTCAAAGCGTAGGCGAACTGTCGGACCAGCAAAGACGGATTGTAGTTTATACAACCTTTCCTGCCTATCAGAGGCACGTTTGGAAACCCGCTGCAGCTGAAGATCACCTCAGTACCCAACCTATCTCTGTCAAACCAGTCAATATCCTCTACAGATAAACTCATCAGGCGCTCGGACCACTCAGTTGTGGTTGCAGACGAGACAAAAGGGCCCCTCTTGGGTAGATGGCTATCAAGCCATTTATAAAGCAAGGGTACACAACATGAGACATTCTTACCCCTTCTATTCTTGTTTTTGTAGTGGACTGAATGGTAGACATCTCCTATCAAGGTAGGGATTGGATTCCCTGAAGCAAAGATATGAAATGCATCGAAGTCTACAAAATCGGGAATATTGGGGAACAGAATAATGCCATATATGCACAAGGCAAGGATGGCATTGAACGCGACCCAACATCCGTCCTTGGCGCACTGATGAGCCTTTCCCACTAAAAACTGTAAGGAGAAACCAGGGACCTTGTTCCAACTAGTCAATACCAACTCGGAGGCGTCCAGGTGAAGTGAAGGGGCTAAACCAGCCAGATCAGGCTCAGCGTCCATACGAACAAAAGGCATCTGCCTCTTGATAGGCACACCTAACAAATCAGCATATTCTTCCAGCGTAGGTGCGAGAACAAAATCCTGAAAAGTGAAACATCTCAACGGAGGGTCGTAGAACTGCAGCAGTGCGTGCAACCCATTCAACTCGAACAAAGAAGGTTTACGAACCAAACCGAGCAATTTTCCATAAGATTTTTTGAACTCATCCCTCACAGAATCATCTGCTAAAGTTATCAGACCAGTCAGCTTAACCACATCAGGGGCAGGGAACTTGTAAGCCACGATCTTCCTCAGAGAGCCCATAACAATACAATAGGAGGCAAGAAATCCTGGATCGGGGAAAACGGTACCTGCAACACAGACACACGTTAATGAAATGCAAATGAGTATGCAAACTAATGCAAAATGCAATCATGCAATAGGAGATCAAGGCAACTGTGCTGTGGAGATTCTGTATCAACAAAATCATAACGCTGCTCCATCAAGAACAACCACTGATAAGAAGAAAACCCTGGTGTAGGACCGCAAATCTGCTCTGTCAAGAACAACCATCTGATAGGGCCATATATATAGGACTATAATTCTGCTCGGTCAAGAACAAATGTCTGATAATAAAGACCTCTGATACAGGACCAAGAAACTGCTCTATCAAGAACAAACATACATCTGCTGATGAGATCTTCAGACCCCAATCATAAATCTGCTCTGTCAAGAACAAACAACTGATGACCAAACTCTGCTCTATCAAGAACAAACATCTGATAATGAGATCCTCAGACCCCAGTCATAAACCTGCTCTGTCAAGAACAAATACACATCTGATGATAAGATCCTCTGATCAAAACCTGCTCTATCAAGAACAAATACACATCTGATGATAAGATCCTCTGATCAAAACCTGCTCCATCAAGAACAAATACACATCTGATGATAAGATCCTCTGATCAAAACCTACTCTATCAAGAACAATCGTATCTGCAGATGAGATCCTCAGATCCCAACAAAACTGATCCACTGTCAAGAAAACCAGGTGGTCTGAAGGTCAAAGTTTCCTGCAATAAACCCAACCCTGCTCACAGGTATGAACCTAAACTGACTCAAGTTCGGCATCCTATGCGTTCATCAACGTCACAGATATTCAAGAGGGGTGATACGATACCCAGAAGGTGTGGCATCACCAGCTCATGAAGCGGCCTTACTCGGCTGAATCACAAATGATCGGTCCCCAGAGTCGACAATCCACCAAACTAGCAATCGTCTCAACCCAAAGGGTTGAAAGAGAAGCCAACCGGGAGAACCTCGTCTGAGCGTGGATTTCATGAGACACTAGTGCCTGCAAAGCAAGCACGCGCCCACTAATTTCCACAACTAATTCTATGGTGCACTCAAGCCTGGGTCTGGCTTCTCACTCATCAGAATGCCCCTCCCACAACAACACAGATAATCATATCATACTGAAAAATAAAGATGCGGGAAATAAAGTGCGATAAATAAACACAACCCAACAAGTAATCATACAAGCGCTAGGATTGACTCTCATAGGGAACCGGAGAACCAGAGATTCTGGGTTCGATCCCCAGCAGAGTCGCCAGCTGTCGCTTTCACGAAAATAAGGTGCCGGCACAACAAAAGAGTCGCCACCTTTCGTTATTTATCCCTCGGAGTGGGAAAGGAAACGATCGGAAAAACCTAACGAAAAAGGGTAAGACAAGGTCGTCGCAACCATTGTCTGGGTTCGGGAGTCGGTTACGCAAGGTGAAGGTATTAGCACCCCTCACGTCCGTCGTACTCGACGGGATCCATGCTTGTGGTGTTTACTTGGACGAGTTGGTTTATCTATCTACCTATCAAGGCTGGCTTAAAAGAGAAAAGAAAATGACTCGGCAAAGCGTCACACTTTATGCCTACGTATTCTCATCAGAGAACGAGAAATCAGAGTCAACGTAGTTCGACCTACGACAGGTTATGGGGAAGGTAGCTCGCCAATACATCGGTATTATGCCTACGTACTCTCAACATGTATGAGAGATCAGAGCTTACGTAGTTCAGGACACTACGAATTATTTTCTGTTTTTTACGGAAGAAGTGTTTTTTATTGTGTTTGCAATTTCAATCGCACTAAAGACTATGACCTGAGAGTGAATGCGTCGCATGTCACCCAAAGGGTACCATACTAAACATCCAGACTGTGGAAAAGAAACTCTCCCACAATCCTTTCTCAGATAGCTTAAGGCTCGTGACGTACGAAAGAAATCATTCATGATTACTGTATCTTAAGCTGTTTTGAGATGAGAAGAGAACAGGCTCAACTAGGAGGGAGACTATCAAGTCCTACTGTTGTCATGCCAAGGATTCATCCTATGGTTGAGGTTTGAAACAGGGAACTCCTAGAAGTTATCATGCATAGGTTTCAACCTAAAGTTCTATCATCACTTCCTTATCAAAGGAAATGAGAGTCCTGAGGGATCATGTCAATAATACACACAAACAGGTAAAGCATCAGCTTAAACAGTAAACAGATATACAGTAAAATGCATGCAATGCAAGTGAGGGAGGAAATGTGTGTGGGGGCATCAGCCTCCACAAGCTCATCTCGACCTCAATCCAGATATGAATAACAGTAATCATACTGAGGAAAATAAAACATGCTATCAAGCAAAATACAGTAAACTGCAATCATACAGAAGAAATAAAATCATGCTATCAAGCAAAACAAACCACATGGGCAAGGGAGCAGGGCTCTACCGAATACCCGCAAGCAAAGCCATACAGTAACAATACAAGCAGAGGGAGAAACTCAACCTCTAGTGCAATAATGCTCCTAGATTAAAGCTATTCTAGATATGGACTTATTCTAATGCATCAAGCAAGTCAAACAAGGCACATCAATACAGAAAAGAAACAAAGAAGAAAGTAGATCAACTCCTCTCTCAACTTCAAGCTTCAGCTCTTCTAACAGCAACTCAGTCTTCAGACTTCAATCACTCTTGACAGATATCAATTTGCTTCTCCAGGTTTCAACCCTTCCACATAAGTTTCAACTTATCTTCTTCTTCAAGCTTCAGCTCCTTAATCAGTTCCACCTTCAGGCTTCACTCTTACCCACAAGTATCAACTTGATTCCTTCAGGATCTCCAAGCTTCAAAGTAGGTATCAACTCATCCTCTACTCTTCAAGCTTCAGCTCTTCAGTTAATCTCAATTTTTTAGAAGTGTCAAGTTCATCCTTCAATCTTTCCCAAGCCTCAGCTCTTCCTTCAGTCTTTACTGGATCTTCATTGGGTCTTCAAGTATCAACTTGCTCTTGTTGCTTTCCAAGCTCTTCAAGCTTCAGCTGAAATGGCAATTCTCAGGGAATCATCCTCTTCCATACTCTGAAATGAAGTCTTCATCTTCACTCTCAAGCCCAACATCTCTCAAGATACTCAAAACAGGAGAAATCACTTAACTGGATAAGTTGGGGATATTAAACTGCTTATTGACCACCAAAGGTGACCTATAAGGGTTTAACATCAAAAGAAGGGTTCCCTCAAAGGTTCCACCTCCTAGGTACCATCACTTATCCCTCCAAAGGAGGGAGGTGAATACCATGGAAGGACCTTGAATCACGGGGAAGAATGGAGGTGAAAGATACCATCCATGTTTAAGAAAGGAATCAACTAAGTCTAAGTTCTTCCTAATCCCTAACCCTAAAACAACAACAAAACAAGCAAGACTACAAGCTCTCAAGCCCCTTCTTCAATCTCCAAGTCTTCTACTATGCTCCTCCATGCCCCTCAAAGCAAGACCAAGCCCACCAAGCCAAGCAAAAACCCACAAAGCAAAGCAAACAAAAATACAAGCCCACAAGGGCAACACAAACAACAATCAACTACAAAAATCAATTAAAAATAGCATACTATCATATTAAAATCTAATATAATTTCTAGGGGATCCTATATACCTACCCTTAATACCCTATATGTCCCAATATCTAACTTGACCTAGAAACCCAAAATTCTAGTGTTTTTGTGGACCTATGTTAAGGATTGGCCTAATTCTATACAACCTAAAGTCATCTAATCAAAACTAATCAAACATTAATCACAAAATTATGGAATAAATCCAGAGGGGAGCTAAAGTCCTAATCTAACTTTCCTAAAAATAATGGCCTAAAAATTCAAAGGGAACTAGCTAAACAAAATTCTACAAGTCTATGCATCAACATAAAAGGAATTAAAATGCTATTAAAAGAGAAAATACACAAAAAATATTAAAAATGCATGAAATGCAAATATTTTTATTTTATAATTTTCTAGACATTAACATCAAATGGGAGAAAAAATCCCCATGCAAAAATCATCATTTTTCTATTTATTATGATTTTTCAAAGATTAAAATAAAATGGAGAAAAAGAAATTAAAATGAGAAAGCATTGGTGCAGATAGCAACTATTTTCAGTTAAAAATGCAGATGGGCTTAAAATGGGGGTGGGGATATCAATGCGCGCCAGGCCCAGTTTTCATCAGAAAATCAATTGAAAATCATAAAGAAAAAGAAAAACATACGGTGCAGTTAGTAAAGAAATATAGTTCAAAATCCCAATGGGCCATGACTTGGGGTGTGGTTATCAATTGAGCCCAAGACCTCCTTTTAATGAAACGACGCGTTTCATTGTTCAGAATTTCCCTCTTCAAACGAAATTGAATCTCAGCCACACGATCTAAGTCCCAGTCAATGAGTCTTGCCTCATCCAACAGCCATGGCATCGTCTTCTTCCTCTAGCCAAGGTTTGAACTGAAGAATCCATGGAAACAGCTTCATAGCTCAAGCTTACCCTAACTCGTACCACCTCAATTCTCCATGAAAAACTAAAATTCCAAACCCTAATCCACTCTAAATTACATGCTGATCACAACCATGGCCTCAAAATCAATTGAAGTGCCCTAAATCTCCAAACCCGATCCAAGATCAAAAATAAGCTCAGACATCAACTACAACAATTCTTGAAATTAATTACCTCAGAATGATCACCATCTCACCCTGGTTAATTCTTGATATCAAACTCATGCTATAGCTCACCATAACTCGTGTTCTTGGTCAAAACAAAAATGGTGTCATCAACTGAAACTTCACCAATTGATCTCAAACTTCCCAGAATCCATCACCTAATTGTCTTTAACCGTTCTATCCTAGCAATTCTGCCTAATTATGCCTAAATCATGGTGTAGAAGAAAAGTTACTAACCTGTCAAATCTTGATTCACAGATAGGATAAACCTTCACTGCAAGCTCTCAAACTCTTCAGAATCAATCCTTGAATGATGATCTTGCTACTGTTTGCAAGAGATTGGACCAAGAAAGCCTGAATCTCCAAAACCGATTATGACTTGCAACCTTCAAAATCCAAAAGCTATCTCCTCAAATCTCCATGGTTTTGCTCTCAATTTGGTATGCACAGCTTCAGTGTGATCAATGGAATGTGTTTGGATTGAAAGAAGCAATGGAAATGGATCAGAATGTGGAATTTGATTTCAACTTGCAATGGAAGCAATTGAAATGGCTATCTCACTCTTCTCTCTAATCTCTCACCAACCTTGCATCTGAGCAAGTTCTATACACTATATAGAATGCATTGGACCTCTCTAGAACCATCTGGAACCATCAAATGAGAAATTGGGATTCTCATGTCATGAGTTTATGATTTCATCTCATCTCATGCCTCATCTCATGCCAAGCCTCTTGCAACAACCAATTCTTACTTGAAATTATCCTTAGATGAGATATGGAATGTGTTAAGACACTTAGCAAGCTTGTACATTGCCTTTCCTTGTGTTTTGCCTTTGTACCTTAAGATGCAAGCAACCATTTTCCAAAGCAACCCCATGATCTAAGCCTCAATTCAAAAAAGTGGCTGAACCATTGTTTCTAAAATGTTCTTTGGAGTCAAAATTACCTATCATATGCCATGGTTTGGATGTGTAACTTGGAAATTTCAATTTCCAACTTCAACTTATTTAACTTATGCCTCCATTTTAGGTCATTTTTATCACTTTTTGCTACAAGCCTTTTCAACATCTCATGACCTCCTTTCTAGACTTAAAACATCATTCTAAGCAAGTTTTATGTTGAAGATTTTTCCATTTGAAGCTTGGAAATAGGAGATATGACCTTATGCTTGAAGTGACCCATAATCTCCAAATGACCAAAATGCCCTTGACTTGTCAAAGCCATAACTTGAGTTCTACAAATCCTATCAAGGAATTCTAGTACTCTATAGAAATCTAATAATATAAGGAACAACATTCATGTTGACCAAAAGTTCATAGGAATCATCCTTCTTGGGCAAAAGTTGGATGCAAGTTGGGTGACTTTCAAGGACCCAGATTCACATACCTCAGATGACCTGTAACTTGTCAAAGTCATAACTTGAGCTCTACAAATCCTATCAAGGACTTCTAGTACTCAAATTAAAGCTAAGAACAATCTATACAAAATTCATGTTGGGGGGAAGATGAGATAAAAATCACATCTTGAGCTAAACTGCCTTGAAGATAAGGGTCAAACTAGGGGATTTTACACTATCAAGCCTTAGAAACCCTAGCTTGAAACTTCTCAAACTCCTCAATCATGATGAGTTAACCTTGTAATCATCCTTATAGCATCTCAATGCATCAATCCATGATCACATGGCTCTTGAATTAGGTCTCAACCCTCTCCAAATCATCAGTTGACCTAGGGTTGACCCAGTCAAACCCTAATTACACCACTCATGGCTGAGTCTTCTTATTTTTGTACAATGGCTTTTCTAGGCTTTATGATGGCTTTCAAGACATCTCATAAGCTCTCTCAAAGCTTCAAGTCCATCCTCATAGCTTCAGAATCATCTGAGGAGCTCCCACAACTCTCAAGTTAGGAGGTACACAACCTTGGTTTCAACCAATCTTTCTGAGGATCTCTTAACTTCTCTGACAAAGATATCAACCTTTGAACATTTGAACAACCTTCTTGGCTAGCTTCAAAGTCTTGATTGGTACTCTTGATTGGTACTCATACCTCTTGATGAACACAAGCTAGGTAAATAAATGTTGGTCAAATTTTGGGGTGCAACAGGTCGCACTTGATTATCTCATGTATTGATGTGTATGCTTTATTTACATTGTGCTGGCCATCACCAGGATTGTTGGTTGAGGTCATGCCTTCCTATTGTACGCTCAATAATATTGTATTCCTAACTTGATGGGCTTTTCCGCAATATATGATATGTTTTCTATGATTGGGTTTCGAGCTTCTTATTGCTATCACTGTCACTGCACTGGCACTTTGGCACTAGAATCAGGGGTTGATCTCCCTAACACACAGACACATATTGCATCTGCATATCCATTTTGCATTGCTAGTTACTTGTTGAACTTGTATCTTATTTCCTGCATCTCCAGGTTTTCCAGGATTGACGAACAAAGAGTCCACCGCTACTCAACCCGAAACAACTGCAAGAGAATCATGGATCAAGTCCAAGTGGAGATGCAGGAAATCCGCGAGAAGCTGAATCTGTTCATGCAAGCAATGGAGAACATTGCTAAGGGCCAGGAGAGCCTCCAGACTTTGGTACAGCCGCTGCTGACGCGGACTAATGGGAATGGCAACAATGACCACAATTCTACGCATGTTGAGACTATTTCGGAGGATGGGCCCCCACGCCTGTGGTTCCACCTGTAGTGACCCCACCTGTTGCAGTTGTAAACGATGGCGCTGGCGCTGGCAATGGCAACACAGGGAATGGAAATGAGACTGTTGTTAACAATGTTGGATTTGGGGACGCCAACCAAGGCAGTGGTAACAACAATGGCGATAATGGTTTTGGCAACAATGGTTTCGGCTACAATGATCAGGGATTTGATTATGTCAATCAGGACGAGAAATTCGGCTTCAACGCTCAGGGTTTCGGTTACGACGATTTTGGTAACACTAACCAGGGGTATGGTGGATTTGGTAATATGAATGGTGCTGGGGTGATTCCTGTCAATACTGGGTTGGGACCTATTAGGGTCAACCAGGGTTTTGGTAACGGGGGACGCGGTCCCATGATCAATCAGCAAGGGTTTGGTCGCAACACTGGTTACGAAGGATATGGAAATGAAAATGTGAATTGGGGTGAAGACCGCCAGGAGGACGCCTTTTCTGGAAGAGGTGTGGGATTTGAAGGACCTGTTGATCCTGTGCAGAGGATCAGAATGCTTGAATAACAGATGAAGGGGGTAGTGAATCAGAACTCCACCGGTTTGGATATGACTACCATGGGTTTGGTACCAGGGTTGAGGGTGCCGTTGAAATTCAAGGTGTTGCACCCCAAAATTTGCCCAACTTTTCTTTACCTAGCTTATGTTTCATTTCATTCACATTAGCATTATCATTTGCATTTCATTGACATGTATGCAGGAGATCAAGAGGTATGATTACCAATCAAGGGCTACACAAGAGCTTGAAGCTAGCTAAGAAGGTTATTCAAGTGTTCAAGGGTTGATATCCTTGTCAGAGAAGTTAAAAGATCCCCAGAGAGGATGGTTGAAACCAAGAGGGTGTGTCTCCTAACTTGAGAGTTGTGGGAAGCCATCAGATGATTCTGAAGCCAAGAATGTGGACTTGAAGCCTTGAGAAAGCCTATGATATGTCTTGAAAGCCATCATGAGGCCTAGATAGGTCATTGTGCAAGATTAAGAAGACTCAGCCATGGGTGGTGCAGTTAGGGTTTGACTGGGTCAACCCTAGGTCAACTGATGATTTGAGGAAGGTTGAAACCTAATCCAAGAGCCATGTGATCATGGATGGATACATTATGATGTTATAAGGATGATTCCAAGATCAACTCATCATGATTGAAGAGTTTGAGAAGTTTCAAGCTAGGGTTTCTAAGGCTTGACAGTGTAAAATCCCCTAGTTTGACCCCTATCTTCAAGGCAATTTAGCTCAATATGTGATTGTCATCTCATCTTTCCCCTAACATGAATGTTGTAGAGCTTGTTCTTAGCTTTAATTTGAGTACTAGAAGTCCTTGATAGGATTTGTAGAACTCAAGTTATGACTTTGACAAGTTACAGGTCATCTGAGGTGTGTGAACTTGGGAGCTTGAAAGCTACCCAACTTGCATCAAACTTTTGCCCAAGAAGGATGATTCCTATGAACTTTTGGTAAACATGAATGTTGTTCCTTAACCTCTTAGCGTTCTAGAGAGTACTAGAAGTCCTTGATAGGATTTGTAGAACTCAAGTTATGGCTTTGACAAGTCAAGGGCATTTTGGTCATTTGGAGATTACAGGTCATTTCAAGTATAAGGCCATAACTCCTATTTCCAAGCTTCAAATGGAAAAATGTTCAACATCAAACTTGTTCAAAATGATGTTTTAAGGCTAGTAAGGAGGTCATGAGATGTTGGGAATTCTTGTAGCTCAAAGTTGCAAAAATGACCTAAAATAAGGGTATAAGTTAAATGAATCAAAGTTGGAAATTGATATTTTCAACCTACACATCCAAACCATGGCATGTAATATATCATTTTGACTCTAGAAAACATTTTAAGAACATTGGTTTAGCCATATTTTTGAATTGAAATTCAATTGGTGGACTTGCTTTGAAAAGTGATTACTTACATCATAAGTAACATGTGCAAAACATAGAATCAAGGCATGAGCAAGGCCCTTTACAAGCTAAACACCTTCAAAATGTCACTAGGGGAGAAATTGAAAGAGAATGAGATTGGTTTCAAGCTGCAAACAGAGCTATGCATATCATGATATGTGATTGAAAATCTCATGACATGAGAGATTGAAACTCTCATTAGAATGGTCTAGAGGGTTCTAGATCACTCATACATCATCTATATATTGAGTAGAGGTGATCCAATGCAGAGGTTGGTGATGATTGAAGGAGAGAGCATAGATTGAGATTGAGATTTCTTGGTTTGCAATTGAATTCGGTTTCACAAAATTCTTCACTTTCCATCCATTTTCTTGATTGAAACTTCTTCCATGGATGCAAGGGATTGATTCCAGATCATAATCCAAGGGAATTCGTGGCTGAATCGTGTATGAGCAATTGAATTTTTCCACCTGCAACTCACCATCGGATTTCAAGATTCAGGAGCTTTCAACCGGTTCTTTTGCATACAGAAGCAAGGAGAGGATCCATTGATCGTGTCTGGAAGGTTGGAGAGCTTGAATTGAAGGTTTAGTGCATCTGTTCATCCAAGATTTTCAGGTTAGTAACTTTCTTCCTCTATCATGAATTAGGTAGAATCAAGATGAATTAAGGTGTTAGATATATTGTAGAACGATGTAGGAAGGTTTTCAGACCATTAATTGGAGAATTAGTGACCAATCTAGGGTGTTACCATTTTCGGTTGAGGATTGGATATGGTGAATCTTGAGGTTTCAGAGAGAATTAAATCCATGAATGAGTTCGTGAGGGAATTTGGGACATGTTTCATTAAGGGATCGTGGCCTATGGTGGACTCTATGTTGAACTAGGGTTGTGAAATGGTGACCGGAGCTCCACCGGTGGTGGCCAGAGCTGCGCGCGAGTTGCAGAAGTTTGAATTGGAGAAGATGACCCCAGGACCATCAGATCTTGGTTTGACTTGGACTAGGACCCTCATCCAACGGCCACGCATTGAATTCAGTTTGTGAAGGACCTGAATTAATGAAACGCATCGTTTCAGTAGTTTGCTGATTTTGGGCTTAGGCCATTTAATGATATCCACACCCCCCTGATGGCCCAGTTTGGAGAATGAATTGATTTCAGTTTCTATTTGCACCGCGCGTGTGTTTATTTTAGTTGGATTTTCATTATTTTTTTCATTTTGTTCATGGTTCTTGAAAAATTCATAATAAATTGAAAATTAATCCAATTAATCCCATTCTTTTTGCATTTTACTCATGATTGAGTCTAGTATTCTTTTAGAGAAAAAATATTTTCATTTCATGCATTTTATGATTTTTATGGGAATTTTATATTTTAATTGATATTAAAATGGTTATGTTTGATACTTAATTTTGTGGAATTTTGTGTGATCATTTGGTGATGATTTTGATCCTGATTTTTTGTGTGTGATTAGGTTAGACATGTATGCTCCCATAGCATTTTTCTCACATTTTTGTGATGAACCTAGGTGGTAGTTTAGGTTGAAACCTTTAGAAGCTCCATTTTTAGGGTTTATGGTTGATACCTTTGGATTTAGGATTTAATTTTAGGGCTTAATAGATGATTTAGTCCCTGGTTTTTGTATGAGGCATTCCTAATTGAATTAGGATCCCTTAGGAATTTTTGTAGAAATTTATAGGATAGTTTCCTATTTTTGTTTGATTTTAGTTTAGGTGCTAGTTTTAGATGATTCTAAGGCACTAACTCAACTAGACTAACTTCTTTAGTCCCCTTAGATTAGGGTTTTGCTTTGTTTGCCTTTGGTTGAGATTGAAGACAAGTTGAAGACAAGGTGAGGATGCTTGAAGTTGCTTGGAGCTTGGATTTGCTTGTGCCTGAAGGTGTCTGATGAAGATTCAGAAGGTAGGAGACCTAAGGAGAGCCTTAGAACTAGATTGGCTTCTTTCACAAATATGGAAAGCATCTTGTGCTTCCATTACTCCCAATGACTAAAATTCCTTCTCAGATATTCACATCCCTCCTTTGGAAGGATGAATGACTTTATCTGGGAAGTAGAACTTTGAGGGAACCCGTCTCTCGTAATGATGAACACTTACAGGCTTCCTTTGGTTGTCAATAAGCTGTTTATCATTTCCACTCATCCTGTTAAATCAATTGTCTTCTGGTTTGAGTATCTTGAAAGATGTTGGACTTGAGTTTGAAGATGAGGACTTCATTGAAGAGTGTGGAAAAGGATGATTCCTTGAGCATTGTCATTGCAGCTGAAGCTTGAAGAGCAAGGAGAACAAGTTGATACTTGAAGATTCAATTGAGATTGAGTGAAGAGCTGAGGCTTGAGAATTGAAGGATGAAGTTGACACTTCCATGTGATTGAAGACTACTCTGAGAAGCTGAAGCTTGTAGATGAAGAAGACCAAGTTGATACTGGTAAAGCAAAGAAAGCTGAAGCTTGAAGACTAAGTTGATACTTATGAAGAGGATTCAATTGAGATTAAGTATAAAGCTGAGGCTTGAGGAATAAAAGACAAGTTGATACTGGTACACTGATGCATTGAGAGCCTGAAGGAGTCAAGTTGATATTTGTGGTTAGGAGTGAAGCCCGAAGGTGGAATTGACTGAAGAGCTGAAGCTTGAAGAAGAAGGACAAGTTGATACTTATGTTTGATGGATTGAAACCTTAGAAGCAAGTTAATACTTGTCATGAAGGATGGTAGCCTTGAAGGGTGATTGAAGTCTGAAGACTGGATTGCTTTCAGAAGAGCTGAAGCTTGGAATTGAAAGAGGAGTTGAGCTGCTTTCTTGTCTGTTTTTTTTTCTGTATTGCTGATATGCCTTGTTTGACTTGCTTGATGCATTAGAATAAGTTCATATCTAGACTGACTTTAATATAGGAGCATGATTGCACTAGAGGTTGAGTTGCTCCCTCTGCTTGTATTGTTACTGTATGGCTTTTCTTGCGGGTATTCGGTAGAGCCCAACTCCCTTGCCCGTGTGGTTTGTGTTGCTTGCTAGTATTTTATTTCTGTATGGTTGCAGTTATTGCTATTTTGTTTGATAGCATGTTTTATTTCTTCTGTATGATCACTGTTATTCATTCTAGCTTGAGGTTGAGATGAGCTTGTGGAGGCTGATGCCCCACACACATTTCCTCCCTCACTTGCATTGCATGCATTTTACAGTCACTTACTGCTTACTGTTTAAGCTGATGCTTTATCTGTTTCTGTTTATCATTGACATGATCCCTTAGGACTCTCACTTCCTTTGATAATGAAGTGATGATTAGAACTTTAGGTTGAAACCTATGCATGATAACTTCTAGGAGTTCCTCGTTTCAAACCTCAACCATAGGATGAATCCTTGGCATGACAACATTAGGACTTGATAGTCTCCCCGTAGTTGAGCCTGTTCTCTCTTCTCATCTCAAAACAGCTTAAGATACAGTAATCATGAATGATTTCTTTCGTACGTTACGAGCCTTAAGCTATCTGAGAAAGGATTGTTGGAGAGCTTCTTTTCAATAGTCTGGATGTTTAGTATGGCACCCTTTGGGTAACATGCGACGCATTCACTCTCAGGTCATAGTCTTTAGTGCGATTGAAATGGCAAACACAATAAAAAACACTTCTTCTGTAAAAGACTGAAAACAAACTTCAAACCTTTTTTGCCCCGTGGGCCCATAATTCAAAGGAAGCTTTTCTGAAGAAAAGAGTGTCGTTAAACTTCAGCACCACCGCAAACAGGCTTTGTCCCTAACTGCTGGAACTGCTGTTTAACCCTACTCGATAAAACAGATGAATCTGAATTCCCGTAATCCGTATTATCCCGAACTACGTAAGCTCTGATCTCTCATACCTGTTGAGAGTACGTAGGCACAATACTGATGTATTGGCAAGCCACCTTCCCTGTAACCAGTAGTAGGTCGAACTACGTTGACTCTGATTTCTCATTCTCTGATGAAAATACGTAGGCATAAAGCGCGACGCTTTGCCGAGTCATTTTCTTTTCTTTTCAAGCCAGCCTTGATAGGCAGATAGATAAATACCCCCGTCCAGTAAACACAACAAGCGTGGATCCCGTCGAGTACGACGAACGTGAGGGGTGCTAATACCTTCCCCTTGCGTAATCGACTCCCGAACCCAGACAACGGTTGCGATGACCTTGTCTTATACCTTTTCGCCAGGTTTTTCCGATCGTTTCCTTTCCCGTTCCGAGGGATAAATAACGAAAGGTGGCGACTCTCCTATTTTGCCGGCACCTTATTTTCGCGGAAGCGACAGCTGGCGACTCAGCTGGGGATCGAACCCAGAATCTCGGGTTCTCCGGTTCCCTACGCGAGTCAATCCTAGCGCTTGTATGATTACTTGTTGGGTTGTGTTTATTTATCACATTTTATTTCCCGCACTTTATTTTCAGTATGATATAATTATCTATGCTGTTGTGGGAGGGGCATTCTAATGAGTGAGAAGTCAGACCCAGGCTTGAGTGAACTTAGCATTAGTTGTGGAAATTAGTGGGTGCGTGCTTACTTGGCAGGCACTAGTGTCTCATGAAATCCACACTCAGACGAGGTTCTCCCGGTTGACTTCTTTTTCAACCCTTTGGGTTGAGGGGGTTGTTGGTTTGGAGGATTGTCGACTCTGGGGACCGATCATTTGGGATTCAGCCGAGTGAGGCCGCTTCATGAGCTGGTGATGCCACACCTTCTGGGTATCGTATCACCCCTCTTGAATGTCTGTGACGCTGATGACCGCATAGGATGCCGAGCCTGTGTTAGTTTAGGCCCGTACCTGTGAGCAGGGGTGGGTTTGTTGCAGGAAACCCTGACTTTCAGATTACCTGGTTTTCTTGACAGTGAATCAGTTTTGGTTGGGATCAGAGGATCTCATCATCAGATGTGTATGTTGTTCTTGACAGAGCAGGTTTATGATTGGGATCTGAGGATCTCATCTGCAGATGCATGTTTGTTCTTGACAGAGCAGAGTTTTGGTTCTGTATCAGAGGTCCTTATTATCAGATGTTTGTTCTTGATAGAGTAGAGTTTTTGGTCCTATATCAGAGGTCCTTATTATCAGATGTTTGTTCTTGAAAGAGTAGAGTTTTTGGTCCTGTATCAGAGGTCCTTATTATCAGATGGTTGTTCTTGACAGAGCAGATTTGTGGTCCTATGTGTGTGTGTTCTTGACAGAGCAGATTTGTGGTTCGATACCGGGGTTTTCTCTACATCAGAGATAGTGGTTGTTCTTGACAGAGCAGCATCATGGTTTTGTTGATACAGAATCTCCACAGTACAGCTGCCTTGATCTCCTGCTGCATGATTGCATTTTACATTGCTTTGCATACTCATTTGCATTTCATTAACGTGTGTCTGTGTTGCAGGTACCGCTTCCCCCCGATCCAGGATTTCTGGCCTCCTATTGTATTGTTATGGGTTCTCTGAGGAAGACCGTGGCTTACAAGCTCCCTGCTTCTGATGTTGTTCAGCTGACTGGGTTGATTACTTTAGCAGATGATTCTGTGAGAGATGAATTCAGAAAGTCTTACGGCAAATTGCTCAGTTTGGTTCGTAAACCTTCTGCGTTTGAGTTGAATGGGTTGCACGCTCTGCTGCAGTTCTACGATCCTCCGTTGAGATGCTTTACTTTCCAGGATTTTGTTCTCGCACCCACGCTAGAGGAATATGCTGACTTGTTAGGTGTGCCTATCAAGAGGCAGATGCCTTTTGTTCATATGGATGCTGAGTCTAATCTGGCTAGTCTAGCTCCTTCACTTCATCTGGATGCCTCCGAGTTGGTCTTGTCTAGTTGGAACAAGGTTCCCGGTTTCTCCTTGCAGTTCTTAGTGGGAAAGGCTCTGCAGTGCGCCAAAGACGGATGTTGGGTCGTGTTCAACGCCATTCTCGCTCTGTGCATATATGGCATCATTCTGTTCCCCAATATGCCCGACTTTGTAGACTTCGACGCATTCCGCATCTTTGCTTCAGGGAATCCAGTCCCTACCTTGATAGGAGATGTCTACCATTCCATCCACTACAAAAACGAGAACAGGAGGGGTAAGAATGTCTCGTGCTGTGTGCCCTTGCTTTATAAATGGCTTGATAGTCATCTACCCAAGAAGGGCCCCTTTACTTCGTCTGCAGCCACAACTGAGTGGTCTGAGCGTTTGATGGGTCTATCTGCAGAGGATATTGACTGGTTTGACAGAGATAGGTTAGGTACTGAGATTATCTTCAGCTGCAGTGGGTTTCCGAACGTGCCTTTGATAGGCAGGAAGGGTTGTATAAACTATAATCCGTCTTTGTTGGTCCGACAGTTTGCTTATGCTTTGAGAGCTCCGCCGAAGGATGAAGAGGTACATGAATCTCTGTACCTCACTGGTCTTCTAGAAGGGGATATGTTATCCAAGCTTCAGCGTGCTTGGAATGGTATCAGTAAGAGGGGAAGACCATTGTTGGGGAAAAGCAATAGCCAAGCCTAACCTCCGTATGTGGCATGGATCAGAGCCAGAGTCGATGCTATAGGAATGCCGTTTCTTCCTTCCAAGCCAGAAAGCCCTCCAGTGATTGAAGAACCTACCACCGTGCCCATTCAGCAGCATGATCAGGTGTTAGCTGAGAGAGATGAATTGAAGAGGGCAAATGAAGAATTGGAGAAAGAATTGGCTCAACTCAGAAGCGAGAGAAATGAAGCCGTTCATTCCTTCAAGAGGCAAACAGAGCTGGTGAACCAGCTGGGGACAGACTTGACTAAGCAGATAGCTGAGCGTGAGCGCATGGGTCGAGACTTCAAAACTGTCAACGATGTGCTGGCCACGAAGAAGCAGCACTTGGACGAAGCGTATCGGAGGATATCCAAGTTTAACCAGCACTGGAGGGCCTCCCTAGCCAACAGGAAGGAGCGGGAGGATAAGCTGATGCAACAGATCTCCAAGCTGAAGGCCCAGGTGAAGGCCGGGGAGAAGAGGTTTGATGAAGAAACCGCTCGCAGATATGCCGCCGAAGGCCAGCTCAACAAAGCTCTCGCTAACCTGAAGGAGCGCAAACTGACATTTGAATTCAAGAAGCGGAAGTTAGAAGATTGTTTCGGCGAAGGAGCATGGGAAGATTCGGTCGAAGGTCTTCAATACACCATTATGCAGAGGGAGTTACTCGTCGAAGGGTTGCTCACTCGGTCTGATCATCCAGAAACGAAGGGGTTGTTAGAAGAGTTTCGCGCCCGTGGCCGTGCTTGACTATTTGTATTCCTTTTGTTTGATCATTGTTGTATGTCGACCATCACCAGGCTTGTTGGCTGAGGTCATGCTGTTGATTCATCTTGCACTCACTGATGTTGTGTACTGCCTTGATGGGCTTTCTTCATATATGAGATGTTATTTCCATGACTAGATTCAGACTTCTTATTATCAGCACCGACACTCAGGAACTAGGATCGGGGGAAATCTCCCTAACACACAGACACACGTTTGCATTTGTATGAAGCATTTGCATAACGAGCACTTTGTCGTTTTTCCTAACCCTTTTGTATATTTTAGGTTGTTTCAGGTTGTTCCAGGATTGATCAGAGACCTATCCACCGCTATCCGACCAGAGCAAATCAAACCAGAATCATGGAGCAAGTGCAAACTGATGTTCAGGAACTCCGCGAAAGAATGAACCGCTTCATGGAGCTCATGCAAGCAGTCGCCAATGGCCAGGATCAACTCAGAACCTTGGTTCAGCCTCTGATTTCAAGGGTTGATAGCAATGACGTACTCCATGGTGGGACCGTGCCTACTCCTCCACCAGTTGAAACTCCTCAGAATGGCGTCCCTGTGACTGGGGGGAATGGCAGTGCCAACGGCAATGTGATAGCTAACATGGGACTCAATGGCAATACGACGAGCGTCGGTAATGGGAATTTTGAAGCTAATGTCAATGCTAGGCTGGGCAACGACAATGCAGGTGTTGGGAATCTGTTTGGGCCTCAGCCATGGTTAGAAGACTGTCAAGACGATGTGTTCTCTCAGAGAGGTGCCGAAGGTGAGCTGACTGCTGAAGCACGTCTAAGGTTCAAGGCACTCGAGGATAAGATGAGAAATATCGAGAACCAGAACACCCTGGGTGTTGATATGTCCAAGTTGGGACTGATTGCTGATTTCAAGGTGCCTCCCAAGTTCAAGGTACCTGACTTTGAAAAGTACAAGGGCACCACTTGCCCTCGTGTCCATCTGAGATCATATTACCAGAAAATGTCAGCTCATTCTGAGGACGAGAAGTTGCTGATGCACTTCTTTCAGGACAGTCTGTCCGGACCCTCCCTCGAATGGTACATGAGTCTGGAGCCTACCAGTGTGCGCACGTGGAAGGACCTTGCTGAAGCATTTGTGCACCACTACCAATACAACAGTAACTTGGCCCCGAACCGAGTCCAACTGCAGAATCTGTCACAGAGGAACAATGAAGGGTTCAAGGAATACGCCCAGCGGTGGCGTGAGTTGGCAGCCAGGGTTCAGCCGCCGATGGTTGAACGTGAGCTTGTGCAAATGTTCGTAGCCACCCTCCCAGGGGTTTACTATGAGAAATTGGTCAGCGGTATGTCCGGAACCTTCTCAGATCTCATTATCACGGGTGAGCACATCGAAAATGGGATCAAACTGGGGAAAATTCAAGGTGATTCATCCTTAGTTGGAGGAGGCAAGAAACCTTATGGTGGTAAGAGACGGGAAGGAGAAACGAGCGCCGTGACCAACGCTCGAAGGAAGGGTAAAGGCCCTCACCAACAGGTGGCCAACATAACTATCCCGGCAATCCCACAGCCACAGCCACAGCAGCAGCAGAATCAACAGGGGTACAGAAAGTACCAGAATCGGGCACCTCTGTCGAATCGCCACCTCGAGACGCCGCCCATGTCTTATGCCCAACTGTTACAGACCTTGCTTCAGCTACAGTTGATCCAGAAGAGAACCCTGGCTCCCTTGACAGGGGCACCTCCGCCAGGTTATGATGCGAATGCAACTTGTGAGTTTCACTCAGGGGCACCAGGCCACACGATAGAAAATTGCAAAGCCTTCAAGCACAAGGTGCAGGACATGGTGGACGCTAAGATCATTAATTTCTCGGATAATGTGCCAAACGTCACGAAGAACCCTATGCCGAATCATAGGGGAGGTGGGGTAAACGCCATTATTGAAGACGAGAGTTTGGATTTGTTGACTGACGTCAGAGATCTGAAGACACCGCTTAGCTTTGTTAAAGCTAAGCTGATGAAAAGAGGTTTCTTTCCAGGTTGCGGAGAGCTGTGTATGGGCTGTGCGACTAGTCCTGATGGATGTGAGCAGTTGATAGAGGGAATTCAAAGTCTGATGACTGAAGGGATTTTACAGTTTAGCCGGAGGGCCGAATGTGGATCGGGAGAGGTAATGCTGAAGCAAGATGATGAGGTTGCCACCATCACCATCCCTCGCCAGACGATAACTATTTCTGCACCCAGACCGCCCACGATTACCATCACCAAAGCTGGGCCAATACCGTTCGAAAGCACTAATGCTGTCCCATGGCATTACGGGGCCGAAGTCTACTGCAACAGATAGAAGTTGGAACTAGAACCGTTTGGGTCGTCTGTGGAGAACCTTGCGGGAATCAGCGGAAGAGTGTTTGCACCACCTGAGGTCATGGCGGATAAAGCGGACAAAGCTGATGCAACTGATAAAGGTAAAAGTAAAGTCGTCGAAGAGATCCCTTGCGGGGTAGAAAAAGACTTACTTGTTAAAGACGCCGAGGAATTTATGAGGTTGATTAAAAAGAGTGACTACAAGATCGTGGATCACCTCCATCAAACACCCTCGAAGATTTCCATCCTGAATTTGTTGCTGTGTTCTAAAGCACACCGCAACGCTCTGCTGAAGGTGTTGAACGCCGCATATGTACCGCAGGAAATATCGGTAAACCAGCTGGAAGAGGTCGTAGCCCACGTAAATGCTGGAAATGGGTTAGGGTTCACTGACCTAGAGCTGACGCCGAAGGGAACGAATCACAACAGCGCCCTGCACATCTCGATAGAGTGTAGGGGAACAATTATGTTGCATGTGCTGGTAGATACAGGGTCGTCGCTCAATGTTCTTCCGAAGAAGGCATTAATGAAGTTGGATACTCGGGGATTGATTTGCACACCCAGTGATCTGGTTGTGAAAGCGTTCGATGGAACCAAACACCATGTTTTCGAGGAGGTGACGTTGCCAATCCAAGTTGGGCCGGAAATGTTCGACGCGATCTTTTACATTATGGACATCATGCCTGCCTACAGCTGTCTCTTGGGTCGGCCATGGATCCATTCGGCGGGTGCCGTGACCTCCACGTTGCACCAGAAACTCAAGTATGCCGTCGGAGATAGCATCGTGACTGTGTGTGGCGAGGAAGGCATAATGGTGAGCCATTTGTCGTCCTTCAAATATGTTGAGATGGATGGGGAAATCCATGAAACCCTATGTCAAGCGTTCGAAGCCGTTAAAGTCAAGGACGCAGTTCCTGTAGTCGCTGAGAAGCCAAAGATGACTCTCTCTTCCTTCAAGGAAGCCCGAGCTGTTGTTCAAGCCGGATCTACCCCAGGCTGGGGGCGAATTTTGGAGATACCTAACAAGCAAGACAAGTTTGGGTTGGGATACTCTTCTGCGGCTGAAGCCTCCTCTTCTGGCAATGCGTCGCGAGGTAAAGGGCCGATCCAGTTTACTAGTGGCGGGGTGATATTTGAAAGCGTCAATGCGGTGTCTGAAGACAGCGGAGATAGCGACTGTGACTTAGACTCTTGGATCCAGCCAAGCAAGCCAGGCGGGAGCCTCAACAATTGGTCCGTCAAGGATATAATCCAGATGACAAGCGAAGAGTAATGATTTACTTTTTCCAATCATTGTACAACCTTGTGTCCTACCCGGGGCATAGTGGTTTTATTGTCAGGGTCTCGTTTGATTATGTACATGCATTTTATCAATAAATCAAAAGGCATTTTTCTTCGTATTCAAATATTGTGATCTCTGTTATTCCTGTTTTATATTTGTTTTGAAAAACAATAAAATGGAAATGGGGTTTGTGCTAACCTGCATATCCTTGTTTTAAGCTTAACCCTTGTTATTGCAGGATCCACATAACAGATGACATCGACTCTGGACCTTCTACGACTCACTTCGACTTCGATTGCCCGATCTATCAAGCCGAAGAAGATATTGATGAAGACGAAGACCTTCCTGAAGAGTTGGCCCGCTTGTTGAAACAAGAAGAGAAATTTATTCTGCCTCATGAAGAGGAGATCGAGATTGTGAATTTGGGTTCTGAAGAACTCGTCAAGAACATCAAGATAGGGGCTGCGTTGCAGAGTGATGTCAAGCAGAGATTGGTCGAGATGCTAAGAGAGTATAGTGACGTCTTTGCTTGGTCATACGAAGATATGCCCAGACTTGACACCGACATCATGGTCCACCACTTGCCGCTGCGAGAAGATTGTCCTCCCGTTAAGCAGAAGCTTAGGAGGACGCGACTAGATATGGCCGTTAAGATCAAAGAAGAAGTGCAAAAGCAGCTTGATGCTGGCTTCTTAGTGATCACTACTTACCCTCCGTGGGTCGCCAACATAGTGCCTGTACCGAAGAAGGACGGTAAGGTACGAATGTGCGTCGATTATCGGGATTTGAATAGGGCGAGCCCTAAAGATGATTTCCCGCTACCGCATATTGATGTGTTGGTCGACAATACAGCTCATTTCTCCTTATTTTTGTTCATGGATGGCTTCTCCGATTACAATCAGATCAAGATGGCGCCGGAGGACATGGAGAAAACTACGTTTATCACTCCCTGGGGAACATTTTGCTACAAGGTAATGCCTTTCGGTCTAAAGAACGCAGGGGCCACTTACCAACGAGCAATGGTTACTTTGTTTCATGATATGATTCATCATGAGATTGAAGTCTATGTCGATGACATGATTGCGAAGTCCCAAACGGAGGAGGGACATCTGGTCAATTTGCTGAAGCTTTTTGAGAGGCTTAGGAAGTTCAGGTTGAGGTTGAATCCTAACAAATGTACTTTCGGAGTACGGTCCGAAAAACTACTGGGGTTTATCGTGAGCGAAAGAGGCATCGAGGTTGATCCTGCGAAGATTAAAGCGATACAAGAGATGCCAGTGCCAAAAATAGAAAAAGAAGTTCGTGGTTTCCTGGGCAGAATAAACTACATTGCAAGGTTTATTTCTCAGCTCACGGCCACGTGTGAACCGATGTTCAAACTGCTAAAGAAAGATCAGACGATTATCTGGAACGAGGATTGCCAGAAGGAATTTGATAAGATAAAACAGTATCTGCAGGAACCTCCAATCTTGATACCCCCAGTGGCTGGACGACCCTTAATCATGTACTTGACAGTTCTTGAGAATAGTATGGGGTGTGTTCTCGGTCAGCACGACGAGACAGGTAGAAAGGAGCATGCCATTTACTACTTGAGTAAAAAGTTCACAGACTGTGAATCTCGTTACTCGATGCTGGAGAAGACGTGTTGTGCACTAGCCTGGGCTGCCAAACGTTTACGAAAGTACATGCTCAACCACACCACCATGCTAATTTCGAAGATGGATCCGATCAAGTACGTCTTCGAGAAGCAAGCGCTTTCGGGCAGGATTGCCAGATGGCAAATGGTGTTGACGGAATATGATATTCAGTACGTTTCCCAGAAGGCCATCAAGGGAAGCGTATTGTCCGATTACCTTGCCAAACAGCCGATCGAAGATTATCAGCCGATGAGATTTGAATTCTCTGATGAGGATATCATGTTTCTCAAAGTGAAAGATTGCGATGAACCGTTGCCCGACGAGGGTCCAGATAGGAAATCCCAGTGAAAATTGATATTTGACGGGGCGGTTAACTCTTATGGAAGTGGCATTGGGGCGATCATCACGACTCCCCATGGATCCCACATCCCGTTCACCGCTAGACTGACGTTTCCGGTCACCAATAATGAGGCAGAGTACGAAGCATGCATCATGGGCCTGGAAGAAGCAATTGATTTGAGAATCAAGAACCTAGATGTATATGGTGACTCGGCACTTGTGATCAACCAGATTAAAGGAGAGTGGGAGACTCGTCAATCAAATTTGGTGTCGTACATGAATTATGCCAGAAGGCTACTTCCGTTCTTTGATCGAGTGGAACTCCATCATGTGCCCCGGGCTGAAAACCAGATGGCTGATGCCTTAGCCACGTTGGCTTCAATGTATAAAGTCAATTTTTGGAATGAAGCTCCAAGGATTGTCCTTTCTCGTCTTGATAGACCTGCGTTCGTCTTTGCGATCGAGGAAGCCGTCGATGGCAAGCCATGGTTCCATGATATCCAGACCTTCATTATGACTAAGGAGTATCCTGCAGGAGCGTCAACCCAGGATAAGAAGACTCTGAGGAGGCTGTATGGAAATTTTTATCTCAATCCTGATGGAGTTTTGTATAAAAGAAACCACAATCTCGTGCTACTCAGATGTGTAGATGAGAAAGAGGCGAGTATGCTCATGGAAGAAGTCCATGAAGGCAAATTTGGTACGCACGCCGGCGGACACGCTATGACGAGAAAGATCCTGAGAGCAGGATATTACTGGCTGACGATGGAATCAGATTGCTTTAAATTCGTGAAGTGATGTCATAAATGCCAGATTTATGCCGATAAAGTTCATGTGCCGCCGTGCCCGTTAAATGTCATGTCCTCCCCGTGGCCGTTCTCCATGTAGGGCATCGACATGATAGGCAAGATCGAGCCCACTGCATCTAACGGTCATCGCTTCATTCTAGTAGCTATCGACTACTTCACCAAGTGGGTGGAGGCAGCCTCATATGCTAATGTGACCAAGCAAGTGGTGGCTAAATTCATAAAGAGGGATATCATCTGTCTTTACGGAATTCCCGAGCGGATCATTACTGATAATGGTTCGAATCTGAATAACAATATGATGAAGGAGCTGTGCCAGAGTTTCAAGATTGAACACCACAACTCATCTCCTTACCGGCCGAAGATGAATGGCGACGTTGAATCGGCCAATAAGAACATCAAGAAGATTGTTCAGAAGATGGTTGTGACCTACAAAGATTGGCACGAGATGCTGTCGTTCGCATTGCACGATTATCGTACGACGGTACGTACGTCCACCGGGGCAACTCGTTTCTCCTTAGTGTACGGTATGGAAGCTGTCCTACCGTTAGAAGTGGAGATCCCTTCTTTACGAGTTTTGGTTGACGTAAAGCTCGATGAGGCAGAATGGATTAAGAACCGACTAAACCAACTCAGCCTGATGGACGAGAAAAGGTTAGCATCGATTGCATATGGTCGTCTGTATCAAAGCCAAATGAAGAAAGCTTATGATAAGCAGGTGCGTCCTAGAAGCTTTCAGACGGGTGATCTCGTCCTGAAGAAGATTCTTCCTCCACACTCCGATCACCGGGGCAAGTGGACTCCCAATTACGAAGGTCCGTACGTCGTCAGCAAGGTCTTCTCGGGAGGAGCTTTGTTGTTATCCACGATGGATGGTGAAGATTTTGCATCCCCGGCGAACGCGGACGCAGTTAAAAAATACTTTGCTTAAAAAACGACCCGCTGGAAAGAAAAAGAGTATCCAGGCAAAAATGGGGCATCCCGGCGAACCATAAAAAAGGAAAAAGGTTCGGGAAAAAATTAGGGATATAAATTGAAAAAATGTACACCTGCAAAGTCGAAAACCCGGAAGGGCGACTTTGGCAAAAAAGGGTATCCCGGTGAATCGAAAACCCGGAAGGGCGATTCAGGCAAAAGTTAGGGATTTGAGAAAGCAAATGACTGCGTTCCGTGTGTGGACTTTCATTGTTTAGTGGTTTGGAAGACCTGAGGGCCGTTTATCTGAATCAATCTCTTCTGAAGCTGAAGCGTCGGAGAAATATCGAAGTCGAGTGGGTCATAGAGGGATCAACTCATGGTGTTTGTCTATGCCTCATTGCCGACATTTGTGTATATACTGATGTATATTTATGTTTTATTTTTGCGCGGCTTCCTCATTCCAGGGGCTTGCATCCGTTGTAAAACATTTTATCCATTCAGGGGTTCGTTATCAATAAAATGTATACTATTCAGCAATTCTGTTTGTCTGTTTAGCATTTATCTGTTTTGTTTGCGAAAAAGAACGCCGATGTTTTTGATAAACTGCGCATACATAAACTTACGGGCCTAGACCACTGATTGTTGAAACAACGAATTACTCGAACATTGTCACAAGATGATAACCTTGATAGGTCCCTTTGAGAAGGGTATCTTGTCTGTTTGTTTGTGTTGTTACAGGTACAACATATACCAGGCGGTACGCCGCATGTATCCCCAAGCAGGATGATTCCTTCTTCTCCAGCAAGTTCAGCAGCCTCTCCCCGTGGAGTTTGATCGTAGACATTGATATGTATCCCCAAGCATGGAATATTCTCTTCCCCCAATCAGATGCATCCCGAAGGATCGTCATCTCCCTAGCTGAGTCATATACTGAAGTGTGCAGCTATTGATAGTCCAGACTGAAGTCTCCAGGAGAATTGAGATTCCCCGTAGAGTCGTACTCTCTCTAGCAAGCAGGGTGATTCCTTCTTCCCCAGCCGAGTTTGCAGATCCCCAAGAGAGTCGAGTCCTTGGAAGCCGTTTGAGCCGCGATTGGTTTTCCCCAGTAGAGTGTTGAATAGCTGATGCTGTATTTCCCCGCCAGAGTCGTTACCTCCAGGAAAGCTCTGGCTGCGAATGCCGTGCAGTTTATTTCTGCGATTGACATCGTTTTCCTCAGCAGGTCCAGATTCTCGTAGAGCTTCGTTCCCCCGCAGCAGTCAACTGAAGTTTGTTTCCCCAAGCAGTGTCCAATTGAGATTGGTGTGACTGTTTCTCCTGGGCAGGATGACTCCTCCTCTCCACCAGAGTGGTTCTTTCTCCTTGACATGAGAATTTTTCCTTCAGCATTTATTTTGCTGATGGGGTCGTAGCATTTTGCATGATTGCATAGCATTTCCACCGTGTGGAACATTGCGCCATTGCCGAAGCATATGCATACTAAACATGAGCTAGGACGTTACCGTTCTTGTTTTGCAGGTGTTCCTCCGCAGAGTCGCTTGCTCAAGATGATTCTTGAATTCTCCAGCAAAGTCGTTCGCCCAAGATGATTCTTGGAATCCCCAGCAAAGTCGTTCACCCAAGATGATTCTTGGAATCCCCAGTGAAGTCGCCAGAGCGGTTTGCTCAAGTTGATGCCTAGAGCCCCCGGCAGAGTGAGTGCTCGGGATGATTCCCGAAATCTCCAGCAGAGTTATGGGTTCAGGATGATTCTTGAAGTCCCCTCAAAGTTATTTGTTCAAGATGATTCTTGATTTCCTCAGCAGAGATGACCTACCCAGAATGATTCCTGGATCCCCGAAGCAGAGTGACTCGATAGTTCTCCAGAATCCCCAGCGGAGATGCGTCATCCCCAACAGGTTTCTGAATAGTGAAGTTGAAACTTCCCCTGAAGACTTGATGACCGAAGTCCAACCGCATTGACGAAGCAGTTCTCTCAGCTGATGCGGAGCGCTTGATGGTAGAAGTTGGATATCCCCAATTGGTTCATGATTGACTGAGAATTCTATTCTCGACTTACTGATGAAGGCCGGCTGACGCCCGAAAATTTCTGTGAATGCCCGACGGCATGATTAACTTGATTGTTGACCTGATGAGTCCCGAGGAATCTTGATGCCTGACGGCATGATCGACCATGTATCATCGGTTACCGTGTGACCAACTCCTCAGCTAGTTGCCGTGCAGCTAATATTTCAGTTTCCGAAGATTTGTCCCCATCAGAGTACCGTGTACTTGTGCAGTTGGCAAATTTCCGGGTTTATTGGTATTCAACCGTCTTTTACCTTGATTGTTTGAGAGCCGTTTGCTTGTCACCCAGTCAGGTCCAAGCCGCTTGAATAGGGGCAGCTGTTGCACCCCAAAATTTGCCTAACTTTTCTTTACGTAGCTTATGTTTCATTTCATTCACATTAGCATTATCATTTGCATTTCATTAACATGTATGCAGGAGATCATGAGGTATGATTACCAATCAAGGGCTACACAAGAGCTTGAAGCTAGCTAAGAAGGTTATTCAAGTGTTCAAGGGTTGATATCATTGTTAGAGAAGTTAAAAGATCCCCAGAGAGGATGGTTGAAACCAAGAGGGTGTGTCTCCTAACTTGAGAGTTATGGGAAGCCATCAGATGATTCTGAAGCCAAGAATGTGGACTTGAAGCCTTGAGAGAGCTTATGAGATATCTTGAAAGCCATCATGAGGCCTAGATAGGTCATTGTGCAAGATTAAGAAGACTTAGCCATGGGTGGTGCAGTTAGGGTTTGACTGGGTCAACCCTAGGTCAACTGATGATTTGAGGAAGGTTGAGACCTAATACAAGAGCCATGTGATCATGGATGGATACATTGAGATGTTATAAGGATGATTCCAAGATCAACTCATCATGATTGAAGAGTTTGAGAAGTTTCAAGCTAGAGTTTCTAAGGCTTGACATTGTAAAATCCCCTAGTTTGACCCCTATCTTCAAGGCAATTTAGCTCAAGATGTGATTGTAATCTCATCTTGCCCCCAACATGAATGTTGTAGAGCTTGTTCTTAGCTTTAATTTGAGTACTAGAAGTCCTTGATAGGATTTGTAGAACTCAAGTTATGACTTTGACAAGTTACAGGTCATCTGAGGTGTGTGAACTTGGGAGCTTGAAAGTTACCCAACTTGCATCAAACTTTTGCCCAAGAAGGATGATTCCTATGAACTTTTGGTCAACATGAATGTTGTTTATTATCCTCTTATCTTTCTAGAGAGTACTAGAAGTCCTTTATAGGATTTGTAGAACTCAAGTTATGGCTTTGACAAGTCAAGGGCATTTTGGTCATTTGGAGATTACAAGTCATTTCAAGTATAAGGCCATAACTCCTATTTCCAAGCTTCAAATGGAAAAATGTTCAACATCAAACTTTTTCAAAATGATGTTTTAAGGCTAGTAATAAGGTCATGAGATGTTTGGAATGCTTGTAGCTCAAAGTTGCAAAAATGACCTAAAATAAGGGTATAAGTTAAATGAATCAAAGTTGGAAATTGATATTTTCAACCTACACATCCAAACCATGGCATGTAATATATCATTTTGACTCTAGAAAACATTTTAAGAATATTGGTTTAGCCACATTTTTGAATTGAAATTCAATTGGTGGACTTGCTTTGAAAAGTGATTACTTACATCATAAGTAACATGTGCAAAACATAGAATCAAGGCATGAGCAAGGCCCTTTACAAGCTAAACACCTTCAAAATGTCACTAGGGGAGAAATTGAAAGAGAATGAGATTGGTTTCAAGCTGTAAATAGAGCTATGCATATCATGATATGTGATTGAAAATCTCATGACATGAGAGATTGAAACTCTCATTAGAAGGGTCTAGAGGGTTCTAGATCACTCATACATCATCTATATATTGAGTAGAGGTGATCCAATGCAGAGGTTGGTGATGATTGAAGGAGAGAGCATAGATTGAGATTGAGATTTCTTGGCTTGCAATTGAATTCGGTTTCACAAAATTCTTCACTTTCCATCCATTTTCTTGATTGAAACTTCTTCCATGGATGCAAGGGATTGATTCCAGATCATAATCCAAGGGAATTCGTGGCTGAATCGTGTATGAGCAATTGAATTTTTCCACCTACAACCCACCATCGGATTTCAAGATTCAGGAGCTTTCAACCGGTTCTTTTGCATACAGAAGCAAGGAGAGGATCCATTGATCATGTCTGGAAGGTTGGAGAGCTTGAATTGAAGGTTTAGTGCATCTGTTCATCCAAGATTTTCAGGTTAGTAACTTTCTTCCTCTAGCATGAATTAGGTAGAATCAAGATGAATTAAGGTGTTAGATATATTGTAGAACGGTGTAGAAAGGTTTTCAGACCATTAATTGGAGAATTAGTGACCAATCTAGGGTGTTACCATTTTCGGTTGAGGATTGGATATGGTGAATCTTGAGGTTTCAGAGAGAATTAAAGGCATGAATGAGTTCGTGAGGGAATTTGGGACATGTTTCATTAAGGGATCGTGGCCTATGGTGGACTCTATGTTGAACTAGGGTTGTGGAATGGTGACCGGAGCTCCACCGGTGGTGGCCAGAGCTGCGCGCGAGTTGCAGAAGTTTGAATTGGAGAAGATGACCCCAGGACCATCAGATCTTGGTTTGACTTGGACTAGGACCCTCATCCAATGGCCACACATTGAATTCAGTTTGTGAAGGACCTGAATTAATGACATCCTTTAATTGAAAGGGAGATGAACGACATGTTCATTGGGACATTTACGGGGATGTTCTACGAAAAAGTGTTTAGTGTGTCATTAGAAAGTTTCTCAGATTTGATTCTTATGGGAGAGAAGATTGAGAACGGGATTAAAATTGGAAGATTCCAAGCAGGTGAGGCTACCTCAGCAGGAGGTACAAGAAAAGCATTCGGTGATAGACGACAGGGTGATACTAGCGATGTGTTTGGTGGCAGGGGCAGGGGCAGAGGAAGGAATCAGTATGTTCAGCCTCAACAGATAGCTAGTGTTACTATCCCGCTTCCGCTACAGAGGCAGCCGCAACGACAACCACAACCACAACAACAGCAAGGACAAAATCCTGGTCAGAGAAGGGTACAAAATGCGAGACCGAAAAGAGTGTTCGACGCACCTCCTTCCACGTATACAGAACTCCTCCAGACCTTGCTAGGTTTGAACTTGGTTGAAAAGAGGACTTTGGAACCACCTACAGGGGCGGTACTCCCTTACGGATATGATGCCAACAAGCATTGCGAATTCCATTCCGGGGCACCCGGGCATGATATAGAAGCTTGTCAGGCATTTAAACACAAAGTTCAGGATTTATTGGACAGCAAAGCTATCAACTTTGGGCAGGTGGGTCCAAATATCGTACAACAGCCTATGCCCAATCATGGGGCAAACGCCATCTTGATAGAAGAAAATTTGAATCTGGTGATGGATGTCAATGAGCTGAAGACACCGTTGGGTGAGATTAAAAGCAGGCTGTTAAAAGGGGGTGTATTTCCGGGTTGTGATGAATTTTGCTTGGATTGTTGGACCCGGCCAGAGGGTTGTAATAAGTTGAAGCAGGGTATTCAGGCTATGATGGATGAAGGTACCTTGCAATTTGATAGAACCGCGGTTGAAAAGCCTGTAGACGCGTTGTGTGATGAGCTGAACGATGTTGCAACGGTGACGATTCCGAGGAAAACAATAATGATAACGACGCTTTCCAGGCGGCCGACGATCACAATTACTAAAGCAGGACCAGTCCCTTTTGAGAGTACTAAAGCAGTGCCATGGACTTACGGGTTGGAGGTATATTGCGACGGTGAGAGAATTGAAGTCAATGGACAACCAGCTGGGGTTGTAGATAATGTTGTCGGAACAGGGGGTATGACCAGAAGTGGAAGAATCTTCACGTCACCCGAGGTAGAGGCAGAAAGATTAGCCAAGGGCAAAGCCAAGGTAACTGAGGGTGGTCCTTCTCAGTCGAATGAAAAGGAAATGTCACTTAAGGATGTGGAGGAGTTTATGAGGCTCATTCGTAAAAGTGATTACAAAATCGTGGAGCACCTCCAGCAAACGCCGCCAAAAATTTCCATCCTATCATTGCTGTTATGTTCCGAGGCCCATCGGAACGCTTTGCTGAAGATTTTAGACGCGTCGTTCGTTCCTCAAGAAGTTTCTGTTAATCAGTTAGAAGGGGTGATGGCGCATGTCAATGCAGGGCACAGTTTGGGCTTCACAGACTTTGATTTGACTCCGAGAGGGCGAGAGCACAATATGGCATTGCATGTGTCAGTAGAATGCCGGGGCACGGTCATGTCCCATGTTTTAGTAGACACTGGATCTTCCCTGAATATGCTACCGAAGAAAGCCATGATGAAGTTAGATATCAGGAGGATTATCTGCACGCCCAGTGATTTAGTGGTGAGGGCGTTCGATGGAACAAGGAGGTCAGTTTTCTGATCAATAACATTACCGTTGCAGGTGGGGCCTGAAATATTCGGAACCGAATTCTATATAATGGACATCCATCCAGCGTATAGTTGCCTTCTGGGGCGCCCATGGATCCATGCTGCCGGGGCAGTCACATCCACGTTGCACCAAAAGCTGAAGTATATGGTTGGGGATAGTGTCGTCACTGTTTGTGGAGAGGAAGATATTCTGGTTAGCCATCTGTCTTTGTTCCAATACGTCGAGGTCGACGGCGAAATACACGAGACACCTTGTCAAGCCTTCGAGGGGTTGCGAATTAAAGACAAAGTTCCAATGCCTAGTAAAGCGCCTGATGTGGCCGTGTCATCTTACAAAGAGGCTCAGGCTCT
Source organism: Lathyrus sativus (assembly GCA_963859935.3). NCBI lineage: Eukaryota > Viridiplantae > Streptophyta > Magnoliopsida > Fabales > Fabaceae > Lathyrus > Lathyrus sativus. The sequence goes on along the minus strand of OZ012741.1, from coordinate 137,487,933 downwards.
AGTGCAGGCAGGCAAAACCAAGGGCTGGGGGCAGGTATTGGAGATTCCCGTGAAGAATGACAAGTTCGGGCTTGGATATCATCCTTCATCGTCAACATCCTCTTCAGGAGCGCCCAGGATTAAGGGACCAGTCACGATTACGCCAAGCGGGGTGAGCTTCGAGACCATCAATGCTATTTCCGATGCTGAAGACAGAGATAGCGACTGTGATATGGACGCGTGGATCCAGCCAAGCGTGCCAGGACAAAGTCTCTGCAACTGGTCTATCCGGGAAACTGTTCCTGTGACAACTAAACAGTAATGATTTGTTTTCTTAATTGTTGAATAATCATGTGTCCTACCCGGGGCATAGTGATTTTGCTTAGGGCCATTTGGTTATGTACATTACATTGTTTAATCATGAAATAAAGGCGTTTTTCATATACAAATATTGTGATCCCTATTTTTCCGTTTTTGTGTTTTACAATAAAATGGCAATGTGGTTATTTGCTTTGTATGCGTTTTGAAGCATTTAACCATTTCCTTTGCAGGATTACTATTTCAGATGGCATCTATGAACCGCCTATGACTCACTTCGACTTCGAGCACCCGGTATTTCAGGCTGAGGAAGAGATTGTGGAAGATGGCGACGTACCAGAAGAGTTGACCTGGTTATTGAAACAAGAAGAAAGAATCATTCTGCCTCATGAGGAAGTCATTGAGATTATCAATTTGGGGTCGGAAGAGGTTGTGAGAAACATCCGTATAGGGGCTGCGCTGCAGAGCGACATCAAGCAAAAGTTGGTTGAGATGCTCAAAGAGTATAGTGATATATTTGCTTGGTCGTACGAGGATATGCCTGGGTTGGATACGGATATGGTTGTTCATCATCTGCCACTGCGAGAGGAATGTCCGCCTATTAAGCAGAAACTCCGAAGAACTAGACCGGACATGGCTGTAAAGATCAAGGAAGAAGTTCAAAAACAGTGAGATGCCGGTTTCCTAGCTCTTACAAAATATCCTTCATGGGTCGCTAATATTGTGCCAGTGCCGAAGAAAGACGGTAAAGTGTGAATGTGTGTAGACTACCGTGATTTGAATAGGGCGAGCCCGAAAGATGACTTTCCACTTCCTTACATCGATGTGCTGGTTGATAACACTGCTCAGTTCTCCGTATTCTCCTTCATGGATGGCTTCTCAGGCTATAATCAGATCAAAATGGCGCCAGAAGACATGGAGAAGACTACCTTTATTACTCCTTGGGGAACATTTTGCTACAAAGTGATGCCCTTCAGATTGAAGAACGTTGGGGCAACATATCAACATGTTATGACGACTCTCTTTCATGACATGATGCATAAAGAGATCGAGGTTTATGTTGATGATATGATTGCCAAATCCCATACGGAGGAGGAGAATTTGGTTAATCTGCTGAAACTGTTCAAGAGACTTAGGAAGTTCAGGTTGAGACTGAACCCTAACAAGTGCACCTTCGGGGTGAGATCGGGAAAATTACTGGGGTTTATCGTGAGCGAAAAAGGAATAGAGGTTGATCCTGCAAAAATAAAAGCAATACAAGAAATGCCGACGCCTAAAACAAAAAAAGAAGTGCGTGGTTTTTTAGGGAGATTGAACTATATCGCCCGGTTCATATCTCACTTAACTGCGACATGCGAGCCATTATTCAAGTTGTTGAAAAAGGATCAGGTGTTGACCTGGAATGAAAATTGTCAAAAGGCATTCGACAAGATAAAAGAATACTTACATGAACCTCCTGTGTTGATACCCCCAGTGGCCGGGAGACCTCTGATTATGTATTTGACGGTTCTTGAGGAAAGTATGGGTTGTATTCTCGGTCAACACGACGAGACCGGGCGTAAAGAGCATGCGATCTACTATTTGAGTAAGAAGTTTACTGACTGTGAGTCCAGATACTCAATGCTCGAGAAAACGTGTTGTGCGCTAGCCTGGGCCGCCAAACGTTTGAGGCAATACATGCTAAATCATACAACCCTGCTAATTTCAAAGATGGATCCAATCAAATACGTGTTTGAGAAGCAAGCACTCTCCGGAAGAATTTCCCGATGGCAGATGGTGTTAACCGAATACGATATCCAATATGTCTCGCAAAAGGCTATTAAAGGTAGCGTTCTGTCAGAGTACCTTACGGAGCAGCCTGTTGAGGACTACCAATCGATGAGGTTTGATTTTCCTGACGAGGATATCATGTACCTGAAGATGAAAGATTGTGGAGAACCGTTGCCGGACGAAGGACCAAAGTTGGGTTCCAAATGGCAGTTGATATTTGATGGAGCAGTTAACTCCTATGGTAGCGGAATAGGTGCGATTATTACTACTCCTCAGGGGTCGCACATCCCCTTTACTGCCCGATTGACTTTTCCCGTTACCAATAATGAGGCTGAATATGAGGCCTGCATCATGGGTCTGGAAGAAGCTATTGATTTGCGAATCAAGCATCTGGATGTGTACGGAGACTCAGCTCTGGTAGTGAATCAGATTAAAGGAGAATGGGAGACACGTCAGCCCAATTTGATACCATATATGAGTTATGCAAGGAGATTGTTGCCTTTCTTTGACAAGGTGGAATTGCATCATGTGCCGCGAGCAGAAAATTAAATGGCTGACGCCCTGGCGACATTGTCTTCGATGTATAAAGTTAACTTCTGGAACGAGGCTCCCCGGATTGTTATCTCTCGGCTTGATAGGCCTGCATTCATATTTGCCATCGACGAGGCTCCCGATGGTCAACCCTGGTACTTTGACATCCAGAATTTCCTGAAGAATAAGGAGTATCCGACTGGGGCATCCAGTCGAGATCAGAAGACTCTTAGGAGATTGGCTGGCAATTTCTATTTGAATCCTGACGGTGTCCTATACAAAAGAAACCACGACTTGGTGTTGCTACGGTGCATAGATGAGAAAGAAGCGAAGTTACTCATGGAGGAGATACATGAGGGTACGTTTGGTACACATGCTGGTGGGCATGCTATGACGAGAAAACTGCTGCAGGCAGGTTATTACTGGCTAACTATGGAAACAGACTGTTTCAAGTTTGCAAAGAGGTGTCATAAATGCCAGGTTTATGCGGACAAAATCCATGTGCCTCCGAGTCCTCTGAATGTGATGTCATCACCGTGGCCCTTCTCGATGTGGGGAATTGATATGATTGGTAAGATTGAGCCTACGGCATCCAACGGACACCGGTTCATCTTGGTGGCAATTGATTACTTCACCAAGTGGGTGGAAGCAGCATCATATGCCAATGTCACCAAATAAGTGGTCGCCAGATTTATCAAACGAGATATTATCTGCAGATATGGAATCCCTGAGCGGATTATCACCGACAACGGTTCGAATTTGAATAACAAGATGATGAAAGAGCTGTGTCAGAATTTCAAGATTGAGCATCACAACTCTTCTCCTTATCGGCCCAAGATGAATGGCGTTGTTGAAGCAGCCAATAAGAACATAAAGAAGATTGTTCAGAAGATAGTTGTGACCTACAGGGACTGGCACGAGATGCTACCTTTTGCGTTGCACGGTTATCGTACGATGATACGCACATCAACCGGGGCAACCCCTTTTTCATTAGTATACGGAATGGAGGCAGTGTTACCGCTAGAGGTTGAGATTCCTTCCCTGAGGGTTTTACGAGATGTCCAACTTGATGAGACAGAATGAGTTAAAGATAGACTGAATCAGCTCAGCTTAATGGACGAGAAGAGGCTAGCTTCTCTCGCATATGGTCGGTTGTATCAGAGCCGGATGAAGAAAGCATACGATAAGAAGATATGTCCACGAAGCTTTCAGACGAGCGACCTTGTGCTGAAGAGGATTCTCCCGCCACAAACGGATCACAGGGGCAAGTGGACCCCTAATTACGAAGGTCCCTACGTTGTCAGAAAAGTCTTCTCTGGAGGAGCCTTGCTACTATCTACCATGGATGGTGAAGACTTTACGTCTCCTGTGAATTCGGACGCAGTTAAAAAATACTTTGCTTGAAAGTGACCCGCTGGACAGTAAAAAGAGAGTCCAGGCAAAAATGGGGCATCCTGGCGAACCGCAAAAAATGAATAAAAGGTTCAGGAAAAAGTTAGGGATAAAATTGAAAAGATGTACACCCGCGAAGTCGAAAACCTGCAAAGGGCGACTTTGGCAAAAAAGGGTATCCCAGTGAATTGAAAACCCGCAAAGGGCGATTCACGCAAAAGTTAGGGATTGAAAAAGCAAATGACTGCGGTCCGGATTTGATACTACATTGCTTAGTGGTTTGGGAGTACCTGGGGGCCGTCTATCCAAAAACAATCTCTTCCGAAGATCGAGCATCGGGAAAGCGCAGAGTCAGGCGAGTCATAGGAGGATCAGCTCATGATGTTTGTCTGCACCACGTTGCCGACATGTATACAAATATTGTTTTGTATTTTTATGCTTTTTTGTGCATATATGTATGTGTGTGTGCGTAACTTCCTCTTTTCAGGAGTTGCATCCGATGTACAAAGCTTCGCCTATTTACAGGCTCAACCAATAAAATATGTTATTTAGTATTTGATGTTTGTGCTTTACTGTTTTGTATGTGGAAAACGCCGATGTTTCGATGAACTCGCATGTGCATAACTTTGCTGGCCCTTGCCAATAATTGCTAAAACTTCGAATTGACTGAAGTAATGTCGCGGATGCTAACCTGAATAGATTTGGTTGTATAGATTTATTTTGTCTCGTTTGTGTTTTGCAAGGTTCTCGCCCTTGAAGCGGACAATCAGAAAATGGTGGCCCCAGCCAGAGGCCCTGGAAGAAGGACGTGACCTTATTCTCCAGCAGGTCGCACCTCATCCCCATAGGTTGAGACGATGATTATCCCTTATCGAAGGAGGGATTATTTTCCCCAGAAGAGTATCCTCATGGAAGTTGTCCACAGGATATCCCCAGCAAGACAAGATCAGTGTCCCATGCAAAGGTTACACTCCCCAGAGAGCCGAGTATGTGCACGTTCAATCTCCAGTTGGGAGGATTTCCGCGGCACATAACCAAGTCATGGTAGGTTCAGAAGGATTATCCCCATCGAGGATGGTTTTTCTTTCTCCCCCACAGGTCGTCGTGCTTTCATCAGGATGATTATCCCCAGCGGAGTGGTAGCTCCGAGTTGTAAACTGTACCCAGACAGTTGTCTCCCAGAAGGGTCGCTTCTCCCCCAGCTGAGTTAATCCTCGCAGCAGGTGTTATTCTTTCCTCCCAGTGGAAATCGATGTGTAATCTCTCCCCAACAGAGTTGGTTGTATTTCCGGCATTTATTTTGCCAGAATACATTGCGATACCCGTTCATCCCCAACAGGGTGGTATTTGTCCTCAACAGCCGTGTTGAAGCAAGCTTGTCAGAGCCTTCCCCAGCAACCTGAACCTGCATTTGCAATTGCATACATTATCATGTTTGCATCTACCCAAAAACGCGTAGCATTTCCATGCCGTATGGAGCATTACGCCATTATCAGACATACGCATTTTGAAACATAAATCAAGTTGGTTAACCTTTTGCTTTCAGGTGTGTTTCTCAGCAGAAGTATGAAGTTACGACTCAGATCTATTTCCAGATATTCGAAGTCTCGCCGTGAGACATATGATGACACAGTTCTTGTTATTATTCCCCACAGAGTTACTGTTTGAAATTTCTCTTATCCGACCAGCGGAGTGTTTTCTTCCGGTTTGCTGTCGCGGCAACATTTCAGGGTTTCATGAATCAAGATTTCAGAAGTGGTCACTTGTTGTCGAAACGGGTGTCGGGCAGTTATTTTCAAAATATCCCCAGTGGGGTTCGCTACTACCAAGAGTAGGCAAAGAAGCTATATCCAAGTTAACTTTCCCGTATGAAGCATGCAGATGAACTTTCCTATAGGAATCAGGTAGATGTGTTTTCCTGTGTTCAGGCAGATGGACTTTTCCCGTATGAAACAGGCGGATGAACTTTCCTGCATGAATCAGGCAGATGGATTTTCCCGCATGAAGCAGGCGGATGGACTTTTCCCGTATGAAACAGGCGGATGAACTTTCCTGCATGAATCAGGCAGATGGATTTTCCTGCATGAAGCAGGTGGATGAACTTTCCTGCATGAATCAGGAAGATGAACTTTCCTGTATGAATCAGGCAATGACTATTCTCGTATGAAACAGGCGGATGAACTTTCCTGTATGAATCAGGCAGATGTATTTTCCTGCATGAATCAGGCAGATGAACTTTCCTGTATGAATCAGGCAGATGACTATTCCCGTATGAAGCAGGCGGATGAACCTTTTCCTGTATGAATCAGGCAGATGACTATTCCCATATGAAGCAGGCGGATGAACCTTTTCCTGTATGAATCAGGCAGATGGAGTTTCCCGTATGAAGCAGGCGGATGAATCTTTCCTGTATCCAGATAGATAATTCTCCCGTGATAGACAGAGTATGTGAGTTGTGTTCCGATAGTTGACAAAAGTATTTTCCCCAAGGAAGTCGCCGTGATTTCCTCGTGTTAATGTCCCCAGTAGAGTCCTCCTCGACGTTGTTTTTGGGTTGGGACCAACGGAGTTGGCTACTGCAGAGGTAAGCAGAGAAATGGTATTCAGATGACTTTTCCCGTATGAAGCAGCCAGATGGATTTTCCTGTGATCAGGCAGATGACTTTTCCCGTGTGAAGTAGACGGATGGGGTTCCCTATGTATAGGCAGATGATTCGCCTATAGGGATAGGCAGATGAGTTCCTTGTGATTAGACGGAAATGTTTCCCCAACGAAGTCGTTGGGATTTTTCTGTGTTGACAGAATATAGTGTCCTAACATGGACAAAGTTCTATCCCCGCGGTGATAGAATCTTTTTCGAGTTAATGAAAATGATCCCTAGCACGGTCGCTAATCTGTATTCTCCATATTAACAGACGACGGATTTTTAACGTGGACAAAAGGCGGGGTGTTTTGACAAGAGAGAGTTCAAAGCCTGTGGCGATACGCAGGCGGTTGACATTAAAATCAGGTTTTGATATCAGATAATTGATTAGTTTGTTGCCGTAACAACCGGATTCAGTCAGCGGATGTTGTTTTCCAAGCAGTTTGTGCAGTTTATTTCTGTGGTTGGCAAATTTCCGGGTTCTTGGTATTCAACCGTCTCGTACCTCGATTGTCTGAAGGCCGTTCACTCTTCACCCAGTCGGGGACCCTGAAATTTATCTGTGAAAGTCACTTGACCTCCAAGCAACTTTTTCCCATCAAGGAGTTTTCAAATGGATTCTTGGCCAACATAATAATTATAGGGCTTGACCTTAGCTTTAATTTGAGTACTAGAAGTCCTCAAGAAGATTTGTGGAACTCAAGTTATGATCTTGGCAATCTAGGGGTATTTTGGGAAAGTTGAATTATAGGTCATTTTTCAACATAGGTCAAAATCTCTATCTTCCACTCCTCAAATGAAACAATGTTCAACATGAGATGTGCTTAAAATGATGTTTTTAGGTTAGATAAGAAGTCATGGGTGATTAAAATGGCTTGCTTCACCAAGTGATCCAAAATGGCCTAAAAAGAAGGTTTTTTCAAATGATTCAAAGGAGGGAAATTGGGATTTTTGAGATATGAGGCACACACATGGCATATGGGTAGTCATTTTGAATGGAAATTGGATTTCAAGCACATTGGCAATTCCACAATTTTGAGATGAGCCATGGTTTTATGAGTTGTTTTGGAAATGGCTTTCTTACATCATAAGCAACATATGCAAAACCATTCTTTAGAGCATGACCAAGGCCTTAACCCTTACCAATCCATTCAATATGTCATTTAAGGAGAATTTGGATCAAAACCAAGTGTTACAACAAGCTAGAACTCAGCTGCCACATACAAGCATGAGATGATAATTTCAAATGCAAGAGATATTGGATATCTCACATAGATCATTCCAGAGCATTCTAGATGATTCCTATAGGTTCTATATAAGGTTTGTGGTTGATTCAAGGCATTGGTTGGTGAAAATTGAGAGAGATTGGAGAGATAGAATTCTGAATTTGCTCATTGCAAAACAGAATCGGTTACATCATTTTGATCCATTTCAATCCATTTTTTTGCATTCAATAGTTTCCTTTGAAGTTTGTGAGTGATTCCATACAGAATTCAAGCCAAGATTGTTGCAGAATCGTGAGATAGCAATTTGAGTTTGAAGCTTGCAACTCAAAATCATATTTGGTGATTCAGAGAGATTCAACACAATCCATTGCATACAAAAGCTTTATCAAGCATCATTGATCATATCTGGAAGATTTTGGAGTGTGTCTTGAAGAATTCATCACTCTGTTCATTCAAATTTCACAGGTATGTAAATCTCATCGTGTAGCTTGATATAGATAGAATTGTTAGGTTTTGAATGGTTAGATGCAATGTAGATCATGGTTAGGTCGTTTCTGGTAGGAAAATTCAATGGTTAGAGACAATTTTAGGTGGAACCAATTTTCTGTTGAGGATCATTTCTTTCAGTTCTTGATGAGTTAAGCTTAGTGGAATGGTGGAAATTGCTCAGTGTTAGGTGGTGATGATGTTAGGCACTTCAATTTTAGGATTGGTGATGTTTGGTTTTTGAGTGTCCTCTGAGAATTTCTTCGTGATTTAAGCTAGAAGGTGTTTCAATGAAAATGGGTGATATGGTTGTGTTCTTGGTGAAGAAACGAGTGAATTGATGTAATTAGTGTTAAGTTTTGGTGAGGATTAAAGGAAGGGATGATCGGGGACGACGGTGGCGCCACCTCCGGCCACCGCCCTGTATATTTCCCTCTCAGAGTTTTAAATTGTGGAAGAAGGTGTCATGACCATTAGATGTAGAGGAGATCTTTGACTGAACTCTGATCCAACGGCCAAGATTGATGGATAATTTGTGAAGGAGTCTGAGAAGAGAGTGATATGCAGCGTTTCATTAAACGCTGGCTTTTGGGCTTAAGTGATTTTGTGCTACCCACACCCCACTTTGGAGGCCCAATGGAATTAATACATGGATTGATTGCTATTCACCACGAGTTTTTCCCAATTTTCTTTGATTTTTCACTTATTTTCTGAGCAGCATTGGGCTTAGCACGCGTATGATATCTGCACCCCCTCCTGAGCCCAACTTCATTTTTGAACTGGATAGTATTGCTATTTGACACGCCTCTTTTGCATTTTTCTTTCATTTTCTTTAATTTTCATATTTTATATTATATTAGTAATAAATTCATAACAAATTGAAAAATAATCATTTTAGGATGGGATTTTTTCTCTAGTTCCCTTAGGACCTCTAGAAAATTGTGAAATAACAAAAATATTAATTTCTTGCATTTTATATTTTTTGGTATATTTTACAATTTTATTGCTTTTATTTTACATTTGTTTGACACTTCATTTTTATGAATTTATTATGAGAGATTGGTGCATGATTTTTGATTGATTCTTCTGGGGTTGATTAGATTAGGGAAGTATGTACCCTTAGGAATTTTGTCATATTTTTGTGACTAAAACATAGATTAGTTTGAGAGGTAGATAGGAGAGGTATCAGAATTAGGGTTTCACAACACTTAGGTGTAGTTTAGGGCATAGTTTGGGGACTTAGGGTTTGATTTAGGCCTTGGGGTTTATATGGGGTATTGGGTATATAGTTAGATTCCCTTAGAAATTAATCTAGGATTTTATAATGAGTATTATTATTTTACTTGATTTTTTCAATTTGAGTGGTGATTGTGTGTTTTCCCTCTTGGGCATTTTGCTTGTTTGTTTGGTTTGGGTTATTTCAATTGGGGCCTGGGGCTTGATTTTTGCTTGTTGGAGCTTAAGAAGATATTGGAGATGATTGGAGACAAAGGATGGAGCTTGGAGCATGAAGATTCTTCCCCTTGAAGGTGGATTAGGAGATAGGAAATGTAGGAAGAGCTCTAGATTAGACTGATTTCTTCTTGCAAACATAGAAAGCATCTTGTGCTTCTGCTCCTCCCTATGACAAAAGGTCCTTTTAGGGTATTCACATCCCTCCTTGGGAGGGATAAGTGACATACTTTAGAAGTAGAACTTTGAGGGAACCTTTCCCCTACAATGCTAAGTGCTTATAGGCTTCCTTTGGTTGTCAATAAGATGTGTAGCATTTCAACTTAATCTGATAATTGATTCTCTTCTGGAGTGGTGTCATTGAAGATGGAAACCTATTGAAAAATGAAGTTCATTGAAGGTGGGTGAAGATAAAGCCTGTGCCTGTCAAAGAGAGTTATCTGTGAAGCTAGGGCTTTGCTGCTGTTTGAAGCTGTTTACTAGTTGGGGTTCAGTGCTTGCCAGAGCTTGGAGATTTTTGAAGATATGAGCTATCTAAAGCTTGGGGGTCATTGAAGAGTGAAGATGGGATCTTACTTGAAGTTGTTGCTGTCAACCTTTTTTGCTGTTAATCAACTGTAGCTGTCAGAGCTGTTGCTGTTTGAGCTGCTTACTGTAGGAGTTGGTGTTGCTGTCAGAGCTGGTGTTGGGTTTTATTTCTTTTTCTGTATTGATTGTTGGCTGGTACAGCTTGCCCCAAAGGTTTGAAGTGAATACTGTTCACTTTGCCTGTTGTTTTCCCAGGTTCGAGGTTGAGTGGGACTCCCTTGCCTCACTTGTACTGTTGCATTGCATGCATTTTACTGTTTAATATATATATCTGTTTCTCTTCTGTTTATCCCCTAAGATCTCTGATTTCCTCTGTGCAGGAGGGAATTATGACAGACATCAGGTTTTAACCCATGCATGACAACATTAGGTTAGTTTTATTCCCTTTTCAACCCTAGGCTTTTTAGAGTTTCTTTCTCTTCTTATCTCAAACAACTCAAAAACACAGTAATAAAGTTAATCGATGTCGTACGTTATGAGCCTTAAGCTATTTGAGAAAGGGTTGCTGGAGAGCTTCTTTACAGTAGTCTGACCGCTTAGTGTGGTACCCTTTGGGTGACACACGACGTAGTCACCCTCAAATCATAGTCTCTAGTGCGTCAGAGATTGCAAACAAACTAAAAAACAGTTCTTGCGTAAAAGACTGAAAACAAACATCAAAGTGTTGTTTTTGTCCGCTTGGACTCTTAATCAGAAGAAAACCTTTTCAGAAGGATCTAAAAAACAGTCAGACAAATCTGTGTCTTTCGTAGCCCGAACTATGTTTGCTCTGATCTTTCATGTGGTATGAAAGTACGTAGGCATAGGATGCCGTATCCTAGCGAGCAACCTTCCCCTCTTTGCCCGTAGGTAGGCGAACTACGTTGACTCTAATTTCTCGTTCCAGACGGGAATACATAGGCATAAAGTGCGATACTTTGCCGAGTCTTTTTATTTTCTTTTAACCCCCAGACCTTTAGAGTAGATAGAATAACAATCCGTACTAGAAAACAAGCGTGGATCCCGTCGAGTACGACGGACGTGAGGGGTGCTAATACCTTCCCCTTGCGTAACCGACTCCCGAATCCAGGATTTGGTTGCGATGACCATTCCTTTCTCGTCTTTGCGTTAGGTTTACTCTGAGCGTTTCCTTTCCCTCCGTTGGGATAAATAACGCACGGTGGCGACTCTTCTGTCATAGCCGGCGCCGATTTTCGCAGTAGCGACAGTACTACATTTGCGTAGAGTAGCGAGTTGGCCTCTATGATTTGCATTTATCATCTTTGCATGATGTATGACGAATAAACATGATTGTAGATGTTTATGTAAATTGTTGATAATTGGCATGAATGGAATGTTTGAAGATACATGTATGTGTGAGTATATCTGTATATGTGTGTATGTTTAAGAATTGATATAAACATTGATGATGCATATTGTATATGCTTAGTGTTCTATTGTAAATAGTTAATTGTGAATACATTGCGATGTACGGTGTAGTGAGGTGAGTTGTGGTGAGAATGCGAACGATGTTATTGGATGTTATATGTATATGTATATATGTTTATATGCATTATGTATTATGATATTGTTTCTCATCCTTCTGCTGTTTTATAATGCTCTATGAGGCATTGCAGATTAGTTGGCTGGAGGTATTTTTTGTGAAGCGTGGCTTCATCCCTTTTTGGTCGGTCGGCTCTGATATGTAGCACCGGGTAGCTAGGGATTGTTTTGATTCTTTTGTGATACATCTATGTTTGTATCTGCTGATGAATGTTGATGAAACATGCTGGTTGAATATTGTATATATTGATGATGTTGTGAATCAACTCGAATGATGTATATGTATGTGATTACATGTTTTGGAAGTTATGAAATATTTAGATGTTTCCACCTATGTTCTAAATATTTTTCCCTATGGGTGTTGCCCCGTTGTTGCATATCTGTTGAGCAGGTGTTGTGCATGTTGAATTTTTGGTATAATGTGATATGCCCCTTTTATGCCGTGATATAAATGTACTCTGATGAAATTTTGAATTTATGCCTAAATGATTATTTGTTATTTTTGGGGTATAGAAAGGGGGTGTTACATTAAGTGGTATCAGAGCCAGTGTTGAGTCGGTTGTGTCTGACTCAGTGTTTTGTTGGTTGAGCGGTTGTTTAACCTTGTTGTTATTTTTGGGAATAATCAGAATATGGCTGGTGGTAATGACAATGTGATGGCTGCTGCATTGGAGGCAATGGCTAGGGCGGTGCAGGGTGCACCGAATGTGAACGCTAATGATGAGTTCAGAAAGAATCAGCCGTCGGTGTTCAAAGGAAGGTTTGATCCGGACGGTGCTCAGATTTGGTTGAAGAAGATCGAGAGGATCTTTAGGGTTATGAATTGTGCTGAAGGGAACAAGGTGAGACTTGGATCTCACATGTTGCGAGGAGAAGCCGATGACTGGTGGATTGGTATGCGACAAGTCCTTGAAGTGGGTGACGAGGAAATAACTTGGGATTTATTTCGTGCCGAATTTTTAAGGAAGTATTACCCTGAGAGTGTGAAGGGAAGGAAGGAAATGGAATTCCTGGAATTGAAGCAAGGCAATATGTCTGTGGTAGACTACACGGCTAAGTTCACAGAGTTAGTAAAATTTCATCCTCACTATGACGCGGTGACAGCGGAATTTTCTAAGTGTGTTAAGTATGAGAACGGCTTGCGCCCTGAGATCAAGCAAGCGGTGGGTTATCAGAGGATAAGGAGATTTTCGGACTTGACCAAATGTTATCGAATTTTTGAAGAGGATAGTAAAACTCGTTCTACTCACTATAAGAGTTTGAAGGAGGAGAAAGAAAGGCAACAAGTAAGGAGTGGACATTATGTGACGCCTACTGATAAGGGCAAACATAGGGATAACTTTGTTAAGAGGCCTGGAGGAGGGAGTTCTGGATCCATTAAATGCTACAAGTGTGGTGAGATGGGTAATAAGTCTTTTATGTGTGGAAAGCCCAAAGTTAAGTGCTCTAACTGCGGAGTTATTGGGCATGATGCTACGGATTGTAGAAAGGGTGTAGTGAAGTGCTACAATTGTGGAGAAGAAGGTCACATCAATGCTAAGTGTCCTAAACCTAAGCAAGCTCCAACAAGTGGAAAAGTATTTGCATTAGCAGGATCAGACACTACTAATGCAGATCGTTTGATTTGAGGTATGTACTTTATTAATAATATGCCTTTAATTGCTATTATTGATACCAGAACGACTCATTCGTTCTTTTCTTTTGAGAACGCTAAGCGTTTAGAATTGTGTTGTACTCTTGTGAGGGTGGTATGGTTATTGAGACACTCGCTTCGGGGTCGGTAACTACATCTTTAGTATGTTTAAGTTGTCCCTTGACCATGTATGGTAAAGAGTTTATTATGGACTTGGTGTGTTCACCATTAGAAAGATCATATGTAATCTTGGGTATGAGCTGATTGCAGTATGATAGAGTTAGTGTGGATTGTTTTTTTTTTCTGTTGGCAAGGATTTCTCCTTTGAAAGATGGGAAGGATGAGCGTTTCTTATTCCCGAAAGAGTTGAAGAAACTGTTGGAGGACGGAACTCAAGTGTTCAGTTGTTTGCATCATTGTCGGCGGAGAGTAAGGTTGAACTGAATGTGTTCCCAGTGGTGCGTGACTTTTCAGAGATGTTTCTGGAAGGATGTTAGGGATGTACCGCCGGAAAGAGAAATTGGATTTGAAGTCCATGGATTTGATGATGATAAGAGGGGAGACTTCAAGATGATGATATTAGAATATGTATATGTCTAAGGTTCGATCTCATTGGGGTAGAATGACTATGTGTCGTTCCTAGTAAGACGATCACCGGGGTAAAATGACCGAGATGTTATTCCTGGTGGGGTACGGGCGGTGTACCCATAATCTCCAATGGAGACTGTTGCATATTGAAGGGTTTATAGGAGCCACATGGCATAGCTATGATTGCGGTATGAAGTGTGCATGCGTGCGATCGTCTACGACTTTGGAAATTGGGGAGTAAGATGCGTGAGTCGCATCCAGAGTTGTTTTGGATCAGGTAATATTTTCGAGGACGAAAATTTCTAAAGTGGGGGAGAGTTGTAACGCCCCGATTTCGATTATCCCTTTTTCGTTAAGTCCTTTTTGATTTTAATTGAGCGAATATTATTTTGATGTGGAATTTTCGTGGAAATATGTTATGTTTACATATTATTCTATTTTACCCGATTTTGGGAGTTTTCGAAGAAAATAGTTGGAGGGTATTTTGGACATTTCCTATTTAATGATAAGTGGGATGTTTTATGAGATATTGAGTTAGTAGATGTTTTGGGAAAAATAATAGGAAGATATCAAAGAGGAAATAGAAGAGAAAGAAAGATAGTAAGAAAGGAAGGAAAGAAAAGAGAAAGAAAGAAGGAGAAGTGAAAGAGGAGAGAAAGAAGAGGAAACTTTGGAAAACATCAAGATCAATCCCTAGCTTGCGATTAATCAGGTAAGGGTGAGAAGTTTTATCATCTTCATAATGTGTATGATCATGTATGTGCTAGATTGGATTGGTTGAATTGTTTTCTATGTTTCTATTTCTAGGTCGGAAGTTGATTTAATCGGTAGAAATTGAGTTTTATCGGTTAGAATTTGGAATGGTCGGTGTAGTATAGTCGGGTGATGAGTGGGTTATACTACTGGAACTGATTTGGATTAAATCGGTCGGTTTGTGAGGTTTGGGCTTTTGGACAACCATGGGAGTTCTGAGTTCGCAGGTTCGCCAGGCGAAGCCCAGCAAGCAACAGCGAACCAAGTCAGAAGCAAACACCCTGTCTTCGCTGGCAAGTTCGTCAGGCGAATGAGTGTGGCGAAGGTTCGCCAAGCGAATGTGCTGGCGAGTGCTAGCGAGTAATTCCAGAATAAATCCCAGTGGTCTTCGCTGGCAAGTTCGCCAGGCGAACAGAGTAGCGAAGGTTCGCCAGAGGCTTCGCCAGGCGAAGGTTAGCGAACACAGCAACATATTTTCTTTTCTTGTGTTTTCCATTCGTGGATTGTTTGTGTGGTTTGGTTGCGATCATTCCTTGTCTGAGATGACTAATTATATGCTGTTATATGTGTTGTGGGTGGCCGTATGGCGTGAATCCTAGTTTGTGATTCGTGAAGTGTGGAATGTGGCCGTTTGGCAATTTGGTGCATTTACTTGAATTGAATAGAAATGCATGTTGAGATCGAATGATGAATATGTATATATGTATTGTGATATGTATATATATTGTGAATGCATAATGAATATATGCGATGAATGTGAAGAATGCATGAGTATGTTTGTAAACATGTATGCATTTCAAGAAGTGTATGGAGTCATTTTGCATATGAAGCATCATGAAGTACATTCTTGTGCTGTTGATTCCTAGGAGAGTCTGATGATTGATAAGATTCCTAGGAGAGTCTGATGAGTGATAGGATTCCTAGGAGAGTCCGATGAGTGATGTGATTCTACGGAGAATTTGATGAGTAATAGGATTCCTAGGAGAGTCCGATGAGTGATGTGATTCCTCGGAGAATCTGACGAACAATGTGATTCCTCGAAGAATCTGACGAACAATGTGATTCCTCGGAGAATCTGACGAACAATGTGATTCCTCGGAGAATCTGATGAACAATGTGATTCCTCGGAGAATCTGAGGAACAATGTGATTCCTCGGAGAATCTGACGAACAATGTGATTCCTTGGAGAATCTGACGAACAATGTGATTCCTCGAAGAATCTGATGAACAATGTGATTCCTCGGAGAATCTGATGAACAATGTGATTCCTCGGAGAATCTGATGAACAATGTGATTCCTCGGAGAATCTGATGAGCAATGTGATTCCTAGGAGAATCTGATGAGTTATAGTGTACCCGTGAGGGGCGTGAGTGAATTGATTCTTAGGAGAATTTGATGGACGATTAAGTCAGTATCGTATTACATTTACGTAGAGTAGCGAGTTGGCTTTTATGATTTGCATTTATCATCTTTGCATGATGTATGGCGAATAAACATGATTGTAGATGTTTATGTAAATTGTTGATAATTGGCATGAATGGAATGTTTGAAGATACATGTATGTGTGAGTATATCTGTATATGTGTGTATGTTTAAGAATTGATATAAACATTGATGATGCATATTGTATATGCTTAGTGTTCTATTTGTAAATAGTTAATTATGAATACATTGCGATGTACGGTGTAGTGAGGTGAGTTGTGGTGAGAACGCGAACGATGTTATTGGATGTTATATGTATATGTATATATGTTTATATGCATTATGTATTATGATATTGTTTCTCACCCTTCTTCTATTTTATAATGCTCTATGAGGCATTGCAGATTAGTTGGCTGGAGGTATTTTTTGTGAAGCGTGACTTCATCCCTTTTTGGTCGGTCGACTCTAATATGTAGAACCGGGTAGCTAGGGATTGTTTTGATTCTTTTGTGATACATCTATGTTTGTATCTGCTGATGAATGTTGATGAAACATGCTGGTTGAATATTGTATATATTGATGATGTTGTGAATCAACTCGAATGATGTATATGTATGTGATTACATGTTTTGGAAGTTATGAAATATTTAGATGTTTCCGCCTATGTTCTAAATATTTTTCCCTGTGGGTGTTGCCCCGTTGTTGCATATCTATTGAGCAGGTGTTGTGCATGTTGAATTTTTGGTATAATATGATATGCCCCTTTTATGCCGTGATATAAATGTACTCTGTAACACCCCACTTTACCCCGTACGCGGAATATAATAAATATACAGGAATAATTCATGAAATTCATCAGAGTTCTCCAACACAGTGGGATATCACACTAAGTCATTTCATTTCATTAAAATAATTAATATTATTTAGTTTTCAAGTAACCAGCGGAATACAAATCAATTCTCCAATATAATTCTCCTCGACACGAGGTCATACAACATAAGTCCAATAATTGAAGATACATAACAATAAACAAATAAAGTAGTCAAATAACAACGTAATCCCGTCATCCCATGTTATGTATCAGAGCGACTCCTAAGACTCGATCAAATAGCAACACACTCCAAGCACTACTCAGGTACCTGGCCACCTGTACTCCCAAGAGAGCACCGACACAACAACAAAAAGGGGTGAGAACTACATTCAATAAATAAACGGTGAAATACACATGCTAAGGAGTAGTTACACACCACACATAAAATAAGCACAATTAACGCACATACACGTGCCACCTCAATAACTTGGCATTCATAACCCACATTCAATTACAATAATGCAATGTGACACACTGACTCGACACAATGCATGTGGTACCAACACAATCTCATACGGTTCACACTAGAACCCGATTCCCGTTGGAATCCGGATAAGTCGTATATACGTTCCTCTGAACTACAACTTATCTCAACAACAACTTCCACAATGATGTCCGGATGAAACTAGGCACCCATCATGGATTCCCACCTAGCCATCTCCATAAGACACATGATATGAAATGCATGTCAACACAATTATGCAATGTAATACATCATGCATAATTCACGATCAATCTTGATCCACACGAGCCATCCGCTCACCGTAATCCTCTCGGGAATTACCGCAATCGCACAAGATTGTCCATATTCGACCATCTTGGGCCACATCTATCAAAACACCAAGACATCATTGAACCAGAACATGATTCGTTACTAAAACATATACACAATTGATTCCCATTCCTATAGGGACAACATATTACAATTTTTCCTTCAATTACACCCTACGACATTAAAATTACTCACTATCTAATATTTAACCCCTTCAGGGTCAGACATATAACAATGTCAAGGTTCTGGTCACGAAGGTTCAATTTCCCATAAGTTTTTCCCTACAAGCACATATTAATATTCAACGATACATATCATTTGGCCATTTGGCCATAACCTCAGATTCTTACGGTTACCTCCCTATTTCCCACATTTAACCCAAATCTCTAAACCTTAGGGAAACCTTAGAGCATCGTACTAATAATGATATAACACATTCATTTCTACATATTTGCCCAAATCCCTAAAAGTTCAGATTTCTAGATCTACTACTCACTAGTATTCTATGACAGCATCGAGGATTTCTCACACGAATTCCATATTAATTCTGGTTTCGGATACACAAAAATCATACAAACAGTATTCAATAATAACAGAAAATTTGAGAACAAATCAAGTTACGAAAATTGGATTCAAGAATCCTCAAGAACACATAATTCCTATGAGAGAAAGGACCTCTCACTACCCTCTCATGTTAATTCATCCATATTAAAATCCATTCTCCCCCCTTACCTCGATTAATTGCTCAATCGTTGAAGAATCTTGAAGGATTGACAGCTCTAGCCTCCTTCTCTTCCTCCTTGTTCTTCTTCTCACTTTTTCTCCCAAAACCTTTCTCTGCCAGTTTATCGTGTTCTAATTCTCTTTCCCCAAAAAACTTCTCTATTTCCTTTAATCCCTTATTTCTTATTTTATTATTTAAATCCTATAATAATAATAATTAATAATAATACTAATATTATTCTCCCACTAATAATAATATTCATACTAATAGTAATAATATGAATAATAATAATATTCCACCAAATAATATTATTAATATGAATAATAATAATAATAATAATAATAATAATAATAATAATAATAATAATAATAATAATAATAATAATAATGATAATCTCATTAACATTATTATTAATAATAGTTGGAATAATATTAATCACTATAATGCTCTCGATATCATAATTAACTTACTCCTTTATCTAGGTCCACAGTACCCCAACTAAGGTCACCTCTCTCCCTTACTCCTAACCTCATACCCTTAATTAAGGACACCACACAACTACACATCACAAAAAATACCAAAGCGACTGAATAATTTAAATGGGGTGTTATAACTCTCCCCCACTTAAAATATTTTCGTCCTCGAAAATGTACCTGAAGAGAACGATTCTGGATACGACTCTCGCATCTTACTCTCAAGCCAATTCATTCCTAGAATAACATCCAACTTGCTGAGTGGTAAATAAATCAAGTCCACTCCAAAATCCTTACCAAAGATCGACACTGGACAATTCAAACACACACATGACTATAAACATTCTATAGTCAGACTCTACTACAACACTGGCCGGACGGACCGACCTGCTCTGATACCAATTGTAACACCCCACTTTACCCCGTACGCGGAATATAATAAATATACAGGAATAATTCATGAAATTCATCAGAATTCTCCAACACAGTGGGATATCACACTAAGTCATTTCATTTCATTAAAATAATCAATATTATTTAGTTTTCAAGTAAGCAGCGGAATACAAATCAATTCTCCAATATAATTCTCCTCGACACGAGGTCATACAACATAAGTCCAATAAATGAAGATACGTAACAATAAACAAATAAAGTAGTCAAATAACAACGTAATCCCGTCATCCCATGTTACGTATCAGAGCGAATCCTAAGACTCGATCAAATAGCAACACACTCCAAGCACTACTCAGGTACTTGGTCACCTGTACTCCCAAGAGAGCACCGACACAACAACAAAAAGGGGTGAGAACTACATTCAATAAATAAACAGTGAAATGTACATGCTAAGGAGTAGTTACACACCGCACATAAAATAAGCACAATTAACGCACATACACGTGCCACCTCAATCACTTGGCATTCATAGCCCACATTCAATTACAATAATGCAATGTGACACACTGACTCGACACAATGCATGTGGTACCAACACAATCTCATACGGTTCACACTAGAACCCGATTCCCGTCGGAATCCGGATAAGTCGTATATACGTTCCTCTGAACTACAAGTTATCTCAACAACAACTTCCACAATGATGTCCGGATGAAACTAGGCACCCATCATGGATTCCCACCTAGCCATCTCCATAAGACATATGATATGAAATGCATGTCAACACAATTATGCAATGTAATACATCATGCATAATTCACGATCAATCTTGATCCACACGAGCCATCCGCTCACCGTAATCCTCTCGGGAATTACCCCAATCGCACAAGATTGTCCACATTCGACCATCTTGGGCCACATCTATCAAAACACCAAGACATCATTGAACCAGAACATGATTCGTTACTAAAACATATACACAATTGATTCCCATTCCTATAGGGACAACATATTACAATTTTTCCTTCAATTACACCCTACGACATTAAAATTACTCACTATCTAATATTTAACCCCTTCAGGGTCAGACATATAACAATGTCAAGGTTATGGTCACGAAGGTTCAATTTCCCATAAGTTTTTCCCTACAAGCACATATTAATATTCAACGATACATATCATTTGGCCATTTGGCCATAACCTCAGATTCTTACGGTTACCTCCCTATTTCCCACATTTAACCCAAATCTCTAAACCTTAGGGAAACCTTAGAGCATCGTACTAATAATGATATAACACATTCATTTCTACATATTTGCCCAAATCCCTAAAAGTTCAGATTTCTAGATCTTCTACTCACTAGTATTCTATGACAGCATCGAGGATTTCTCACACGAATTCCATATTAATTCTGGTTTCGGATACACAAAAATCATACAAACAGTATTCAATAATAAC
Organism: Lathyrus sativus; assembly: GCA_963859935.3. Lineage (NCBI taxonomy): Eukaryota > Viridiplantae > Streptophyta > Magnoliopsida > Fabales > Fabaceae > Lathyrus > Lathyrus sativus. The sequence continues at coordinate 137,466,918 of OZ012741.1, read as the reverse complement.
AGAAAATTTGAGAACAAATCAAGTTACGAAAATTGGATTCAAGAATCCTCAAGAACACATAATTCCTATGAGAGAAAGGACCTCTCACTACCCTCTCATGTTAATTCACCCATATTAAAATCCATTCTCCCCCCTTACCTCGATTAATTGCTCAATCGTTGAAGAATCTTGAAGGATTGACAGCTCTAGCCTCCTTCTCTTCCTCCTTGTTCTTCTTCTCACTTTTTCTCCCAAAACCTTTCTCTGCCAGTTTATCGTGTTCTAATTCTCTTTCCCCAAAAAACTTCTCTATTTCCTTTAATCCCTTATTTCTTATTTTATTATTTAAATCCTATAATAATAATAATTAATAATAATACTAATATTATTCTCCCACTAATAATAATATTCATACTAATAGTAATAATATGAATAATAATAATATTCCACCAAATAATATTATTAATACGAATAATAATAATAATAATAATAATAATAATAATAATGATAATCTCATTAACATTATTATTAATAATAGTTGGAATAATATTAATCACTATAATGCTCTCGATATCATAATTAACTTACTCCTTTATCTAGGTCCACAGTACCCCAACTAAGGTCACCTCTCTCCCTTACTCCTAACCTCATACCCTTAATTAAGGACACCACACAACTACACATCACAAAAAATACCAAAGCGACTGAATAATTTAAATGGGGTGTTATAACTCTCCCCCACTTAAAATATTTTCGTCCTCGAAAATGTACCTGAAGAGGACGATTCTGGATACGACTCTCGCATCTTACTCTCAAGCCAATTCATTCCTAGAATAACATCCAACTTGCTGAGTGGTAAACAAATCAAGTCCACTCCAAAATCCTTACCAAAGATCGACACTGGACAATTCAAACACACACATGACTATAAACATTCTATAGTCAGACTCTACTACAACACTGGCCGGACGGATCGACCTGCTCTGATACCAATTGTAACACCCCACTTTACCCCGTACGCGGAATATAATAAATATACAGGAATAATTCATGAAATTCATCAGAATTCTCCAACACAGTGGGATATCACACTAAGTCATTTCATTTCATTAAAATAATCAATATTATTTAGTTTTCAAGTAAGCAGCGGAATACAAATCAATTCTCCAATATAATTCTCCTCGACACGAGGTCATACAACATAAGTCCAATAAATGAAGATACGTAACAATAAACAAATAAAGTAGTCAAATAACAACGTAATCCCGTCATCCCATGTTACGTATCAGAGCGAATCCTAAGACTCGATCAAATAGCAACACACTCCAAGCACTACTCAGGTACCTGGTCACCTGTACTCCCAAGAGAGCACCGACACAACAACAAAAAGGGGTGAGAACTACATTTAATAAATAAACAGTGAAATGCACATGCTAAGGAGTAGTTACACACCGCATATAAAATAAGCACAATTAACGCACATACACGTGCCACCTCAATCACTTGGCATTCATAGCCCACATTCAATTACAATAATGCAATGTGACACACTGACTCGACACAATGCATGTGGTACCAACACAATCTCATACGGTTCACACTAGAACCCGATTCCCGTCGGAATCCGGATAAGTCGTATATACGTTCCTCTGAACTACAACTTATCTCAACAACAACTTCCACAATGATGTCCGGATGAAACTAGGCACCCATCATAGATTCCCACCTAGCCATCTCCATAAGACACATGATATGAAATACATGTCAACACAATTATGCAATGTAATACATCATGCATAATTCACGATCAATCTTGATCCACACGAGCCATCCGCTCACCGTAATCCTCTCGGGAATTACCCCAATTGCACAAGATTGTCCACATTCGACCATCTTGGGCCACATCTATCAAAACACCAAGACATCATTGAACCAGAACATGATTCGTTACTAAAACATATACACAATTGATTCCCATTCCTATAGGGACAACATATTACAATTTTTCCTTCAATTACACCCTACGACATTAAAATTACTCACTATCTAATATTTAACCCTTCAGGGTCAGACATATAACAATGTCAAGGTTATGGTCACGAAGGTTCAATTTCCCATAAGTTTTTCCCTACAAGCACATATTAATATTCAACGATACATATCATTTGGCCATTTGGCCATAACCTCAGATTCTTACGGTTACCTCCCTATTTCCCACATTTAACCCAAATCTCTAAACCTTAGGGAAACCTTAGAGCATCGTACTAATAATGATATAACACATTCATTTCTACATATTTTCCCAAATCCCTAAAAGTTCAGATTTCTAGATCTACTACTCACTAGTATTCTATGACAGCATCGAGGATTTCTCACACGAATTCCATATTAATTCTGGTTTCGGATACACAAAAATCATACAAACAGTATTCAATAATAACAGAAAATTTGAGAACAAATCAAGTTACGAAAATTGGATTCAAGAATCCTCAAGAACACATAATTCCTATGAGAGAAAGGACCTCTCACTACCCTCTCATGTTAATTCACCCATATTAAAATCCATTCTCCCCCCTTACCTCGATTAATTGCTCAATCGTTGAAGAATCTTGAAGGATTGACAACTCTAGCCTCCTTCTCTTCCTCCTTGTTCTTCTTCTCACTTTTTCTCCCAAAACCTTTCTCTGCCAGTTTATCGTGTTCTAATTCTCTTTCCCCGAAAAACTTCTCTATTTCCTTTAATCCCTTATTTCTTATTTTATTATTTAAATCCTATAATAATAATAATTAATAATAATACTAATATTATTCTCTCACTAATAATAATATTCATACTAATAGTAATAATATGAATAATAATAATATTCCACCAAATAATATTATTAATACGAATAATAATAATAATAATAATAATAATAATAATAATAATAATAATAATAATAATAATAATGATAATCTCATTAACATTATTATTAATAATAGTTGGAATAATATTAATCACTATAATGCTCTCGATATCATAATTAACTTACTCCTTTATCTAGGTCCACAGTACCCCAACTAAGGTCACCTCTCTCCCTTACTCCTAACCTCATACTCTTAATTTAGGACACCACACAACTACACATCACAGAAAATACCAAAGCGACTGAATAATTTAAATGGGGTGTTACAACTCTCCCCCACTTAAAATATTTTCGTCCTCGAAAATGTACCTGAAGAGAACGATTCTGGATACGACTCTCGCATCTTACTCTCAAGCCAACTCATTCCTAGAATAACATCCAACTTGCTGAGTGGTAAACAAATCAAGTCCACTCCAAAATCCTTACCAATGATCGACACTGGACAATTCAAACACACGCATGACTATAAACATTCTATAGTCAGACTCTACTACAACACTGGCCGGACGGGCCGACCTGCTCTGATACCAATTGTAACACCCCACTTTACCCCGTACGCGGAATATACTAAATATACAGGAATAATTCATGAAATTCATCAGAGTTCTCCAACACAGTGGGATTTCACACTAAGTCATTTCATTTCATTAAAATAATCAATATTATTTAGTTTTCAAGTAAGCAGCGGAATACAAATCAATTCTCCAATATAATTCTCCTCGACACGAGGTCATACAACATAAGTCCAATAAATGAAGATACGTAACAATAAAAAAATAAAGTAGTCAAATAACAACGTAATCCCGTCATCCCATGTTACGTATCAGAGTGAATCCTAAGACTCGATCAAATAGCAACACACTCCAAGCACTACTCAGGTACCTGGTCACCTGTACTCCCAAGAGAGCACCGACACAACAACAAAAAGGGGTGAGAACTACATTCAATAAATAAACAGTGAAATGCACATGCTAAGGAGTAGTTATACACCGCACATAAAATAAGCACAATTAGCGCACATACACGTGCCACCTCAATCACTTGGAATTTATAGCCCATATTCAATTACAATAATGCAATGTGACACACTGACTCAACACAATGCATGTGGTACCAACACAATCTCATACGGTTCACACTAGAACCCGATTCCCGTCGGAATCCGGATAAGTCGTATATACGTTCCTATGAACTACAACTTATCTCCACAACAACCTCCACAACGAAGTCCGGATGAAACTAGGCACCCATCATGGATTCCCACCTAGCCATCTCCACAAGACACATGATATGAAATGCATGTCAACACAATTATGCAATGTAATACATCATGCATAATTCACGATCAATCTTGATCCACACGAGCCATCCGCTCACCGTAATCCTCTCGGGAATTACCACAATCGCACAAGATTGTCCATATTCGACCATCTTGGCCCACATCTATCAAAACATCAAGACATCATTGAACCAGAACACGATTCGTTACTAAAACATATACACAATTGACTTCTCAAACATAATTAGATATAAAAATATTGGGAAAATAATTCCATTATCTATGCTATGTTATAGCCTTGTTCATTAGCTTTCCAACGCTTCGAACAGGGATCAATACGGACTTACGGATCCAAAGTTACGTCCAAAACAATTTTGACCGAAAACATGAACAGTCGTGACGGACAGAAAGACGCTGTTACGCTCCGGAACTGGTTTTCACTCAATTATTCTTGCGAATCACTTACTCAAAGCACCCAAAACATCACTAAAACATTCCTAAGGTTATACGGCAATAACTGCACAACTTCTAGGGTTTATTAGGCTCATCTGGCAACGTTTGCAACACATAAAACACTATTTCCTGCAATTGCTCTGAGTACTTCAGAGTTACTCACATTTGAATATTCCAATTCCTATAGGGACAACATATTACAATTTTTCCTTCAATTACACCCTACGACATTAAAATTACTCACTATCTAATATTTAACCCCTTCAGGGTCAGACATATAACAATGTCAAGGTTCTGGTCACGAAGGTTCAATTTCCCATAAGTTTTTCCCTACAAGCACATATTAATATTCAACGATACATATCATTTGCCCATTTGGCCATAACCTCAGATTCTTACGGTTACCTCCCTATTTCCCACAATTAACCCAAATCTCTAAACCTTAGGGAAACCTTAGAGCATCGTACTAATAATGATATAACATTCATTTCTACATATTTGCCCAAATCCCTAAAAGTTTAGATTTCCAGATCTACTACTCACTAGTATTCTATGACAGCATCGAGGATTTCTCACACTAATTCCATATTAATTCTGGTTTCGGATACACAAAACATCATACAAACAGTATTCAACAATAACAGAAAATTTGAGAACAAATCAAGTTACGAAAATTGGATTCAAGAATCCTCAAGAACACATAATTCCTATGAGAGAAAGGACCTCTCACTACCCTCTCATGTTAATTCACCCATATTGAAATCCATTCTCCCCCCTTACCTCGATTAATTGCTCAATCGTTGAAGAATCTTGAAGGATTGACAACCCTAGCATCCTTCTCTTCCTCCTTGTTCTTCTTCTCACTTTTTCTCCCAAAACCTTTCTCTGCCAGTTTATCGTGTTCTAATTCTCTTTCCCCAAAAAAATTCTCTATTTCCTTTAATCCCTTATTTCTTATTTTATTATTTAAATCCTATAATAATAATAATAATAATAATAATAATAATACTAATATTATTCTCCCACTAATAATAATATTCATACTAATAGTAATAATATGAATAATAAGAATATTCCACCAAATAATATTATTAATACGAATAATAATAATAATAATAATAATAATAATAATAATAATAATAATAATGATAATCTCATTAACATTATTATTAACAATAGTTGGAATAATATTAATCACTATAATGCTCTCGATATCATAATTAACTTACTCCTTTATCTAGGTCCACAGTACCCCAACTAAGGTCACCTCTCTCCCTTACTCCTAACCTCATACCCTTAATTAAGGACACCACACAACTACACATCACAGAAAATACCAAAGCGACTGAATAATTTAAATGGGGTGTTACATACTCTGATGAAATTTTGAATTTATGCCTAAATGATTATTTGTTATTTTTGGGGTATGGAAAGGGGGTGTTACATTAAGAGCGCAAAAAATGTCAATGGCTTAAATGTTCAGGATCCAATAGACCTTAACACCATAAATTCATCCAAAATAATGGGAGTATTACTTTATTCTCTTATATACCCAATATATTCTTCATTTTTAATTGAAGTGGGAGTAATCCAACCACACTTGAATCTCAATAATACATTGTTTACTATGTCTTGTTGATATGATTATGAGTTGTTAACTATAATTCATTGTCGAGATAATTATGTGTTTGATATTAATCATATTGTTGGGTATAGATAAATGTTTGTCGAGGGTATATATATATATATATATATATATATATATATATATATATATATATATATATATATATATATATATATATATATATATATATATATATATATATATATATATATATATATATATATATATATATATATATATATATATATATATATATATATATATATATATATATATATATATATATATATATATATATATATATATATATATAGGGGATCAGCTTACTCCAAAAGTAAGTTTTTTTAACTTACTCCAAATTATAACCCTTAGATTGAATTCAATCTAATGATTAAATTAGACTTTTACTTTGTAACACTAGAATCTAACTAATTCATAAGACACAAATAAAGAGAATTGTAGATGTTTTATAGTCACAGAGATAGGCACCATTGGCCAAACTATGTTAACAAAGATTAATTGTTTCCATTGCCTTTTACTTTAGTTTATCTTTAATCTTCTATACTGGTTTTTATGCTAACAATTGGTATCAGATGTGTGAAATTCAAAGCAATAAGGTTCCACAAGACGAGTAATTTTGGGTTATGGCAATTGAAGGTTAAGGATCTGTTAGCTTGGGAAAGTTTACAAAAGGTGTCGCGTGAGAAGAAACCAAACAATATGGAGAATACTAGTTGGGAAAAGATGAAGGAAAATACTGCATGATTGTTTCACCTATATGTTTCAGATACTACTACAGAAAACACCTATAATCACGATTGTGAAAGCCCCATAATCACGATTGAGCAACCGTGGTGAGGTAGTGTAGTTCTAAGTAGGCTATTTACAACCACAGTCTATTAGTCGTGGTAATAAACTAAAAAGTGGACTACATATATGTTAGAACAAGATTTGTTATTGACATATTCTCTTTTAGTTTCGAAGATAACAAAAATATTAAAAGAATAATGGTTTATTTAATGTGTGTTTTTATTTATGCAGGTTCTTGTACATAAACAATCAGAACCTGTTTTACATAGACACACTTGGAGCTGCTTCATTGCTAGTTTCTGATGACAGAGTTTGAAGAACATTTGCTAGTGTAGTTTGACGAAGACTCTAAACTAAAGGCCTCAGCATTCAGACGAGTTTCTACACTTAGTAATTATATATCGGCATCTGGTATAATTCAGAGTTGGTGATAAAGTTGTGGACTATCCGTACTACTGAAAGCAAGTTATATTGTCTTATCAGCCTGCTAGCTCAGCGTACAAGATTGCAAGGCTCAAGAAAAGCTAGTACGTTCTACGAATGTCTACTCCCAATGAATCTATTAGTACAAAACCTCTTGAAGAATCAAAGGTTAAATTTGTTAGACACTAGATTCAAAAATAGTGTGCGTCCATTTTCAACGTCTCTTGTACTATGGAGTAAACGCAAAGACACTTGATCAAGTCACCTTCTCAACGGCTAGTTTCTGGAAAGGCTATATATATATATATATATATATATATATATATATATATATATATATATATATATATATATATATATATATATATATATATATATATATATATATATATATATATATATATATATATATATATATATATATATATATATATATATATATATATATATATATATATATATATATATATATATATATATATATATATATATATATATATATATATGGATGAAGATTCAAGCTTGAATTTTAACAAGGATTCTTCTGTTGAAGGAGTAGCAAGATCAAACAATTATCAACTCTATGTAATATGTAGATTTTCTGTTTTAGGTTGTAATTGTAAAAGCCTTAAGATTTCTTACCTTTGTATATATTAGAAATCTTAAGTGCTTTAGGTCTTTGTTATGGTAATTTTCAGTACCTCTGATGCTTACATCATGTACACTTTATTCTCTATTCTATTGAGCCTTCAGTAGTTTAGATTAAGTCTTCTACTTTGTGCTTAAGCAAAAAGTCTTGTGTCAGTGGGATTCAAGCAACAAGTCTTGAGCCAATATGCTTAAGCCACATAAGTCTCATTGCTTAAGTGCTTGAGTTGTGAAAGTCTTATTCATCTAGTCTTATTGAGCAAGTGGGAAATTCTTTGTCTGAGGGGTGAGAGCTAGAAGTCTCGAGTGCAACTTGAGCAAGGGAAATCTCAGTCTGGATGGCCAGAAGTGCAGTTGGCTCAGCCAAAGGATGTGAGCAAAGGGAAGTCTTAGACATGTGCTCTAAGCAAAGGGAAGTCTCACCTAGAATACAGATGAGCAGGTGGTTCAGTCAGATGGTGTGAGCAAAGGTTAAGTCTTAGACATGTGCTCTAAGCAAGGGAAGTCTCAGACAGTTGGTCTGAGCAGTTGCAAAAGTCTTACGCAGAAGCATAAGCGATTGTAATCATGAAGAGGTTATAATGAAAAGCTCTTGTGAGGCAAGGGGGATGGACTACTCTCAATTAGGGAAGGAACCAGTATAAATATTTTGTGTCTTCTGTTATTATTTTATTTACTTTTGTTGTATCCGCTGCCAAACGAATTAACTCAGAATCTGGACATCAGTTCCGATTCTAAAACTCTAATCAGAACCTAAATAAAAGAAAACGCAAAACAAAATTCAACCCCATTCTTGTGTACTTTTCACACCTTCAATTGGTATCAGAGCATGGTCTATACTTTACACTTAACAGTCGTGCAGATAGTGATCCAATCAGAAAAGTATATTTTTCTCCAAGAAGGAATCAAGTGCCACATGAAAAATATCATACGACTTTTCCTATATTCAAATGGGTGATTCCACTAAATTTAAATGATGGAAAAACTAAATATATTTTAGCTCATTGGACTTGATAAAAGGTTGCTAAAGGTCTATAGAATATCCTTGAAAATGATATTACTATAGAAGTTTATGGTGTTAAAGATGATCATCTTGGAAATATATTTCACTAACTTAGAAGATGCATATTAAAATTTTTTAGAGGTAGTTGCATTCTGGTAGATGCTGTAACACCCCACTTTCCCGAAATTAAATAAAATACAAATATTTCAATTAAATATCAGAGTTCTCCACTAAAGTGGGATACCACATCACATAACTCGACATACTCTTCATTAGAAGGTTTTCAAATCAAAACAGCAGAAAATATTCATTAGATCATCAATCTCGGCCATCCGCCAATACATGAAAATATTCATTAATAAAATTCACCAACACTTGATACGTCACAGGAAAGTAAAAAAAGTTCACTAAATCAAAAGAAAACGCCCAAGTCCCGTGCTACGTATCAGAGCATCCTAAGACTCGACTCGCACACCTCTATCCAAGCTAGCTAAGTACCTGGATTATCTGTACTTTCGAAGAAGCACAGACCACAACAACAACAAAAGGGTGAGAAAACATGATCAAAATTATCAGTAATACAGTAGATGAAATAAAGGTAGTAATCATATAATTCATCACCCAACATTCATCAAACACGACCTACTGTCCAACATCAACATAACACACCATAATGCAATTATGCAACTCAACACCATGCATGCGGTACCGACTCATTGGTTCATTCAATCGAACCCCGGATAGATCACATACACCCGTCCTTGGCCATGATCTATCCCCACCATTCTCCGCAATGGAGTACGGATGAATCACATACACTCCTCTTGAGCAATGATTCATCCCACCAAACACCATGATATGCATAACACCAAATGCACAACAAATGAACTCAAGCACACAAGGTTCACACGATCCCCTGATCACATCACCATACATCATACATACATATTGTTCATCAATTAATTATTTTAATTAAAGTCACACGATCCCCCTGATCCCATCACCATTCCCCATACATATCTCACACCTCAATCTACTTATTTCAACTAACTTCAATCACTACATAATTCCACTTTTTAATGTCAAGTATACACTCTTCACCACTAATCACCATATCTATACTGGTCACAACTCAAGGGATACTACAAAACAAGGTCACAAGGCAAAACAACACAACATTACTTTCTGTCATGATCGCTGGCTCGTTCGCTTAGCGAAGCCCTAGAGAACACTCGCTAGCTGCTCGCCTAGCGAACTCCCTAGCGAAGGCAGACAGTAGCTACTAGAAGGGTTTGCTACCTGATTCGCCTAGCGAACCTGCTAGCAAATGCTCGCGACTAGCTCGCCTAGCGAAGGTGCTAGCGAGCGTCTGCGATCTCTCCAAACCCTCACTGTCCAACAATGTCTTCTTGCTCAATTCCAAGCCTATCACTCTACTTCCATCTCTCATTCTATCACCACTACAACCAATACACACCACTCTAGTCATTATTCCATCAATTTATCTCCAGAATCCACACCTATGTTCATCATCAGAACTACAGAAGTTACTCAGAACCTCACCAAAATCACACCATACGTGCACCCATTCATCAATGGCAGCAACAATCATAAACACATCAACATGCACACCAATTTCATCATAATCAACAACAATCAAAGACATATCAACATAACAAACATGTTCATCAATATCCCTACGAGGTTAAGGAATCCCCTCTACCCAATTTCATGTAAACACCAATCTCAATCAGCTTCTCCCCCTTACCTCGATTAATGCTCCGATTGACGAAGAACCTGAAGAATCGTTAGCCCTAGCCTTCTCCTCTTCGTCTTGTTATTTCGCCTTTGCTCTTCTCTCTAAAACTGACTTTTATCGTGTTCTGCTCTCTCTCCCTCTTTCCCAAACTCTTCTAATACCTCTTTTTAATCCTTATTTCATTTTATTAATCTAATAATAATAATACTAATAATAATAATAATCAAAATAATAATAATAATAATACTAATAATAATAATAATATTACTAATTATTATATTATCATCATTATTAATTATATTATATTATTATTAAACTCTATATTTTATTAAATAATTCCTATAAATTAAGGACACCCACCCACGCGCTCAGGCTCACTCCCCCACAAAATACACACCCAAAATAAAATAAAACCAAAAGACTAAATAATTAAAATGGGTGTTACAACTCTCCTCCACTTTAATTATTTTCGTCCTCGAAAATTACCTGATGGAAACAATTCCGGATACGCTTCCCACATCCTGCTTTCCGATTCCCAGGTCACACTGACTCCTGCAGTACCTCCCCAAGATACTTTCACCAAGGATATCTCATTCCCTCGGGGTTGTTTCATTTTAATATCTTCGATCCTCAACGACATCGTCTCAACGGTAAGATTCTCCCGGACTTGAACTTCATCTCTCATAATCACATGAGATGGGTCCGAGACGTACTTTCGAAGTTGCGACACATGAAACACGTCATGTAGATTCAAAAGCTCAGACGGTAACGCCACTCTATAAGCTACAACACCAACTCTCTGCAAAATCTGATACGGTCCAATAAACTTAGGATCCAACTTCTTGGATTTCAACGCACAACCCTCACTGGTCACTGGGTTAACTCTTAGAAACACATGATCACCTTCACTGAATTCCAGTTCCTTTCTTCGGTTATCATGATAACTTTTCTGCCTACTCTGAGACGCTTTCATTTTCTCAAAAATCATCTGAATGGTCTCAGTAGTTTTCGGCACAATTTCTGGTCCCAATACCACATTCTCACCTGTTTCATACCAACACAGAGGAGTTCTGCACCTCCTACCGTATAAAGCCTCAAACGGTGCCATTCCAATGCTAGAATGGTAACTATTGTTGTATGTGAACTCTATCAACGGTAAATGAGTATCCCACGCACCACCCTTTTCCAACACACAAGCTCTCAGCAAATCTTCCAGCGACTGAATAGTCCTCTCCGACTGACCATCAGTTTGCGGATGGTAAGCTAAACTCAGCTTCAACTTAGTACCCAAAGCTTCCTGTAAACTCCTCCAAAATTCTGAAGTAAACCTCAGATCTCTATCCGACACGATACTTGATGGAACACCATGTAGCTTCACAATTACCCGAATATAAATCTCTGCTAGCTTCACCAACGGAAAGCTGATATTAATCGGCACAAAATGTGCAGACTTCGTAAGTCGATCCATAATTACCCAAATAGCATCAAATCCTCTCGCCATGTTTGGAAAACCCATAACAAAATCCATAGTGATACAATCCCATTTCCAAACCGGAACTTCCAACGGTTGCATAAATCCAGAAGGTCTCTGATGCTCTACCTTCGAATTCTGACATGTCAAACAGGCATAAACAAATTGAGCTATATCTCTTTTCATACCGGACCACCAAAATAACTTCCTTAAATCATGGTACATCTTCGTAGCTCCCAGATGGATACTCAGACTACTACGATGACCTTCGCTCAAAATTGACTTCTTCAGTTCGTCATTATCCGACACACAAATCCTACCTCTGAATCTCAACACACCTGCACTATCCAACTTAAAATCACTATCAGAGTCACTTCCTACCCCAGACATCAAATCTACTAACTTGACATCTAGCTTTTGGCTTTCCTTAATCGAATTTAAGAAATCATTATTCACCTACAACTTGCCCAACCTCACACCATCGGCCGTAGTCTCACAAACCATGCTCAGATCTCTGAACTGCTCAATTAGTTCCATCTCTTTCACTGTTAAAGCCTGTTGTACCCCAAAATTTGACCAACATTTATTTAACCATCAAGAGTTATATGAGGCTATGAAGCTAGCCAAGAAGTTTTTTCAAGGGTTCAAAGGTTGATACCTTTGTCAGAGAACTAAAGAGATCCTCAGAGGAATTGGTTGAAACCAAGGCTGTGTGTCTCATAACTTGAGAGTTGTGGGAGCTCCTCAGATGATTCTGAGACTATGAGGATGGACTTGAAGCTTTGAGGAAGCTTATGAGATGTCTTTAAAGCCATCATGAAGCCTAGAGAGGTCATTGTACAAGAATTCAGAAGATTCATCCATGAGTGGTGGAATTAGGGTTTTGACTGGGTCAACCCTAGGTCAACTGATGATTTGGAGAGGGTTGAGACCTAATCCAAGAGCCATGTGATCATGGAATGATGCATTGGAGTGTTATAAGGATTATTCGTAGACCAACTCATCATTATTGAGGAGTTTGAGAAGTTTTAAGCTAGGGTTTCTAAGGATTGACAGTGTAAAATCCCCTAGTTTGATCCCTATCTTCAAGGCAGTTTAGCTCAAGATGTGATTGTCATCTCATCTTCCCCATAAAATGAATGTTGTAGAGCTTGTTCTTAGCTTTAATTTGAGTAGTAGAAGTCCTTGATAGGATTTGTAGAGCTCAAGTTATGGTTTTGACAAATTACAGGTCATCTGAGGTATGTGAATCTGGGTCCTTGAAAATCACCTAACTTGCATCCCTTTGTCCTAGTAGGATGATTCCTATGAACTCTTGGTAAACATGAATGTTGAAGAGCATCTTCTTAGCTTTCTAGATAGTACTAGAAGTCCTTGATAGGATTTGTAGAACTCAACTTATGGCTTTGACAAGTCAAGGGCATTTTGGTCATTTGGAGGTTATAGGTCATTTCAAGCATAAGGCCATATCTCCTACTTCCAAGCTTCAAATGGAAAAATCTTCAACATCAAACTTGCTTAGAATGATGTTTTAAGGCTAGAAGGGAGGTCATGAGATGTTGAAAAGGCTCATATCAAAAAGTGATGAAAATGGCCTAAAAATGAGGCATAAGTTAATTAAGATGAAATTGAAAAATGGAAATCACAAGTTATAAGTCCAAACCATGTCATGTAATAGGTCATTTTGACTCCAAATGACATTCTAAGAACAATGGTTCAGCCACAAATTTGATTTGAGGCTTGGATCATAGGGCTGCTTTGGAGTTGGCTTACTTGCACATTAAGGTACCAAAGCAAAACTCAAAAGAACTCAATAATCAAGGTAGTTAAGCAGTGTAACTCATCTTAAATCTCATGTGGGGATAAATTCAAGTCAGAATGGAAGGTTATGATATGCTTGGCATGAGATAGCATGTAAGGAGAATGAGAAATCAAAATACCATGACATGAAAAGTTCAATTTCTCATTGGATGATCCTAGAGGGTTCTAGATGATTCTAAACCACTCTATAAGATGATTGTAACTTGCTCAGATGCAAGGTTGGTGTGAATTGATGTAGAGAAGAGAGAGTGAGATCCAAATTCTTCCATTGCAAGTCAAGTGTCAATTCTTCATTCTTCTTCATTTCCTTTCATTTTTTTTACACAAACACATTCTATACATCACATTGAAGTTGTGCAGATTGAATTGAGATCACATCCATGGAGAATTGAAGAGTTGGTGATTGGGATTTCAAGGAAGCAATTCAAAATCGGATTTCAAGAATCAAGCATTTCCAACCATTCTTTTTGCATACAGAAGCTAGAAGATTACTCAGTGAAGGATTTGGGAAAGATTCAAGGCTTGAATTGAAGGATTACTACCTCTGTTCACTCAATTTTACCAGGTTTACAATTTCCTTCATGCACCTTAATTTATGCATAATTAGATTCGTTTGATAGGTTAGAATGGTTAGCAATCAATAGGAGATCATTTTTGGAGAGTTTGAAGGCAATTGGTGAAGATTGAACTATGGACCTCATTTCTGTTTGGACCAAGAACTACCTGAATTTTGAGTGATAACCTTAGTTCTTTAGTGGAATTTGATCAGTGATAAGAGGTGAGCATTTTAGTGTAAGCAATTTCAAGAATCGTTAAGATTGATGACTGAGTATATTTTGGATCTTGGATCGGGTTCATTGATTTAGGAGGTTTCAGTTGATTTTGAGAGTGTAATCGTGTTCAGCATGAGAAATCAAGTGGATTAGGGTCTTGAATTTTAAGAATTGATGAAGTTTCGAGGAGACACGAGTTGAGGAAGATGAAGCTCGTGGTTCTGAGTTTCCATGGTGGTTTCAGAAAACCCTAGGTTGGAGGAAGAAGATGAACTCCCAGCCGTGAGATGCAAGCTTGACTATTGACTCAAAGACCAGATCCAACGCACCACATTCAATTTCATTTTTGGAGAGATTTCAGAGCGCCTGAAACGCACCGTTTCATTAAACGGTGGTTCTTGGGCTTAAGTGGTTATTGGCTATCCCCACCCCCTTTATGAGGCCCAATCTGATTTACACTGAAATTCCTTTCTATTTGCACCGTAGTTTTTTTATTTTCTTTTGGTTTTATTAATTATTTTCTGATTTAAATGTTGGGCCTAGCGCATTTCTATTTACACCCCCCAGTATGGGCCCAAGCGTGTATTGCACTATGTCTGTTTGCTAGCTGCACCCACCATTTCATAATTCATTGTATTTTTTCTCCATTTTATTTCATACTTTGAAAAATCATATTAAATTGAAAAATAATGATTTTTTCATGGGGTTTTTTTCTCCTACATATTTTTGTCAAGAAAAATATAAAATAAAAATATTTTCCTTTCATGCATTTTTAGTATTTTTTGCATATTTTTCATTTTAATAGTTTTTTATTTCTTTTATGTTGATATATGAATTTGTAGAATTTAGTTTAGGTAGTTCCCTTAGCATTTTAAGACCATTCTTTTTAGGATAGTTAGATTTATGTTTTAGCTTCCCCCTGGATTTATTCCATGATTTTGTGATGATTTTTAGGATAGTTTTGATTAGATGCTATTAGGTTGTGCAGAATTAGGTTAAACTTCAACATAGGTCCATAATAACTTTAGATTTTTGGGTTTTTAGGACAAGTTAGACTATGGTACATATAGGGCATTAAAGGTAGGTATGTAGGATCCCTTAGAAATTATATTAGGATTTAACATAATAGTATACTATTTTTAGTTGATTTTTGTATTGGTTGATTGTTTGTGTTGCCCTTGTGGGCTTGTATTTTTGTTTGCTTTGCTTTGTGGGCTTGGAGAGCTTGGTATTGTTCTAAGGAGCATTGAGGAGCATGGTAGAAGACTTGAAGATGCATTAGGGAGCTTGAGAGCTTGATCTTATTTCCTTTTTGTTGTTTTAGGGTTAGGGATTAGGAAGAGTTTAGACTTAGATAACTTCTTTCTTAAACATGGATGGTATCTTTCACCTCCATTCCTCCCTATGATTCAAAGTCCTTTCATGGTATACACCTCTCTCCTTTGGAGGGATAAGTGATTATGCCTAGGGAGTAGAACTTTTGAGGGAACCATTCCTTTGATGTTGAACCCTTATAGGTCACCTTTGGTGGTCAATAAGCAGTTCAATATCCCCCAGCTTATCCAGTAAGTGATTTCCTCTGGTTTGATTGTCTTGAGAGATGTTGAGCCTGAGCTTGAAGATGAAGACTTCATTGAAGAGTGTAGAAGAGGATGAATCCTTGAGTATTGCCATTCCAGCTTAAGCTTGAAGAGAAGCAAGAGCAAGTTGATACTTGAAGACCCCTGAAGATGAAATAAAGACTGAAGGATGAAGTTGACACTTCTAAGTGATTGAGATTGATTCTGAAAAGCTGAAGCTTGAAGAACAAAGGAAGTTGATACTTACTTTGATACCTGGAGATCCTGAAGGAGCCAAGTTGATACTCATGATTGATAGTGAAGCCTGAAGGTGGAGCTGATCAAGAAGCTGAAGCTTAAAGGAAAAGATAAGTTGAGTCTTATGTTGTAGGGTCGAAACCTGGAAAAGCAAATTGATGTTTGTCAAGAGTGATTGAAGTATGAAGACTGAGCTGCTGTTGGAAGAGCTGAAGCTTGGAGTTGAGAGAGGAGTTAGTCTGCTTTCTTTTCTTTTCTTTTTCTGTATTGATGTGTTTTGTTTGACTTGCTTGATGCATTAGAATAAGTTCATATCTAGAATAGGTAGAATCTAGGAGCATGATTGCACTAGAGGTTGAGTTGCTCCCTCTGCTTGTATTGTTACTGTGTGGCTTTGCTTGCGGGAATTCGGTAGAGCCCAGCTCCCTTGCCCATGTGGTTTGTTTGCCTGATGGCATTTCATTTCATTTTATCTGTATGATTGCAGTTTACTGTTATTGCTTGATAGCATGTTGTTTATATTTCAGTATGATTACTGTTATCCATTCTGGCTTGAGGTTGAGATGAGCTTGTGGAGGCTGAAGCCCCACACACATTTCCTCCCTCACTTGCATTGCATGCATTTTACCGTTAAGCTGATGCTTTGTCTGTTTTGGTGTATCATTGACATGATCCCTTAGGACTCTCAGTTCCTTTGATAAGGAATTGAAGATAGAATTTTAGGTTGAAACCTATGCATGACAACTTCTAGGAGTTCCCTGTTCAAACCTCAACCATAGGATGAATCCATGGCATGACAACAGTAGGACTTGATAGTCTCCCTCCTAGTTGGGCCTGTTCTCTCCTCATCTCAAAACAGTTTAAGATACAGTAATCATGAATGATTTCTTTCGTACGTTACGAGCCTTAAGCTATCTGAGAAAGGATTGTGGGAGAGTTTCTTTTCCATAGTCTGGATGTTTAGTATGGTACCCTTTGGGTGACATGCGACGCATTCACTCTCAGGTCATAGTCTCTAGTGCGGTTGAAATCGCAAACACAATAAAAAAAACACTTCTTTCGTAAAAGACAGGAAATGAACCATAGTTTCCCGAACTACGTGAGCTCTGATCTCTCATGCCTGTTGAGAGTACGTAGGCATAAGATGGCGATGTCTTGGCGAGCTACCTTCCCCCATAACCCTTCGTAGGCCGAACTACGTTGACTCTGATTTCTCATTCTCTGATGAGAATACGTAGGCATAAAGCGCGACGCTTTGCCGAGTCATTTTTCTTTTCTTTTTAAGCCAGCCTTGATAGGTAGATAGAATAAAACCAACCCGTCCAAGTAAACACAACAAGCGAGGATCCCGTCGAGTACGACGGACGTGAGGGGTGCTAATACCTTCCCCTTGCGTAACCGACTCCCGAATCCAGACAACGGTTGCGATGACCTTGTCTTACCCTTATTTGTTAGGTTTTTCCGATCGTTTCCTTTCCCGCTCTGAGGGATAAATAACGAAAGGTGGCGACTCTTCAGTTATGCCGGCACCTTATTTTCGTGCAAGCGACAGCTGGCGACTCTGCTAGGGAACAACAGCTGCTGGGGAATTTCCCATCCCCGATGCTGGGACCGTTTCCCATCCCCTATGCGAGTCAATCCTAACGCTTGTGTGTTTACCTGTTGGGTTGCATTTATTTATCGCATTTTACTTCTCGCACTTTATTTCCCGCATTTTATATTCAGTATAATATGATTATTTGTGCTGTTGTGGGATGGGAGTTCTGATGAGTGAGAAGCCAGACCCAGGCTTGAGTGCACTATAGACTTAGAGTGGAAATTAGTGGGCGCGTGCTTGCTTTGCAGGCACTAGTGTCTCATGAAATCCACGCTCAAATGAGGTTCATCCGGTTGGCTTCACTTTCAACCCTTTGGGTTGAGACGGTTGCTGGTTTGGTGGATTGTCGACTCTGGGGACCGATCATTTGTGATTCAGCTAAGTGAGGCCGCTTCATGAGCTGGTGATGCCACACCTTCTGGGTATCGTATCACCCCTCTTGAAAGTCTGTGACGCTGATGAACGCATAGGATGCCGTACCTTGAGTCAGTTTAGGTCCATACCTGTGAGTGGGGTTGGGTTTATTGCAGGAAACTTTGACCTTCAGACCACCTGGTTTTCTTGACAGTGAATCAGTTTTGTTGGTACCAGGGTTTCTCAGTTGCAGATTTGTCTGTTCTTGATAGAGCAGGTGTGATCAGAGGATCTTATCGTCAGATGTATGTCTGTTCTTGATAGAGCAGGTTTTGATCAGAGGATCTTATCATCAGATGTACGTCTGTTCTTGATAGAGCAGAGTTTTGTCATCAGTTGTTTGTTCTTGATAGAGCAGATTCTTGGGGTCTGAAGATCTCATCAGCAGATGTTGTTTGTTCTTGATAGAGCAGATTTTGAGTGGGGTCTGAAGATCTCATCAGCAGTTGTATGTTTGTTCTTGATAGGGCAAATTTTTGATTGGGGTCTGAAGACCTCATCAGCAGATATTTCTTGATCATACATCCGAGGTCCTTATTATCAGACATTCGTTCTTGACAGAGCAGAATTATGATCCTATGTATATGGTCCTATCAGATGGTTGGTCTTGGCAGATCAGATTTGTGGTCCTACACCGGGGTTTTCTTCTCATCAGTGGTCGTGGTTTTGTTGATACAGAATCTCCCCACCAGATGCCTTGGCCTCTTATTGCATGATTGCATTTTTGCATTAGTTTGCATATTCATTTGCATTTCATTAACGTGTGTCTGTGTTGCAGGTACCGTTTTCCCCGATCCAGGATTTCTTGCCTCCTATTGTATCGTTATGGGCTCTCTGAGGAAGACCGTGGCTTACAAGTTCCCTGCCCCTGATGTGGCTAAGTTGACTGGTTTGATAGCTCTAGCAGATGATTCTGTAAGGGAGGAATTCAGAAAATCTTATGGCAGGTTGCTCAGTTTGGTTTGCAAGCCTTCTGTGTTCGAGTTGAACGTGTTGCATGCTCTGCTGCAGTTCTACGACCCTCCGCTGAGATGTTTCACTTTTCAGGACTTTGTTCTCGCGCCTACGCTGGAAGAGTATGCTGATTTGCTAGCTGTGCCTATCAAGAGGCAGGTGCCTTTTGTTCACATGGATGCTGAGCCTGATCTGGCTGGTTTAGCTCCTTCACTCCATTTGGACGCCTCCGAGTTAGTATTGACTAGTTGGAACAAGGTTCCTGGGTTCTCCTTGCAGTTTCTGGTGGTTAAGGCTCAGCAGTGTGCCAAGGACGGATGTTGGGACGCGTTCAATGCCATCCTCTCTCTATGCATATATGGCATCATCCTGTTCCCTAACATGCCCGATTTTATAGACTTTGATGCGTTTCACATCTTCGCTTCAGGGAATCCAGTCCCTACTTTGATAGGAGATGTCTATCACTCAGTCCACTACAAGAATGAGAACAGGAGGGGGAAGAATGTCTCATGCTGCGTACCCTTGTTGTACAAATGGCTTGATAGCCATCTGCCCAAGAGGGGTCCTTTTGTCTTGTCTGCAGCCACAGCTGAGTGGCCTGAGCGTCTGATGAGTTTATCTGCAGAAGATATTGATTGGTTCGACAGAGACAGGTTGGGTACTGAGGTGATCTTCAGTTGCAGCGGGTTTCCTAATGTGCCTCTGATAGGCAAGAAGGGCTGTATAAACTACAATCCGTCGTTGTTGGTCCGCCAGTTCGCGTATGCCTTGAGAACTCCGCCGAAGGAGGAAGAGGTACAGGAATCTCTGTACCTCACGGGTATTCTAGAGGGGGATTTGTTGTCCAAGCTTCAGCGTGCGTGGAATGGTATCGGTAAGCGAGGAAAGCCATTGCTGGGAAAAAGCAACAATCAAGCCTACCCTCCGTATTTGACTTGGATCAGAGCCAGGGCCAATGCTATAGGGATGCCGTTTCCTCATGCCAAGCCAGAAAGTCCTCCAATGATCGAAGAGCCTACTACTGTGCCCATCCATCAGCATAACCAGGTATTAGCTGAGCGGGATGAATTGAAGCGGGTGAACGCAGAACTGGAGAAGGAATTAGCTCAGCTCCGAAGCGAGAGGAACGAAGCCGTGCATGCTTTCAGAAAGCAGACAGAGTTGGTGAACCAGCTGGGTACAGACCTGACTATGCAGATAGCCGAGCGTGAACGCATGGGTCGAGACTTCAAGGCCGTCAACAACGTACTGGCTACGAAGAAGCAGCACTTGGACGAGGCATATCGGAGGATATCCAAGTTCAACCAGCACTGGAAGGCTTCCCTGGCCACCAGGAAAGAGCGGGAGGATAAGCTGATGCTGCAGATCTCCAAGCTGGAAGCCGAGGTGAAGGACAGTGAGCAGAGTTTTGACGAAGAAACCGCCCACAGATACGCCGCCGAAGGCCAGCTCAACAAAGCTCTTGCTAACCTGAAGGAGCGCAAGCTGACGGTTGAGTCCAAAAAGAGGAAATTAGAAGATTTCTTCGGCGAAGGAGCATGGGAAGGTTCGATCGAAGGACTTCAGTATACCATTGTGCAAAGGGAGTTACTCGTCGAGGGGTTGCTCACTCTTCCAGATCATCCAGAGACGAAGGAGTTATTAGCAGAGTATCGCACCCGTGGCCGTACTTGACTAGTTGTATCCCTTTTGTTTTGATCTTTGTTGTATGCTGGCCATCACCAGGCTTGTTGGCTGAGGTCACGCTGTTGATTCGTCTTGTACTTGCTGATGCTATGTACTGCCTTGATAGGCTTTCCTTTATATATGAGATTGTTGTTTCCATGATTGGACTCCGGCTTCTTCTTCCTATTATTATCAGCACTGGCACTAAGGCACTAGGATCGGGGGAAACCTCCCACACATACAGACACACACATGCATTTGCATGAAGCATTTGCATGACGCACATTTTGTTGTTTTTCCTAACCTTTAGTGTTTGCAGGTTTTTTCAGGTTTACAGGTGTCCCAGGCTGTTCCCGGTGACTCCAGGATTGATCAGAGACTAATTCACCGTTATCCAACTAGAGATAATCAGACCAGGATCATGGACCAAGTGCAGACAGATGTCCAGGAGCTCCGCGAGAGGATGGATCGCTTTATGGAACTTATGCAGGTGGTCGCCAATGGCCAAGACCAGCTCAGGACTTTGGTTCAGCCTTTGATCTCCAGGGTTGATAGCAACGGCATACTCCATGGCGGGGCTGTGCCTACTCCTCCACCAGTTGGTACTCCGCAGAATGGTGTCCCTGTGGCCGGGGGCAACGGCAGTGCTAATGGCAATGTGATGGCCAACATCAGACTCAATATGACGGGCGTCGGCAATGGGAGTCTGGGAGCTAATGTCAACATCGGGCCAGGCAACGACAATGCTGGCGTCGGGAATCTGTTGGTGCCTCAACCATGGCTTGAGGATCATCAGGATGATGTGTTCTCTCAAAGAGGCGCGGAAGGGGAGCTGAATGCTGAAGCGCGGCTCAGATTCAAAGCACTTGAAGATAAAATGAGAGATATTGAGAATCAGAATACTTTGGGCATTGATATGTCCAAGCTGGGGTTAATTGCTGATTTCAAGGTACCTCCTAAGTTCAGGGTACCTGACTTTGAGAAATATAAGGGCATCACTTGCCCTCGTGTCCACCTGCGATCGTACTACAGGAAGATGTCTGCCTATTCCGAAGACGAGAAGTTGCTGATGCACTTCTTCCAAGATAGTCTTTCCGGGCCATCCCTCGAGTGGTACATGGGTCTGGAGCCCACTAGCGTGCGCAAATGGAAGGATCTCGCTGAAGCGTTTGCCCACCACTATCAGTACAATAGCGACTTGGCCCCGAACCGAGTCCAGCTCCAGAACCTTTCACAGAGGAATAATGAAGGATTTAAGGAGTAAGCCCAGCGGTGGCGTGAGTTGGCAGCTCGGGTTCAACCGCCGATGGTTGAGCGCGAGCTCGTGCAGATGTTTGTGGCTACCCTCCCGGGGGTCTACTATGAAAAGTTAGTCAGCGGTATGTTCTCAGCTCTCATTACCATGGGCGAGCACGTCGAGAATGGTATCAAGATCGGTAAAATCCAAGGTGAGTCATCCTCAGCTGGAGGAGGTGGAAAGAAACCTTATGCTGGTAAACGACGAGAAGGAGATGCGAGCGCTGTGACCAACGCTCGAAGAAAGGGCAAGGGCCCTCAGCAGCAGATAGCCAGTATAAATATCCCAGCGGCCCCGCAACCGCAGCAGCAGCAGCAACCGAATCAGCAGGGATATAGAAAGTACCAGAATCGGGCACCTTTGACAAACCGTCACTTCGAGGCACCGCCCATGTCGTATGCGCAACTCTTGCAGACTTTGCTTCAGCTTCAGTTGGTCCAGAAGAGGACGATGGCTCCCTTGACAGGGGCACCTCCACCAGGGTACGACGCAAATGCCACTTGCGACTTCCACACAGGGGCACCAGGCCACACGATCGAGAACTGCAAAGCCTTTAAGCACAAGGTGCAGGACCTGGTAGATGCCAAGATTATTAACTTCTCTGATAATGTGCCCAATGTCGCGAAGAATCCTATGCCTAATCATAGGGGGGGCGGAATGAATGCCATTATCGAAGAATAGAGTGCAGATCTGTTGACTGATGTCAAAGACCTAAAGACGCCGCTTAGCTTCGTCAAAGCTAAGTTGCTGAAAAGAGGGTTCTTTCCAGGATGCGGAGAACTATGCATGGACTGTACTGCACATTCTGATGGATGTGAGCAGCTGGTAGAAGGAATTCAAAGCCTGATGACTGAGGAGATTCTGCAGTTTAGCCGGAGGGCTGAAAGTGTATCAGGAGAGGTAGTATTGAAGCAGGCCGATGAAGTCGCCACTATCACCATCCCTCGCCAACCAATAACCATTTCTGCGCCCAAACCGCCTACAATTACTATTACCAAAGTTGGGCCAATACCATTCGAGAGGACCAATGCCGTTCCGTGGCATTATGGGGCTGAAGTCTATTGCAACGGTCAGAAGTTGGAGCTGGAACCGTACGGGTCGACTGTGGAGAATCTCGCAGGAATCAGTGGTATTACCCGTAGCGGAAGAGTGTTTGCACCGACAGAGGTCGTGGCAGAGAAAGCGGTCAGAGCTGATACGGCTAATAAGGGTAAAAGCAAAGTCGTTGAAGAAGCCCCGTGTGGGGTAGAGAAAGATTTGCTGGTCAAAGATGCCGAGGAGTTTATGCGGTTAATCAAAAAGAGCGACTACAAGATTGTAGACCATCTTCATCAGACGCCTTCGAAGATTTATATTCTCAACTTGTTTCTGTGTTCTGAAGCACACCGCAACGCGCTACTGAAAGTATTGAACGCTGCCTATGTACCGCAAGAGATATTGGTGAATCAGCTAGAAGAGGTGGTAGCCCATGTTAATGTTGGCAATGGGCTAGGTTTCACAGATTTAGAGCTGACGCCTAAAGGGAGGAATCACAACAGCGCCTGCACATCTCGATAGAGTGCAGGGGCACAATCATGTCGCACGTCCTGGTGGACACGGGTTCATCGCTGAATGTTCTTCCGAAGAAGGCATTAATGAAGTTGGACACTCGTGGATTGCTTTGCACACCCAGTGATCTGGTTGTGAAAGCGTTTGACGGAACTAAGCGCCACGTTTTCGGGGAGTTGACCCTGCCGATCCAAGTCGGTCCAGAAACGTTCGACACGGTCTTTTATATCATGGACATCATGCCTGCCTACAGTTGTCTCTTGGGCCGGCCGTGGATCCATGCTGCTGGTGCCGTGACCTCCACGTTGCACCAAAAGCTCAAATATGCTGTCGGGGGAAGCATAGTGACCGTATGCGGTGAGGAGGACATAATGGTGAGCCATTTGTCATCCTTTAAGTATGTTGAAATGGATGGCGAAATCCATGAAACTCTCTGCCAAGCATTTGAAGCCGTCAAAGTGAAAGAGGTAGCTCATGTAGTCACAGAGAAGCCAGAGATGAATCTCTCCTCATTCAAAGAAGCTCGGGCCGTCGTCCAAGCGGGATTCACCCCAGGCTGGGGGCATATTTTGGAGATACCAAACAAGCAGGATAAGTTTGGATTGGGGTATTCTCCTGAAGCTGAAGCTTCTTCTTCTTCGTCTAGCAGCACGTCACGTGGTAAGGGGCCGATCCTATTTACCAGTGGCGGAGTGATCTTCGAAAGCATCAATGCGGCGTCTGAAGACAGCGGGGATAGCGATTGTGATCTCGACTCTTGGATTCAGCCAAGCAAGCCGGGCAAGGGCCTCAACAATTGGACCATCAAGGATATCATCCAGCTGACAAGTGAAGAGTAATGATTTAGTTTTTCCAATCATTGTACAACCCTATGTCCTACCCGGGGCATAGCGGTTTTATTGTCAGGGCCTTGTTGGATTATGTACATGCATTTTGTTAATAAATCAAAGGCGTTTTCTTCGTATTCAAATATTGTGATCTCTGTTATTCCTGTTTTATGTTTGTTTTGAAAAAACAGTAAAATGGCAATGAGGTTTGTGCTAACCTGCATATTCTTATTTTAAACTTAACCCTTGTTATTGCAGGATCCACATAACAGATGACATCGACTCTGGACCTTCTACGGCCCACTTCGACTTCGATTGCCTGATCTATCAAGCCGAAGAAGAGATTGATGAAGACGAAGACCTTCCTGAAGAGTTGGCCCGCTTGTTGAAACAAGAGGAAAAAGTTATTCTGCCTCATGAGGAGGAGATTGAGATCGTAAATTTGGGTTCTGAAGAGCTCGTCAGAAATGTCAGGATAGGGGCTGCGCTGCAGAATGATGTCAAGCAGAGAATGGTCGAGATGCTTCGAGAGTATAGTGACATCTTTGCTTGGTCATACGAAGATATGCCCGGAATTGACACAGACATCGTGGTCCACCACTTGCCGCTGCGAGAAGATTGCCCTCCCGTTAAGCAGAAGCTTAGGAGGACGAGACCAGACATGGCCGTTAAGATCAAAGAAGAAGTGCAGAAACAGCTCGATGCTGGCTTCTTAGCAGTCACCACTTACCCTCCGTGGGTCGCCAACATAGTGCCTGTACCGAAGAAGGACGGTAAGGTACGCATGTGCGTCGATTATCGGGATTTGAATAGGGCGAGCCCTAAAGATGATTTCTCGTTGCCTCATATCGATGTGTTGGTCGACAACACAGCCCAGTTCTCCATGTTTTCGTTCATGGATGGCTTCTCCGGTTACAATCAGATCAAGATGGCGCCGGAGGACATGGAGAAAACGACGTTTATCACCCCCTAGGGAACATTTTGCTATAAGGTAATGCCCTTCGGTCTGAAGAACGCAGGGGCCACTTACCAGCGAGCAATGGTAACTTTGTTTCATGATATGATTCATCATGAGATCGAGGTCTATGTTGATGACATGATTGCAAAGTCCCAAACAGAGGAAGAGCATCTGGTCAACTTATTGAAGCTTTTTGAGAGGCTTAGGAAATTCAGGTTGAGGCTGAATCCTAACAAATGCACTTTCGGAGTGCGGTCCGGAAAGTTAATGAGGTTTATAGTAAGCGAACGAGGCATCGAGGTTGATCCTGCGAAAATAAAAGCCATTCAAGAAATGCTAGTGCCGAAAACAGAAAAAGAAGTTCGTGGTTTCTTGGGCCGAATAAACTACATTGCGAGGTTTATCTCTCAGCTCACGGCCACTTGTGAACCGATGTTCAAGCTTTTAAAGAAAGATCAGGCGATTACTTGGAATGAGGATTGCCAGAAGGCATTCGACAAGATAAAGCAGTATCTTCAAGAACCTCCAATCTTGATACCCCCAGTGGATGGACGGCCATTAATCATGTACTTGACAATTCTTGAGAATAGTATGGGGTGTGTTCTCGGTCAGCACGACGAGACGGGCAGAAAGGAGCATGCCATTTACTACTTGAGTAAAAAGTTCACTGACTGTGAATCTCGATACTCGATGCTGGAGAAGACGTGTTGTGCACTAGCTTGGGCTGCCAAACGTCTACGACAGTACATGCTCAACCACACCACTATGCTAATTTCGAAGATGGATCCGATCAAGTACGTCTTCGAGAAGCAGGCTCTTTCGGGCAGAATTGCCAGGTGGCAAATGGTGTTAACGGAATATGATATTCAGTACGTGTCCCAGAAGGCCATCAAGGGAAGCGTATTGTCTGATTACCTTGCCGAACAACCGATCGAGGATTACCAGCCGATGAAATTTGAATTCCCTGACGAGGATATTATGTTTCTCAAAGCGAAGGATTGCGATGAGCCGTTGCCCGACGAGGGGCCAGATAAGAAATCCCAGTGGAAATTGATATTCGATGGAGCGGTTAATTCCTATGGAAGTGGCATCGGGGCTATCATCACGACCCCCCACGGATCCCATATCCCGTTTACTGCAAGACTGACGTTTCCAGTTACCAACAATGAGGCGGAGTACTAAGCATGCATCATGGGTCTAGAAGAGGAAATTGATTTGAGAATCAAGAACCTAGACGTATATGGTGACTCAGTGCTTGTAATCAACCAAATTAAAGGGGAGTGGGAGACTCGTCAATCGAATTTGGTGTCGTACATGAATTACGCCAGAAGGCTACTTCCGTTCTTCGATCGAGTGGAACTCCATCATGTACCCCGGGCTGAAAATCAGATGGCTGATGCCTTAGCCCTGTTGGCTTCAATGTATAAATTCAATTTTTGGAATGAGGCTCCAAGAATTGTCCTTTCGCGTCTTGATAGACCGGCATTTGTCTTTGCAATCGAGGAAGCCGCCGATGGCAAGCCATGGTTCCATGACATCCAGACCTTCCTTATGACTAAGGAATATCCTGCGGGTGCGTCAACCCAGGATAAGAAGACTCTGCGGAGGCTGTCTGGAAACTTTTATCTCAATCCTGATGGAGTGTTGTATAAGAGAAACCACGATCTCGTGCTACTCAGATGTGTAGATGAGAAAGAGGCGAGTATGCTCATGGAAGAAGTCCATGAAGGCACATTTGGTACGCACGCCGGCGGGCATGCTATGACGAGGAAGATCCTGAGAGCAGGATACTACTGGCTGACGATGGAGTCGGATTGCTTCAGATTCGCGAAGAGATGTCATAAATGCCAGATTTATGCCGATAAAGTTCATGTGCCGTCGTGCCCGTTGAATGTCATGTCCTCCCCGTGGCCGTTCTCCATGTGGGGCATCGACATGATAGGCAAGATCGAGCCCACTGCGTCTAACGGTCATCGTTTCATTCTAGTAGCTATCGACTACTTCACCAAGTGGGTGGAGGCAGCCTCATACGCTAATGTGACCAAGCAGGTGGTGGCTAAATTCATAAAGAGGGACATCATCTGTCGTTACGGAATTCCCGAGCGGATCATTACTGATAATGGTTCGAATCTGAATAACAAGATGATGAAGGAGCTGTGCCAGAGTTTCAAGATCGAACACCACAACTCATCTCCTTATCGGCCGAAGATGAATGGCGCCGTTGAAGCGGCCAACAAGAACATAAAGAAGATTGTTCAGAAGATGGTTGTGACCTACAAAGATTGGCACGAGATGCTGCCGTTTGCACTGCACGGTTATCGTACGACGGTACGTACGTCGACCGGGGCAACTCCTTTCTCCTTAGTGTACCTTATGGAAGCTGTCCTACCGTTAGAAGTGGAGATCCCTTCTTTGCGAGTTTTGGTTGACGTGAAACTCGACGAGGCATAATGGATTACGAATCGACTGAACCAACTCAGCCTGATGGACGAGAAGAGGTTAGCATCGATTGCATTTGGTCGTCTGTACCAAAGCCGAATGAAGAAAGCTTATGATACGAAGGTGCGCCCTAGAAGCTTTCAGACGGGTGATCTCGTCCTGAAGAAGATTCTTCCGCCACACTCCGATCACCGGGGCAAGTGGACTCCGAATTACGAAGGTCCGTACATCGTCAGCAAGGTCTTCTCGAGAGGAGCTTTGTTGTTATCCACGATGGATGGTGAGGATTTTGCATCCCCGGTGAACGCGGACGCAGTTAAAAAATACTTTGCTTGAAAGCATCCCCGGAGTCCAGGCAAAAAAGGGGCATCCCGGCGAACCAAAAACAGAATAAAAGGTTCGGGAAAAAATTAGGGATCTAAATTGAAAAAATGTACACCCGCAAAGTCGAAAACCTACACTGGGCGGCTTCGGCAAAAAAGGGTATCCCGGTGAATTGGAAACCCGCAAAGGGCGGTTCACGCAAAAGTTAGGGATTTGAAGAAGCAAATGACTGCGTTCCGCGTGTGGACTTTCATTGTTTAGTGGTTTGGAGGACCTGAGGGCCATTTATCTGAATCAATCTCTTCCGAAGCTGAAGCGTTGGAGAAGTATCGAAGTCGAGTGGGTATTAGAGGGATCAACTCATGGTGTTCGTCTACGCCTCGTTGCCGACATTTGTATATACTGATGTATATTTATGTTTTATTTTTGCGCGGCTTCCTCATTCCAGGAGCTTGCCTCTGTTGTAAAACATTTTTACCCATTCAGGGGTTCGTTATCAATAAAATGCATACTATTCAGCAATTCTGTTTGCCTGTTTAGCATTTATCTGTTTTGTTTGCGAAAAAAACGCCGATGTTTTTGATAAAATGCGCATACATAAACTTACTGGCCTAGGCCACTGATTGTTGAAACAAGTAATTACCTGAATATTGTCACGAGATAATAACCTTGATAGGCCCCTTTGAGAAGGGTATCTTATCTGATTGTTTGTGTTGTTACAGGTGTAGCATATTCCAGACAGTGCGCCGTGCGCATCCCGAAGCAGGATGATTCCTCCTTCTCCAACAGGGTTCAGTAGCCTCTCCCCGCAGAGTATGAACGCGAGATCGTGAGCATTGATATGTCTCCCCAGGCAGAGATGATTCTCTCCCCAATCCGATGTATCCTGAAGGAACGTCATCACCTCAGCTGAGTCAGGCGCCGAAGCTCGTGTTCATCCCCCAGCACCGGGTCACAAGTGCAGGTTTCGTAGGAAACTATTCGTACGCCGAAGTGTGTAGCAACTGATGGTGCCAGACTGAAGTCTCCAGCGGAATTGAAATTCCCCACCAGAGTCGTACTCTCCCCCGAAGTCGGATGATTCCTTCTTCCCCAGCGGAATTGAGATTCCCACAGAGTTGTACTCTCCAGCGAAGCAGTTGGGACCATGATTGATTTTCCCCAGTAGAGTGTTGAACAGCTGATGTTGTATTTCTCCCACAGAGTTGTACTCTCCAGCGAAGCAGTTGGGACCATGATTGGTTCTCCCTAGTAGAGTGTTGAACAGCTGATGCTGTATTTCCCCCCGGAGTCGTACTCCCCAGCGAATCAGAATGATTTCTTCTTCCCCAGCCGAGTTTGCAGATACCCAAGAGAGCCGAATCCTTGGAAGTTGCTCGGGCCATGATTGGTCTTTTCCCCAGTGGAGTGTTCATCAACTGAAGTTGTTTTCCCCCACATAGCTCTTATCCCCAGAAGAGTAGCCGAGACGGCCACGCAGTTTACTCCTGCGATTGATATCGCTTTCCCTCAGCAGGCCTAGGTTCTCGTAGAGCTTCGTTCCCCTGCAGCAATCAACTGAAGTTGTTTCTCCCGCAGCAGTCAAATGAAGTTGTGTCCCCTGCGGAGTCCAATCGATATTAGCGTGACCATGTTCTCCTCAGCAGGATGATTCCTCTATCTGAGTAGTTCTTTCTCCTCGACAGGAGAATTCTCCCTTCGGCATTTATTTTGCTGACGGGATTGCATCATTGTGCATGACTGCATAGCATTTATCATAAACGCATAGCATTTCCACCGTGTGGAGCATTGCGCCATTGCCTAAGCATATGCATAATAAACATGATCTAGGTTGTTACCATTCTTGTTTTGCAGGTGTTCCGCCGCAGAATTGATTGCTCAGGATGATTCCTGACATTCTCTCCAACGAAGTCGCTTGCTCAAGATGATTCTTGAAGTCCCCAGCGAAGTCTTCAGTTCAAGATGATTCTTGAATTCCTCAGCGAGGCCATTTGCTTAAGATGATTCTTAAGCTCCTCAGTAGGGTCCCCAGTAAAGGTTGCCCAGGATGATTCCTGGAATCCCCAACAGAGTGCTCGCTCAGGATGATTCCTGAAGTCTCCAGAATGGTTATCGGTTCAAGATGATTCTTGAAGGTCCCCGGCGGAGTTATTTGTTCAAGATGATTCTTGAAGTCCTCAGCAGAGTTGATTCATCCAGAATGATTTCTGGACCCCCGGAGCGGAGTTGCTTGATAGTTCTCCAGATTCCCCAGCGACGAAGCGTCATCCCCAGCAGGTTTTCCGACGGCGAAGTTGGAACCTCCTTTGAAGACTCCATGATTGAAGTCTACCCGTGTTAATGAAGCAGCTATCTCAGTAATGCGGAATGCCTGATGGCATGATCAACCTGATGGTTGAAGTCCGGCTGATGCCCGACAATTTCTTTGAATGCCTGATGGCATGATCAACCTGATGGTTGAAGTCCAGCTGATGCCCGACAGTTTCTTCGGATGCCTGATGGTGTGATCGACTATGTATTACCGGTCACCGTGTGACCAATTCCCCAATGGATTTTCTTCACCTTGACGGCGAGGTCAGATTATGTTTGTTTCCAGCGGCGATGTTGGATGTTTGTTGTTTTGACGGCGAGGTCAGATTATGTTTGTTCTCCAGCGGCGATGTTGGGGGTTTCTCAGTGTTTTGGTTGTCTGGCGGCGATGCCAGGAGATTTAGTTTTCCAGCGGCGATGTTGGGCATTTTGTTTGTTTGGCGGAGATGTCATATTCTTTAGTTTTCTAGCGGCGATGTTGAGTGTTCTGAATGCCTGACGACGAGGTCCGGTGTCTGATGACGATGTCAGAGGAATCTAATGTGGATAACTGACGACAAGGTTCAGATCAGTATGTCTCCGGCTAGTTGCCGTGCAGCTATTATTTCAGTGTTCGAAGATTCGTTCCCGCAGGAGTACCGTGTGCTTGTGCAGTTGGCAAATTTCCGGGTTTATCGGTATTCAACCGTCTCGCACCTTGATTGGCTGAGAGTCGTTCGCTTCTCACCCAGTCAGGTTCAAGCCGTTTGAATAGGGGCAGCTGTTGCACCCCAAAATTTGACCAACATTTATTTAACCATCAAGAGTTATATGAGGATATGAAGCTAGCCAAGAAGTTTTTTCAAGGGTTCAAAGGTTGATACCTTTGTCAGAGAACTCAAGAGATCCTCAGAGGAATTGGTTGAAACCAAGGCTGTGTGTCTCATAACTTGAGAGTTGTGGGAGCTCCTCAGATGATTCTGATACTATGAGGATGGACTTGAAGCTTTGAGGAAGCTTATGAGATGTCTTGAAAGCCATCATGAAGCCTAGAGAGGTCATTGTACAAGAATTCAGAAGATTCAGCCATGAGTGGTGGAATTAGGGTTTTGACTGGGTCAACCCTAGGTCAACTGATGATTTGGAGAGGGTTGAGACCTAATCCAAGAGCCATGTAATCATGGAATGATGCATTGGAGTGTTATAAGGATGATTCCTAGACCAACTCATCATGATTAAGGAGTTTGAGAAGTTTTAAGCTAGGGTTTCTAAGGATTGACAGTGTAAAATCCCCTAGTTTGATCCCTATCTTCAAGGCAGTTTAGCTCAAGATGTGATTGTCATCTCATATTCCCCACAACATGAATGTTGTAGAGCTTGTTCTTAGATTTAATTTGAGTAGTATAAGTCCTTGATAGGATTTTTAGAGCTCAAGTTATGGTTTTGACAAATTACAGGTCATATGAGGTATGTGAATCTGGGTCCTTGAAAATCACCCAACTTGCATCCAACTTTTTCCCTAGTAGGATGATTCCTATGAACTCTTGGTCAACATGAATGTTGAATAGCATCTTCTTAGCTTTCTAGAGAGTACTAGAAGTCCTTGATAGGATTTGTAGAACTCAACTTATGGCTTTGACAAGTCAAGGGCATTTTGGTCATTTGGAGGTTATAGGTCATTTCAAGCATAAGGCCATATCTCCTACTTCCAAGCTTCAAATGGAAAAATCTTAAACATCAAACTTGCTTAGAATGATGTTTTAAGGCTATTAGGGAGGTCATGAGATGTTGAAAAGGCTCATATCAAAAAGTGATGAAAATGGCCTAAAAATGAGGCATAAGTTAATTAAGATGAAATTGAAAAATGGAAATCACAAGTTATAAGTCCAAACCATGTCATGTAATAGGTCATTTTGACTCCAAATGACATTCTAAGAACAATGGTTCATCCACAATTTTGATTTGAGGCTTGGATCATAGGGCTGCTTTGGAGTTGGCTTACTTGCACATTAAGGTACCAAAGCAAAACTCAAAAGAACTCAATAATCAAGGTAGTTAAGCAGTGTAACTCATCTTAAATCTCATGTGGGGATAAATTCAAGTCAGAATGGAAGGTTATGAGATGCTTGGCATGAGATAGCATGTAAGGAGAATGAGAAATCAAAATACCATGACATGAAAAGTTCAATTTCTCATTGGATGATCCTAGAGGGTTCTAGATGATTCTAAACCACTCTATAAGATGATTGTAACTTGCTCAGATGCAAGGTTGGTGTGAATTGGTATAGATAAGAGAGAGTGAGATCCAAATTCTTCCATTGCAAGTCAAGTGTCAATTCTTCATTCTTCTTCATTTCCTTTCATTTTTTTCACACAAACACATTCTATACATCACATTGAAGCTGTGCAGATTGAATTGAGATCACATCCATGGAGAATTGAAGAGTTGGTGATTGAGATTTCAAGGAAGCAATTCAAAATCGGATTTCAAGAATCAAGCATTTCCAACCATTCTTTTTGCATACAGAAGCTAGAAGATTACTCAGTGAAGGATTTGGGAAAGATTCAAGGCTTGAATTGAAGGATTACTACCTCTGTTCACTCAATTTTACCAGGTTTGCAATTTTCTTCGTGCACCTTAATTTATGCATAATTAGATTAGTTTGATAGGTTAGAATGGTTAGCAATCAATAGGAGATCATTTTTGGAGAGTTTGAAGGCAATTGGTAAAGATTGAACTATGGACCTCATTTCTGTTTGGACCAAGAACTACCTGAATTTTGAGTGATAACCTTAGTTATTTAGTGGAATTTGATCAGTGATAAGAGGTAAGCATTTTAGTGTAAGCAATTTCAAGAATTGTTAAGATTGATGACTGAGTATATTTTGGATCTTGGATCGGGTTCATTGATTTAGGAGGTTTCAGTTGATTTTGAGAGTGTAATCGTGTTCAGCATGAGAAATCAAGTGGATTAGGGTCTTGAATTTTAAGAATTGATGAAGTTTCGAGGAGACACGAGTTGAGGAAGATGAAGCTCGTGGTTCTGAGTTTCCATGGTGGTTTCAGAAAACCCTAGGTTGGAGGAAGAAGATGAACTCCCAGCCGTGAGATGCAAGCTTGACTATTGACTCAAAGACCAGATCCAACGCACCACATTCAATTTCATTTTTGGAGGGATTTCAGAGCGCCTGAAACGCACCGTTTCATTAAACGGTGGTTCTTGGGCTTAAGTGGTTATTGGCTATCCCCGCCCCCTTTATGAGGCCCAATCTGATTTACACTGAAATTCCTTTCTATTTGCACCATAGTTTTTTTATTTTCTTTTGGTTTTATTAATTGTTTTCTGATTTAAATGTTGGGCCTAGCGCATTTCTGTTTACACCCCCCAGTATGGGCCCAAGCGTGTATTGCACTATGTCTGTTTGCTATCTGCACCCACCATTTCATAATTCATTGTATTTTTTCTCCATTTTATTTCATACTTTGTAAAATGATATTAAATTGAAAAATAATGATTTTTTCATGGGGGTTTTTTCTCCTACTTCATATTTTTGTCAAGAAAAATATAAAATAAAAATATTTTCCTTTCATGCATTTTTAGTATTTTTTGCATATTTTTCATTTTAATAGCTTTTTATTTCTTTTATGTTGATATATGAATTTGTAGAATTTAGTTTAGGTAGTTCCCTTAGCATTTTAAGACCATTCTTTTTAGGATAGTTAGATATATGTTTTAGCTTCCCCCTGGATTTATTCCATGATTTTGTGATGAATTTTAGGATAGTTTTGATTAGATGCTATTAGGTTGTGTAGAATTAGGTTAAACTTCAACATAGGTCCATAATAACTTTAGATTTTTGGGTTTTTAGAACAAGTTAGACTATGGGACTTATAGGGCATTAAGGGTAGGTATGTAGGATCCATTAGAAATTATATTAGGATTTAACATAATAGTATACTATTTTTAGTTTATTTTTGTATTGGTTGATTGTTTGTGTTGCCCTTGTGGGCTTGTATTTTTGTTTGCTTTGCTTTGTGGGCTTGGAGAGCTTGGTATTGTTCTAAGGAGCATTGAGGAGCATGGTAGAAGACTTGAAGATGCATTAGGGAGCTTGAGATCTTGATCTTATTTCCTTTTTGTTGTTTTAGGGTTAGGGATTAGGAAGAGTTTAGACTTAGATAACTTCTTTCTTAAACATGGATGGTATCTTTCACCTCCATTCCTCCCTATGATTCAAAGTCCTTCCATGGTATACACCTCTCTCCTTTGGAGGGATAAGTGATTATGCCTAGGGAGTATAACTTTTTAGGGAACCATTCCTTTGATGTTGAACCCTTATAGGTCACCTTTGGTGGTCAACAAGCAATTCAATATCCCCCAGCTTATCCAGTAAGTGATTTCCTCTGGTTTGATTGTCTTGAGAGATGTTGAGCCTGAGCTTGAAGATGAAGACTTCATTGAAGAGTGTAGAAGAGGATGAATCCTTGAGTATTGCCATTCCAGCTGAAGCTTGAAGAGAAGCAAGAGCAAGTTGATACTTGAAGACCCCTGAAGATGAAATAAAGACTGAAGGATGAAGTTGACACTTCTAAGTGATTGAGATTGATTCTGAAAAGCTGAAGCTTGAAGAACAAAGGAAGTTGATACTTACTTTGATACCTGGAGATCCTGAAGGAGCCAAGTTGATACTCATGATTGATAGTGAAGCCTGAAGGTGGAGCTGATCAAGAAGCTGAAGCTTAAAGGAAAAGATAAGTTGAGTCTTATGTTGTAGGGTCAAAACCTGGAAAA
Organism: Lathyrus sativus; assembly: GCA_963859935.3. Taxonomy (NCBI): domain Eukaryota; kingdom Viridiplantae; phylum Streptophyta; class Magnoliopsida; order Fabales; family Fabaceae; genus Lathyrus; species Lathyrus sativus. The sequence continues at coordinate 137,431,044 of OZ012741.1, read as the reverse complement.
GCAAATTGATGTTTGTCAAGAGTGATTGAAGTCTGAAGACTGAGTTGCTGTTGGAAGAGCTGAAGCTTGGAGTTGAGAGAGGAGTTAGTCTGCTTTCTTTTCTTTTCTTTTTCTGTATTGATGTGTTTTGTTTGACTTGCTTGATGCATTAGAATAAGTTCATATCTAGAATAGGTAGAATCTAGGATCATGATTGCACTAGAGGTTGAGTTACTCCCTCTGCTTGTATTGTTACTGTGTGGCTTTGCTTGCGGGTATTCGGTAGAGCCCAGCTCCCTTGCCCATGTGGTTTGTTTGCCTGATGGCATTTCATTTCATTTTATCTGTATGATTGCAGTTTACTGTTATTGCTTGATAGCATGTTGTTTATATTTCAGTATGATTACTGTTATCCATTCTGGCTTGAGGTTGAGATGAGCTTGTGGAGGCTGAAGCCCCACACACATTTCCTCCCTCACTTGCATTGCATGCATTTTACCGTTAAGCTGATGCTTTGTCTGTTTTGGTGTATCATTGACATGATCCCTTAGGACTCTCAGTTCCTTTGATAAGGAATTGATGATAGAACTTTAGGTTAAAACCTATGCATGACAACTTCTAGGAGTTCCCTGTTCAAACCTCAACCATAGGATGAATCCATGGCATGACAACAGTAGGACTTGATAGTCTCCCTCCTAGTTGGGCCTGTTCTCTCCTCATCTCAAAACAGTTTAAGATACAGTAATCATGAATGATTTCTTTCGTACGTTACGAGCCTTAAGCTATCTGAGAAAGGATTGTGGGAGAGTTTCTTTTCCATAGTCTGGATGTTTAGTATGGTACCCTTTGGGTGACATGCGACGCATTCACTCTCAGGTCATAGTCTCTAGTGCGGTTGAAATCGCAAACACAATAAAAAAACACTTCTTTCGTAAAAGACAGGAAATGAACCGTAGTTTCCCGAACTACGTGAGCTCTGATCTCTCATGCCTGTTGAGAGTACGTAGGCACAAGATGGAGATGTCTTGGCGAGCTACCTTCCCCCATAACCCTTCGTAGGCCGAACTACGTTGACTCTGATTTCTCATTCTCTGATGAGAATACGTAGGCATAAAGCGCGACGCTTTGCCGAGTCATTTTTCTTTTCTTTTTAAGCCAGCCTTGATAGATAGATAGAATAAAACCAACCCGTCCAAGTAAACACAACAAGCAAGGATCCCGTCGAGTACGACGGACGTGAGGGGTGCTAATACCTTCCCCTTGCGTAACCGACTCCCGAATCCAGACAACGGTTGCGATGACCTTGTCTTACCCTTATTCGTTAGGTTTTTCCGATCGTTTCCTTTCCCGCTCTAAGGGATAAATAACGAAAGGTGGTGACTCTTCTGTTGTGCTGGCACCTTATTTTTGCGCAAGCGAAAAAGCCGACATATGAATTGCCTTCCTGCTCAAGGCATCTGCTACCACATTCGCCTTTCCTGGATGATAACTCAAGTCGAAATCATAATCTTTCAAGAATTCCAACCATCTTCTCTGTCTCATATTTAGATCTTTCTGATCAAATAAATATTTCAGGCTCTTATGATCACTGAACACCTCAAATCTCGAACCATACAAATAGTGCCTCCAGATCTTCAATACGAAAACTACCGCATCCAACTCAAGGTCATGAGTAGGGTAATTCCTTTCACGCACCCTCAGTTGTCGCGAAGCATACGCTACCACCTTACCATCTTGCATAAGAACTCCGCCTAATCCCATCTTAGACGTATCACAGTACACCACAAAAGGTTCACTCGGAGTCGGCAACACTAACACCGGTGCCGTAGTCAATTTCTTTTTCAGTTCCTCAAAAATTTCTTCACAAGCAGCATCTCACACGAAAACTTGATTCTTTCTTGTCAACTGAGTCAATGGAAACGCCAAATTAGAAAACCCTTTAATAAACCTTCGGTAGTATCCTGCCAAACCCAAAAAGCTTCTAATTTCCGTCGTTGTCTTCGGCGGTTCCCACTGTAACACTACACTCACTTTCGATGGGTCCACCGATATACCATCACCGGATATTACATGCCCCAAGAAACTCATTGTCTTCAACCAGAACTCACACTTTGATAGCTTAGCAAACATCTTATTATCTTTCAACACCTGCAAAGAAATTCTCAAATGTCCCGCATGTTCTTCCTCAGACTTAGAATAGATCAGTATGTCGTCAATAAACACAACAATGAACTGATCCAAATAAGAATGGAAAATTCAGTTCATATACTCCATAAACACTCCCGGCGCATTAGACACTCCAAAAGGCATTACAACATATTCGTAATGTCCATATCTGGTTCTAAATGCCGTCTTCCGAATATCACCTTCTTTCACTCTAATCTGATGGCAACCCGACCTCAAGTCAATTTTACTGAACACCCTAGCTCCCACCAACTGATCCATCAAATCGTCAATCCTTGAAAGAGGATATTTATTCTTAATGGTCACTTTATTCAACTGACGGTAATCGATACACAGACGCATACTGCCATCCTTCTTCTTTACCAACAGCACTAGAGCTCCCCACGGCGACACACTCGGTCTGATAAACTTTCTATCCAACAACTCTCCAATCTGAGATTTCAATTCAGCCAATTCCACTGTCGACATCCTGTACGACGCCATAGATATAGGTCTCATACCAGGAATAAGATCAATGCTAAATTCAACTTCTCTCGTCGGAGGTAATTCCGTAATGTCATCAAGAAATACTTTAGGAAATTCATTCACCACTGCCAAATCTTTCACTGATGTCTTGCTGTCAACAGACAATGACGCAAATAAAGCAAACATTTTAGCTTCGTCCTCCAACAGGGTCCTCAATTCCTTATTAGACAAGGAATCCGCCAATGCTTCCTCTTCTGGAGTAAGGAACAACAACACCTTCCGAAAACAATCGATGTAGACTTGGTTGAACTCCAACCAGTTCATACCCAGAATAACATCCAAATTACCAAGTGGTAGAAAAATCAAGTCGACTCCAAAGTCTCTACCAAAAATAGTCAGTGGACACTTCAAACACACTAAAGAAGTAGTCACTGAACCAATAGAGGGAGTTTCAATAGTCATCCGGCGATCAAGAGTAGACGACACCAGTCCTAACCTCTTCACACAATCAACAGAAATGAACGAGTGGGTTGCACCCGTATCAATAATAGCAGTCAAAGGAATATTATTGATGAAACAAATACCTTTGATAGAAAGCTCTTCACTGGCAGCTAGAGTTCCCACTACAACAAACACTTTAACACTGGCCTGAGACGCCTGAGACTTCTTCGGCTTCTCGCAATGCGTACTGATATGCCCTTTCTCGCCACAGTTATAACAGGTAGGCATAGTGGCTCTGCAATCAGCTATTTCATGGCTTGACTTACCACACCTAAAGCACTTCTTCACCTCATTAGGACACTCATTAGCACGATGACCCGCGCCACCGCACCGGAAACATTTCAGATCAGCAGATGCTTTCCCTTCTCTGGGCTTCTTATCAGAAGCAGCCTTATGCTTTCCGTTATCAGCAGGAACACTGTAAGGAGTACCACCAAATCTCTTCTTACCTTTACGGTCATTCACAACCTTATAATGTGCAATCCTGGCCCTATTATCATTATCGTAGATCCTGCTCCTGCTCACCAGCTCAGAATAATTCCTGATCTTCTGACAAGCAATCCCCAACTTAACTTCCGGACGCAGCCTATTCTCAAATTTCAAACACTTAGAGGTCATCGCATCTTCAGTATTGTAATAAGGACAATACTGCACCAGCGCTTCAAACTTCGCAGCATACTCTGCTACGGTCAGATTACCCTGTTTCATCTCTAGGAACTCTATCTCCTTAGCACTTCGTATGTCTTCCGGAAAGTACTTCTCCAGAAAACCCTTTCGAACTACATCCCAAGTGATCGCAGTTCCTGCAGTCACCCATCTCTGGCGACTATTGTCCCACTAAGCCTCAGCTTCACCTTCTAGCATGTGAGTACCAAACCTCACCTTTTGCTCATCACTACAACCCATTGTCCTGAAAATTTTCTCAATCGCCTTCAGCCACTTCTGCGCAGCTTCAGGATCCAAAACTCCTCCTTCAAACGTCGGCGGCTTGTTACTCCGAAACTGTACCAAATCCCCAAATTGCGCACCCGCAGCTTGGTTCTGATTAGCAACCACCTGCGCTATCGCTTGCATAGCAGCAGCCAAAGCATTACCATTCCTTCCTGACATACTGTTCAACAATAACAACACCAGATTAAAAGATACACAATCTCTATCCTAAGGACAGACTCAACAACTACACTGGCCGGACAAACCAACCTGCTCTGATACCAATTGTAACACCCCACTTTCCCGAAATTAAATAAAATACAAATATTTCAATTAAACATCAGAGTTATCCACTAAAGTGGGATATCACATCACATAACTCGACATACTCTTCATTAGAAGGTTTTCAAATCAAAACAACGGAAAATATTCATTAGTTCATCAATCTTGGCCATCCGCCAATACATGAAAATATTCATTAATAAAATTCACCAACACATGATACGTCACAGGAAAGTAAAACAAGTTCACTAAATCAAAAGAAAACGCCCAAGTCCCGTGCTACGTATCAGAGCATCCTAAGACTCGACTCGCACACCTCTATCCAAGCTAGCTAAGTACCTGAATTATTTGTACTTTCGAAGAAGCACAGACCACAACAACAACAAAGGGGTGAGAAAACATGATCAAAATTATCAGTAATACAGTACATGAAATAAAGGTAGTAATCATATAATTCATCACCCAACATTCATCAAACACGACCTACTGTCTAACATCAACACAACATACCATAATGCAATTATGCAACTCAACACCATGCATGCGGTACCGACTCATTGGTTCATTCAATCGAACCCCGGATAGATCACATACACCCGTTCTTGGCCATGATCTATCCCCACCATTCTCCGCAATGGAGTACGGATGAATCACATACACTCCTCTTGAGCAATGATTCATCCCACCAAACACCATGATATGCATAACACCAAATGCACAACAAATGAACTCAAGCACACAAGGTGCACACGATCCCCTGATCACATCACCATACATCATACATACATATTGTTCATCAATTAATTATTTTAATTAAAGTCACACGATCCCCCTGATCCTATCACCATACCCCATACATATCTCACACCTCAATCTACTTATTTCAACTAACTTCAATCACTACATAATTCCACTTTTTAATGTCAAGTATACACTCTTCACCACTAATCACCATATCTATACTGGTCACAACTCAAGGGATACTACAAAACGAGGTCACAAGGCAAAACAACACAACATCACTTTCTGCCACGCTCGCTGGCTCATTTGCTTAGCGAAGCCCTAGCGAACGCTCGCTAGCTGCTCACCTAGAGAACACCCTAGCGAAGGCAGACAGTAGCTACCGGAAGGGTTCGCTACCTCACTCGCCTAGCGAACCTGCTAGCAAATGCTCGCGACTAGCTCGCCTAGCGAAGGTGCTAGCGAACGTCTGCGATCTCTCCAAACCCTCATTGTCCAACAATGTCTTCTTGCTCAATTCCAAGCCTATCACTCTACTTCCACCTCTCATTCTATCACCACTACAACCAGTACACACCACTCTAGTCATTATTCTATCAATTTATCTCCAGAACCCACACCTATGTCCATCATCAAAACTACAAAAGTTACTCAGAACCCCACCAAAATCACACCATACGTGCACCCATTCATCAATGGCAACAACAATCATAAACACATCAACATGCACACCAATTTCATCATAATCAACAACAATCAAAGACATATCAACATAATAAACATGTTCATCAACATCCCTACGGGGTTAAGGAATCCCCTCTACCCAATTTCATGTAAACACCAACCCCAATCAGTTTCTCCCCCTTACCTCGATTAATGCTCCGATTGACGAAGAACCTGAAGAATCGTTAGCCCTAGCCTTCTCCTCTTCCTCTTGTTCTTCCCCCTTTGCTCTTCTCTCTAAAACTGACTTTTATCGTGTTCTGCTCTCTCTCTCCCTCTTTCCCAAACTCTTCTAATACCCCTTTTTAATCCTTATTTCATTTTATTAATCTAATAATAATAATAATACTACTAATAATAATAATAATCAAAATAATAGTAATAATAATAATAATAATAATAATAATAATAATAATAATAATAATAATAATATTACTAATTATTAGATTATCATTATTATTAATTATATTATCTTATTATTAAACTCTATATTTTATTAAATAATTCCTATAAATTAAGGACACCCACCCACGCGCTCAGGCTCACTCCCCCACAAAATACACACCCAAAATAAAATAACACCAAAAGACTAAATAATTAAAATGGGTGTTACAGATGCACTATTTCATTTCTGAGTATATCGACATCATTAGTATGTCTAATGCTTGGATTATCTTTGAAGTCTTGTGCTTGGGTATGTAAGGATCAGTTTTTGAAGCTTAAAGTAGTTACACTTCATCTAATATTTTCAAGCAAATTTTGAGAAGATTGTTCCTTTACTTTAATCTAAAGTCACAGTTTTTTTTTGTTTACATCTTGAGTATGCTGTGTTCTGAAGATTTGTCTTACAGTATTCAAAGGAAAGAAATGAAGTTGGATGATGAAAAAATATTTAAAAAATAACCTTCTCTTTTTAGCTTAAGTTCTGTGGAATGACTAATGATGAGAAACAAGTTGCCAGTTTCTGAGATTCAAATGAAGATTATTTTTTACTGTCATAGCAGTTTAAGTAAAAAGTTTTATAAAATCTTTTATAATACTTAAGTTTTCATAAAGGTGAAACTCATTTGGTGGATTTAAAATATCTTCTTGATAAAGAACCTTTGGGTAATGATGTTTTCTCTTTTAGTACTTGCTGTTACTATTCCTTGTCCTCTGAAACATCATTGTGTTCTTTTTCTAACAAGATCCTTATTTCTATATGATTCTTGTTCAGTTTCTTTTCTTTCTTATTCTTTTTCTTTTTCTTCTTTTCCTATTGTTTGTGTGCTGACCAAACCAAACCTGAGATAAGTTCTTCAGTTTATTCTCCCTTGAATTAGCTGGTTGTCATAAATGAAAATTATGTGGATTTGATGAGTTGCTTAAAATTGATTTCAATTTCTGGAAAAGTGTGTCTAAAAAAGGTGGAATGGCTACTTTGAGATGCTTTGTGGTTCCACTTATCTAAGTCTTGTCAAAGAGCTTTAGATTAATGCCTCCATTGTTGAGCTAAACTCTGAGTATGTTATCTTGTCTAGAGTAAGTGGTGTTTCTATTACAGTAACCTCTAAAGCAACTGCAAATGTGATAAATTGTGAGGAGATTGGAGAAATCCCAGGAACTCTTGTTTGGGAACATTATCTTCCTACTTGGCGTATCTTTGTAAATCCATCTAATACATCAGTAGTTTCAAATCTTCTTCCTGATGCTGTTGTTTGGAATTAGATTCTGAATTCAAACTTACTACCTACGGATAAATATTTAGACTAAGTGGACCATATTGAAAAAGATCGGCTTCTCTTTTTAATTCATATTTGAAGATTGATCTTTCTCAAGTTATGTTCGACCATCTGAAGACGTCTCTTTCTTCTTTACAAAAGGGAAAGACCTTCTCCACACCTTTTGGACGAGTTATTTCTGAAACGCTTGTTCAGTAAAGGGTTAACATACGTTCTGAGGCTAGTTCTTCCAAGATTTGGAGAGATAAGTTAAAAGCTATTTGTTGTACCTCGAAAAAGCACGATCCTTCGCGAATGGTCGCGGAAAACACAGAGTCGTCACCGAACTTTATTTATCCTAAGAAGGGATAGGAAAATATTGATAAAACCTTTAGGAAAAGAACATGGTCATCACAACCAAGTTCTAGGTTCAGGAGTCGGTTATATGAGGGGAAGGTATTAGCACCCCTCATGTCCGTTGTACTCAACGAACACCTCTTGATTCAATTTGTAAGAAATGTTAGTCTATTTGTTTGTGTTCTTCCAAGATAAAAGGTGTAAAGGTAAGATAAAGGGTTTAGAATGTTAAGGGAGAAATGGGTGGTTTTAGATTAGAGTGCTCGCCAAGGATTAGGGCCCTTATGCCTACATATTTTCACTCGTAAGAAGTGAAGAATCAGAGCGTCTGTAGTTCGTGGGACTACGGGAAAAGGAGGGAAATGGAACTTTGGGGAAATGTGCTCACCAAAATCATCGCAATCTTGTGCCTACATATTCTCGTTGACAAATGAAAAATCAGAGCGTTAGTAGTTCAGACAACTACGGGTAAAGGTCTGAATAGAAAAAGAAAGAGGTTGCTCGCTAGGATCTCTGTAACCGCCCAATTTTCAATAACTGATTAATGGTACTAGTTAATTGATTTGTGTAATTTAAGTGAATTATTGGATTTAACTGATTTATTCTATGGTAGAATAATATGGACTTACTAGATATTCTCTAATTAAGGATGAGAATGAGATATTTTATGAGAAAAGGAATTGGTAAAATTTTGAGAGAAGAAATAAATTGGAGAGAAACCGAAGGGAAGGATATATGAAGGGAGCGGAACGAAAATGTAAAATAGAAAACATGAAAAGAAAGTGGAGGAAGAAGAGAAAGTAGAAGGAAAAGAAAGGAAAGCTTGGAAAGCTCAAGAATGACTTCTAGCTTCTGATTAATCGAGGTAAGGGTGTGAAATATTGTTATCTTACCAATGTATGTGATTATGTAGGGATTGTTTGGATATGTTTGGTTGTTCTTCCTCATCTTACATTCTAGGGCATAATGAGTTTAATCGGTAGAAACCAAGTTTTAACGGTTAAAAATGAGGATAAGTAGTAGAGTTTAGTTGAGGAATGTTGGGCTAAGGCTACTGAGATGAGTTGGGATTGAATCGGGTCGATTTCAATGATTTTGGAGTTTTAGACATTGGGGAAATTCTGAGTTCGCAGACCCTCGCTAGCACGTTCGCTAGGCGAACAGGAAGCGAGCACTCGCTGGGCATTTGCTGTGGCGAGCCAATAGCGAATGGTCCCAGACATGGACATAATGGTTTTGGGTGTTCTTCGCTGGTAGCGAAGGGGTAGCGAGCATTCGCTGGGCATTTGTTGTGGCGAGTGGGGTAGCGAATCAAGTCAGTGGCTTCTGTTTGCCTTCGCGAGCTTGTTCGCTAGGCGAACAGGTAGCGAGCACTCGCTAGGAGCTCGCTAGGCGAGCAAGGTAGCGAGCATGTCAGCATGTTGTTTTCTTGTGCATTCCATCCAATGGTTGATTGTTTGGTTCGATGATGTTAATCCTTATACAATGGGAATAGTTTGTGTATCATTATGAGACGTGCTGTGGGTAGCCTTATGGCGTGAATCCTAGATTATGTAGTATGACCTTTTGGCAATTATATGTATTGTTGGAATTAAACATGAATGCATGATGAATATGATAATGTGTGAAGTATGCATGAGAATATATGTATGGTATATGCGCATTGCTTGGTAATTGATAATGACGTTGAGAGTATGTAAACGTGCGAGATTCTTACTCACTGGGGTAGAATGACAAGGTGTCGTTCCTAGTATAGTAATCATCAGGGTAGAATAACTGTGATGTTGTTACTGGTGGGGTATATGCGATGTACCCATAATCCAAATGAGGATTTGCGGGAGTTGAGGAGTTTATATGAGTCATATGGCATGTGTATGTGATTGTGGTATGAAAGTGTGTGATGTGGCCGTTTGGAAATTATGTGTATAATTGTATGTACTTGTGTGGGGTGTAATGCATAATTGTTTATATTTGTGAATATGTGTGCATTTCAAGAGTGTGTGGAGTCATTGTGCGTGTGTAGCATCATGATTGCATTCTTGTGTCTTGATCCCGTGGAGGATCTGCAGAAACCTCGTGTGCCCTTGTGGGGTGTGAACGATGGTTTATTCTTGATCCCATGGAGGATCTGCAGAAACCTCGTGTGCTCTTGTGGGGTGTGAGCGATGGTTTATTCTTGATCTCGTGGAGGATCTGCAGAAACCTCGTGTGCCCTTGTGGGGTGTGAGAGATGGTTTATTCTTGATCCCATGGAGGATCTGCAGAAACCTCGTGTGCCCTTGTGGGGTGTGAGCGATGGTTTATTCTTGATCCCGTGGAGGATCTGCAGAAACCTCGTGTGCCCTTGTGGGGTGTGAGCGATGGTTTATTCTTGATCCCGTGGAGGATCTGCAGAAACCTCGTGTGCCCTTGTGGGGTGTGAGCGATGGTTTATTCTTGATCCCGTGGAGGATCTGCAGAAACCTCATGTGCCCTTGTGGGGTGTGAGTGATGGTTTATTCTTGATTCCGTGGAGAATCTGCAGAAAGATTGTGTACCCTTGTGGGGTGTGAGCAATCCTGTAACATCGTGTGCCCATGTGGGGTGTGAGCGATGGGTGAACATCGTAGGCCTGACGGGAAGTTACTTCGGTAACGAGCGATGGTTCCTTTTGGTTCTTCAACTGAACCTGCTGAATGAGTCGGTACCGCATTTGCATCTGCATAGAGTCGTGAGTCGGTCTCTATGAGTTGCATTATCATCTTTATATGATGCATTGGTGAAATAAACATGAATGTAAATGTTTGTGTGAATTGGTAGAATAAACATGTTATGTGTGTTTATGAATTAATGAATGCGTTTAATTAGGAAAACGTATGTTGTGACGTATATAACGTTTAAAGTGTATTGTGGTGAGAAAATGTGGAACATATGTATTTTGTATTTGTGCATTTATATACAATTATATGCATTGTTATTATGATAATATTTCTCACCCTTCTGCTGGAATGATGTCCTTTATGACATCGTGCAGGTATCAAGGTGTAGTATTGCTCGTAGTTGTGGGGTCGCTATTGGTATAACTGTTTAGTGGTTTTAGGTTATTGGGTTGAGTCATGCTCTGGTCATGTAACACTGGGATTGTTTGGGTTATGTTTCTGATGTATTTTGTGTTTATTGGTCTTCGTGCCTAAGTGAGGTGAATTATGTGATAAAAGTAAATATTTCTTTTATGAAAAATTGTGATATAAATAAATCCGTTGTTACATGCAAATGAAATCTTGTAAAGTATGATTATTTATTTCAGTGTTATTAAGCATGACAGGTGGCTTTTAAGTAATTTGGAAGTATATGTGTGACACCCTTTGTGAATGCATGTAATTTTACACTGATTATGTTTATTTTTCTGTGGGGTTTAGAAGGGTGTTACATTAGTGGTATCAGAGCAGGTCGGTCCATCCGGCCAAGTTGTCTAATGTTGTTTGTTCCCTTGTATGCGACATGTGTGTGAAAACACTGCCGGTACGCGTTTGTTGTTCTAAACCTTGTCTGCAGGAGTGGGAGTGATCTAAGTGAGGGAGAGAGTGGTGCTTCTCCAAGATGCTGCAAGTGTGTAGTTGAACGCTCCTATATTTTGGTAAAGATGGTTTATTCCCCATCATGGTTTCGGCTGTCTATTGAAAAATTGAGGAACTAATCACCCTTAATCTCTTGTTGATAATAGTTGGGATTGTGTTGGATGGGATAGACGTGTCTTGCAAACTTAGATGGCGCGAGCAGTGAATTGTTTGGAGTAAGGCCAAGTACTTGGGAGTTTTGTGTATTAACGAAAGTGGGTAGTTGGCAGTTTACCGATTAGTCATGATTATCTGGAGGTTGTCCTGACGAAGTAGTGATACACAACCAGGGAGTGAAGTGGAGTTGTGATCGACTTAATTACGTAGACTAGTCCGATGTTGAGAGCTCCATGTTATATGTCTAATTGGTTAGCCAAGGAATTAAATTGATGAAATAATTTTGTGGCTTATGTCTGCGTGTGCTACGACAACAGTTTATGAGGTCAAATATATAAGGGGTGGATGGTGATTTTTGGTGATTATTAAAGAAAGTAAGAAGTGGAATACAATCCTGGTATGATTAGGCCTCTAAGTATTTCAAGAGTTGAAGGTGTGTAAATGGCCTTCTGAGTGTGGGAATGTTGTTTTTGTACTTTGTCGTAATGAGAGAACAGTAACAGGGAATTAAGTTATTTCTTGATGGAGTACGTTTGAATGTTGTAATACGTACGGGAAGGTGGGTTTGTGTTCCCGCCATGACACACAAATTGAGTGTCCGTTTGACATGGGATCTTCCATACTTAATGGAGTGAGTTGATAGTTGTGTAACCAAGGGTATTTGGATATTTGAAGAGTATAGATGATCGTATTGGACATCGGAGACTTGAGTTATCAGTGTTTGAGGACGAGTAGTGTTATGCCACTGGGAAGGAGTTTAAAGAGTTTTTGGGAGAAGTTACCAATAACTTGTGTATTGGTTGGCCAAGTTGGACAGAACTACTTATGGTGTTTCGTGATGTTTGGTTGATATGATTGAGAGATATGTTAAGTACAACATCCGCGAGTTTTGGTTATGCTTTAAGGAAACTCAAGCTACATAAGGGATCATCTGACAAGTAGTTTGGAATTGGTTGTTGTGTGTCGGTGCCGGAGTTTGGAGACCTCAATTGTTTGGTTGAAATTCGAAATGATTGCTGACCTTAAGAGCTTAAGGTGTTCGTCTGAATTGGAAAAGTTGAATATGAGGCAGAGGATATAATTAGGACTTCTGAAGAAATGTGGTTTTGGTCGAATTACCTTTCGGGTGAGACGACGTGTTAGCTAAGGTATCAAATGGGAATTTCCGTATATACTAATGACGATGGTATTGAACTAGAACTGAAGAACCAAATTCAGGATACGAGTTTGGTATGCGAAGAGACTTCTCGTGGAATTGAACTTTGTATGTTGAGACCGACTATTGGCATTCCCGATGAGATTTGATGGAGTCGGAATTTATTTGAGATAATAGAATGATTTAATTTAATGGATAAAAGTCGAAGAACTGATCTTCGGGTTGATGGAAATAGTACCATGAGTGTCGTGATAAGGTTTGTGTTTCCAATAATGTGAATGAGGTAAAAGTACCCTGGGAGAAGGATGTTGAGATAAATTGTAGTATCCATCCAGGTACTGTGAGGATATGACCGAATTTGAGGAATCATCTTGGTGACCGTAGATGGAGAGATAAGTGGTCGAAGTTGCATATGTTGATTAGACTTGTTGAAAGTCAAAGTGTGAACATCAGAAACTGTTGGACCTGATACAACTGTAGAATAATTCTGAGTGGCACGGGATAGTATCCCCATGGATCTTGTGATGGGTTTTCTGGAGAATTCGATAGGATATGACTCGATTTGGATGGTTAAGAATGGATTAACAAGAGTAACTCGTTACTTACCAGTAAGGATGAATCGTTCTGTTAGATGGGAATCTGAGTTCTTCGTTGAGATTTCGGAAGGGTTTGCAGGCACTTCTGGATGCCATGTGGGTTGTTGAACTCTGACTAGCGTCAGTGGAAGGAATCGACAGACAAAGAGGATTACCCAGTATGTAGAGAACTTGTTGGAAAGCTTGTGTGATTGAGCCAAGGTGGATCGTGGGATAGTTAATCGTCGTTCATGAAGTTTATCTACGACAATTGCGTTCATTCTAATATCAGAATGACATCGTATGCGGCTTCGTTTAGTAAGAGGGTGTAAGGCTCCTTTGAGTTGATGTGTGTCCGGCGAGAGTGTTGTACTCGGACCTGAGATTGTGGGAAAGGCAATCCGACGGTGGACACACTGCTAAGTTCAGGTGGGTGAACGAGAAGCAACTTCGAGGTAAAGGGATTCCTTTGGCGGAAGTAGTTGGGAGTTTCTGATGCGAGAGTCATATCCAGAGTTATTCGAGTTGGATAACATTTTCGAGGACGAAAATTCCTAAAGTGGGGGAGAGTTGTAACAACCCAATTTTCAATAACTGATTAATGATACTAGTTAATTGGTTTGTGTAATTTAAGTGAATTATTGGATTTAAATGATTTATTCTATTTGGTATAATAATGTGAACTTACTATATATTCTCTAATTAAGGATGAGAATGGGATATTTTATGAGAAAAGGAATTGGTAAATATTTTGAGAGAAGAAATAAATTGGAGAGAAATCGAAGGGAAGGATATATGAAGGGAGCGGAGCGAAAATGTAAAATAGAAAATATGAAAAGAAAGTGGAGGAAGAAGAGAAAGTAGAAGGAAAAGAAAGGAAAGCTCAAGAACGACTTATGGCTTCCGATTAATCGAGGTAAGGGTGTGAAATATTGTTATCTTACCAATGTATGTGATTATGTAGGGATTGTTTGGATTTGTTTGGTTGTTCTTCCTCATCTTCCATTCTAGGGCATAATGAGTTTAATCGGTAGAAACCGAGTTTTAACGGTTAAAAATGAGGATAAGTAGTAGAGTTTAGTCGAGGAATATTGGGATAAGGCTACTGAGACGATTTGGGATTGAATCGGGTGGATTTCAATGATTTCAAAGTTTTGGACAGTGGGGAAATTCTGAGTTCACAGACCCTCGCTAGCACGTTTGTTAGGCGAGCGGGTCGCGAGCACTCGCTGGGCATTCACTGTGGCGAGCTAGTAGAAAATGGTCCCAGACTTGGACATAATGGTTTTGGATGTTCTTCGCTGGTAGTGAAGGGGGTAGCTGTCGCTACTGCGAAAACCGGCACCGGCTGAACAGAAGAGTCGCCACCGTGCGTTATTTATCCCAACGGAGGGAAAGGAAACGCTCAGAGTAAACTTAACGTAAAACGGGAAATGAATGGTCGTCGCAACCAAATTCCTGGATTCGGGAGTCGATTATGCAAGGGGAAGGTATTAGCACCCCTCACGTCCGTCGTACTCGACGGGATCCACGCTTGTTTTCTAGTACGGACGGTTATTCTATCTACGCTAAGGGTCAAGGGTTAAAAGAAGATAAAATGACTCGGCAAAGTATCGCACTTTATGCCTACGTATTCCCGTCTGGAATGAGAAATCAGAGTCAACGTAGTTCGCCTACCTACGGGAAAGGAGGGGAAGGTTGCTCGCTAGGATATCGCATCCTATGCCTACGTACTTTCATACAGCATGAAAGATCAGAGCAAACGTAGTTCGGGCTACGGAAGACACAAGTTTGTCTTGATTATTTTTATCCTTCTGAAAAAGGTTTTCTTCTGATTAAGAGTCCAAGCGGACAAAAATGACATTTTGATTGGTTTTCAGTCTTTTTACGCAATAACTGTCTTTTATTGATGTTTGAAATCTTATTACTGTGTTTTGAATGATTTTGAGATAAAAGAGAAACGACTCTAAAGCCCAGGGTTTGAAATGGGAATCAAAACTACCCTAATGTTATCATGCATGGGTTAACACCTAATGTCTGTCATATTTCTCTCTTGCACAGAGAGAAACAGAGATCCTAGGGGATAAACGGAAAAGAAAAAGCATATATACAGTAAAGCAGTAAAATGCATGAGATGCAGCAGCACAAGCGAGGAAAGGGAGTCCCACTCAACCTCGAACCTGGGAAAACAATAGGCAAAGTGAAACAGCTTCACTTCAACCCTATGGGAAAATTAACAAACAATACAGCAAAGAAAATAAAACCCCAAAACCAGCTCTGACAGCACACCAGCTCCTACAGCAGCAGCTCTGAAAAACAGCAAACTCTGACAGTTGATTAACAGCAAAACAGTAACATCTTCAAATGAATCCCAAAATCAACTCTTCAATGATCCCCTACACTCCAAGCAACACCAAGCTTTAGCAAGCAATAAACCCCAACAGTTGACAGCTTCAGACAGCAGTAAAACCCTACTCCAATAGTTGAGCAGCTTTGACATGAACAGGTATCATCTTTATCAATCTTCAATGCAATGAATTTCTTCTTATCTGCAATGAAATTCTTTCTTCAAGGCCAACACTCCAGAAGAGAATCACTTAACAGAATAAGTTGGATGTTAAACAGCTTATTGACAACCAAAGGAAGCCTATAAGTGTGTAACATTATGAGAGGCAGGTTCCCTCAAAGTTCTACTTCCAAGATAAGCCACTTATCCCTCCAAACGAGGGACGTGAATATCTTAGAAGGACTTTTAGTCATTGGGAGGAATGGAAGCACCAGATGCTTTCCATGTTTGTGGAAAAATTCAGTCTAATCTAAAACTCTGTCTATTTCTCCTATTTCCTATGTCTTCAAAAGACCATCTTCAAGCACAAGAATCCCCAAGCTCCAAGTATTGATACTTGCCTTCAATATTATCACATGCTTCCCCATGCTCCATAAGCCAAACCCAAGCCCCACACCCCAGTTGAAATGCCAAAAACCCAACAAACAAAGCAACATCCCAAGTGGGAAACACACCAATATCAACCAAATTGCAAAAATCAGGTAAAAATAGTAAAACTCATTATAAAATCCTAATTAAATTTCTGGGGGACCCTAACTATGTACCCTATACCCCATATAAACCCCAAGATCTAAAACAATTTAAAAACCCCAAAACTATGCCCTAAACTGCACCTACTTGTTGTGAAACCCTAATTCTAACACCTATCCTATCTATCTCTCAAATTCATCTGAGGTTAAGTCACAAAAATATGAAAAAATTCCTAAGGGTACATGCTTCCCTAATCTAATCAACCTCACAAGAATCAATCCAAAATCACGCACCAAACTCTCATACTAAATTCAGAAAAATCAAGTATCCACAAAAGGTAAAATAAAAGCCATAATATTGTAAAATATGCCAAAAATATAAAAATGCATGAAATCAACATTTTTATTGTTTCACAATTTTCTAGAGGTCCTAAGGAAACTAGGGAAAAAAATCCCATCCTAAAATGATCATTTTTCAATTTAATATGAATTATTTACCAAACTATATGCAAACATGAAAAAATGAAAAATCAATTAAAAAAAATATGCGTGGTAAATAGCAGTTTTCTATAGTTCAGAATATCAATTGGGCTCAAAGGGGGGGTGCGCATAGCCAGCGCGCTAGGCCCATTACCCATTCAGAAAAAAACACTAAAAAAAACCAAGGAAAATGAAAACGGGGGGCGAATAGCAATTATTCTCCTTGTATTCCTATTGGGCCCCAGATTGGGGGTGCGGTCAGCAAGTCTATCTGGGCCCATTACCCACTTCACACATGGGAAGAGGGGTGTCAATGGGAAATCACAGGGTATGATCAGCAAACAGCGCAAATGGGCCTAAGCCCGAGTCCATTACCACCTCATCCTTAACAAGCAAAACCCTAATGCTAAACTCCCTCCCTCACTGTTCATCGTCTCTCCAAACCCTAACGGCGCTCTCATTCTCCCAAAGCTGCATCTCTGATTCTCTCAAACCTCATCTCACTCGCAATCTCTGAAACCAACTTAACACCATAACTTAAACCACAAACTTCATTCTAAATTCGTCCACCAACCTTATTCATCAGACATCCAACGCTAATACTAACTAAACCACAAAATCTCAGCTCAAACGATCTCCTCTACCCCAACGTCGTTCAACCCAAAACCTAGTTCTTCAGCTAACAACCAAACTACGAGAATCAACAAGTTCAGAACGAAGGAGAAAAGGGAACCTGGATAATGCTATGAAGATGGGGTTGATTTCTGGACGCACCTGATTGAGATGGCGAAGTTGAAGACGCGTGAAGATCTACGGATCTTGAAGCTTGGACGATGAAGGTCACTTGGAAGTTTTGACGAGAAAACCTGACGCCGTTGAAGATCCCTATTGAACGTGCGAGGATCTGTGAAGATCGTGAAGAGAACTGAAATCTGGAGCGAAGCTTGTTGATGCTTGCGTTTCTGGAGACGTGCGAAGGAAGTTGATGAAAGATTCTTGAAGTTGCTGGAAAAACGTGAAGAACACGTTCAAAGTTCTTGAAGGATCTATGAAGGCTCTATGAAGAATTTCTGGAAATTGAAGAACGATGAAGAATCTGGAAAAATCAGTTGAAGATTGATCTTTCTCGTTGAAGGTCTTCTGGAAAAACACGGTGGTTCTGATGACTTCTCCGGCGAGGTCTTTGAATCTCTGGTGAGAAATTGATGGAGGATGAAGAAGATCGATGATACTTGGATGACCTTTCTGAGAAATTCCAGTTTCCGGCGAGCTTACCAAACTCCGACGACTGTTAGAAGTTTCGGCGACCGTTAGAGCGTTGGGGACGGCGGCTGCATGTACTCCGGTGGGGCTTCCGGCGAGAGGGAACGGTGAAGGAGGTTGAGACACCTGGCGAACGTGCATGCAGGAGGAGAGGTAACGGGGACGCGTGGCTTGGGGAGAGCAGAGGGGGAGACACGTGGGAGGAGAGAGTGATAGTGGGGTCTGATGATGTGGCTGCAGATTGTGAGGTGGCTGAAGAAATTTGCACACGCGTGGCATCGCTATTTAAATGACACTTGGCGCAAAATTCTGGACCTTGACTGGGCCCTGATTATTGGACACTTGGCCCATTAATGGATAAACTCTGATTAATGCATTAATTAAATGCTGATGACCTACCCTAAACGAAAGTTAATAACAAAAACTCTAATTAATCCTAATTAAATCTAATTAACAAAACACAATTAACCCTAATTAAAACTAAACGAAAATTAATAATAAAAAACCCTAATTAATCCTAAAAACAAAATTAACCCTAATTAACCTATTAAAAAACAGAAAAATATTCCTTAATATCTAGCAATCTATTTAAAATTCCAATTAAATCTATAAATTCAATTAAAAAATCTAATAAAATCTATAAAAAAACCTATTAAATTCTATATTAAATCTATCAAACCAATTAAAAAATCTAATCTAACATTATTATATTCCCCTCTTTTAAAACTATAGCATAAAACTATTTAAAAATTAAAAAGATTATTTAAAACCTATATTAAACTATTCTATTTAATGCTAAAAAACAAACTAATATCTAATAGACTAAAAAAACCATTAAAACTATTAAAAAACATCTATTAAATTCTATTAAAGAAAATATTAACCTATTTAATATCTTAAAAAAACAAACAAATCTATAAAAAAAACTATTAAAATGCATTAAAAATCTAGAAAATAAAAGAAAAATCCTACAAATGCCAAGAAGTCGATTAAATCGATTAGAGAACAATTGCGCAACCATAGCGAAACCCGGGCACCGAGATGGCCTGAAAACACAGGGAACGAGCACCAATTCTCAAAATACACTTATTCAAACCGGCCTGAAGTGCCTGAAACGACAGGGGCTGCAATCCCGATAAAAATCATTCTGACTGAGAAAATTGCAATGCATGCAGTATGCGAATGCGAATGCAAAATGCGTCGAAACATAAACCAGATATGGGAACCGGTTGGTCAAATTTTGGGGTGCAACAGCGGCCCCTATTCAAGCGGCTTGGACCCGACTGGGTGAAGAGCGAACGACCTTCAAACATTCGAGGTACGAGACGGTTGAATACCAAAGAAACCCTGAAATTTGCCAACCGCATAAATAAACTGCACCAACTGCTTGGACAACACCATCCACTGACTGGATCTGGTTGTTACGGCTACAACTGATCAATTAGCGACCGTGCTGGGGATTATCTTCATCAGCCTGAAAAAGATTCTATCATCGCGGGGATAGAACTTTGTCCACCTTCTATCGATATAGAGAAATCCTGACGACCTCGCTGGGGAAACAGTTCTGTCAAATATCTAACCATATTTTGTCTTGTCCTGAGACACATACTCTGTCTATCATGAGAAAACCATCTGCCTGAATACGAGAGATTCATCCGCCTGCTCCATACGGGAAAAGTCATCTGCCTGATTACAGGAAACTCCATCCGCCTGCTTCGTATGGGAAAATCATAACACATCTGCCTGATACATACAGGAAAGTTCATCCGCCTGCTTCATACGGGAAGACATAACACATTTGCCTGATACTTACAGGAAAAGATAACAACTCTGCCTGATACTTACAGGAAAGTTCATCCGCCTGCTTCATACGGGAAAACACAACACATCTGCCGGACACATACAGGAAAGTTCTTCCGCCTGCTTCATACGGGAAAATACAACTCATCTGCCTGATACATACAGGAAAATTCTTCCGCCTGCTTCATACGGGAAAACATAACTCATCTGCCTGATACATACAGGAAAGTTCTTCCGCCTGCTTCATACGGGAAAATACAACTCATCTGCCTGATGCTTACAGGAAAGTTCTTCGGCCTGCTTCATACGGGAAAATACAACTCATCTGCCTGATACATACAGGAAAGTTCTTCCGCCTGCTTCATACGGGAAGACATAACACATCTGCCTGATGCTTACAGGAAAGTTCTTCCGCCTGCTTCATACGGGAAAACACAACACATCTGTCGGACACATACAGGAAAGTTCTTCCGCCTGCTTCATACGGGAAAATACAACTCATCTGCCTGATACATACAGGAAAATTCTTCCGCCTGCTTCATACGGGAAAACATAACTCATCTGCCTGATACATACATGAAAGTTCTTCCGCCTGCTTCATACGGGAAAATACAACTCATCTGCCTGATGCTTACAGGAAAGTTCTTCCGCCTGCTTCATACGGGAAAATACAACTCATCTGCTTGATACATACAGGAAAGTTCTTCCGCCTGCTTCATACGGGAAGACATAACACATCTGCCTGATGCTTACAGGAAAGTTCTTCCGCCTGCTTCATACGGGAAAACACAACACATCTGCCGGACACATACAGGAAAGTTCTTCCGCCTGCTTCATACGGGAAAATACAACTCATCTGCCTGATACATATTGGAAAATTCTTCCGTCTGCTTCATACGGGAAAACATAACTCATCTGCCTGATACATACAGGAAAGTTCTTCCGCCTGCTTCATACGGGAAAATGCAACTCATCTGCCTGATGCTTACAGGAAAGTTCTTCCCCTTGCTTCATACGGGAAAATACAACTCATCTGCCTAATACATACAGGAAAGTTCTTCCGCCTGCTTCATACGGGAAGACATAACACATCTGCCTGATGCTTACAGGAAAGTTCTTCTGCCTGCTTCATACGGGAAAATACAACTCATCTGCCTGATACATACAGGAAAGTTCTTCCGCCCGCTTCATACGGGAAAACATAACATTGGATATAGCCTCCTAGCCTGTTCGCGGTAGTAGCTAACTCCACTAGGGATATTCTGAAAATAACTGCCCGACACCCGTTTCGACAACAAGTGACCACTTCTGAAATCTTGATTTATGAAACCCTGAAATGCTGCCTCGACAGCAAACCTGAAGAAAAACACTCCGCTGATCGGATAAGAGAAACTTCAGCCAGTAACTCTGTGGGGAATAATGACAAGAACTGCATCGTCACATGTCTCACGGCGAGACCTCGATCATCTGGTAATAGATCTGAGATAGAACCCCATACTCCTGTTGAGAAACACACCTGAAAAACCAAAAGGTTGACCAACCTGATTTATATTTCAAAATGCGTATGTTTGGCAATGGCGTAATGCTCCATACGGCATGGAAATGCTACGCGTTTTCTGGGTAGATGCAAACATGATAATGCATGCAAATGCAAATGCAGGCTCAGACTGTTGGGGAGCTCTGATACGCTTGCTTCAACACGGCCGTTGAGGACAAATACCACCCCGTTGGCAGAATAAATGCCTGAGACACAACCCACTCTGCCGGGGAGAGATTACACATCGATTTCCACTGGAGGAAAGACTAACACCTGGTGGGAAGACTAACTCAAATGGGGAAGAAGCGACCCATCTGGGAGACAACTGTCTGGGTACAGTTTACGAACTCATAACTACCACTCCGCTGAGGATAATCATCCGGACGAAGGCATGACGACCTGCGGGGAGAAAAAAAACCATCCTCGGTGGGGACACTCCTTTCTGAACTTACTATCTTGGTTAGGCGCCATGGAAATCCTCCCTGCTGGGAATTGAGTGCGCACATCCTCGACTCTCTGGGGAGTACAAACTCTGCATGAGACACTGATTCTGTCTTGCTGGGGATACCCTGTGAGGGATAAGCTGCGACCAGCTGGGGAGAGTGATCCTTCTTCGGTAAGGGATAACATCATTTCAACTCCTGGGGTGAGATGCGACCTACATGGGGATTAGCGTCCCACAAAATCAAGTCTTTCACCACGAACCTCCGGCTGGGGCCCCAATTTCCTGATCGTTTGCTTCAAAGGTGAGGACCCTACAAAACACAAACGAGACAAGACAAATCTATACAACCAAATCTATTCGGGTTAGTGTCCGTGACATTACTTCAGTCAATTTGAAGTTTTAGCAATTATTGGCAAGGGCCAGCAAAGTTATGCACATGCGAGTTTATCGAAACATCGGCGTTTTCCACATATAAAACAGTAAAGCACAAACAGCAAATGTTGAATAACATGTTTTATTACTAACAGGCCTCTGAATAGGCAACATTTTGTACATCGGATGCAACTCCTGAAAAGAGGAAGTTACGCACACACACATACATATATGCACATAAAGCATAACAATACAAAATACAAAAATGAATTTGTACACATGTCGGCGACGTGGTGCAGACAAACATCATGAGCTGATCCTCCTATGACTCGCCTGACTCCATTGCTTTCTCGATATTCAATTTTCGGAAGAGATTGTATCTGATAGACGAACCCTCAGGTACTCCCAAACCACTAAGCAATGTAGTATCAGATTCGGACCGCAGTCATTTGCTTTTTCAATCCCTAACTTTTGCGTGAACCGCCCTTTGCGGGTTTTCAATTCACCGGGATACCCTTTTTTGCCGAAGTCGCCCAGTGTAGGTTTTCGACTGCGCGGGTGTACATCTTTTCAATTTTATCCCTAACTTTTGCCCGAACCTTTTATTCTGTTTTTGGTTCGCCAGGATGCCCCATTTTTGCCTGGACTTTCTTTTTTGTCCAGCGGGTCAATTTTAAGCAAAGTATTTTTTAACTGCGTCCGAATTCACAGGCGACGTAAAGTCTTCACCGTCCATGGTGGACAACAACAATGCTCCTCCTGAGAAGACTTTCCTGACAACGTATGGCCCTTCGTAATTAGGGGTCCACTTGCCCCTGTGATCTGTTTGTGGCGGGAGAATCCTTTTCAGCACAAGGTCGCCCGTCTGAAAGCTTCGAGGGTGTATCTTCTTATCGTATGCTTTCTTCATCCGGCTCTGGTACAACCGACCATATGCTAGAGAAGCTAGCCTCTTCTCATCCATTAAACTCAGCTGATTCAACCTATCTTTAACCCATTCCGCCTCGTCAAGTTGGACATCTCGTAATACCCTCAGGGAAGGAATCTCAACTTCCAACGGTAACACTGCTTCCATTCCGTATACCAACGAGAAAGGGGTTTCCCCGGTTGATGTACGTACCGTCGTACGATAACAGTGAAAAGCGAAAGGTAGCATCTCATGCCAGTCTTTATACGTCACAACCATCTTCTGAACAATCTTCTTTATGTTCTTATTGGCCGCTTCGACAGCGCCATTCATCTTGGGTCGGTAAGGAGAAGAGTTGTGATGCTCAATCTTGAAATTCTAGCACAACTCTTTCATCATCTTGTTATTCAAATTCGAACCGTTGTCGGTGATAATCCGCTCAGGGATTCCATATCTGCAGATAATATCCCGCTTGATAAATCTGGCCACCACTAGTTTGGTGACATTGGCATATGACGCTGCTTCCACCCACTTGGTGAAGTAATCGATCGCCACCAAGATGAACCGGTGTCCGTTTGATGTTGTAGGCTCGATCTTTCCAATCATATCAATTCCCCACATCGAGAATGGCCACGGTGATGACATCACATTCAGAGGACTTGGGGGTACATGGACCTTGTCCGCATAAATTTGGCATTTATGACACCTCTGTGCAAACTTGAAACAGTCTGTTTCCATAGTTAGCCAGTAATAACCTGCCCGCAGCAGTTTTCTCGTCATAGCATGCCCACCAGCATGTGTACCAAACGTACCCTCATGTATCTCTTCCATGAGCAACTTCGCTTCTTTCTCGTCTACACAGCGTAGCAACACCAAGTTGTGGTTCCTTTTGTACAGGACCCCGTCAGGATTGAGATAAAAGTTTCCAGACAGCCTCCTCAGAGTCTTCTTATCCTGGGTCGACGCTCCCGCAGGATACTCCTTAGTCATAAGGAAAGTCTGGATATCATGGAACCATGGCTTGCCGTCGGAGGCTTCCTCGATTGCAAAGACGAATGCAGGTCTATCAAGACGAGAAAGGACAATCCTGGGAGCTTCATTCCAAAAATTGACTTTATACATCGAAGCCAACGTGGCTAGGGCATCAGCCATCTGATTTTTAGCTCTGGGCACATGATGGAGTTCCACTCGATCAAAGAACAGAAGTAGCCTTCTGGCATAATTCATGTACGGCACCAAATTTGATTGACGAGTCTCCCACTCTCCTTTAATCTGGTTGATCACAAGTGCCGAGTCACCATATACATCTAGGTTCTTGATTCTCAAATCAATTGCTTCTTCCAGGCCCATGATGCATGCTTCGTACTCTGCCTCGTTATTAGTGACCGGAAACGTCAGTCTAGCGGTGAACGGGATGTGGGATCCATGGGGAGTCGTGATGATCGCCCCAATGCCACTTCCATAAGAGTTAACCGCCCCGTCAAATATCAATTTCCATTGGGATTTCCTATCTGGACCCTCGTCGGGAAACGGTTCATCGCAATCTTTCACCTTGAGAAACATGATATCTTCGTCAGGAAAATCAAACCTCATCGATTGGTAGTCCTCAATAGGCTGCTCCGCAAGGTACTCTGATAAGACGCTACCTTTAATGGCCTTTTGTGAGACATATTGAATATCATATTCGGCTAACACCATCTGCCATCGGGAAATTCTTCCGGAGAGTGCTTGCTTCTCAAACACGTATTTGATTGGATCCATCTTTGAAATTAGCAGGGTTGTATGATTTAACATGTATTGCCTCAAATGTTTGGCGGCCCAGGCTAGCGCACAACACGTTTTCTCGAGCATTGAGTATCTGGACTCACAGTCTGTGAACTTCTTACTCAAATAGTAGATCGCATGCTCTTTACGTCCTGTCTCGTCGTGTTGACCGAGAACACAACCCATACTTTCCTCCAGAACCGTCAAATACATAATCAATGGTCTCCCGGCCACTGGGGGTATCAAAACAGGAGGTTCCTGCAAGTATTCCTTTATCTTGTCGAACGCCTTTTGACAATTTTCATTCCAGGTCACAACCTGATCTTTTTTTAACAGCTTGAATAACGGCTCGCATGTCGCAGTTAGGTGAGAGATGAACCTAGCAATATAGTTCAACCTCCCTAAAAATCCACACCCTTCTTTTTCTGTTTTAGGCGTCGGCATTTCTTGTATTGCTTTTATTTTCGCAGGATCAACCTCTATTCCTTTTTCAGTCACGATAAACCCCAGCAGTTTACCCGATCTCACCCCAAAGGTGCACTTGTTAGGGTTCAGTCTCAGCCTGAACTTCCTAAGCCTCTTGAACAATTTCAGCAGATTAACCAAATGTTCCTCCTCCGTATGGGATTTGGCAATCATATCATCAACATAAACCTCGATCTCTTTATGCATCATATCATGAAAGAGAGTCGTCATAGCACGTTGATATGTTACCCCAGCATTCTTCAATCCGAAGGGCATCACTTTGTAGCAAAATGTTCCACTTCTCCATGTCTTCTGGCGCCATTTTGATCTGATTATAGCCCGAGAAGCCATCTATGAAGGAGAATACAGAGAATTGAGCAGTGTTATCAACCAGCACATCAATGTGAGGATGTGGAAAGTCGTCTTTCGGGTTCGCTTTGTTCAAGTCACGGTAGTCTATGCACATTCGCACTTTACCGTCTTTCTTTGGCACTTGCACAATATTAGCGACCCATGAGGGATATTTTGTAACAGCTAGGAAACCAGCTGTTGCACCCTAAAATTTGCCCAACCTTATTCACTTGGTTCATGCTTCATTATCATTAGCATTTGCATATAGAGTCATGTACATAGACTAACCATCTGCATAACATAAGCATAGCAAGTCATTCAACAGGGGACCAATCATGATTCTCATCTTTATAAGCCTATCAAGAGGTTATTATCCTAATTACATCTCATTCAAGTCATCAGGAAAGAATTTGAAAGCAAAGAGTTCAGCAGATCAAGCCTTGAGTCCATCTCCTAGCTGAGGGTATCTGAGGATCAACAAGAGGGTTGGGAGCTATAAATTGAAGGCATGGAGAGTATCTAGACATCTTGAGAGACTTAGAAAGTCATTTGGAGAAGGAGACAAGTCATTGATGAGAGCACAAGAGCTACAGTTGAAGGCAGTCAACTAGGGTTTCATTTGGGTCCACCCTAGGTCAACCCTAGGTCAAATGACTGACTTAAGAGGGCATCCAAGTCTATTGGAGAGATGTAGGGATCAACATTGGACATATGAAGAAGGATATGGAGATATGACAAGAAGAATTCAAGAGAAATCAAGGAGAAGAGGAGTTACTAAATTAGGGTTTCTCTGTAAAATCCCCTAGTCTAGGTCAAATTTCCAAGCAAGATAAGTCAAAATGCTAGCTTCAAATGGCCTCTTGGCCAACATGAAACTTGTAGAGGATCTCAAGACCTTTAATTTGAGTGGTGGAAGACCTCAAGGAGATTTATAGAACTCAAGTTATGGTCCTTACAAGTTACAGGTCATCTGAGGTGTCTGAATTTTTGTCTGTGAAAGTGACTTGACTTCCAAGCAATTTTTACCCCTCAAGGAGATTTCAAATGAATTCTTGGTCAACACAAGAATTGTTCCTCATTGTCTTAGCTTTCTAGAATGGTATAGTATGCCTTCATATGATGTGTAGAACTCAACTTATGGTCTTGGCAAGCAAAGGGTATTTTGGGCATTTGTGAATTACAGGTCATTTTAACCTATGTCCAAAACTCATACAAGGAGGCCTCAAATGGAGAAACTTACAACATCAAACTTGCTCCAAATGGGATTTTAAGTCTAGAAAGAAGGTCACAAATTATTGGAGAAGCTCATAGCATGAAGTTGCATAATTGGTCAAAATATGAACTAAAATGGCTTATAAAGTGAATAAATTCAAAGTGAAAAATGGTTTGGGAGATTTACAAGTCCAAATGGAGACTTCCAATATATGATTTTGAATGGAAAAACAATTCTAAGAACAATGGTTCAAACACTTTTTTGAGTTTAGAAGGAAAAAAGAAAGTTATCTTTGGTTACTTGTAATTGAAGAAACATAACCAAAATGGATCAAAGTTGGAAAACAAGGGAATGTGCAAGATGGATCTAGAATGTACCATTGGGGTCTATATATTCATGAAATGAGAATTTGGCAAGGGTTGGCTTCATTTGCACCAAGAATTCCACAAATTTCCTCATTCTTTCTCTTTGAAGTTTCATTCCAATTTCTCAAAACCTTCATCAACTTTCATCAAAATCAATTCAATCTTACTCCATCATCCTCCTAGATCAGAATTGAAGCAAAGTTTTGGTGATTATCATCCATTTTCGAGCACCTTTTTCAAGAGCATCAAAACTACAAATTCAAGTGGACAGCATAATTCAAGCAAAGAATCAACAAGGAATTGCATACAGAATCACATACATCAAGGATTGATCAAGATCCAACACCTAGAAGCCTCAGATCTTCAATCTCCATAGCTGTTTGCAAGGTTTCACATCAGGTATGTTTTCACTCAAATTGCTCGATTCAGTTAGTTAGGCATGTTGTTGTTAGTGTAGATTTGATCTAGGTGGTTAGGAGATTAGTTTAGATGAATTTGGAGAGGTTTGGTGATGTTGATTAGCAGGTGCCATAAACTGTTAGGGTGAAGAACTCTTAGGTTAAGCCATTAGAATCTTAGCTGGATAGCGCAGGTTGATCTCCATTAGGCATAGACTAGTTTATGTTAAGTTTGATTGAGGATTGTGGTGATGCATCTCAGTGCATATCCATGGTGACCAGATTTTACCTCGATCGGGTTGGGAGTTTCATTGAGTTTCAGACTGAGCTAGTGCTATAGGATTGTAGAGGGAGAGATCCTGAGCAACTTTCGTGTTCATGGCATGTTGATTCATGGCCTGGTGATGGAGAACAGGGGGAGAGTATTTTGGCTCGTGCATGGTAGCCATGGTGAAACCCTAGTTTCTAACAGATCAAGTGAGGAAGACGTAATCCTACCCGTCCAATGCGTGTGAAGACTCTTGACTTGGGGAGAGATCCAATGGCTATTATTCAATTCTGTTTTGGAGGGAGTTGACTGGGTGCCAAACGCACCGTTTCATTAATTGAAACGGGCGGGCCTCAGTTGGTGATGCTATCCCCACCCCCAGGTTTAGGCCCAAAGTCATGATGAACGTGTTTTTGCTACTAGTTTCACCCCCCAGCGCTCCTTTATTATTTCTTTAATTCTGAGTGTAACTCTGGGCCTTGATAAAAGCGCTGATTGCACCCCCCATTGTGTGGCCCACTCTGATTATAACTGGGGCGAATTTCTATTCATACCCCCTCTTTCTCATTTAATTCCAATTGTGTTTTTTAATTCATTTTAATTTTTCATTCATTTCATAAATTCATAATAAATCCATAAAAAATGCATTTTTATTCATTCTTTTTACATCATTTTCTTCAAAATGTCTAGAAAATTTTCATAAAATAAAATTGCATTTTTATTTTTATTTCATATTTTTTTCATATTTTCTAAATAAATGTCATATTAAATAGTTTCATTTCATGCATCATTTTACTAATTTTTGTTCTATTACATGCTTTAATATTTTTTTGGTCATTCTTTTTATATTGTTTAGATGAGATATTCAACTTGTAGAAATATTTTAGTTCCCATTTTTAGAAGTTAATTTTAGGTGATAAAAATAGGTTTGAACATCATGAACAAAACTAGGGTTTTAGGTGACAACTTGAGAAGTTTGTTTTCATTTCCCTTAGGACTTAGGATTTAATTAGATTAGTTATGGGACTATATGGGCTATGGGTAGCTATTAGATCCCTTAGAGAAAAGTCAGGATCCCCCTACTGCTATTACTGTCTGTGTATATCTGATTGACTAGTGTGGTGTGCCCTCTGGGGATTATTGCTTGCTTGCTTGGGTATTGGGATTGTCTGGGGACTTGAGGTGATTGAGACCATTGGAGATCCAGAGATTGAAGATCAGCTGCCAGAGTTGAGGAGGAGATTCTTGCTAGCAGATGCTGAGGAGACTAGGGTTTAGAAGCTAGGCAGAGCTCTAGATTAGAATGATTGTTTCTCAAACATGGATTGCCTTGTCTGCATCCATTCTTCTCTATGATTCAGAGTCTCTCTAAGACACTCACCCCCTTCCTTTGGAAGGCTTGGTGATAGTGTCTATGAGATAGAACTCTTGAGAGAAAATGTCTCTTTGTGTTAGAAGCAGTCTGTTCACCACCTTTGGTAGTCAACTGATTGCTTAACACCCAATTCACTCTTGTGACTGATCCCTCATCCAGGAGGTTTGAGCTTGAAGAAAAGCCATGGCAGATAGAAGACTGATGATCAAAGCCCTTGTCTGAAGGCCATGAAGATGAAGATTGATGCTTGTTGAAGCCTATGAATGATTGGAGATTATTTGAAGTCAGATGTTGATCCAGAGCTGCTGATGCTGTTTATTTTTGCTGTATTTCTATTTGCTGATGTATTGATTGGTTTTCTGGACTGTATTGTTTGCTGTTTACCCTGCTGGATTGAAAGTGAAGCCTGTTCACTTTTGCCTATTGTTTTCTAGGTTCGAGGTTGAGTGGGACTCCCTTGCCTCGCTTGTGTTGTTGCATCCATGCATTTTACTGTCTTACTGTATATATCTGATATTGTTTCTGTTTCTGCCTATCCCTTAGGATCTCTGTTTCTCTCTGCGCAAGAGAGGAGCATGATAGACACTAGGTCTTAACCCATGCATGATAACATTAGGTTAGTTTGATTCCTTTCGCAATCGTAGGTTAGAGTTCTGTCTCTTTCTTTCTCAAAACAAACAGAAAAACACATAAAGATTTCAAACACAATAAAAGACACTTCTTTCGTAACAGAATGTGAGCTCATCAAAGACGTCATTTTTGTCCGCTTGGACCAGTAACCAGAAAGAACCTTTTTTCAGAAGGAATAAAATCAACCAAGACAAGCTTGTGTCGTACGTGGCCCGAACTACGTTTGCTCTGATCTTTCATGCTGTATGAAAGTACGTAGGCATAGGATGCGATATCCTAGCGAGCAACCTTCCCCTCCTTTCCCGTAGGTAGGCGAACTACGTTGACTCTGATTTCTCGTTCTAGACGGGAATACGTAGGCATAAAGTGCGATACTTTGCCGAGTCATTTTTATTTTTATTTTATTTTCTTTTTCACCCTTGACCTATAGTTTAGATAGAATAACAATCCATACCCGAAAACAAGCGTGGATCCCGTCGAGTACGACGGACGTGAGGGGTGCTAATACCTTCCCCTTACGTAACCGACTCCCGAATCCAGGTTTTGGTTGCGATGACCATACCTTTCCCGTGTTGTGCGAGGTTTACTCTGAGCGTTTCCTTTCCCTCCCGTGGGATAAATAACGCACGGTGGCGACTCTTCTGTTCAGCCGGCGCCGATTTTCGCAGTAGCGACAGCTGGCGACTCTGCTGGGGATCCAACGTCCCCTGGCTGCTAAGAACTGCGATGGTTCTTATGCATTTGGGATCCAACGTCCCTGTGAGCGAGTCAATCCTAGCGCTTGTTTTCCCGTCGAGGATTTTGTATGGAGTTATTGTATATTTCTAACCTTGTATTTTCAGCTTTGTATATTGATTATTATTGCTGTATTTTGGGGTGTGACGGGTGTTCTAATATTGAGTGAGAAGCCGGACCTGGGCTTGAGTGCACCTAGAATTAGCGTAGAAAGTAGTGGGCGCGTGCCGGCTTTGCTTGCATTAGTGTCTCATGAAATCTACACTCGGACGAGGTTCTTCTGGTTGGCTTCTTTTTCTACCCTTTGGGTCGAAGGGGTTGTTGATCAGCTGAATTGTCGACTCCGGGGACCGATCATTTGGAAGTTGGCTGAGTGAGGCCTCTTCAGGATTTGATGATGCCACTCCTTCTGGGAATCGTATCATCAACCCTGAAAGTCTGTGACGCCAACGACCGCATAGGATGCCGTACCTTGTGCCAGTTATAGGGCCACCCACCTGTGAGGGGATTTGGGGTTATGCAGGTAACCAGACCTTCAGATACCGGCTTGTTTCTTGATCAGAGATCCTGGTTATTTATGGAGAGTTTTGAGGTCTGTCAGAGACCAGTTAGAGATGAGTTCTGAGGTCTGTCAGAGACCATTTGGAGATGTGCTCTGGGGTCTGTCAGAGACCAATTATAGATGTGATTTGAGGTCTATCAGAGACCAGTTGGAGTTGTGGGTTGAGGTCTGTCAGAGACCAGTATTGGAGTTTTATTTCAGGTCTATCTGAGACCAGGGTTTGATGACTTCTGGATGGTCTATCTGAGACCTTTCTTGATTAGGTTTAGGCTGTTCAGCTGCAGCTTTGGTCCCTGTTGAATGTTACTTGCATTGTATTGCCTGCATATCCATTATCATTTGCATTTCACTAACGTGTGTCTGTGCTGCAGGTGCATTTGCATTTCCCTAGTTCTAGTGCCCGGACTTCTAAGTATTGATTATGGCTGGTTTGAGGAAAACAGTCGCGTACAAGCTGCCTTCACCTGATATTACTTCTTTGCTTGGTCTGATATCTCTTGCTGATGAAGGGGTTAGGAGAAGCTTCAGAATGAGCCATGGGAGATTACTGAGATTAGTCTGTAAGCCCACTGCTGATGAGATGAACGGGCTATACACCTTGATGCAGTTCTATGACCCCGCATTGAGATGCTTTACTTTTGCTGACTTCATTCTGGGACCTACTATTGAGGAATATGTGGAGTTTACTGAGCTTCCCGTGCAGACCAAAGTTCCCTTCATCCACTCTGCTGCTGAGCCCAAGTTAGAGGACTTAGCCAAAGCCTTGCATATGAACGCTGCAGATCTGTTATTGACTTCTTGGCTTGGGGTGTCAGGTTTCTCTCTGGATTTCTTAGTCGCTAAAGCTCGGGAGTACGCCAAGAACGGTTGTTGGGTGGTTTTCAATGCTATTCTGGCTTTATGCATTTATGGAATTGTGCTGTTTCCTAACTTGCCCAACTTTGTGGATTTGGATGCTTTCTATCTGTTTGCTGCAGGCAACCCAGTGCCAACTCTGATTGGAGACTTCTATCATTCATTGCACTATAAGAATGAAAACCGAAGAGGAAAAGTTGTTTACTGCTGTACTCCTCTGTTGAATATGTGGTTCAGAAGTCATCTCCCCACGAAGGGACCATTTGTAGACAGTGCAACCTCTGCTAGCTGGTCTGAACGCTTGATGAGGCTATCTTCCGAAGACGTTGTTTGGTTTGATCGAGATCTGTTGGGATCTGAGCTCATCTTCAGTTGTTCTGGGTACCCTAATGTGCCGCTGATAGGAAGAAAAGGGTGTATCAACTACAACCCATCTCTGTTTGTCCGTCAGTTTGGATATGCGCTGAAGAATCCACCGCAAGAGGAAGAAGTACAGGAATCTCTGTACTTCACTGGAGACGTAAAGGGGGAGTTATTAGCCAAGTTGCGACGTGCCTGGACGCGTATTAACCGCAGAGGGAAGCCGTTGTTAGGAAAGAATGACTGTCAGGCCTACGCACCTTATAGAGTTTGGATTCAGGAGAGAGCTAGTCAGTTGAGGATGCCGTTTCCAGATGCACCAATTCTTGATCCTATTCCGGTAACAGAGCCGACCACTGTTTCTAGAGAAGTCTATGAGCAAGTTGTGAGAGAGAAAGAAGCCTTAATGAAGATTAATGAAGGGTTAGAGCAAGAGCTAGCTCAAGTACGCAGTGAGAAAAACAAGGCCGTATATGCTTTCCAACAACAGATTGAGCTGGTAAACAGGTTAGGAGCTGAGTTGACCGAGGAAAAGAAAAAGCGCGAACGTCTGGGGCAAGAGTTCAGAAGTTCCCATGATATGCTGGAAGCCAAAAAGAAAGCGCTTGACGCAGCACACCGAGAGATCTCTTCTTGCAATAAGACTTGGAATGCTACACTCACCAATAACAAGAAGAGGGAAGATAAGCTGAAGCAGCAAGTTTCCGACCTCGAAGAGCAGTTGAAGTCTAGCATCAAGAAGTGTGAGGAAGAAGTGATGAACCGGTATAGTGTCCAGCATGCACTGAACAAGGCTATCAAATCCAGAGATGAAGCAGTGTCTCAGAAGCGAAAGCTAGAAGATTGCTTCGGAGAAGCAACATGGGAAGAAACTGCTGAAGACGTACGCCGTGTCCTTAAGAGGAGAAACCAGCTTGCCGAAGGGCTGCTTGATCGACCAAGCCATCCGGAGACCAAGAAGTTGATAGAGGAGTACCAGGCTTTTGGGAGGACTTGATCATTTCACGTAGTTATTTGTATGCTTTATTTGCATAGTGCTGACCATCACCAGGATTGTTGGTTGAGGTCATGCCATCTTTGTACTCTCAGTGATATTGTACCCTGGGATTATTGATTCTCTCTGCAATATATGAGGCTTTCTATGATTCAGCTCCGATATTCCTATTGTCAACACTGTCACTGCACCGGCACCTTCGCACTAGAACTGGGGGGAATGAACTTCCCTAATGCACAGACACATTGCATTGCATTCATATACATATTGCATTACAGGTAGTCTTTGAATGGTGTCTTATCTCTTGCTCTGTACCAGGTACTTAACAGGATTCCAGATCAACATCCGCACCGCTATTCTACACGATCCAACTGTCGGAAAGTCATGGACCAAATTCAGAACGAGATGCAGGATGTGCGCGAGAAGCTCGCCCTCTTCATGCAAACCATGGAAGCTATAGCAAAAGGGCAAGAAAATTTGCAGGCCATGGTCCAGCCTCTGTTGGCTCGCAACGCTGGTCATGGTAACGAAGATCATCAGTCTGTCCGGGTTGATACTGCTCATGGAGATGGCACTCCCACGCCAGTGGCTCCGCCTGTGGTCAATATACCTGCCGCTAACGTCAACAACGCTACCGCTGCTGTGAATGGTAACGTCGGAGTAGGGAATGAAACTGTTGTCCATAACGCTGGGCTGGGTGATGTCAATTTGGGAGATAATCTCGGAGGCAATGGCTTTGTCAATACTGGGTTCGGATTCAACGATCAGGGATTCGACAACACTGGCAAGTATGGCTTTAATGCTCAAGGCTTTGGGCAAGATGGTTATGGTATGGTCAATCAGGGTTACGGAGGCTTTGGAAACGGAAACGGTGCTGGATTTATGGCTTATGGTCCTGCTGGAGGTGTTCAAGGGTACGGCAACAGAGGCCGAGGTCCGGGGATGAACCAGATCAGAGCTGGACGTAATAATGCATATGATGGATACGGGGCTGGAAACGGTATGTGGCAAGAGGATCAACAGGAGGACGCCTTTTCTGGAGGAGGTTTTGAAGGGCCGATGGATGATTCTCAAAAGATTAGAATGCTGGAAGAGCAAATGAAAGGAGTCCTAAATCAAAGCGCTGTGGGTCTGGACATGGCAACAATGGGCTTGGTACCTGGCCTGAGGGTGCCCATTAAATTCAAGGCGCCTGCGTTCGATAAGTACAAAGGAGACACATGTCCGAAGGTGCATGTACGAGCTTATTACAGAAAGATGTCTGCATACTCCACTGATGAAAGAATGCTAATGCATTTCTTTCAGGATAGTCTATCGGGTCCTTCCCTAGAGTGGTACATGGGGTTGGAGCCAACTGATATCAAGACTTGGAAGCAATTGGCGGAGGCGTTCGTAGCCCATTACAAGTATAACAGCGACCTGGCACCCAATCGGGTCCAGTTGGCCGGGCTTTCGCAGAAGAAGGGGGAGAGTTTTAAAGAGTACGCGCAAAGGTGGCGCGATATGGCTGCCAGGGTCCGTCCTCCTGTGGAAGATAAAGAAATGAATGATATGTTTGTCGGCACATTCACCGGGCTGTTTCATGATATGCTGTTTCATACTTCTCTGGCCAGTTTTTCCGATCTGATTCTGATGGGGGAAAAGATTGAGCGGAACATTAAGCAAGGAAAGTTCCAAGTTGATGAATCAACTGCATCTGGCAGTAATAGGAAAGCTTATGGTGGGCGCCGTCAGGGCGAAGCTAGCGCTGTATTTGGAGGCCGAGGCCGAGGCCGAGGCAGGGGAAGAAATCAATACCGTCAGCCGCAGCAAGTGTCGAGTGTCACTATCCCATATCAGCAACAACCAATCCAGCAACAGCAACCGGTTCAGCAGCAACCAATGCCACAGCAGCAGCAGCCTCAGCAGGGGGCACAGCAAGCTCAACGAAGATTCCAGGGTGGTAAGCCGAGAAGGGTGTTCGAGAAGCCTCCCTCTAATTATGCTGATTTGTTGCAGACATTGTTGGGATTGAATCTGGTAGAGAAAAGAACTTTGGCGCCGATAACGGGTACTCCCCCGTTCGGCTACGACGCAAACAGGCACTGCGAGTTTCATTCTGGGGCCCCGGGCCACGATATAGAAGGTTGTCATGCTTTTAAGCATGTTGTGCAGGATCTTTTGGACAACAAGTCTATCAACTTCGGAACGGCAGGTCCGAATATAGTCCAGAAACCCATGCCTAATCATGGGGCCAACGCCGTGCTGACTGAGGAAGGTCTGAATCTTATTATGAATGTTGAGGATTTAAAGACGCCGCTGAGCGAAATAAAGAGCCGACTGTTGCAAGGAGGTGTTTACCCGGGTTGTAATGAGTACTGCTTAGATTGTTGGGCCCTAGCAGGGGGGTGTGAGGATTTGAAGAAAGGCATCCAGGCCTTGATTGATGAAGGTATATTGCAGTTTGATCGAACAGCAACTGATGAGCCTGCAGGGGCAGTGGCGGATGATCGGAGTGATGTGGCCACAGTGACGATTCCTAGGAAGACGATCACTATTTCAGCACCAACTCAGCGACCACCGATTACCATAACTAAAGCCGGGCCAATCCCGTATGAGAACACGAGAGCAGTCCCATGGTCATATGGGCTAGAGGTGTATTGTGATGGGATTAAGATCGACGTTAACAAGCAGTCAGCAGAGATTATGGATAATGTTGTTGGTTCAGGAGGCATGACGAGGAGCGGCAGGA
Organism: Lathyrus sativus; assembly: GCA_963859935.3. NCBI lineage: Eukaryota > Viridiplantae > Streptophyta > Magnoliopsida > Fabales > Fabaceae > Lathyrus > Lathyrus sativus. The sequence goes on along the minus strand of OZ012741.1, from coordinate 137,394,832 downwards.
TCTTTATATCTCCCGAAGTGGAGGCCGAAAGGCTAGCGAAAGGAAAAGGTAAAGTGGTTGAAAATGTTCCGGTACAAGCCAGTGAAAAAGAAGCAACATCTAAGGATGTAGAAGAATTCATGCGCTTAATTCGGAAAAGTGATTATAAAATTGTGGAGCATCTGCAGCAGACGCCGTCCAAAATATCTATCTTGTCATTGCTGTTGTGTTCGGAAGCTCACAGGAATGCTTTGCTGAAAGTCCTGGACACTTCTTTTGTACCCCAGGACGTCTCCGTAAATCAGTTAGAAGGAGTATTGGCACATGTGAATGCAGGCCACAGTCTGGGTTTTACTGATTTTGACTTGACTCCGAAAGGAAGGGATCATAATATGGCATTACATGTATCTGTGGAGTGCAGAGGATCGACAATGTCGCACGTATTGGTTGACACCGGGTCGTCTTTGAATGTGCTGCCTAAGAAGGCAATGATGAAGCTGGATGTTCGAGGGATTTTGTGCACACCCAGTGATTTGGTAGTCAGAGCGTTTGACGGCACGCGGAGAACAGTCTTCGGATCGATTACCTTGCCTCTGCAAGTGGGGCCGGAAGTGTTTGCAACGGAGTTTTATATCATGGATATACAGCCTGCGTACAGCTGCTTGCTGGGAAGACCTTGGATTCATGGGGCAGGGGCAGTCACGTCTACCCTGCATCAGAAGTTAAAGTATATGGTCGGAGACAGCGTAGTCACCGTGTGCAGAGAAGAAGACATCCTGGTCAGCCATCTATCTTCGTTTAAATATGTGGAAGTCGACGGGGAGATCCATGAGACACCATGCCAGGCATTCGAAGGTTTGCGCATCAAGGACAAAGGTCCCGGGCCAAGCAAAGTGCCAGAGATAGCGGTCTCATCGTATAAAGAAGCTCAAGCGCTAGTGAAAGCAGGAGAAGCCAAGGGCTGGGGCAAAGTATTGGACATTCCTGTGAAAATGGACCGGTTCGGACTGGGGTACCGACCGTCGTCATCAACTCCTTCCGTGGGGGCCCCTCATTTCAGAAAGTCAATCACCATCTCTGCCAGTGGAGTATGTCATGAATCTGTCAATGCTGCTTCAGAGTCTGATGAAGGGGACAGCGACTGTGATATGGATGCCTGGATTCAGCCAAGCACGCCAGGACAAGGACTGTGCAACTGGTCTATTCAGGAGCTTGTTCCTGTGACTTTTAAACAGTAATGCTTTGCTTTATTAATTGTTGAATAATCTGATGTCTTGCCCGGGGCATCAGGATTTGCTTAGGGCTGTGTTGTTATAAACATTGCGTGTTGATCATTAAATAAATGGCGTTTTTTTCATGTGCAAATACTGTAATCCCTGTCTTTCTTGTTTTGTATTTTTCAATAAAATGGCAATGTGGTTATTCGCTTTATACGCATTTTGAAGCACTTAACCATTCCTTTTGCAGGATAACAGTTTCAGATGACATCCTTGAGCCACCTATGACTCGTCCCGACTTCGAGCACCCGGTATTCCAGACCGAAGAAGAGGTTATCGAAGATAGCGACGTTCCTGAAGAACTGTCTTGGTTAGTGAAGCAAGAGGAAAGAGCCATTCTGCCTCACGACGAGGTTATCGAAATTATCAATTTGGGGTCGGAAGGGGTTGAGAAGAATATTCGTATTGGAGCCGCACTGCAGTGTGATATCAAGCGAAGACTGGTTGAAATGCTCCGAGAGTATAATGATGTATTCGCTTGGTCGTATCAAGATATGCCAGGGCTCGATACAGATATGGTTGTGCATCGCCTGCCACTGAAAGAAGACTGCCCGCCTGTCAAACAAAAACTTCGCAGAACACGACCAGATATGGCAATGAAGATCAAAGAGGAGGTTCAGAAACAGTGGGACGCTGGTTTCCTGGCTGTGACGAAGTATCCTTCATGGGTTGCCAACATCGTACCAGTGCCGAAGAAAGATAGCAAGGTTCGAATGTGCGTGGATTATAGAGATTTGAATAAAGCGAGCCCAAAAGACGATTTTCCACTTCCTCACATTGACGTGTTAGTTGATAATACCGCTCAATACTCTGTATTCTCCTTCATGGATGGCTTTTCGGGATATAATCAAATTAAAATGGCGCCAGAGGATATGGAGAAGACTACTTTCATAACGCCGTGGGGAACATTTTGCTACAAAGTGATGCCCTTTGGTTTGAAAAATGTTGGGGCAACATATCAGCGTGCGATGACGACTCTCTTTCATGACATGATGCATAAAGAGATCGAAGTTTATGTTGACGATATGATTGCCAAATCCCAGACGGAGGAAGAGCATCTGGTGAATCTGTTGAAGTTGTTTAAAAGGCTTAGGAAGTTCAGGCTGAGACTGAACCCTAATAAATGCACCTTCGGGGTGAGATCGGGTAAGCTCCTGGGGTTCATAGTAAGCGAAAGAGGAATAGAGGTCGATCCTGCTAAAATAAAAGCGATTCAAGAAATGCCGACGCCTAAAACAGAGAAAGAGGTGCGCGGGTTTTTAGGGAGATTGAACTACATCGCTCGGTTCATATCTCACCTAACGGCCACGTGCGAACCATTATTCAAATTATTGAAGAAAGATCAAGCTGTAACGTGGAACGAAAATTGTCAAAAGGCGTTCGACAAAATAAAGAAGTATCTGCAGGAGCCTCCTATTTTGATTCCCTCAGTGGCAGGGAGACCCTTGATAATGTATTTGACGGTTCTTGAGGGAAGCATGGGTTGTGTTCTCGGTCAACATGACGAGACAGGGAGAAAAGAGCATGCGATATATTATTTGAGTAAGAAGTTTACAGACTGTGAATCTCGATACACAATGCTGGAGAAAACTTGTTGCGCGCTAGCCTGGGCCGCCAAGCGTTTGAGGCAGTACATGCTGAATCATACAACCATGCTCATCTCGAAGATGGATCCAATCAAATATATATTCGAAAAGCAGGCGTTGTCAGGTAGAATTGCCCGGTGGCAGATGGTCTTGACTGAATATGATATTCAATACGTCTCGCAAAAGGCGATAAAGGGGAGTGTGCTGTCTGAGTATCTGGCGGAGCAGCCTATTGAAGAGTACCAATCAATGAGATTTGATTTTCCTGACGAGGATATCATGTACTTAAAGATGAAGGATTGCGAAGAGTCGTTGCCAGACGAAGGACCAGAGCCGGGGTCCCAATGGAAGATGATATTTGACGGAGCTGTGAACGCTTACGGTAGCGGAATAGGGGCAATTATCACCACGCCGCACGGGTCGCACATCCCGTTTACTGCCCGATTGACCTTTGCCGTTACCAACAATGAGGCCGAATATGAAGCTTGTATAATGGGGCTTGAAGAAGCCATTGATTTGCGAATCAAGCACCTAGACGTATACAGAGACTCAGCTCTGGTGGTGAATCAGATTAAAGGGGAATGGGAGACACGGCAGCCCAATTTGATACATTACATGAATTATGCAAGGAGATTGTTGCCTTTCTTCGACAAGGTTGAATTGCATCACGTGCCGCGGGCAGAAAATCAAATGGCTGACGCCCTTGCCACCTTGTCTTCCATGTACAAGGTCAACTTCTGGAACGAAGCTCCCCAGATCACTATCTCTCGGTTGGACAGGCCAGCTTATGTATTTGCTATTGATGAAGCATCGGATGACAAACCGTGGTATTTTGATATCCTTAACTTCCTGAAGAATAAAGAGTATCCGGCTGGGGCATCCAGTCAAGATCAGAAGACTTTCAGGAGATTAGCGGGTAATTTCTATTTGAACCCGGATGGCGTCTTATACAGAAGGAACCACGACTTGGTGTTGTTGCGTTGTGTAGATGAGAAAGAGACAAAGCTTCTCATGGAGGAAATTCACGAAGGTGCCTTTGGCACGCATGCTGGTGGACATGCTATGACGAGAAAACTGCTGCGGGCAGGTTATTTTTGGCTGACGATGGAAACTGATTGTTTCAAGTTTGCAAGGAAGTGCCACAAGTGCCAAATTTATGCTGACAAAATACATGTGCCTCCAAGTCCTCTAAATGTGATGTCATCTCCATGGCCATTCTCGATGTGGGGAATCGATATGATCGGAAAGATCGAGCCGACGGCTTCTAACGGGCATCGGTTCATCCTAGTGGCAATCGATTATTTCACCAAGTGGGTGGAAGCGGCGTCTTACGCAAATGTAACGAAGCAAGTGGTGGCTAGATTCATCAAGAGAGATATCATTTGCCGATATGGGATTCCCGAGCGGATAATCACGGATAACGGTTCTAATCTGAACAACAAAATGATGAAGGAGCTCTGTCAGAATTTCAAGATCGAACATCACAACTCCTCCCCTTACCGACCCAAGATGAATGGCGTTGTCGAAGCGGCCAATAAGAATATCAAGAAGATAGTCCAGAAAATGGTGGTGACTTATAAGGATTGGCACGAGATGCTACCTTTCGCTTTGCACGGTTATCGTACGACGGTACGCACATCAACCGGGGCAACTCCGTTCTCGTTGGTATACGGAATGGAAGCGGTATTACCATTAGAGGTTGAGATCCCTTCTCTGAGGGTGTTGCGAGACGTTCAGCTGGACGAGGCAGAATGGGTAACGAATAGATTGAACCAACTGAGTTTGATGGATGAGAAGAGGCTAGCTTCTCTGGCATACGGTCGTTTGTATCAAAGACGAATGAAGAAAGCGTACGACAAGAAGATACTTCCGCGAAGCTTTCAGACGGGCGACCTTGTGCTGAAAAGGATTCTCCCGCCGCAAGCAGATCACAGGGGCAAGTGGACCCCCAACTACGAAGGGCCATACGTTGTCAGTAAGGTCTTTTCAGGAGGAGCTTTATTGTTGTCCACCATGGACGGGGAAGACTTTGCGTCACCTGTGAATTCGGACGCAGTTAAAAAATACTTTGCTTAAAATAGACCCGCTGGACAAAAAAGGAGAGTCCAGGCAAAAATGGGGCATCCTGGCGAACCAAAAACAGAATGAAAGGTTCGGGCAAAAGTTAGGGATAAAATTGAAAAAATGTACACCCGCGAAGTTGAAAACCTACACTGGGCGGCTTCGGCAAAAAGGGGTATCCCGGTGAACTGAAAACCCGTAAAGGGCGGTTCACGCAAAAGTTAGGGATGTGAAAAGCAAATGACTGCGGTCCGAATTTGATATGAGCGTCAATGCGGGAGAATACATTTGGGGAGTCAGTTATCGGATACAACCTCTTCAGAAGTCGGGATACCGGGAAAGCATTAGAGTCGGACGAGTCATGGGAGGATCAGTTCGTGGTGTTCATCTGCATCCCGTTGCCGACATGTGTACAAAATTTAATTTGTCAAAATATTTATGCTTCTTGTGCATACTTGCATACTTATGTATTTGCTTTGCGTAGCTTCCTCTTTTCAGGAGTTACATCCCGTGTACAAAAACTCCGCCCATTCAGGGGCCCAATCAATGAAAATGTGTTATTCAGTACTTGATGCCTGTTCTTTACTATTTTGTGCATGATAAAACGCCTAAGTTTGATGAAGCTAGCATGAGTATAACGTCACGGGCCCTTGCCAACAATTGCTAAAGCTTTGAATTGACTGAGTGTAACGTCACTAACCTGAATTGATTTGATTGCACAGGCTTGTCGTGTCTTGTTTGTGTTGTTACAGGTTTCATAACCATACGAGGAAAATGATCAAGAGATGGTGATAACGAAAGACTCGATCTTCACGCAGGTCATGCATGTTTTTCCTAAAGAAGGATAGAATTCCCCAGCTAGCCGTAGCTAATCAAAAGGACGTGCTCCAGAAAAGTTATTCGTCCTTAGCAGAGTTTGGCGATCCCAAGATTATAAGGCTGTATTCAGACAAGTTCCTTTTTCCCCGCAGGGTCATGCACTCTCCCCCAGTGGAGTCAGTTAATTTTCCCTTAGAGAATCATCCCCTCTCCAGCGGAATTCTCTTTGCAAGTGTTTCTCATTCCTTCCAGTGGAACTCGAAGATCAAGACTCTCCCAAGCAGAGTTGATGGGGGGTCTTGTCATTTATTTTGTCAGAGATACTGGTGATATCAGTTCACGTTCCAGCAGAAAGTCTGATCATACTGCGCACATCTGCTATTCCCCAACAAAGTTATATTCCCCATCAGGGGGTTACCTCAACAAGACGTGTGGCTTGGGTCCTCAACTCCCCAGCTGAGTCGACTTCACCCTCCCAGCATATATTTTGCTAAGAATAATTCTATAGCATCTGGCTACCCCCGACGGGGTCGGCATTATCCTTCCAGCATTTATTTTGCTGAAGCAGTTTCTGTACTCTAATAGTTCAGGCGGAGAGAGCTCTTGCTCAAATGAATTACCAAATATTCAAGATCTCGGCATGAGACATCCAATGATAATGTCAGTTTCGGCAGTATTCTCCCACAGAGTCAGCATGATGAGATTCTCTTTATCTTCGAGCAGAGTCATTCATGCAAATGTCTCTTATTTTCCCCGCCAAAGTGGCCAGGATAAGTGTCTCCTTATCCCCAAGCAGAGTTTGTTTGTCATCAAAGGGTTTCAGGAATCAGAATGTCAGAGGTTGTCGTCGGTCATCAGAACAGGCATCCGGTAGTTTGGGTTCCGGACATCCCCAGTAGAGTTCATCTCAAAGTCGCTGTCGCGTCGGTGCTAAGAAGTTTGTGGGGGAGGATCATTGAAGAACTAAGTCCTGACACGGACAAGTTATTCCTAGATTGACGGGATTTCTTCAGAAGTGGGCGTTCTAACGTGGACAGGTTTGTTTTACCGGATTGGTAAGGTGTGTTAGTCTTGACGTGGATAGATTCGGTTTCTCGAAATTTGGGGAAGGGGAGGTCATGACGTTGACAAAAGTGATTACTCTTTATGTTGGTGTCCTGACGTGGACAAGTTATTTCCCCAGTGGGTCGAGGGTGTAAGTCCTTACGTGGACAAGTCTTATTTCCTCAGCGAGTCGAAGATGCCTGAGTCCTAACGTGGACGAATCAAGATGAGATCAGTGTCCTGACGTGGACGAATCAGAGAAATTATTATTCCTAAAAATGGGTCCTAACGTGGACGAGGTAGTCCTTACGCGGACGTATCAAAAGATAGTTTCCTTACGTGGAAATGACAGTATTCCTGACGCGGAAAGATTGGAGTCCTTACGTGGACAGATTAAGATGGCATTCCTTACGTGGAAAAATGAGTCCTGACGCGGACAAATCGAGAAAGAGTTGGATTCCTTACGTGGAAAGATTGAGTCCTCTCGCGGACATATCAAAGTTGATTCCTGACGTGGAAGAAGATTATTCCTGACGTGGAAGAAATTGAGGTCCTTACGTGGACAGATTCAAGAAAGGATGGTTCCTGACGTGGAAGAGTGGTACATTCCTTACGTGGAAAGTTGAGTCCTGACGTGGACAGGTTCGGAATCAAAGGTTGGATTCCTTACGTGGAAAGATTGGAGTCCTGACGCGGACATAGCAGGTGGTATTGGAGTCCTTACGTGGACAGATTGATATAGTTTTCCTGACGCGGAAAGAAGGTTGTTTCCTAACGTGGAAAAATGAAAGGTTTAGTCCTAGCGTGGACAGGTGCAGAAGAAATGATTCCTAACATGGACGATGTTATTCCTAACGTGGACGATGTTACTCCTAACGTGGAAGAGTGTTGTTCCTAACGTGGGCGATTCAGTTTATGGAAATACAGACGAGTTATCCCCAGCGGAGTTGCCGAGATTTTTCTGGGTTAACAGCAAGTGGAGTCCTAGCGTGGACAGGTTTGGTTGAGATTTCTTCGTATTGATGACGAACAGAGTCCTAACGTGGACAAGCAAGCAATCCGTTATGAAAGAATCCTCTTCAGAACGATGAAGACAATCCCCAGCACGGTCACACGAGATTAGTGGGTTACTGTAACAGTCAGATCCAGCTGATGAATGTCGTTCCTCAAGCAAGAGTGCAATTTAGTTTTGCGGTTGGCAAATTTCTGGTTTCACTAGTATTCAACCGTCTCGTACCGCGAATGTCTGAAGGCTCCGGGCTCTTCACCCAATCGGGTCCAAGTCGCTTGAATAGGGGCAGCTGTTGCACCCTAAAATTTGCCCAACCTTATTCACTTGGTTCATGCTTCATTATCATTAGCATTTGCATATAGAGTCATGTACATAGACTAACCATCTGCATAGCATAAGCATAGCAAGTCATTCAACAGGGGACCAATCATGATTCTCATCTTTATAAGCCTATCAAGAGGTTATTATCCTAATTCCATCTCATTCAAGTCATCAGGAAAGAATTTGAAAGCAAAGAGTTCAGCAGATCAAGCCTTGAGTCCATCTCCTAGCTAAGGGTATCTGAGGATCAACAAGAGGGTTGGGAGCTATAAATTGAAGGCATGGAGAGTATCTAGACATCTTGAGAGACTTAGAAAGTCATTTGGAGAAGGAGACAAGTCATTGATGAGAGCACAAGAGCTACAGTTGAAGGCAGTCAACTAGGGTTTCATTTGGGTCCACCCTAGGTCAACCCTAGGTCAAATGACTGACTTAAGAGGGCATCCAAGTCTATTGGAGAGATGTAGGGATCAACATTGGACATATGAAGAAGGATATGGAGATATGACAAGAAGAATTCAAGAGAAATCAAGGAGAAGAGGAGTTACTAAATTAGGGTTTCTCTGTAAAATCCCCTAGTCTAGGTCAAATTTCCAAGCAAGATAAGTCAAAATGCTAGCTTCAAATGGCCTCTTGGCCAACATGAAACTTGTAGAGGATCTCAAGACCTTTAATTTGAGTGGTGGAAGACCTCAAGGAGATTTATAGAACTCAAGTTATGGTCCTTACAAGTTACAGGTCATCTGAGGTGTCTGAATTTTTGTCTGTGAAAGTGACTTGACTTCCAAGCAATTTTTACCCCTCAAGGAGATTTCAAATGAATTCTTGGTCAACACAAGAATTGTTCCTCATTGTCTTAGCTTTCTAGAATGGTATAGTATGCCTTCATATGATGTGGAGAACTCAACTTATGGTCTTGGCAAGCAAAGGGTATTTTGGGCATTTGTGAATTACAGGTCATTTTAACCTATGTCCAAAACTCATACAAGGAGGCCTCAAATGGAGAAACTTACAACATCAAACTTGCTCCAAATGGGATTTTAAGTCTAGAAAGAAGGTCACAAATTATTGGAGAAGCTCATAGCATGAAGTTGCATAATTGGTCAAAATATGAACTAAAATGGCTTATAAAGTGAATAAATTCAAAGTGAAAAATGGTTTGGGAGATTTACAAGTCCAAATGGAGACTTCCAATATATGATTTTGAATGGAAAAACAATTCTAAGAACAATGGTTCAAACACTTTTTTGAGTTTAGAAGGAAAAAAGAAAGTTATCTTTGGTTACTTGTAATTGAAGAAACATAACCAAAATGGATCAAAGTTGGAAAACAAGGGAATGTGCAAGATGGATCTAGAATGTACCATTGGGGTCTATATATTCATGAAATGAGAATTTGGCAAGGGTTGGCTTCATTTGCACCAAGAATTCCACAAATTTCCTCATTCTTTCTCTTTGAAGTTTCATTCCAATTTCTCAAAACCTTCATCAACTTTCATCAAAATCAATTCAATCTTACTCCATCATCCTCCTAGATCAGAATTGAAGCAAAGTTTTGGTGATTATCATCCATTTTCGAGCACCTTTTTCAAGAGCATCAAAACTACAAATTCAAGTGGACAGCATAATTCAAGCAAAGAATCAACAAGGAATTGCATACAGAATCACATACATCAAGGATTGATCAAGATCCAACACCTAGAAGCCTCAGATCTTCAATCTCCATAGCTGTTTGCAAGGTTTCACATCAGGTATGTTTTCACTCAAATTGCTCGATTCAGTTAGTTAGGCATGTTGTTGTTAGTGTAGATTTGATCTAGGTGGTTAGGAGATTAGTTTAGATGAATTTGGAGAGGTTTGGTGATGTTGATTAGCAGGTGCCATAAACTGTTAGGGTGAAGAACTCTTAGGTTAAGCCATTAGAATCTTAGCTGGATAGCGCAGGTTGATCTCCATTAGGCATAGACTAGTTTATGTTAAGTTTGATTGAGGATTGTGGTGATGCATCTCAGTGCATATCCATGGTGACCAGATTTTACCTCGATCGGGTTGGGAGTTTCATTGAGTTTCAGACTGAGCTAGTGCTATAGGATTGTAGAGGGAGAGATCCTGAGCAACTTTCATGTTCATGGCATGTTGATTCATGGCCTGGTGATGGAGAACAGGGGGAGAGTATTTTGGCTCGTGCATGGTAGCCATGGTGAAACCCTAGTTTCTAACAGATCAAGTGAGGAAGACGTAATCCTACCCGTCCAATGCGTGTGAAGACTCTTGACTTGGGGAGAGATCCAATGGCTATTATTCAATTCTGTTTTGGAGGGAGTTGACTGGGTGCCAAACGCACCGTTTCATTAATTGAAACGGGCGGGCCTCAGTTGGTGATGCTATCCCCACCCCCAGGTTTAGGCCCAAAGTCATGATGAACGTGTTTTTGCTACTAGTTTCACCCCCCAGCGCTCCTTTATTATTTCTTTAATTCTGAGTGTAACTCTGGGCCTTGATAAAAGCGCTGATTGCACCCCCCATTGTGTGGCCCACTCTGATTATAACTGGGGCGAATTTCTATTCATACCCCCTCTTTCTCATTTAATTCCAATTGTGTTTTTTAATTCATTTTAATTTTTCATTCATTTCATAAATTCATAATAAATCCATAAAAAATGCATTTTTATTCATTCTTTTTACATCATTTTCTTCAAAATGTCTAGAAAATTTTCATAAAATAAAATTGCATTTTTATTTTTATTTCATATTTTTTTCATATTTTCTAAATAAATGTCATATTAAATAGTTTCATTTCATGCATCATTTTACTAATTTTTGTTCTATTACATGCTTTAATATTTTTTTGGTCATTCTTTTTATATTGTTTAGATGAGATATTCAACTTGTAGAAATATTTTAGTTCCCATTTTTAGAAGTTAATTTTAGGTGATAAAAATAGGTTTGAACATCATGAACAAAACTAGGGTTTTAGGTGACAACTTGAGAAGTTTGTTTTCATTTCCCTTAGGACTTAGGATTTAATTAGATTAGTTATGGGACTATATGGGCTATGGGTAGCTATTAGATCCCTTAGAGAAAAGTCAGGATCCCCCTACTGCTATTACTGTCTGTGTATATCTGATTGACTAGTGTGGTGTGCCCTCTGGGGATTATTGCTTGCTTGCTTGGGTATTGGGATTGTCTGGGGACTTGAGGTGATTGAGACCATTGGAGATCCAGAGATTGAAGATCAGCTGCCAGAGTTGAGGAGGAGATTCTTGCTAGCAGATGCTGAGGAGACTAGGGTTTAGAAGCTAGGCAGAGCTCTAGATTAGAATGATTGTTTCTCAAACATGGATTGCCTTGTCTGCATCCATTCTTCTCTATGATTCAGAGTCTCTCTAAGACACTCACCCCCTTCCTTTGGAAGGCTTGGTGATAGTGTCTATGAGATAGAACTCTTGAGAGAAAATGTCTCTTTGTGTTAGAAGCAGTCTGTTCACCACCTTTGGTAGTCAACTGATTGCTTAACACCCAATTCACTCTTGTGACTGATCCCTCATCCAGGAGGTTTGAGCTTGAAGAAAAGCCATGGCAGATAGAAGACTGATGATCAAAGCCCTTGTCTGAAGGCCATGAAGATGAAGATTGATGCTTGTTGAAGCCTATGAATGATTGGAGATTATTTGAAGTCAGATGTTGATCCAGAGCTGCTGATGCTGTTTATTTTTGCTGTATTTCTATTTGCTGATGTATTGATTGGTTTTCTGGACTGTATTGTTTGCTGTTTACCCTGCTGGATTGAAAGTGAAGCCTGTTCACTTTTGCCTATTGTTTTCTAGGTTCGAGGTTGAGTGGGACTCCCTTGCCTCGCTTGTGTTGTTGCATCCATGCATTTTACTGTCTTACTGTATATATCTGATATTGTTTCTGTTTCTGCCTATCCCTTAGGATCTCTGTTTCTCTCTGCGCAAGAGAGGAGCATGATAGACACTAGGTCTTAACCCATGCATGATAACATTAGGTTAGTTTGATTCCTTTCGCAATCGTAGGTTAGAGTTCTGTCTCTTTCTTTCTCAAAACAAACAGAAAAACACATAAAGATTTCAAACACAATAAAAGACACTTCTTTCGTAACAGAATGTGAGCTCATCAAAGACGTCATTTTTGTCCGCTTGGACCAGTAACCAGAAAGAACCTTTTTTCAGAAGGAATAAAATCAACCAAGACAAGCTTGTGTCGTACGTGGCCCGAACTACGTTTGCTCTGATCTTTCATGCTGTATGAAAGTACGTAGGCATAGGATGCGATATCCTAGCGAGCAACCTTCCCCTCCTTTCCCGTAGGTAGGCGAACTACGTTGACTCTGATTTCTCGTTCCAGACGGGAATACGTAGGCATAAAGTGCGATACTTTGCCGAGTCATTTTTATTTTTATTTTATTTTCTTTTTCACCCTTGACCTATAGTTTAGATAGAATAACAATCCATACCCGAAAACAAGCGTGGATCCCGTCGAGTACGACGGACGTGAGGGGTGCTAATACCTTCCCCTTACGTAACCGACTCCCGAATCCAGGTTTTGGTTGCGATGACCATACCTTTCCCGTGTTGTGCGAGGTTTACTCTGAGCGTTTCCTTTCCCTCCCGTGGGATAAATAACGCACGGTGGCGACTCTTCTGTTCAGCCGGCGCCGATTTTCGCAGTAGCGACACCAGCATCCCACTGTTTTTGAACTTCCTCCTTGATCTTCACAGCCATGTCCGGTCTAGTTCTTCGGAGCTTCTACTTAACCGGCGGGCATTCTTCTTTTAATGGCAGACGGTGAACAACCATATCTGTATCCAACCCCGGCATGTCCTCGTACGACCAGGCAAAAATATCACTGTACTCTTTGAGCATGTCAATCAACCTTTGCTTGACGTTGTTGCACCCCAAAATTTGACCAACATTTATTTATTCATTGAGTGTTTGAAAATGGATACCTTCATCAGAAAGTTCAAGGGGTCCTCAAGAGAAGTGGGTTGAAACTAGGGTTGTGTGCTTCATAGCTTGAGAGTTGTGGGTGCTCCTCAGATGATTCTGAGACTTGGAGAATGAACTTGATGTTTTGAGAAAGCCTATGAGATGTCTTGATAGCCATCATGAAGCCCAGAGAAGTCATTGTGCAAGAATTCAGAGGATTCAACCATGAATGATAGAATTAGGGTTTTGACTGAGTCAACCCTAGATCAGCTGAAGATTTGGAGAAGGTTGAGACCCAATCCAAGGGCCATGAGATCATGGAATGATGTATAGAGATGTTATAAGGATGATTCCTAGACCAACTCATCATGATTGAAGAGTTTGAGAAGTTTTGAGTTAGGGTTTCTGAGGATTGTCAGTGGAAAAACCCTAATTTGACCCCTATCTTCCAGGCAGTTTTAGCTCTAGATGTGATTGATATCTCATCTTCCCCACAACAGGAATGTTGTAGAGCTTGTTCTTAGCTTTAATTTGAGTGGTGGAAGTCCTTGATAGGAGTTACAGAGCTCAAGTTATGGTTTTGACAAATTACAGGTCAGCAGAAGTATGTGAATCTGGGTCCTTGAAAGTCACCCAACTTGCAGACAACTTTTGCCCTAGTAGGATGATTCCTATGATTTCTTGGTCAACATGAATGTTGGAGGGCATCTTCTTAGCTTTAATTTGAGTGGTAGAAGTCCTTGATAGGATTTATGGAACTCAACTTATGGTTTGAACAAGACAGGGGTATTTTGGTCATTTGTCAGTTATAAGTCATTTTAGCCAATGCCTAAAACTCCTACTTCTAAGCCTCAAATGGTAAAACTCAAAACATGAAAGTTGTTCAAAAGGTGATTTTAAGTCTAGAAAGAAGGTCACAAATTGTTGGAAAAGCTCATAGCATGAAGTTACATGATTGGTCAAAAATGAACTAAAAATGGCATATAAGTTTGAAAAGTTGAATTTGAAAATTGGTTTGGGGGATCTAGGAATCCAAAATAGGTCATCCAATATATCATTTTGATTGGAAACATCATTTTGAGAACATTGGTTTAGATAGAATTTTGATTTGAGGCTTTAAAATGGGTGATGCTTTGTTATTTTATTACTTGCATTTGAAGTTACCCTTGGAAATCCTAACACAAGGCAAGGAAAAAGCTTGTAATGGCTTATAACACTACAATATGTCATATGAGGAGATTTTAAGGTCATTTTGCAAGACTTAATGGATAGTGCATGAGATTTTCAAGTTATCATCACATGAGATTCCTAGACTTTTCTAGATGATTCTAGAATGATCTAGTTGTTTCCATCCATCATTATAAAAAAGGTGAATCACAAGGAGGAAAAGGTTGGTAAAAAGTTGCTGAGTTTAGTGGAGAGAGTGAGAGAGAAAGTGCCATTGTTGGATTTCTTCAAGATCAAGTAAGGTGCAATTCCTTCTTCCACAAGCTTCATCCACCTCAACTCTTGCAAACAGAAAGGTGTCCATTATTGGAGGAAGATTTAGAGAAGGTTTCAAGTGCTGAATCAAGTCCTAACACCCCTCACCATTGAAGCTTAGCAGGTTGGTATCTTGATCTAGAAGTCCTTAATTATGAGCATTATGTTAGAATCTTAGGTGTAAGATCAACATGCTAGGTTAGAGGAATGTTTTCTGAGAATTAGGGAAGGATCCATGAGGTTTCGTGGCAGGGTACCATTTTTTGCAAGATTGATAGCATGCGGGTTAATGTGTATTAATGGATATGAGGTGGTTTAGAATGGCTAGGGTAACATGTGGAACAGATTTATATCATTAGATTGAGGTTTGGTTAAGGTTGATAGCAGAGAATCATGGTGGAACCCCAACCTTCGTGCTTTCTGTTAGAGCGATTCAGGAGGTTTCATGGCCAAATATTGATATCATTGTGTTCAGGGTAATTGGTAGAGCAAGATTGCTTTTGGAATCTCTTGATTTCACCCAGCCATCAGTGAGAACGATCGAGTGGAAGTTCTGGTTCGAAATTAGGGTTTTCTGAAAACCCTAGGGTTTGTGTGGAGAAGATGAACTCCAGCCGTCAGATGGGTCCAGATTCTTGACTTATTCTCATAATCCAACGGCCATGGTTTGAATTCAAAGTGGAGGGAATTCTGAGCCAGCGAAACGCAGCGTATCACTTAGCCAAACGCTGCGTTTGGTTTAGTGACTGATCCTGGGTCCAATGTGCTACGCGCACCCCCCCTTGATTCAGCCCAATTGAAATGAACTATCCTTTCCTTCTATTGCCACCCCCCCCTTTTATATTATTTTTTATTTCTTTTAATATTTTAGCCATCTTATAAAATTCATTAAAAATTGATAAATGATGATTTTTTACTCATTCTTTTTTCTAGGTTTAGATAATTTTGTGTAGAAAAATATAAAAATAAAAATGAAATTTTATTTTTAATGTGGAATTAATGGTGGTATTTTCTTTTAAATAGGGTATTTTATTTCTTTTAGTTTGTACCTTATCTTGCAAGAATTGTTTTAGGACCTTCCCTTAGGTTTTTTAATTCATTCTTTTTTGTGTGATTAGATATTGAACCCTAGTTTCATGTAGGATTTATCTCTTGATTTTAGAAATTAAATTTGATGTAGTTTGAGAGTTAGACATTTAGGTGCTCTAATTAGGGTTTTAGGTTGTGTACTTGAACTTCAACATTTTATTTTTGGGGTTTTTAGGCCAAATTAGTGTATGGGGAATATATGGGACCTAAGGGTAGTTAAGTAGGATCCTCTAGAATTTATATTAGGAATTTGTATGGTATTTTAGTATTTTTCATTGATTTTTGAATTGAATGATTGTTTGTGTGGCCTTTAGGGCTAGTTTAGTTCTGTTTTGCCTTGCTTTGGAGTTGTTGTTGGCTTGAGGAGCTTGGGCATCATGTGAAGACCTTGTGAAGAGCTTGTGAATCATCCTTGAAGCTTTGAAGACCTTGCAGAGGAGTCTGGCATAGCTTTTGTTGTTTTGTTTATAGGTTTATAGGTGCATAGGCAGAGCCCTAGATAGAATACTTTGTTCAATAAACAAGGAGGGCTTTGTTCACCTCCTTTCTTCTCTATGACATAGAGTCCCTTAAGGGTATTCACCTCTCTCCTTTGGAGGGATTAGTGACCTTGCCCTATAAGGTAGAACTTTGAGAGAGCCTCTCCTTTGATGTTAAGTTCTCAATGGCATCCTTTGGAAGTCAGTGAGCACTGTAACATCCTCACCTCATCTTGTTGACTGAATCTTGTTTGCTGGAGCATTTGAGCCATTGAAGATAGAAGCTGAAGCCTTGAAAAGGATGATTCCTTGAAGATTATTGAAGTCTGAAGACTCTGTGAAGATCAAATTGATGCCTGAAGATCCCTGAAGATAGTGAAGCCTGAAGGTGGAGCTGGTCAAAGGAGCTGAAGCTCAAGGGAGAAGATGAGTTGATACTCATGTTGTAGGGTTGATACCTGGAAAGCAAGTGATCTCTGAAGTCTGAAGACTGGGTTGCTGCTGGAGGAGCTGAGGCTTTCTTCTGTTTTCTTTGATGTATTGTGTGTTTTGTCTGACTTGTCTGTTGCATTAGACTAAGCCCATTTAGAATAAGTTCAGTCTAAGAGCACGAGTGCATCTGATTGTATTGTTATTGCTTGGCTTTGCTTGCGGGTATTCGGTAGAGCCCAGCTCCCTTGCCCATGTGTTTATTTTGCCTGATGGTATTTCATTTCTTTCATCTGTATGATTACAGTTTATTGTTTTTGCTTGAGAGCATGTTGTTTATTTCAGTATGATTACTGTTATTTCATGACTGGCTTGAGGTCGAGACGAGCTTGTGGAGGCTGAAGCCCCACACACATTTCCTCCCTCACTTGCATTGCATGCATTTTACTGTTAAAGCTGATGCTTTTGTCTGTTTTGGTGTATCATTGACATGATCCCTTAGGACTCTCATTTCCTCTGATGAGGATTTGATGATAGACTTTTAGGTTGAAACCTATGCATGACAACATCTAGGAGTTCCCTGTTCAAACTTCAACCATAGGATGAATCTATGGCATGATAACAGTAGGACTTGATAGTCCCACCCTAGTTGGGCCCGTTCTCTTCTCATCTCAAAGCAGTTTAAGATACAGTAATCATGAATGATTTCTTTCGTACGTTACGAGCCTTAAGCTATCTGAGAAAGGATTGTGGGAGAGTTTCTTTTCCACAGTCTGGATGTTTAGTATGGTACCCTTTGGGTGACATGCGACGCATTCACTCTCAGGTCATAGTCTCTAGTGCGGTTGAAATCGCGAACACAATAAAAAACACTTCGTTTAGGAGATAATCCGTAGTTTCCCGAACTACGTTTGCTCTGATCTTTCATACCAGATGAAAGTACGTAGGCATAGGATGCGATATCCTAGCGAGCAACCTTCAACCTTTCCCCGTAGTTAGGCGAACTACGTTGACTCTGATTTCTCGTTCCAGACGGGAATACGTAGGCATAAAGCGCGATGCTTTGCCGAGTCATTTTTCTTTTCTTTTTCAGCCAGCCTTGATAGGTAGATAGATTATAACCAACCCGTCCAAGTAAACAAACAAGCGAGGATCCCGTCGAGTACGACGGACGTGAGGGGTGCTAATACCTTCCCCTTGCGTAACCGACTCCCGAATCCAGACAATGGTTGCGATGACCTTGTCTTACCCTTTTTCGTCAGGTTTTTCCGATCGTTTCCTTTCCCGCTCTGAGGGATAAATAACGAAAGGTGGCGACTCTTCTGTTTTGCCGGCACCTTATTTTCGCGCAAGCGACAGCTGGCGACTCTGCTGGGGAAATCAGGTGTTTCCCTATGAGAGTCTCGCCTTGGATTTTCTTCCTAGCTGTTTGGGACCGTCCCCAGCAGCTGGCGACTCTGCTGGGGAAAACATGGTTTCCTAGGGATCCAACGTCCCGAAAGCGAGTCAGTTTTGGGATCCAACGTCCCTTAAGAGAGTCAATCCTATCGTTTGTATGTTTGCTTGTTGGGTTGCGTTTATTTACCGCATTTTTACTTCTCGCACTTTATTTCCCGCATTTTATTTTCAGTATAATATGATTATTTATGCTGTTGTGGGATGGGAGTTCTGATTGAGTGAGAAGCCAGACCCAGGCTTGAGTGCACCATAGACTTAGAGTGGAAATTAGTGGGCGCGTGCTTGCTTTGCAGGCACTAGTGTCTCATGAAATCCATGCTCAGACGAGGTTCATCCGGTTGGCTTCACTTTCAACCCTTTGGGTTGAGACGGTTGCTGGTTTGGTGGATTGTCGACTCTGGGGACCGATCATTTGTGATTCAGCTAAGTGAGGCCTCTTCAGGACTTGATGATGCCACTCCTTCTGGGAATCGTATCATCAGTTTTGAAAGTCTGTGACGCTGATGAACGCATAGGATGCCGTACCTTGAGTCAGTCTAGGTTCATACCTGTGAGTGGGACTGGGTTTATTGCAGGAAACTTAGACCTTCAGACTACCTGGTTCTCTTGACAGTGAATCAGTTATGTTGGGTTCTCAGTTGCAGACATGTTCTTGATAGAGCAAGAGGTTTTTGATCAGAGGATCTTGTCGCCGGATGTTTGTCTGTTCTTGATAGAGCAGGTTTTGATCAGTATGTTATCATCAGTGGTTTGTTTTGGATGGAGCAGATTTTGAGTGAGGTCTGAAGACCTCATCGGCAGATGTTATTTGTTCTTGATAGGGCAGATTTTGAGTGAGGTCTGAAGATCTCATCAGCAGCTGTGTGTTTGTTCTTGATAGGGCAGATTTTTGATTTGGGGTCTGAAGACTTCAACAGATGTTCCTTGGTCTTGCGCCCGGGGTCCTTATTATCATGCACTTACTCTTGTCAGAACAGAATTTTGATCTCGATCCTATCAGATGGTTATTCTCAGCAGATCAGATCAGTGGTTTACACCGGGGTTTCCTTCTCATCAGTGACCGTTGATACCGAATCTCCACAGCGGCCACCTGGATATATTATCGCATACCTGCATCTTGCATTAGTTTACGCATTCATCTGCATTCCATTAACGTGTGTCTGTGTTGCAGGTACCGTTTCCCCGATCCAGGATTTCCCGTCTCCTACTGTTGTTATGGCTTCTCTCAGGAAGACTGTTGCGTACAAATTCCCGACCCCCGATGTGTCGAAGCTGACTGGTTTGATAGCCCTGGCAGGGAATTCTGTGAAGGATAGGTTCAGGAAGTCTTATGGCAAGTTGCTTAGTCTGGTCTACAAACCTTCCGCGTCTGAGTTGAATGGGTTACATGCTCTCCTGCAGTTTTATGATCCTCCCTTGAGGTGTTTCACTTTTCACGACTTCGTTCTCGCGCCGACATTGGAAGAGTATGCTGATATGTTGGGTGTGCCTATCAAAAGGCAGGTGCCTTTTGTCCACATGGATGCTGAGCCTGATCTGGTTAGCTTGGCTTCCTCACTCCATTTGAGCGCTTCTGAGTTAGTGGTGACGAGTTGGAACAAGGTCCCAGGGTTCTCTCTGCAATTTCTGATAGCTAAGGCTCAGCAGTGTGCCAAGGACAAATGTTGGGACGCCTTCAGCGCCATCCTTGCTTTATGCATATATGGCATCATCCTATTTCCCAGCATGCCTGATTTCGTAGACTTTGATGCACTCCATATCTTTGCCTCAGGGAATCCAGTCCCTACCCTGATCGGAGACGTTTACCATTCAGTGCATTACAAGAATGAGAACCGGAGAGGGAAGAATGTTTCATGCTGCGTACCGTTGTTGTACAAGTGGTTTGATAGTCATTTGCCCAAGAGGGGTTCGTCTGTCTTGTCTGCAGCCACAGCTGAGTGGCCTGAGCGTCTGATGAGTTTGTCTGCGGAGGACATTGTTTGGTTCGTTGACAGAAGCAGGTTAGGCACCGAGATGATCTTCAGTTGTGGTGGGTTTCCTAACGTCCCCCTGATAGGTAGGAAGGGTTGCATCAACTACAACCCATCATTGCTAGTTCGTCAGTTTGCATATGCTTTGAGGAATCCACCGAAGGAAGAAGAGGTACGGGAATCTCTGTACCTCACGGGTATTCTAGAGGGGGAGTTGTTGTCCAAGCTTCAGTATGCGTGGAACAATATCAGCACGAGAGGAAAGTCTTTGTTGGGGAAGAGCGACAACCAAGCTTATCCTCCTTATTCAGATTGGATCAGAGCCAGAGCCAGCGCTATAGGGATGCCATTCCCTCATGTCAGACTAGAGAGTCCTCCACCAGTCGAAGAGCCTACCACTGTGTCCATTCATCAGCACAACCAGGTATTAGCTGAGCGCGATGAACTGAAGAAGGCAAATGCAGAATTAGAGAAGGAGTTAGCTCAGCTTCGAAGTGAGAGGAACGAAGCCGTGCATGCTCTCAAAAAGCAAACAGAGTCGGTGAGCCAGCTGAGTGCAGACTTGGCAAAGCAGATTGCTGATCGGGAACGCTTAGGTCAAGACTTCAGAGCTGCTAATGATGTGCTGGCTATGAAGAAGACGCATTTGGAGGAAGCATACCGGAGAATATCTAAGTTCGACCAGCATTGGAAGACTTCCATGGCCACCAGGAAGGAGCGAGAAGGCAAGCTGATGCTGCAGATTTCTAAGCTAGAGACTGAAGTGAAGGACAGTGAGCGGAGGTTTGATGAAGAGACCGCCCGCAGGTACTCCGCTGAAGCCCGTCTCAACAAAGCCATTGCTAGCCTGAAGGAGCATAAGCTGATGTTTGAGTCTAAGAAGCAGAAGCTGGAAGATTGTTTTGGCGAAGGCGCTTGGGAGAGTTCAGTTCAGGGGCTTCAGCATACTATCAGGCAGAGGGAACTACTCGTCGAAGGGTTGCTCACTTCGCCAGATCATTCAGAGACAAAGGAGTTATTAGCAGAGTATCGCGCCCGTGGCCGTACTTGACTAGTTATATCCCTGTTGTTTTTGATCTTTTGATGTATGCTGACCATCACCAGACTTGTTGGCTGAGGTCATGCTGTTGATTTGTACTCGCTGATACTGTGTATTGCCTTGACAGGCCTTTCCATATATATATATGAGATTGATGTTTCCATGATTGGGCTCGGATTTCTTCTTCCTCTTGTCATTATCAGCACCGTCACTAAGGCACTAGGATCGGGGGAAAATCTCCCACGCACACAGACACACACATGCATCTGCATGAAGCATATTTGCATGGTGTATATCTTATTGCTCTTCCTAACCTTTATTCTTGACAGGTTTTTCAGGTTCCGCGCTGCTTTCGATCTCCAGGATTGATCAAAGACCCATCCACCGCTACTCAACTCGCGCTAATCAGACAAGAATCATGGACCAGGTACAGTCAGATGTTCAAGAGCTCCGTGAGCGGATGGATCGTTTTATGGAGCTGATGCAGGTGGTCGCGAATGGTCAAGATCAGCTTCGTACTCTGGTTCAACCTCTGATCTCTCGGGTTGACAGTAATGGCATACTTCATGGAGGGGCCGTGCCTACTCCTCCTCAAGGGGATACTCCACAGAACGTTGTTCCTGCTGCCGGAGGCAACGGCAGTGCTAACGGCAATCTGATGACTAATCTCGGACTCAACGCGGCGGGCGCCGTCAATGGTAGTTTGGGAGCCAATGTTAACATGGGGCCGGTCAACGGCAATGCTGGTGCAGGAAATCTGGTGGTGCCTCAGCCGTGGCTGGAGGACCATCAGGATGATATATTCTCTCAGAGAGGTATAGAGGCAGAGTTGAATGCCGAGGCTCGACTCAGGTTCAAGGCGCTGGAAGACAAGATGAGGAGCATAGAAAATCAGAACACATTGGGCGTTGACATGTCCAACCTCGGGTTGATTGCTGACTTTAAAGTACCCCACAAGTTCAAGGTGCCTACCTTTGAGAAGTATAAGGGCACCACTTGCCCCCGGGTCCACCTCCGATCTTATTATAGAAAGATGTCCGCTTATTCTGACGATGAGAAGCTGCTGATGCACTTCTTTCAGGATAGTCTTTCTGGGCCATCGCTCGAATGGTATATGGGCTTGGAGCCCGCTGCTGTGCGCACCTGGAAAGAGCTTGCAGAAGCGTTTGTTCTCCACTATCAATATAATAGCGACTTGGCTCCCAACCGAGTTCAGCTTCAGAATCTCTCACAGCGGAACAATGAAAGCTTCAAAGAGTACGCCCAGCGGTGGCGTGAATTGGCTGCCCGGGTTCAACCACCGATGGTTGAGCGTGAGTTGGTACAAATGTTCGTGGCTACCCTTCCCGGAATCTACTATGAAAAGCTGGTCAGTGGCATGTCGAGAACATTCTCGGCTCTTATCACTTTGGGCGAGCATGTTGAGAACGGTATAAAAATCGGAAAAATTCAGGGCGAATCATCCTCAGCTGGAGGAGGTAGCAAGAAACCCTATACTGGCAAGCGTCGAGAGGGAGATGCCAGTGCTGTCACTAACGCTAGGAGAAAGGGCAAGGGCCCTCAGCCTCAGATTGCTAGCATAAACATCCCAGCTGCTCCGCCGCAGCCGCAGCCGCAGCAACCTCAGCAGCAGAATAATCAGGGGTATAAAAGATATCAGAATCGGGCTCCTATGGCAAGCCGTCAGTTTGATACTCCACCTATGTCATATGCGCAGCTTCTGCAAACTTTGCTGCAGCTTCAGCTAGTTCAAAAGAGGACGTTGGCTCCCTTAACAGGGGCGCCACCACCGGGGTATGATGCCAGTGCTACTTGTGAGTTCCATACTGGGGCACCTGGCCATACGATTGAGAATTGTAAAGCTTTTAAGCACAAAGTCCAGGACTTGGTGGACGCCAAGGTTATCAACTTTTCTGACAGCGTGCCCAACGTCACCAAGAATCCGATGCCTCATCATAAGGGGGGCGGAGTGAATGCTGTTATCACTGAAGAGAGTGCGGACTTACTGACTGATGTCAAAGATTTGAAAACCCCGCTTAGTTTTGTCAAGGCTAAGTTGCTGAAGAGAGGCTTCTTCCCTGGATGTGGAGAGTTATGTATGGCTTGTGCTACACTTCCTGACGGATGTGAGCAGCTGATCGAAGGTATCCAAAGTCTGATGTCCGAGGGTATTTTGCAATTCAGCCGGAGCGTTGAGAGTGCATCAGGGGAAGTTGTGCTGAAGCAGGCAGACGAAGTTGCTACCATTACCATTCCTCGCCACCCTATCACTATTTCTGCGCCTCGTCCGCCTACTATTACCATCACCAGGGCCGTACCAATCCCATTCGAGAGCACCAATGCCGTTCCATGGCATTATGGCGCCGAGGTTTATTGTAATGGCCAAAAGATAGAGCTTGAGCCGTGTGGATCGACTGTGCAAAATCTTACTGAAGTCAGTGGTATCACTAGAAGCGGTAGAGTGTTCGCACCAGCAGAGGTTGCAGCAGAGAAAGTGGTCCGGGCTGACGCTGTGGATAAGGGTAAAGGTAAAGCTGTCGAAGAGGTCCCTGCAGGGGCAGAGAAGGACTTGCTGGTTAAAGATGCTGAAGAGTTCATGCGACTAATCAAGAAGAGTGACTACAAGATTGTAGATCATCTTCATCAGACTCCGTCAAAGATCTCGATTCTTAACTTGTTGTTGTGCTCTGAGGCGCACCGCAATGCATTGCTGAAGGTATTGAATGCTGCATACGTGCCGCAGGAGATATCAGTGAATCAACTCGAGGAAGTAGTAGCCCATGTCAATGCTGGTAATGGGCTGGGATTTACAGATCTGGAGCTGACTCCTAAGGGAAGAGATCACAACAGCGCCTTGCACGTCTCAATAGAGTGCAGAGGCACGATTATGTCACATGTCCTAGTGGATACGGGTTCCTCGCTTAACGTGCTTCCGAAGAAGGCACTGATGAAGTTGGATACCCGTGGACTGCTGTGCACGCCGAGTGATCTGGTCGTGAAAGCCTTTGACGGAACCAAGCGCCACGTCTTCGGAGAATTGACCCTGCCAATTCAGGTTGGCCCAGAGACGTTCAATGCAGTTTTCTATATCATGGATATCATGCCCGCCTATAGTTGCCTTTTAGGTCGGCCATGGATCCATTCTGCTGGTGCCGTGACGTCCACGCTGCATCAGAAGCTTAAATATGCTGTTGGGGGCAGCATAGTGACAGTCTGTGGAGAGGAGGACATCATGGTAAGCCACCTGTCGTCCTTTAAATACGTTGAAATGGATGGTGAGATCCATGAGACTCTTTGCCAGGCTTTTGAAACCGTCAGAGTGAAGGAGGTGGCTCCCGTCGTCGCAGAGAAGCAAGAGTTGAACCTCTCCTCGTTTAAGGAAGCTAGGGCCGTTGTCGAAGCCGGTCCCACCCCAGGCTGGGGGCATGTCTTGGATATACCAATCAAACAGGATAAGTTTGGATTGGGATATTCTCCGCCAGCTGAAGCTTCATCTTCTTCTGGTAGCTCGTCTCGTGGGAAAGGGCCGATCCTATTCACCAAGGGGGGAGTAATCTTCGAGAGTATCAATGCTGCGTCGGAGGACAGCGGAGACAGTGATTGCGATCTTGACGCCTGGATTCAACCGAGCAAGCCAGGCGAGCGCCTCCACAATTGGACCATCAAGGAGATTATCAAGCCGACAAGTGAAGAGTAATGATTTGCTTTTTACAATCTTTGTACAACCCTATGTCCTGCCCGGGGCATAGTGGTTTTACTGTCAGGGCCTTGTTGGATTATGTGTATGCATTTTGTTAATAAATAAAAGGCGTTTTCTTAGTAATCAAATATTGTGTTCTCTGTTATTCCTATTTTATGTTTATTTCGAAAAGAACAGCAAAATGGCAACGGGGTTCGTGCTAACCTGCATATTCCTGCTTTAAACTTAACCCTTGTTATTGCAGGATCCACGTAACAGACGACATCGACTCTGGACCTTCTACGGCTCACTACGACTTTGATTGCCCGATCTATCAAGCCGAGGATGAGATTGATGAAGACGAAGACCTTCCGGAAGAATTGGCCCGCTTGTTGAGACAGGAGGAGAAGGTTATTCTGCCTCACGAGGAGGATATTGAGATTGTAAATCTGGGTTCTGAGGAGCTCGTCAGAAATGTCAGAGTTGGGGCTGCGCTGCAGAATGATGTCAAGCATAGGATGGTCGAGATGCTTCGAGAGTATAGTGACGTCTTTGCTTGGTCGTATGAGGATATGCCCGGACTCGACACTGATATCGTGGTTCATCGCTTGCCGTTGCGAGAAGATTGCCCTCCAGTCAAGCAGAAGCTCAGGAGGACGAGACCAGACATGGCTGTAAAAATCAAAGAAGAGGTCCAGAAGCAGTTGGACGTAGGATTTCTAGCCGTTACCACTTACCCTCCGTGGGTCGCCAACATAGTGCCTGTACCGAAGAAAGATGGTAAGGTACGCATGTGCGTCGATTATCGGGATTTGAACAGGGCGAGCCCTAAGGATGATTTCCCGTTGCCTCATATCGATGTGTTGGTCGACAATACAGCCCAGTTTTCCGTGTTTTCGTTCATGGATGGCTTCTCCGGTTACAATCAGATTAAGATGGCGCCGGAGGACATGGAGAAAACGACGTTCATTACCCCCTGGGGAACATTTTGCTATAAGGTAATGCCCTTCGGTCTGAAGAACGCAGGGGCCACTTACCAGCGAGCAATGGTAACTTTGTTTCATGATATGATTCATCATGAGATCGAGGTCTATGTTGATGACATGATTGCAAAGTCCCAAACGGAGGAAGAGCATCTGGTCAATTTGTTGAAGCTGTTTGAAAGGCTTAGGAAGTTCAGGCTGAGGCTGAATCCTAACAAATGCACTTTTGGAGTGCGGTCTGGAAAGTTACTGGGGTTTATCGTCAGTGAACGAGGTATTGAAGTCGATCCTGCAAAAATAAAAGCTATCCAAGAAATGCCAGCGCCGAAAACAGAAAAAGAAGTTCGTGGTTTCTTGGGCCGAATAAACTACATTGCAAGATTTATCTCTCAGCTCACGGCCACTTATGAACCGATGTTCAAGCTTTTAAAGAAAGATCAGGCGATTACTTGGAATGAGGATTGCCAGAAGGCATTCGACAAAATAAAGCAGTATCTTCAAGAACCTCTAATCTTGATACCCCCAGTGGCTGGACGGCCATTGATCATGTACCTGACGGTTCTGGAGAATAGTATGGGGTGTGTTCTCGGTCAGCACGACGAGACGGGCAGAAAGGAGCATGCCATTTATTATTTGAGTAAAAAGTTCACTAAGTGTGAATATCGATACTCGATGCTGGAGAAGACGTGTTGTGCATTAGCTTGGGCTGCCAAACGTCTATGACAGTATATGCTCAACCACACCACTATGCTGATTTCGAAGATGGATCCGATCAAGTACGTCTTCGAGAAGCAGGCTCTTTCGGGCAGGATTGCCAGGTGGCAAATGGTGTTAACAGAATATGATATTCAGTACGTCTCTCAGAAAGCCATTAAGGGAAGCGTATTGTCTGATTACCTTGCCGAACAGCCAATCGAAGACTACCAGCCAATGAAGTTCGAATTCCCTGACGAGGACATTATGTTTCTCAAGGCGAAGGATTGTGATGAGCCATTGCCCGATGAGGGGCCAGATAGGAAGTCTCAGTGGAAGTTGATATTCGACGGAGCGGTTAATTCCTATGGAAGTGGTATCGGGGCTATCATTACGACTCCCCACGGATCCCACATCCCGTTTACTGCGAGACTGACGTTTCCAGTTACCAATAACGAAGCAGAGTATGAAGCATGTATTATGGGTCTAGAAGAGGCAATTGATTTGAGAATCAAGAATCTAGACATATATGGTGACTCAGCGCTTGTAATCAATCAGATCAAAGGGGAGTGGGAAACTCGTCAGGCGAACCTAGTGCCGTACATGAATTATGCCAGGAGGCTGCTTCCATTCTTCGATCGAGTGGAACTTCATCATGTACCCAGGGCTGAAAATCAAATGGCTGATGCCTTAGCCACGCTAGCTTCAATGTATAAAGTCAATTATTGGAATGAGGCTCCAAGAATTGTGCTTTCGCGTCTTGATAGACCAGCATTTGTGTTTGCAATCGAGGATGCCACTGACGGCAAGCCATGGTTCCACGACATCCAGACCTTCCTCATGACTAAGGAGTACCCTGCGGGTGCGTCTACCCAGGATAAGAAGACTCTGAGGAGGCTATCCGGAAACTTTTATCTCAATCCTGACGGAGTGCTGTATAAGAGAAACCACGATCTCGTGCTACTCAGATGTGTGGATGAAAAAGAGGCGAGTATGCTCATGGAGGAAGTCCATGAGGGCACATTTGGTACGCACGCCGGCGGGCATGCCATGACGAGAAAGATCCTGAGAGCAGGGTATTACTGGCTGACTATGGAGTCGGATTGCTTCAGATTCGCGAGGAAATGTCACAAATGCCAGATTTATGCTGATAAAGTTCATGTACCGCCGTGCCCATTAAATGTCATGTCTTCCCCTTGGCCGTTCTCCATGTGGGGCATCGACATGATAGGCAAGATCGAGCCCACCGCATCCAATGGTCATCGTTTCATTCTGGTAGCTATCGACTACTTCACCAAATGGGTGGAGGCAGCCTCGTACGCTAATGTGACCAAGCAGGTGGTGGCTAAGTTCATAAAGAGGGACATCATCTGCCGCTATGGAATTCCCGAGCGGATCATTACTGATAATGGTTCGAATCTGAACAACAAGATGATGAAGGAGCTGTGCCAGAGCTTCAAAATTGAACACCACAACTCATCTCCCTACCGGCCGAAGATGAATGGCGCTGTTGAAGCGGCCAACAAGAACATCAAGAAGATCATTCAGAAGATGGTTGTGACGTACAAAGATTGGCACGAGATGCTGCCATTTGCCTTGCACGGTTATTGTACGACGGTGCGTACGTCGACCTGGGCAACTCCTTTCTCCTTGGTGTACGGTATGGAAGCTGTCCTACCGTTAGAGGTGGAGATTCCCTCTTTGCGAGTTTTGGTTGATGTAAAACTCGACGAGGCAGAGTGGATTACGAATCGCTTGAACCAACTCAGCCTGATGGACGAGAAGAGGTTAGCATCGATCGCATTTGGTCGTCTGTACCAAAGCCGAATGAAGAAAGCTTACGATAAGAAGGTGCGTCCCAGAAGCTTTCAGACGGGTGATCTCGTCCTGAAGAAAATTCTTCCGCCACACTCCGATCACCGGGGCAAGTGGACTCCGAATTATGAAGGGCCGTATGTCGTCAGCAAGGTCTTCTCAGGAGTAGCTTTGTTGTTATCCACGATGGATGGTGAAGATTTTGCATCCCCGGTGAACGCGGACGCAGTTAAAAAATACTTTGCTTGAAAGAGACCCGCTGGACATAAAAAGAAAGAGTCCAGGCAAAAAAGGGGCATCCCGGCGAACCAAAAACAGAATAAAAGGTTCGGGCAAAAATTAGGGATATATTGAAAAAAATGTACACCCGCGAAGTCGAAAACCTACACTGGGCGGCTTCGGCAAAAAAGGGTATCCCGGTGAACTGAAAACCCGAAAGGGCGGTTCACGCAAAAGTTAGGGATTTGAATAAGCAAATGACTGCGTTCCGTGTATGGACTTTCATTGTTTAGTGGTTCGGAAGACCTGAGGGCCGTTTATCTGAATCAATCTCTTCCAAAGCTGAAGCGTCGGAGAGGTATCAAAGTCGAGTGGGTCTTAGAGGGATCAACTCATGGTGTTCGTCTACGCCTCGATTGCCAACATTTGTATATACTGATGTATATTTATGTTTTCTTTTTTGCGCGGCTTCCTCATTCCAGGAGTTTGCCTCTGTTGTAAAACATTTTTGCCCACTCAGGGGTTCATCATCAATAAAATGCACATTATTCAGCAATTCTACTTGTCTGTTTAGCATTTATCTGTTTTGTTTGCGAATGAAAACGCCGATGTTTTTGATAAAGTGCGCATACATAAACTTGTGGGCCCAGGCCCATTGATTGTTGAAACAATTGATTAACTGAATATTGTCACGAGATAATAACCTGGATAGAACCCTTTGAGGAGGGAATCTTGTCTTGTTTGTTTGTGTCGTTGCAGGTGTAGCACCTTCCAGAGGATATGCCGTGCGCACCCCGAAGCAGGGCAAGCCCTCCTTCTCCAGCAGAGTTCAGTAGTCTCCCCTCTGCAGAATCTGAACACAGAGCAGTGAGCATTGGTATGTTCACCATGCAGAGAGGATTCTCTTCCCCAAGCAGATGCATCCTGAAGGAGCGTCACCTCATCAGCTGAGTCAAGCACCGAAGAATGATGTCTCCCCAGCACCGGGTCACAAGTGCAGATTTCATAGAAGTGTTCGGGTGCCGGAGCTCGTGTTTCCCCAGTAAAGTCTACAGCGGAATCGAGATTCCCCACCAGAGTCATGTTCTCTCCTGAAGTTGGATGATTCCCTCTTCCCCAGTAGAGTATTGGAACAGATGACGTTGTATTCCCCTGCAGAGTTGCACTCTCCCCCGAAGTCAGATGATTCTTTCTTCCCCAGCGAAATTGAAATTCCGCACCAGAGTCGTACTCTCCAGTGAAGTAGAATGAGTTCTCTCCCCGGTTGAGTCCGCGGAAGAGCAGAATCCTTGGAAGCAGTTGGGACCATGAGTAGGTTTTCCCTAGCAGGTGTTGAACAGCTGATGCTGTATCTCCCCAGGGTCGCGCCCTCTCCAGTGAAGCAGAATGACTTCTCCTTCCTCAGCCGAGTTTGCAGATGTCCAAGAGAGCCGAATCCTTGGAAGTCGATCAGATCATGATTGGTTTTTCCCCAGTGGAGTGTGGAGCAGCTGAAGTTGTTTCCCCACAGAGTGGTTATCCCCAGAAAAGTAGCCGAGACGGCCACGCAGTCTATTCTTGCGATGGATATCAGCAGGTCCAAGTTCTCGTAGAGCTTCGGTTCCCCGCAGCTGATCAACCGAAGTTGTTTTCCATGCAGCAGTCTGCGGAAGATCAATTCCCCAGACAGAGTCCAATTGATATCGGCGTGCCCACGTTCTCCTCAGCAGGATGACTCCTCTATCTGAGCAGTTCTTTCTCCTTGACAGGAGAATCTCCCCTCGGCATTTATTTTGCTGACGAGGTCGCATCATTGTGCATGACTGCATAGCATTTAACACTGCATAGCATTTAACGTTGCATAGCATTGTGCATGATTGCACAGCATTTAGCATAAACGCATATCATTCCCACTGTGTGGGGCATGGCGCAGAAGCATACGCATCATAAGCATGATCCAGGGTACTATCATTCTTGTCTTACAGGTGTTCCACCAAGAGACCAGTTGCTCGGGACGATTCCTGATATTCTCCCCAACGAGGTCGCTTCCTTGAGATGATTCCCAAGACCCCGGTGTGATCCCCACAGTCGCTCGCTCAAGATGATTTTTGAGATCCCCAGTGAAGTCTTCAGTCCGAGACGATTCTTGAATTCCTCAGCAGGGCCGTTTGCTTAAGATGATTCTTAAGACCTCAGTACAGCTTCCCGAGTTGTTCACCTAGTATGATGCTTGAGCTCCCCAGTAGCGTCCCCAGCAAGAGTTGCCCAGGAAGGTTCCTGGAATACCCCGCAGAATAAAGTCTCCAGAATGGTTATCGGTTCAAGATGATTCTTGAAGGTGCCTGACGGATTTGTTTGTTCAAGATGATTCTTGAAGTCTTTAGCAGCGTGATATGTCTGCTCCAACAGTGTTATCTAATCTGAAGATTGACTGCGTAAACGCCTGAAGGCGGTATCAGAAGGTTCCTGTGAGCTCAGATGTCCTTGTTGATGAATCAACGTGTGGATGAAGACAAGGTTCCAAAGTTTGTAGATATACCAAGATGATCCGTGTTGGTCTGAAGACCAAGTCAGTTGCCCTGAGGTGATGATTGATCGCGATCTAGTGAATAGTGTTTCTTCTGACTGAAGTCGAAGATGTTTCTCCAGCTGAAGCGGAGTTTTGCCTGAAGGCAAAGTGTTTGAATCCCCGTAAGAGTCATGAATGGCTCAGGATACCATTTCTCTGACTGAAGTCACAGATTTCCCGAGCTGAAGCGAAGGTGCCTGAGGGCAGGGTTATCCCCAAGGTCATGAATGACCTAGGATTCATTTTTCGGACTGAAGGCCGAAGTATATCCCTGACTGAAGTCACGGATACTCTATAGCAGAGGTGGAGTTGCCTGAAGGCAGATCCATGTATCCTTGAAGGCCAAGGACCATTTCTTTAGACTGAAGTCGAAGATACCTCCTGCAGAGTTGCCGACGGGCAAAGTTTATATCCTTGAAGGCCAAGGATGCTTATCTTCAGAAGTACTTGAGGATCTTTTCTAGCTGAAGCTGGAATCGCCGACGGGCAAGGTTTATATCCTTGAAGGCCAAGGATGTCTATCTTCAGAAGAACTTGAAGATTCTCCAGCGGATCTGGAGTGGCCAGGGGCCAGGGTTTCATCTATCCTTGAAGGCCAAGGATTCCATTTTCATAAGTACTCGAAGATTCTCCAGCGGATCTGGAGTGGCCAGGGGCCAGGGTTCCATCTATATTCGGAAATACTTGAATATTATTTCCAGCGGATCTGGAGGGGCCAGGGGCCAGGGTTTCATATATCTTTGATGTTGAAGTTCTACGGCGGGCAGTGTGCAGCAGTATTCCGATGTTCGTTATGGTCCTGAGGATGAACCCCAGATCAGAGTGTGCTCGGTTAAGTCTCTCATTCCCAGCGGAGTAGTTTCAAATACACAAGTGTACCTTTTGTTTCATTTGTCCGGCGGCGAGGTTGGATGTTTGTTCGACGGCGAGGTTGAACGTTTGGATTTGACGGCGAGGTCAGATCATCATTTGTTCGGCGGCGAGGTTGAACGTTTGGATTTGACGGCGAGGTCAGATCATCATTTGTTCGGCGGCGAGGTTGAACGTTTGGATTTGACGGCGAGGTCAGATCATCATTTGTTCGGCGGCGAGGTTGAACGTTTGGATTTGACGGCGAGGTCAGATCATCATTTGTCCGGCGGCGAGGTTGGATGTTTGTTCGACGGCGAGGTTGAACGTTTGGATTTGACGGCGAGGTCAGATCATCATTTGTCCGGCGGCGAGGTTGGATGTTTGTTCGACGGCGAGGTTGAACGTTTGGATTTGACGGCGAGGTCAGATCATCATTTGTCCGACGGCGAGGTCAAATTATGTTTGTCTGACGGCGAGGTCAGACTCTTTAAATCCCCAGTAAAGATGATGTTTGTACGATGACGATGTCGAGTGTCTCTAAGAGGATGTTTGTTTTCGGCGGCGAAGTCAGATTCAGTTTTCCAGCGGCGATGTTGGGCATGTCAAAGTGATCCAGTCTTCTGACGGCGATGTTAGGTGATGCAGATCCTTCTAGTTTCTCCAGCGGCGATGCGGGGTATTTTGTTCATTTTTGTAGTTTCTCCAGCGGCAATGTTGGGTACTTTGGTGATTCAGGTTTAGGTCTCCGGCGGCGATGTTGGACGCTTGTTTCCCCGAGTTATGGTTGTTCTTGACGGCGATGTCAGGTGATTTAATCTTCCAGCGGCGATGTTGGGTGTTTGGTTGTCTGAAGGCAATGTCAGAAGAAGTTGACGTGGATAACTGACGGCGATGTCAGATCGATATTTCTCCAGCTAGTTGTTGAGCAGCTAGTGTTGCAGTGTTCGAAGGTTTGTTCCCCGTAGAGCATCATGTGCTTGTGCAGTTGGCAAATTTTCGGGTTTACCGGTATTCAATCGTCTCGCACCGTGATTGGTTGAGAGCCGTTCGCTCCTCACCCAGTCAGGTTCAAGCCGTTTGAATAGGGGCAGCTGTTGCACCCCAAAATTTGACCAACATTTATTTATTCATTGAGTGTTTGAAAATGGATACCTTCATCAGAAAGTTCAAGGGGTCCTCAAGAGAAGTGGGTTGAAACTAGGGTTGTGTGCTTCATAGCTTGAGAGTTGTGGGTGCTCCTCAGATGATTCTGAGACTTGGAGAATGAACTTGATGTTTTGAGAAAGCCTATGAGATGTCTTGATAGCCATCATGAAGCCCAGAGAAGTCATTGTGCAAGAATTCAGAGGATTCAACCATGAATGATAGAATTAGGGTTTTGACTGAGTCAACCCTAGATCAGCTGAAGATTTGGAGAAGGTTGAGACCCAATCCAAGGGCCATGAGATCATGGAATGATGTATAGATATGTTATAAGGATGATTCCTAGACCAACTCATCATGATTGAAGAGTTTGAGAAGTTTTGAGTTAGGGTTTCTGAGGATTGTCAGTGGAAAAACCCTAATTTGACCCCTATCTTCCAGGCAGTTTTAGCTCTAGATGTGATTGATATCTCATCTTCCCCACAACAGGAATGTTGTAGAGCTTGTTCTTAGCTTTAATTTGAGTGGTGGAAGTCCTTGATAGGAGTTACAGAGCTCAAGTTATGGTTTTGACAAATTACAGGTCAGCAGAAGTATGTGAATCTGGGTCCTTGAAAGTCACCCAACTTGCAGACAACTTTTGCCCTAGTAGGATGATTCCTATGATTTCTTGGTCAACATGAATGTTGGAGGGCATCTTCTTAGATTTAATTTGAGTGGTATACGTCCTTGATAGGATTTATGGAACTCAACTTATGGTTTGAACAAGACAGGGGTATTTTGGTCATTTGTCAGTTATAAGTCATTTTAGCCAATGCCTAAAACTCCTACTTCTAAGCCTCAAATGGTAAAACTCAAAACATGAAAGTTGTTCAAAAGGTGATTTTAAGTC
Source organism: Lathyrus sativus (assembly GCA_963859935.3). Classification (NCBI taxonomy): domain Eukaryota; kingdom Viridiplantae; phylum Streptophyta; class Magnoliopsida; order Fabales; family Fabaceae; genus Lathyrus; species Lathyrus sativus. The sequence continues at coordinate 137,361,014 of OZ012741.1, read as the reverse complement.
TATAAAGAAGGTCACAAATTGTTGGAAAAGCTCATAGCATGAAGTTACATGATTGGTCAAAAATGAACTAAAAATGGCATATAAGTTTGAAAAGTTGAATTTGAAAATTGGTTTGGGGGATCTAGGAATCCAAAATAGGTCATCCAATATATCATTTTGATTGGAAACATCATTTTGAGAACATTGGTTTAGATAGAATTTTGATTTGAGGCTTTAAAATGGGTGATGCTTTGTTATTTTGTTACTTGCATTTGAAGTTACCCTTGGAAATCCTAACACAAGGCAAGGAAAAAGCTTGTAATGGCTTATAACACTACAATATGTCATATGAGGAGATTTTAAGGTCATTTTGAAAGACTTAATGGATAGTTCATGAGATTTTCAAGTTATCATCACATGAGATTCCTAGACTTTTCTAGATGATTCTAGAATGATCTAGTTGTTTCCATCCATCATTATAAAAAAGGTGAATCACAAGGAGGAAAAGGTTGGTAAAAAGTTGCTGAGTTTAGTGGAGAGAGTGAGAGAGAAAGTGCCATTGTTGGATTTCTTCAAGATCAAGTAAGGTGCAATTCCTTCTTCCACAAGCTTCATCCACCTCAACTCTTGCAAACAGAAAGGTGTCCATTATTGGAGGAAGATTTAGAGAAGGTTTCAAGTGCTGAATCAAGTCCTAACACCCCTCACCATTGAAGCTTAGCAGGTTGGTATCTTGATCTAGAAGTCCTTAATTACGAGCATTCTGTTAGAATCTTAGGTGTAAGATCAACATGCTAGGTTAGAGGAATGTTTTCTGAGAATTAGGGAAGGATCCATGAGGTTTCGTGGCAGGGTACCATTTTTTGCAAGATTGATAGCATGCGGGTTAATGTGTATTAATGGATATGAGGTGGTTTAGAATGGCTAGGGTAACATGTGGAACAGATTTATATCATTAGATTGAGGTTTGGTTAAGGTTGATAGCAGAGAATCATGGTGGAACCCCAACCTTCGTGCTTTCTGTTAGAGCGATTCAGGAGGTTTCATGGCCAAATATTGATATCATTGTGTTCAGGGTAATTGGTAGAGCAAGATTGCTTTTGGAATCTCTTGATTTCACCCAGCCATCAGTGAGAACGATCGAGTGGAAGTTCTGGTTCGAAATTAGGGTTTTCTGAAAACCCTAGGGTTTGTGTGGAGAAGATGAACTCCATCCGTCAGATGGGTCTAGATTCTTGACTTATTCTCATAATCCAACGGCCATGGTTTGAATTCAAAGTGGAGGGAATTCTGAGCCAGCGAAACGCAGCGTATCACTTAGCCAAACGCTGCGTTTGGTTTAGTGACTGATCCTGGGTCCAATGTGCTACGCGCACCCCCCCTTGATTCAGCCCAATTGAAATGAACTATCCTTTCCTTCTATTGCTACCCCCCCCCCCCCCCTTTTATATTATTTTTATTTCTTTTAATATTTTAGCCATCTTATAAAATTCATTAAAAATTGATAAATGATGATTTTTTACTCATTCTTTTTTCTAGGTTTAGATAATTTTGTGTAGAAAAATATAAAAATAAAAATGAAATTTTATTTTTAATGTGGAATTAATGGTGGTATTTTCTTTTAAATAGGGTATTTTATTTCTTTTAGTTTGTACCTTATCTTGCAAGAATTGTTTTAGGACCTTCCCTTAGGTTTTTTAATTCATTCTTTTTTGTGTGATTAGATATTGAACCCTAGTTTCATGTAGGATTTATCTCTTGATTTTAGAAATTAAATTTGATGTAGTTTGAGAGTTAGACATTTAGGTGCTCTAATTAGGGTTTTAGGTTGTGTACTTGAACTTCAACATTTTATTTTTGGGGTTTTTAGGCCAAATTAGTGTATGGGGAATATATGGGACCTAAGGGTAGTTAAGTAGGATCCTCTAGAATTTATATTAGGAATTTGTATGGTATTTTAGTATTTTTCATTGATTTTTGAATTGAATGATTGTTTGTGTGGCCTTTAGGGCTAGTTTAGTTCTGTTTTGCCTTGCTTTGGAGTTGTTGTTGGCTTGAGGAGCTTGGGCATCATGTGAAGACCTTGTGAAGAGCTTGTGAATCATCCTTGAAGCTTTGAAGACCTTGCAGAGGAGTCTGGCATAGCTTTTGTTGTTTTGTTTATAGGTTTATAGGTGCATAGGCAGAGCCCTAGATAGAATACTTTGTTCAATAAACAAGGAGGGCTTTGTTCACCTCCTTTCTTCTCTATGACATAGAGTCCCTTAAGGGTATTCACCTCTCTCCTTTGGAGGGATTAGTGACCTTGCCCTATAAGGTAGAACTTTGAGAGAGCCTCTCCTTTGATGTTAAGTTCTCAATGGCATCCTTTGGAAGTCAGTGAGCACTGTAACATCCTCACCTCATCTTGTTGACTGAATCTTGTTTGCTGGAGCATTTGAGCCATTGAAGATAGAAGCTGAAGCCTTGAAAAGGATGATTCCTTGAAGATTATTGAAGTCTGAAGACTCTGTGAAGATCAAATTGATGCCTGAAGATCCCTGAAGATAGTGAAGCCTGAAGGTGGAGCTGGTCAAAGGAGCTGAAGCTCAAGGGAGAAGATGAGTTGATACTCATGTTGTAGGGTTGATACCTGGAAAGCAAGTGATCTCTGAAGTCTGAAGACTGGGTTGCTGCTGGAGGAGCTGAGGCTTTCTTCTGTTTTCTTTGATGTATTGTGTGTTTTGTCTGACTTGTCTGTTGCATTAGACTAAGCCCATTTAGAATAAGTTCAGTCTAAGAGCATGAGTGCATCTGATTGTATTGTTATTGCTTGGCTTTGCTTGCGGGTATTCGGTAGAGCCCAGCTCCCTTGCCCATGTGTTTATTTTGCCTGATGGTATTTCATTTCTTTCATCTGTATGATTACAGTTTATTGTTTTTGCTTGAGAGCATGTTGTTTATTTCAGTATGATTACTGTTATTTCATGACTGGCTTGAGGTCGAGACGAGCTTGTGGAGGCTGAAGCCCCACACACATTTCCTCCCTCACTTGCATTGCATGCATTTTACTGTTAAAGCTGATGCTTTTGTCTGTTTTGGTGTATCATTGACATGATCCCTTAGGACTCTCATTTCCTCTGATGAGGATTTGATGATAGACTTTTAGGTTGAAACCTATGCATGACAACATCTAGGAGTTCCCTGTTCAAACTTCAACCATAGGATGAATCCATGGCATGATAACAGTAGGACTTGATAGTCCCCCCCTAGTTGGGCCCGTTCTCTTCTCATCTCAAAGCAGTTTAAGATACAGTAATCATGAATGATTTCTTTCGTACGTTACGAGCCTTAAGCTATCTGAGAAAGGATTGTGGGAGAGTTTCTTTTCCACAGTCTGGATGTTTAGTATGGTACCCTTTGGGTGACATGCGACGCATTCACTCTCAGGTCATAGTCTCTAGTGCGGTTGAAATCGCGAACACAATAAAAAACACTTCGTTTAGGAGATAATCCGTAGTTTCCCGAACTACGTTTGCTCTGATCTTTCATACCAGATGAAAGTACGTAGGCATAGGATGCGATATCCTAGCGAGCAACCTTCAACCTTTCCCCGTAGTTAGGCGAACTACGTTGACTCTGATTTCTCGTTCCAGACGGGAATACGTAGGCATAAAGCGCGATGCTTTGCCGAGTCATTTTTCTTTTCTTTTTTAGCCAACCTTGATAGGTAGATAGATTATAACCAACCCGTCCAAGTAAACAAACAAGCGAGGATCCCGTCGAGTACGACGGACGTGAGGGGTGCTAATACCTTCCCCTTGCGTAACCGACTCCCGAATCCAGACAATGGTTGCGATGACCTTGTCTTACCCTTTTTCGTCAGGTTTTTCCGATCGTTTCCTTTCCCGCTCTGAGGGATAAATAACGAAAGGTGGCGACTCTTCTGTTTTGCCGGCACCTTATTTTCGCGCAAGCGACAGACGTCGCCTTGCAGCGCAGCCCCTATACGGATGTTCCTTTCAACCCCTTCCGACCCCAAATTGATAATCTCAATGACTTCCTTATGAGGCAGAATGATTCTTTCTTCTTGTCTCAATAACCAGGTCAGCTCCTCTGGTACGTCGCCATCTTCAACGATCTCTTCTTCGACCTGAAATACCGGGTGCTCAAAGTCGAAGTGAGTCATAGGTGGTTCATAGATGTCATCTGAAAATGTAATCCTGCAAAGGAAATGGTTAAATGCTTCAAAACGCATGCAAAGCAAATAACCACGTTGCCATTTTATTGTAAAAATAAAAAACAGGAAAAACAGGGATCACAATATTTGTACATGAAAAAACGCCTTTTATTTAACGATTAAATAGTGCAATGTACATAACAGAATGGCCCTAAGAAAAATCACGATGCCCCGGGTAGGACACCGGATTGTTCAACAATTAATAAAACAAAGCATTACGGTTTCGTTGTCACAGGAACAGTCTCCTGAATAGACCAATTGCAAAGCCCTTGTCCTGGCACGCTCGGCTGAATCCAGGCGTCCATGTCGCAGTCGCTGTCCCCTTCCTCGGAATCTGAAACAGCATTGATAGTCTCGTAACATACCCCACTAGCCGTAATTGTTATTGGTCCTTTGAAACGGGGTGCCCCTGCAGTAGGCGTTGATGATGAAGGATGATATCCAAGCCCGAACTCGTCGTTCTTCACGGGAATCTCCAACACTCGACCCCAACCCTTGGTCTCGCCTGTCTTTACTAGAGCTTGAGCCTCTTTGTATGACGACACTGCCACCTCTGATGCTTTGCTTGGCCCTGAAGCTTTGTCCTTAATGCGCAACCCCTCAAAGGCTTGACAGGGTGTTTCATGGATTTCACCGTCGACCTCCACATACTTGAACGACGACAAATGGCTAACCAGAATATCTTCCTCTCCACAAACCGTGACGACACTATCCCCCACCATATATTTCAGTTTCTGATGTAACATGGATGTGACTGCCCCGGCAGCATGGATCCATGGCCGCCCCAAAAGACAACTATACGCTGGCTGGATGTCCATTATATAGAATTCAGTTTCAAAGATTTCAGGCCCCACTTGCAATGGCAATGTTATGGATCCGAAAACTGACCTCCGTGTACCATCAAATGCCCTGACCACCAAGTCACTAGGCGTACAAATGATCCCCCTGATATCCAATTTCATCATTTCTTTCTTCGGAAGCACATTCAAGGAAGACCCTGTATCTACCAACACATGGGACATGACCGTGCCCCTGCATTCAACTGAGACGTGCAGCGCCATATTATGCTCTCTTCCCCTCGGGGTCAAATCAAAATCTGTAAATCCCAAACTATGGCCTGCATTCACGTGCGCCATCACCCCCTCTAACTGATTCACAGAAACATCTTGGGGTACAAACGACGTGTCCAGAATTTTCAATAAAGCGTTCCGATGGGCCTCAGAACACAATAGCAGCGATAATATGGAGATCTTTGAAGGCGTTTGTTGAAGGTGCTCAACAATTTTGTAGTCACTTTTACGGATAAGACGCATAAATTCTTCTACATCTTTCAGTGACATTTCTTTTTCATTCCTCTGCACAGGAATACTCTCATTCACTTTTCCCTTACCTTTTGCCAATCGTTCCGCCTCTACCTCAGGCGATATAAAAATTCTCCCACTCCTCGTCATTCCTCCAGTTCCGACAACATTGTCTACAACCCCAGCTGGATGTTTATTGACCTCGATCTTCTTACTGTCGCAATATACCTCCAACCCGTAAGTCCACGACACTGCTTTGGTACTTTCAAAAGGAATTGGTCCTGCTTTGGTAATTGTGATCGTCGGCCGCCTGGCGGGCGCCGTGATCGTTATTGTTTTCCTTGGAATCGTCATCGTAGCAACATCGTTTCGCCCTTCACACAATGCCTCTACAGGCTCTTCAACCGCGGTTCTATCAAACTGCAAAGTACCCTCATCCATCATAGCCTGAATACCTTGCCTCAGCTCACTACAACCCTCGGGTTGTATCCAACAATCTAAGCAAAACTCATCACAACCCGAGAATACACCCCCTTTTAACAACCTGCTTTTAATCTCACCCAACGGTGTCTTCAGCTCATTGACATCCGTCACTAGATTCAGATTCTCCTCTGTCAAAATGGCGTTTGCCCCATGATTGGGCGAAGGCTGCTGTACTATATTTGGACCTGCTTGTCCAAAGTTAATAACCTTGCTATCCAATAAATCCTGAACCTTATGTTTAAATGCCTGACAAGCTTCTATATCATGCCCGGGTGCCCCGGAATGAAACTCGCAATGCTTGTTGGCATCATATCCGTAAGGGAGTACTGCCCCAGTAGGCGGTGCCAAAGTCCTCTTTTCGACCAAGTTCAAACCTAGCAGAGTCTGGAGGAGTTCTGCATATGTGGAAGGAGGTGCATCGAACAATCTTTTCGGTCTTGCGTTCTATACCCTTCTCTGGCCAGGATTTTGTCCCTGCTGTTGCTGTGGTTGCTGTTGTTGTGGCTGTCTTTGTTGAGGAAGCGGGATAGTGACGCTAGCTACTTGCTGCGGCTGAACATACTGATGTCTTCCCCTGCCCCTGCCCCTGCCACCAAACACTGCATTGGAATCACCCTGACGTCGACCCCCGAATGCTTTTCTATTACCTCCCGACGAAGTGGACTCCCCAGCTTGGAACCTTCCCACCTTAATACTGTTCTCAATCATTTCACCCATCAAGATCAGATCAGAGAAATTGCCCAACGCAACAGGAAACAATTTCTCATAGAACATCCCCGTGAATGTTCCAATGAACATATCATTCATCTCCTTCTCCACTAGAGGAGGATGCACTCTTGCCGCCATGTCGCGCCACCTTTGCGCATATTCTTTGAAACTCTCCCTAGTTTTCTGTGACAAGCCTTGCAGCTGGACCCTGTTCGGTGCCAGGTCACTATTGTATTTGTAATGTGTCACAAACGCCTCAGCCAGTTGCCTCCATGTTTTGATCTGAGTGGGCTCCAGCCCCATATACCACTCTAGCGACGGTCCGGACAGGCTATCTTGAAATAAATGCATCAGCATTCTTTCATCATTCGAGTACGCGGACATCCGTCTGTAGTAAGAGCGAACATGCACCTTAGGGCAAGTGTCTCCCTTATACTTATCAAACGTGGGAGCTTTAAACTTCAACGGTACCCTCAGGCCAGGCACCAATCCCATTGTAGTCATATCTAAACCAGTAGTACTTTGACTCACTACACCCTTCATTTGTTCCTCAAGCATTCTGATCCTTTGCACAGGACCCACAGGTCCTTCAATACCTCCACCAGAAAAGGCATCCTCCTGTTGGTCTTCAACCCAATTAACATTCTCATTTCCGTACCCGTCATACCCATTGTTACGACCAAATCTAGTCTGATTCATCATAGGACCTCGTCCTCTGTTACCATACCCTTGAGTGACCCCGGCAGGTCCAAAAGGCATCACTCCAGCACCATTTCTATTACCGAATCCACCATAGCCCTGATTAGCATTACCAAAACCATCATATCCGAAACCCTGGGTGTTGAAGTCGAACTTCCCATCCTGATTGACATAATCAAAACCTTGATCATTATAGCCGAACCCGTTGTTGCCAAAGCCATTCCCTCCATTGTTACCACCACCCAGATTGGCGTCTCCGAATCCAACATTGTTAATGACAGTCTCATTACCAATTCCCGTATTACCATTCCCGGCGCCAACGCCATTGTTCACGTTCACAACAGGTATATTCACCACGGGTGGAGCTACAGGCGTAGGAGTACCATCCCCATGAATGGTTTCAACACGTACAGAATGGTGGTCTTCGTTTCCATTCCCAGCACTCTTCGCCAGCAATGGCTGCACCAAAGTCTGCAGGCTTTCCTGCCCCTTCACCACTGTCTCCATCGTCTGCATGAACAGCGCCAGCTTTTCATGCATCTCCTGCATCTCGTTTTGCATCTGGTCCATGACTCTTTTGCAGTTGGTACGAGTAGAGTATCGGTGAGGACGTTGAGTTTCAATCCTGATAAAAACCTGGCGAGATGCAGGAAATGAGATACAGTTCAATAATTATCTGGTAAATGCAATATGAATGTGTATGCAAATGCAACATGTGTCTGTGCATTAGGGAATATCACTCCCCAATTCTAGTTCCAATGTGCTTTTGTGTCGTGCAGTGCTGTGACAATGCGGTGATAAGAAGCTCAGATACATTCACAGAAGAAACAACTCATTTATTGCTGAAGGGCCCCCCGAACCAGGAATACAATATACAATAACAAGGAGGCATGACCCCAACCAACAATCTTGGTGATGGTTAGCACGATGCAAATAAAGCATACATAATAGTACATAAAACGATCACGTGCGGCCATACGCCCGATACTCTTCCAGCAGCCTTTTGGTCTTCTGATGGTCTGGCTGAGAAAGCAATCCCTCGATAAGTAGATCTCTTCACTTAAGAACACGCCGTAAATCACCAATAGATTCCTCCCATGCCCCTTCTCCAAAGCAGTCATCTAACTTCCGTTTCTGAGATGCAGACTCCTTCTTGCACTTGATAACTTTGTTCAAGGAATTCTGGACATCATACCTCCGCGTAACCTCTTCTTCTAACCTCTTCTAGCTAGCTTTCAATAGACCCTCCAGCTCAGAGATCTGCAGCCTCAGTTTGTCTTCTCTTTCCTTATTGCCGGTCAGCGTGGCGTTCTAGGTTTTGTTGAACACAGAGATCTCCTGGTAGGTGATATCGAGTGACTTCTTCTTGGACTCTAACATGTCATGAGAGCTTTTGAAGTCTTTTCCCAGGCATTCACGCTTCTTTTTCTCTTCTGCCAGTTCAGCACCTAATCTGCTTACCAACTCAGTCTGCTGTTGGAAGGAATACACAGCTTCGTTTTTCTCCCTCCGGATTTGAGCCAATTCCTTCTCTAACTCTTCATTGATCTTTATCAGGTCTTCCTTTTCTTTCGCGACCTGCTCATATACCTCAATAGCCACATAAGTGAGCTCCTCAACTAGAACGAGAACAGGACGTGATACTGCTGGAAAAGGCATCTGCACCTGTCTTACCCTCTCTTGAATCCACACCTTGTAAGGCATATAGGCTTGACAATCATTCTTGCCTAGTAATGGTTTCCTTCTTCTGCAGATATGATTCCAAGCGTGCTGAAGCTTGGCCAATAATCCCCCACTCAGGTCACCAGTGAAATACAGAGATTCCTGTACTTCTTCCTCCTTCGGTGGACTCTTCAAAGCATACCCAAACTGTCTGACCAACAAAGATGGGTTGTAATTAATACAGCCCTTCCTTCCAATTAGAGGAACGTTGGGAAACCCGGCGCAACTGAAGATAATCTCTGACCCCAATAAATCTCTATCGAACCAGACAATGTCTTCTGAAGCCAGTCCCATTAGACGCTCGGACCATTCAGCTGTATGTGCAGATTCAACAAAAGGACCCTTCTTGGGCATGTGACTCTCAAACCACATATTCAGCAATGGTACACAACAATGGACATTCTTCCCCCTTCTGTTTTCATTCTTATAATGCAAGGAATGATAGAAATCTCCAATCAAGGTAGGCACCGGGTTGCCTGCAGCAAACAAGTAGAATGCATCCAAATCAACGAATTCAGGCAGATTAGGGAACAGTATAATCCCATAGATGCACAAAGCCAGAACAGCGTTAAACACAATCCAGCAGCCACTCTTGGCATATTCTTGGGCTTTGCCAACCAAAAATTTGAGAGAAAACCTAGAAACTCCATGCCAGGAAGTCAACAACAACTCTGCAGGATCCATATGCAAGGGAACAACTAAGTCTTCCAGCTTAGGCTTAGCATCAAAATGAATGAAGGGCACTCTGTTCTGAACTGGCAACTCTAGAAATTCAGCGTACTCCTCCATGGTTGGAGCCAAAATGAAGTCCTGGAACATAAAACACCTCAAGGAGGGATCATATAACTGCATCAATGTGTATAACCCATTCAGCTCATATGCAGTTGGTCTGCAAACCAAACTCAGTAGCTTCCCATAACTCTTTCTAAAACTTCTCTTCACATCATCATCAGCTAGGGAAATCAGACCCAACAGAGGAGTCACATCAGGAGTAGGCAACTTATACGCAACAGTCTTCCTCAAAGTACTCATAATAACAGATAGAAGTCTAGAGAACTAGAATCGGGAAGTATGAAAATGCACCTGCAGCACAGACACACGTTAATGATATGCACATGATGATGCAAACAATGCAATATGCAAGCAATGCAACAAAGGATCAAGTGCCCCTGGCTGAGAAGCCCAATCCACAATATTGGCCTCAAATAGACCCACAAACTGCTCAAGACCATCCACAATGCTCCAACCTGGTCTCTGACATACCCAATAATACTGTCCTCAAATATCAACACCACTGAATCTCAATCAAGAAAACCGGTAATCTGGAGGTCAAGTTACCTGCATGTCCCAACCCCTCTCATAGGTAGGTGTCCTAATAACAGACACAAGGTATGGCATCCTATGCGGTCATTGGCGTCACAGACTTTCAAGACTGATGATACGATACCCAGAAGGTGTGGCATCATCAAATCCTGAAGAGGCCTCACTTAGCCAACTTCCAATTGATCGGTCCCCAGAGTCGACAATCCAACTAACCAGCAACCCCCTCAACCCAAAGGATTGAAAAAGAAGCCAACCAGAAGAACCTCGTCTGAGCGTGGATTTCATGAGACACCAGTGCCTGCAAAGCAAGCACGCGCCCACTAATTTCCACTCTAATTCTAGGTGCACTCAAGCCCAGGTCCGGCTTATCTCTCAATCATAGAACCCCCTCATACCCACAACAATAATAACAATAATATAATGCTGAATTTAAAATACAGAAACGTAAATCCATACAAAACCCATGACGGGAAAACAAGCGCTAGGATTGACTCACGTAGGGAACCGTTGGAGTCCCCCGCAGAGTCGCCAGCTGTCGCTACTGCGAAAATCGACGAACAGAGGGAAAAGAAACGCTCAGAGTAAACCTAACGCAAAACGGGAAAGGAATGTTCGTCGCAACCAAATTCCTGAATTCGGGAGTCGATTACGCAAGGGGAAGGTATTAGTACCCCTCACGTCCGTCGTACTCGACGGGATCCATGCTTGTTTTCTAGTACGGACGGTTATTCTATCTACGCTAAGGGTCAAGGGTTAAAAGAAGATAAAATGACTCGGCAAAGTATCACACTTTATGCCTACGTATTCCCGTCTGGAACGAGAAATCAGAGTCAACGTAGTTCACCTACCTACGGAAAAGGAGGGGAAGGTTGCTCGCTAGGATATCACATCCTATGCCTACGTACTTTCATACAGCATGAAAGATCAGAGCAAACGTAGTTCGGGCTACGGATGACACAAGTCTATCTTGATTGTTTTTATCCTTCTGAAAAAGGTTTTCTTCTGATTAAGAGTCCAAGCGGACAAAAATGACATTTTGATTGGTTTTCAGTCTTTTTACGCAAGAACTGTCTTTTATTGATGTTTGAAATCTTATTACTGTGTTTGAATGATTTTGAGATAGAAGAGAAACGACTCTAAAGCCCAGAGTTAGAAATGGGAATCAAAACTACCCTAATGTTATCATGCATGGTTAACACCTAATGTTTGTCATATTTCTCTCTTGCGCAGAGAGAAATAGAGATCCTAGGGGATAAACGGAAAAGAAACAACATATATATAGTAAAGCAGTAAAATGCATGAGATGCAGCAGCACAAGCGAGGCAAGGGAGTCCCACTCAACCTCGAACCTGGGAAAACAATAGGCAAAGTGAAACAGCTTCACTTCAAACCTATGGGAAAATTAACAAACAATACAGCAAAGAAAATAAAACCCCAAAACCAGCTCTGATAGCACACCAGCTCCTACAGCAGCAGCTCTGAAAAACAGCAAACTCTGACAGTTGATTAACAGCAAAACAGTAACATCTTCAAATGAATCCCAAAATCAACTCTTCAATGATCCCCTACACTCCAAGTAACACCAAGCTTTAGCAAGCAATGAACCCCAACAGTTGACAGCTTCAGGCAGCAGTAAAACCCTACTCCAACAATTGAGCAGCTTTGACATTAACAGGTATCATCTTTATCAATCTTCAATGCAATGAATTTCTTCTTATCTGCAATGAACTTCTTTCTTCAAGGCCAGCACTCCAGAAGAGAATCACTTAACAGAATAAGTTGGATGTTAAACAGCTTATTGACAACCAAAGGAAGCCTATAAGTGTGTAACATTATGAGAGACAGGTTCCCTCAAAGTTCTACTTCCAAGATAAGCCACTTATCCCTCAAAATGAGGGACGTGAATATCTTAGAAGGACTTTTAGTCATTGGGAGGAATGGAAGCACCAGATGCTTTCCATGTTTGTGGAAAAATTCAATCTAATCTAAAACTCTGTCTATTTCTCCTATTTCCTATGTCTTCAAAAGACCATCTTCAAGCACAAGAATCCCCAAGCTCCAAGTATTGATACTTGCCTTCAATCTTCTCACATGCTTCCCCATGCTCCATAAGCCAAACCCAAGCCCCACACCCCAGTTGAAATGCCCAAAACCCAACAAACAAAGCAACATCCCAAGTGGGAAACACACCAATATCAACCAAATTGCAAAAATCAGGTAAAAATAGTAAACCTCATTATAAAATCCTAATTAAATTTCTAGGGGACCCTAACTATGTACCCTATACCCCATATAAACCCCAAGATCTAAATCAATTTTAAATCCCCAAAACTATGCCCTAAACTGCACCTAATTGTTGTGAAACCCTAATTCTAACACCTATCTTATCTATCTCTCAAATTCATCCGAGTTTAAGTCACAAAAATATGAAAAACTTCCTAATGGTACATGCTTCCCTAATCTAATCAACCCCACAAGAATCAATACAAAATCACGCACCAAACTCTCATACTAAATTCAGAAAACTCAAGTATCCACAAAAGGGTAAAATAAAAGCCATAATATTGTAAAATATGCCAAAAATATAAAAATGCATGAAATCAACATTTTATTATTTCACAATTTTCTTGAGGTCCTAAGGAAACTAGGGAAAAAAATCCCATCCTAAAATGATCATTTTTCAATTTAATATGAATTATTTACCAAACTATATGCAAACATGAAAAAATGAAAAATCAATTAAAAAAAATATGCGTGGTAAATAGCAGTTTTCTACAGTTCAGAATACCAATTGGGCTCAAAGGGGGGGTGCGCATAGCCAGCGCGCTAGGCCCATTACCCATTCAGAAAAAAAAAACACTAAAAAAAAACCAAGGAAAATGAAAATGGGGGGCGAATAGCAATTATTCTCCTTGTATTCCTATTGGGCCCCAAATTGGGGGTGCGGACAACAAGTCTATCTGGGCCCATTACCCACTTCACACATGGGAAGAGGGGTGTCAATGGGAAATCACAGGGTATGATCAACAAACAGCGCAAATGGGCCTAAGCCCGAGTCCATTACCACCTTATCCTTAACAAGCAAAACCCTAATGCTAAACTCCCTCCCTCACTGTTCATCGTCTCTCCAAACCCTAACGGCGCTCTCACTCTCCCAGAGCTGCATCTCTGATTCTCTCAAACCTCATCTCACTCGCAATCTCTGAAACCAACTTAACACCATAACTTAAACCACAAACTTCATTCTAAATCCGTCCACCAACCTTATTCATCAGACATCCAATGCTAATACTAACTAAACCCCAAAATCTCAGCTCAAACGATCCTCTACCTCAATGTTGTTCAACCCAAAACCTAGTTCTTCAGCTAACAACCAAACTACGAGAATCAACAAGTTCAGAACGAAGGAGAAAAGGGAACCTGGATAATGCTATGAAGATGGGGTTGATTTCTGGACGCACCTGATTGAGATGGCGAAATTGAAGACGCGTGAAGATCTACGGATCTTGAAGCTTGGACGATGAAGGTCACTTGGACGTTTTGACGAGAAAACCTGACGCCGTTGAAGATCCCTATTGAACGTGCGAGGATCTGTGAAGATCGTGAAGAGAACTGAAATCTGGAGCGAAGCTTGTTGATGCTTGCGTTTCTGGAGACGTACGAAGGAAGTTGATGAAAGATTCTTGAAGTTGCTGGAAAAACGTGAAGAACACGTTCAAAGATCTTGAAGGATCTATGAAGGCACTATGAAGAATTTTTGGAAATTGAAGAACGATGAAGAATCTGGAAAAATCAGTTGAAGATTGATCTTGCTCGTTGAAGGTCTTCTGGAAAAACACGGTGGTTCTGATGACTTCTCCAGCGAGGTCTTTGAATCTCTGGTGAGAAATTGATGAAGGATGAAGAAGATCGATGATACTTGGATGACTTTTCTGAGAAATTCCAGTTTCCGACGAGCTTACCAAACTCTGGCGACTGTTAGAAGTTCCGGCGACCGTTAAAGCGTTGGGGACGGTGGCTACATGTACTCCGGTGGGGGGCTTCCGGCGAGAGGGAAGGGTGAAGGAGGTTGAGACACCTGGCGAACGTGCATGCAGGAGGAGAGGAAACGGGGAGGCGTGGCTTGGGGAGAGCAGAGGGGAGACACGTGGGAGGAGAGAGTGATAGTGGGGTCTGATGATGTGGCTGCAGATTGTGAGGTGGCTGAAGAAATTTGCACACGCGTGGCATCGCTATTTAAATGACACCTGGCGCAAAATTCTGGACCTTGACTGGGCCCTGATTATTGGACACTTGGCCCATTAATGGATAAACTCTGATTAATGCATTAATTAAATGCTGATGACCTACCCTAAACGAAAGTTGATAACAAAAAACCCCTAATTAATCCTAATTAAATCTAATTAACAAAACACAATTAACCCTAATTAAAACTAAACGAAAATTAATAATAAAAAACCCTAATTAATCCTAAAAACAAAATTAACCCTAATTAACCTATTAAAAAACAGAAAAAGATTACTTAATATTTAGCAATCTATTTAAAATTCCAATTAAATCTATAAAATCAATTAAAATAATTAATAAAATCTATAAAAAAACCTATTAAATTCTATATTAAATCTATCAAACCAATTAAAAAATCTAATCTAACATTATTATATTCCCCTCTTTTAAAACTATAGCATAAAACTATTTAAAATTAAAAAGATTATTTAAAACCTATATTAAACTATTCTATTTAATGCTAAAAAACAAACTAATATCTAATAGACTAAAAAACCATTAAAACTATTAAAAAACATCTATTAAATTCAATTAAAGAAAATATTAACCTATTTAATATCTAAAAAAAACCAACAAATCTATAAAAAAAACTATTAAAATGCATTAAAAAATCTAGAAAATAAAAGAAAATTCCTATAAATGCCAGGAAGGCCGATTAAATCGATTAGAGAACAATTGCGCAACCATAGCAAAACCGGGGGCACCGAGATTGACCTGGAAACACAGGGAACGAGCACCAATTCTCAAAATACACTTATTCAAACCGGCTTGAACTGCCTGAAACGCCAGGGGCTGCAATACCGATAAAAATCAATCTGACTGAGAAAATTGCAATGCATGCAGTATGCGAATGCGAATGCAAAATGCGTCGAAATATAAACCAGATATGGGAACCGGTTGGTCAAATTTTGGGGTGCAACAGTAGCGAGCATTCGCTGGGCATTCATTGTGGCAAGTGAGGGAGTGAATCAAGTCAGTGGCTTCTGTTTGCCTTCGTGAGCTTGTTCGCTAGGCGAACAGGTAGCGAGCACTCGCTAGGAGCTCGCTAGGCGAGCAAGGTAGCGAGCGTGTCAGCATGTTGTTTTCTTGTGTGTTCCATCCAATGGTTGATTGTTTGGTTCGATGATGTTAATCCTTATACAACATGAATAGTTTGTGTATCATTATGAGACGTGTTGTGGGTAGCCTTATGGCGTGAATCCTAGATTATGTAGTATGACCTTTTCGCAATTATATGTATTGTTGGAATTAAACATGAATGCATGATGAATATGATAATGTGTGAAGTATGCATGAGAACATATGTATGATATATGCGCATTGCTTGGTAATTGATAATGACGTTGAGAGTATGTGTAACACCCCAAATTTTCCCCTAAGATTAGTTGTTTCATTTTACATTCCATTTCACTTTTGCATTGCAATTTAACTAACCTAAGTGGTAGTCAGGGAATTTGGATAAGTTGAATTTTATTGGTACAAAATCGAGGCCTAGGGTATTAATGGGCGGAGTTTAAATCAGTTCAGTGTGGATAAAATGAACCAGAGGAAGTTGGTTTTCATTTGAATTTAACTGGACAATTCAGAATCAGATGAGTTTCTTAGCATGGTTGTGATCAAAGTTTCAAATAAAATCATTTGAAGGGTTTTCGGATGTATTTTCAACTGAAGAAGTTTATTCAATTGAGTTTTAAAAAGGAGCTTACTCGAGTAATTTCTAATTGGTCGAGTTTATGCAGGAATTTGAGCCGAATCGCATACAATTTATTAAGGAAAATAGAATCTATTTATTCTATATGTTCGTATTATATTATACAAAAATGAAATTACATTATACAAGGATGAAACAATATACAAACCCAAGGCAAAATCAAAGCCACGTTCTGGTAATGATGAGCCCGTAGGCATACTAACATCTTTTGGTAATGTAAAGTGCAACATGTAATTAAGGGTCCAGCAAACTCATTTTGACAAGCATGGAGGCGTAGTACAAACAGGTTTTTGCTTAATCATATTAAAATGATACTTGCAACGGTAGAGTAGCATTTTATTGCCTCTACCCACTTCATCCCAAATAAGAATCCTCCCACATGGACTGAGTTTTAGAAGGGGTCACGTTGCCACGTTTAGATGTGAAAAACATTATGGTGCAACCTATATGTTACTCCATCAATGCCGCAGGATTGTTGTATTCTCGTCTATAAGTTGTACCACACCAAACCCTCTTGTTGCATAATTATGTTCTGGACTTGATCTCAACACCGATTGCGAACCAAAACCTGCCACAATAACTGGAGATCAGAATCAGAGGCTACGGGATGTTGTGCCCCATTATTGTCCAGATACTAGAATGTAAGAAGAGCAAAGTATGCCTCAATAATACGAGCAAACACAAGTTAGTTCTCATGCCAAATACAATTCCAAAGCAGTATCGTTGTTAGAAAAATCAATGGTCGAATATACGAAGTTGTTTAAATATAGACGGGTACCATCATTGACGTTTTCATGCAATTACTCAACTTAAGGCTTTCGCTCCTGAGCCCGTGCCTTGCTTTATGGACGATACAGACAATACTTTATTGATCATTCAAACACTGGGCTCTAGTGCCGCACAGTCTGAAGTAAGGAATTCTTCAGATGAAAAGCAATCTGCAACAAAGACAAAAACAATGCCGTCACGGATAAAGTAAAGAATGTGAATATGCGTCTGATAACATTGAAGGAGGCAAACCTTTGACAGAGATGAATCTTCCAGACGCTGAAGTTGGAAAAGTTGGCTTGCGGTTTACACCTAAACCCGGTGGTTATTGCCACCTAGGACACCTGGGAAAAGTTGGAAAAGTTGGAAAAGTATGTTGCTGAGCAATATCAGGGTCAGGTTGTTATTCGTCTTGATGATATCAATCCGGCCAAAGAAAGTAATGAGTTTGTAGACAACTTGGAAGACATCTCCACATTTGGTCTCAAATACAAGCAATTACATACACATCAAATTACTTCCCTGGGTTGATGGAGTGAGTTAAAGGAAGGAATACGTTGTCTCTACGGTGAGGAAGGAAGAGAGAATATCCTTCAAAGTCCACTTCCATTTCCAATGCACTTAAGAGAGTTGCCATGGCTGTCAACACTGCAAGATTGTTGTTATGCAGAATCAGTTGGAAACCTGTGTCATAAAGGAAAGGGAGATCTAGTTACAAGACATGAATCAATAGTGAAAATCTGGTTATGGCATATGGTGAAAACAGAAACCCAATCGAATGAGGAGGCAACAATGGATGTTAGATTCTATTCTTACCGTACTATTCTGTCGTCCCCCTTTGCTCACCTAAGATTTTGGGTTTGCTTCAGCTAGCAACAACAAGGTGGTACTTTTGATTGTTCTTTCAGACAGTATCAACAGAAGGAATCTGAATTCAAATCCCAGCTAACAATTTGATTTCAGACTCATTACACCAAATCATTGCCTGTTTGTATCATGAGCAGTCATTATTTCAGCAGTGGGAATCTCAGATGAGGAAGAAATATGAGTTCGCAAATCATAAAACCATAAAATTTTTGAAGTCGAAGTAATCACTTGGGAAAGTACCAGCAGGAGAAAACAGAGGCATAGAAAAGCACGAGCAGCCCCATTCCTAAGCATGAAATTCGTAACAATAACATTGGCTCCGATTTCTGCCTCCAAACAATGTGCAAATCAAACTCCTGAAAAACAGCAACAAACCTACCGTGAAAATCATAACAGCAAAGCGAATCCAGGCCCAATCAAGGTTTCAATATAAAAGGATCCGAAAACCCTAAACTAAAGACGGAGACGGTGAGCGAGATTTAGAGAAATCCAAGAGATTTTCATCATCATCATCATCCTCGTCGCGTTCAAGAAAAGAGATCAGAATCCAAAACAAACAAAAAAAACCTTAAAGACGGAGGCGACAGTGGCTCAGTAGATCTGCTACCAGACTATCATCCTCCGCCGGAAGAGGAATCCATTCTCGTCATCCATCAACAAGTACCATCTGCGGTGGCCGTGGATCAGTGGGAACTTCACCACCGCCGACGGATAATTTAGCCCACGATCTCACTATTTGAAACGAAAAAGGGGTAAGTGTATGATGTTAATGATAGTTGGGTTTTGATTCGTGTTTGTTTCAGGATACGAGGACATGCCAGCGGAAAGGGGAGCTTTATCGAGTGCCGTCAACGGTAGCCATGGCGGCGGAGGAAGAAGAGGGAAATGGGAACGAAAGCCCTAATGAAGACGACACGAGCCCCCCTCCCCTGTTATCTGTTTTTTTTTTATTTATCCTATTTTATTTTATTATTTGTTTTGTTATTTATATTTTCTATTTGTTTTGTTAATTACCAATTAATTGATGTTAGTAGTTTTAAGTAGGTGTCATTGGCTGTTAATTGGTTTTCATAATCTATAATCATTTTTTTATAATTAGTATCTTTTGAACAACTTTCTTTAATAATTATTGAATAATAAAACCCATTTTTTTTAAAAAAATAAAATTAAAACATTTTCAGTAAAATTAAAATCAATTTCTTTAGTAAAATTAAAAACAAAAATTTTCAATAAATAATTATAGTGGTTTTTCTCCATTCACGCACAAAATTAACTTTTCTTTACAATAAATATTCAAAAAAATAAAGTTAGTCTAGCCGTTTCAATTTCGTCTATTCTCATTAGGTTGTGTGTTTCAACTTATTGTCATTTTATTTGTCCGTACTATTTTTGTTCCATGGATGTAATTTACGCGAGACCATGGTCGCGGTTTATTTTTTATTTGCAGTTTTTGGGAATTTGTAATTTACGCGAAGTGGTCGCGATGCTTTCCTTTTCTGCTTGCTTTATTTTTTTCATATTTTTATGCCTGCCATGTATTAATTTTGTTGCTTGCATGTTTTTACCGTCTTTCTCCTCCGAAGGAATTATGATTAACAGTTTGACCGCTGAGTCAATAACCCTAGTTTCAACCATTTCAAAACCCTAATTAGCTTAGGTATCCCGTCGTGGACGAAAAATACCCTTCACCCTAGCTTTAAGTCAAAGAGTCGCCATACTCTGTTTTAGGGTTTCCCGCCGTGGAATCCCTAATTTAACCCTAACCTTCAATTTAACAAATTCAATGTAGAAATATGAGTTTAAGACTCCTTAAGCTTCGTTGTCCTTAAGATACGTTTATTCCCCATTGAACCTTGACCATAGTCAAGACGTTTCTTAACCTCCCTTTCGAGGGGAACTACGATTACTCTGATTCTATTCCCTATCCAGGATACGTAGGCACAAGATGCGACGTCTTGCCGAGTAAACTTAGGAATAACCCTTAGGTCTTTAGGTCACTCTATCCCTTAGCTCAATATATATTAAAGCAGGATAATGAATAAATAAAAAAAGCATACAATAAACAAAAGGTTCCTGTAGAGTACTACAGAAGTTTAGGGTGCTAGTACCTTCCCTAAATTTAACCAACCCCTTACCTAGGTCTCTCCCCGCATTGTGTTTACGATGTAAAAATAGGTTTTCCCTCTTTTGACCTTTTCCTTCGGATAAATCAAAAAGCGGCTGTGAATCAAGAAATGTGATTCAAACTAATTAATAGTTTGATATCCTATTTCCACCGCAACAGAAAATGGCGACTCTGCTGGGGGATACCATAACTTTTAAGGGTTACCCCTATTTTGTTTATTGTATGATATTTTCCATTATTTATTCTCTTGTATATATTATTATTATGCCCTTGCTGGGGGGGGGGGGGGGTACCCCGTTATTGTGAGATAAGTCCTACACTCGGACTTGAGTGACCTTATTATAGGATGGGGATATATTCGATGAGGCTTATAGGAGTTGAATTCCGACCAAGCTGACTAGAGAATCACCGCTCAGTTGAGACCCTTTCGAAAATGGTTCAGTTGAACGAGTAAGTCATGAAAAAAATTTCCTATGGTCGATTGGGGTCTGTGATACTGGGAACCGTAGTACCTTAACACCACTTTGGCCTTATCTAGGACGTAGTGCGGGAACTATGAGGGAGTAATTCCAAAATGGTTGCTACGCAATACTACACTCAAAAGAGGTTCTCTTGAGAATATTATCAACCACTGAGTCAATTGGGAAATTGATAATATCCGAAAGATGGACTGATGACTTTGGGCACTTCTTTAGAACCTTGTTCTGCAGGTACAATTAACCCTATAGTACATACCTTTGTGGGATGGGTACACCTTGACTTCCGCTCACATACCTTTGACCTAGGACTTTGTGTGTTTATGTGTATTACATACATAAAACATTACATTGCATTGCATCTCATGGAATTCAAACGTCATTTAATGAACATCGCAGGATACCATGGATTATAATAAGAGAAAAACTTTGAAATATTCTTTTAGAATTTTAAGTTCGATGACCTAAGGAAGCTAGGAACGTTAGTTGAAGATCAAGGAGGGTTAAAGGACAAGTATGGAAGGTTGTTATCCTTATTGAGAATCGAAGTTAAGGATGGGCTTCTTTCTACGTTACTACAGTTCTATGATCTGGATTACCATTGTTTCACGTTCCTAGATTATCAGCATATTACCTACTTTAGAAGAGTATTCTCAGTTGGTGGGGCTACCTATTTTGGATAAGTCTCTGTTCCCTTTCTTGGAGGAGGACCCTAAGAGGAAGACATTGCCTAAAGCCACATTCTTAAAGGTGTCGGACATCAAAGGCAATATGATCGCCAAGGCGGAACTGTGGGGTTACCTACGCATTTCTTAATCAAGAAAGCCCAATATTATGCCGATCATTTAAGCATGCCTACCTTTGAGACAATCCTTGCTTTGCTTATCTATGGAATGCTACTCTTCCCAAGTTTTGAAGGATTCGTTGATATTAACGCCATCAAAATATTCATGAAGAACAATCCCGTACCAACCTTATTGGGTAATACTTATCACTCCATACATCTCCGGAATTTTCATGGTGGAGGAATGATCACCTGCTGTGTGCCTTTATTATACAAGTGGTTTATTTCGCACTTGCCCAGGTCCTTTTTAAGTCTTGACAAGGGATTTTGGTCACCAAGGGTCATGGCGTTGACACACTCGGACATTGTTTGGTATAATCAGGTGTATGATGGAATACTAATTATTGACGGCTTGTGGAGACTTTGCCAACGTACCTTTATTTGGTTTTAATGGAGGAATTAGCTACAATCTAGTCCTAGCTTGCCGACAACTAGGTTATCCATTGAAGGAACCGCCTAAAAGTGTCCAGGTAGAGAAAATCTTTTTCAAGGACAATAAAGAACTTCAAGACCAGATTGTTTCTTCCTGGCGTCATTTGCATAAGAAAGGTAAAGCAAGTCTAGGAAAGCCGAATTGTGTGTCCATGGAACCTTATCTTCATTGGGTCCGAGAAAGATCCATCAAGCTGAAGATGCCTTTATCCTTGCCAAGAGCCTCTACCTCCGAGAGAAGAACCTGTTCAGTATTTCATGTCCGAAGCGGAAACATTGAAGATAGAACTGAAGAAAGCTCAGCATGAAGCAGAAACATGGAAGGACAAATACCATGTGCTGGTCAGCGAGTACGACGGACTTCAGAAACAGCTTCAGTCAAAGAATGAAGAGATACTCTCCTACAAAAAGAGAAGACTCTACGAGGATTTATTTTCCTCCGAATCTCCGCCTAATCGTCAAAATCATGAATAGTGCTTCCTTAAGGTCCTAGAATTTTAGTTGGTTATTTTCATTGAGATTTTTCTTTTAAGAATATTACTTGTAATCCATTTTTCAATCAATAAATTTTTTTCATCCCACAATGCTCGTAAATACTTGAATTCCATAGAATCATATCATTCACATTTCGCATCATATCTTTGCATTACATGTGTCTCTCGGTTTCTCATACCTCGGTTCCCTCGCCTTCCAGTTTTTGTCACCCTGAATCGATACAACACTAGAGCTCAAGCTCGAAAAAGGATGGAAGAACACGCTCAAGAGATGGATCGCATTAACAACGAGCTATCAGACCTTCGAGGGAGTGTAGGAACAATTATGGAATTGCTCCAGGTTATCAATGCAAAGATGGATACTCAAACTACTATGGTTTCTGAGATTAACGTTATAGCTGTCGTAGATCCTCCAGTTGTTTCTATTGAGAATTCTTTTCCTTATGGTCTTTCGCAGAGTTTCATACATCCGCATGTTGTTAATGCCGGTTCAACAAACTATACCTGTTGCACAAAGTGGTCAGCAAGCTGTGCCAGTTATACAAAATGTTCAACAGACTGTGCCCTTGGTTTCCGAGCCTCACAAGGTGGTCCCTACTTTCACACAAGCTAATGTCCGCACTCATGTGCAGCCTTATCTTAATGAGCCTGTTTATGAAATTCTAGGATGATGATGATTGGAGGATACCAACCACGTGATCAGCTTCGCGAGGAAGTTGTTACTATTGATAAAAGATTGAGAAAGATTGAAGGAAACCAGATCTTTGGTGCTGCTGCTAGAGATATCTGTTTGGTTTCTGGTCTGGTTATTCCGCCAAACTTCAAAACTTCCGAACTTTGACTGCTATGAAGGGACTACTTGTCCGAAAAGCCATTTGATAATGTGCTACCTGCAAGATGGCTGCTCACGTGGAAAATGATAAGTTGATGATCCACTGTTTTCAAGACAGTCTGAAAGGTGCCTCTTCGAAGTGGTATTTAACATTAGACCAGTCTCGCATCAAGTCTTTTCAGGATTTGTCTGATGCTTTCATTAAGCATTATGAGTACAACATGGACTTGGCTCCTGACAGGAGACAACTTTTGAGTATGACGCAGAAAAGTTTCTGAGACCTTTAAGGAATATGCCCAGCGATGGAGGGAAATTGCTTCCCAGGTGGAACCTCCATTGACCGAACAAGGAATTAGCAGATTGGTTTGTTGACACGGTTCGTCCTGAGTTCTACGAAAGGATGGTGGGTAGTGTAACCACGAATTTCACTAATATTGTTGCTGTTGGAGTAAAGGTTGAAATGGCTATGAAGAGTGGAAAAATGTCTAGTGGTTCTAGCAGTACGAGTTCAAAAGACCAAGCGAAGAAGACTTCCGTCAATACTCAGGAAAAAGAAGGAAGGAGAGACTCATGATGTGTCTTCAGATAAGAGAAGGAATAGGCAGTATCAATATCCGCCACAGTATGCCCAACCCCAGGGTTACCCGGTTCAGTACGCACCACCTCCGTATGTAGCCACTGTCGCACCATCTTTTAGTCAGCAGGTTCCTCAAGCTCCTACTTACCAGCCTATGCCGCAGGCTCCTGGGTATCCACCTCCGGTTTATTAACAACCTCCTCCTAACTACCAGACAAGCGTCCAACGCTCATGGCGAAATCAACAACCGAGGAATCAGGCACACCTTCGCCAAAATGCTCCAAGGAGATTATACAAGACTTGTCCGCCGATTCCAATGACGTTCACCGAGTTGTATCCTTACTTAGTGCAACGAGGTTTGGTCACTACTCGAGCTTTGGGACCACCTCCGAATCCTTTGCCAGCCAACTACAACGCTGTCGCTCATTGTTTATTTCATGAGGGTGCGCCAGGTCACGATTTAGAGAACTGTTATGCTTTGAAAAACCTTGTGAGGGATCTGATGGAAAAGAAGATTTTGTCGTTCAATGATCCTCTGCCCAATGTCAAAAGTAACTCCTTGCCTGACCATGGGGCTGTTAATGCCATTGATACTTCGCCTGAAGAGAATTTTATCCTGGATGTAGCCCAGATCAAGACTCCACTCAAGGCGTTCCATTCAAAGCTATTTGAAGCAGTCCTGGCATCGGTTTCCCACGTCGGTTGTACGAGCTGTGAAGGGTGTGATAAAGGTTGTGCTATGGTTCGGAAAGACGTCTAGAGCTTGATTGATGATGGTCTTCTGCAAGTAGTTAACAAGGAGAAAGAAGTAGCCGCGATTGAGCCTACCTTCAACATGCCCGAACCAAGGGGTAGGATGCCCGTGTTTAATCTGCCAGCACCAAATTCTGTCATGCCAATGTTCAGTGTACCGACTCCTGTCACTCCAATAGTGGACCAGCCTAAACCTTTGGTTATCCAAAAGCCAAGTCCTTTTCCATTCAGTGATCCCAAAGCAGTACCTTGGAAGTATGATGTAACCGCGATTGACAAAGAATCTGGGAAGGTCATTCCAAGAGAAGAAGTGAAGGTTGATAGTGAGAATGTGACTAATATAGTTGGGGAAAGCAGGATGACCCGCAGTGGTCGTGTGTACACTCCCCGTTTTGATGAGGCTCCACCTAAAGAAACAACTGCTAATACTGTTGGGCCTGCCAGAGATAAAAATAAGGAGGTTGTTGCCAATGAGGAGGACATTGAATTCTTGAGGATAATTCGAAAGAGTGATTATAAAGTTGTGGACCAGCTTCACCAGACTCCCTCCAAAATTTATGTCTTATCATTGTTATTAAATTCACCCGCGCATAGAGCTGCTTTGCAGAAGGTCTTGACTCAAGCTCATGTTGCTCAAGATATCACTACTGAAGTGTCAAGAGGATAATTTGGCCAGAGTGCTTGTGGATACCGGTTCGTCTCTGAACGTCCTACCCAAGAGAGTCCTTAGCAAGTTGGCATATAAAGAGATTATGGTGAAGCCTACTTCCTTGATTGTCAAGGCTTTTGATGGTTCTCGTAGAGCTGTGATTGGGGAGGTAGAACTTCCGATTCTGATTGGTCCGTATGTTTTCAATATCACTTTCCAAGTCATGGATATCAACCCCAATTACAACTGTTTGCTTGGAAGACCTTGGATCCATGCCGCTGGGGCAGTGACTTCTACCTTGCACCAAAAGATGAAGTTTGTAGTTGATGGTAAGCTGGTTATTATACATGGTGAGGAGGATTTAATGGTTAGCAACTTATCGTCATTCCGGTATATTGAGGCTGATGAAGACGCTTTGGAAACTTCATTTCAAGCACTCGAGATTGCTAATGCTGTTTTAGTGGAAGTCGAAGAAATTGTAGGAGTCCAGAGTAATCCATCTTTTGCATCTTTGAAGAGTACCAGATCAACGATCGACAGGGGCATTCCTGAAGGTTGGGGAGAAGTAATCAATATCAAGACCAAGAATGACCGCCATGGGTTAGGTTACAAACCAACTCCTGAGGAAGTTTCCGCATCTGTCAAAGGGTGTCTGAAGGTTTTTCAAGAAGTGTTTATCAGCAGAGGTTTTCAAGTTAATGCCATCAGCAACGGTGATGGAGATGAAGACCTGAGCAGTCTAGTGTTCAAGAGTGATGCAACTTTGAGCAACTGGGAGGCTATAGAGATTCCAGTCGTTTTTCCATTGTCAAAGTAATTTAATTTTTCATATGTGTTTTCAAATCCATAGCTCTTCCCAAGGCTGTTGGATCACTTTGTAGGGCCACCTTTCATTTCAAACAATTATTAATAAATGCATTTTGTTCCTGTTCCATCTTGTTTCATTAGCATTTTTTTGTTTTCACCTTTTAAAATGAAATTGGCAATTTTTCTCAAAAAACTACAAACTAAAAGCATTTTCATTTTCTCTCGCATTGTCATTGAACATTTAATAAAAATAAGCCTTTCAACATGCAGTGACGTTACAACCCTTGTTGAATCCGATGACTCTATCGTCTCTCCTGATTGGGATTCACCCATTTACCAAGCTGAAGATGAGGGTGAAGAAGATTTCGAGGTACCCGCGGAATTAACGAGATTGGTTAAGTACGAGTACACAGAGCATCAACCGCACAAGGAGCAGGTAGATTTGATTAATCTTGGCACAAATGAAGACAAGAAAGAGGTCAAGATTGGTGCAGTACTTGGGGCAGAGGTCAAGCAGAGATTGGTCAAACTATTGAAGGATTATGTTGACGTGTTTGCATGGTCGTATCAAGATATGCCCGGTTTAGACACAGATATTGTAGTTCACAAGTTACCACTTAAGCCAGAATGTCCGCCTGTCAAGCAGAAACTTCGAAGAATGAGACCTGACATGGCTTTGAAGATTCGAGATGAGGTTAAGAAACAGTTGGATGCAGGTTTTCTTGCGGTTGCAAACTATCCTGATTGGGTTGCCAACATTGTTCCCGTGCCCAAAAAGGATGGTAAGGTCAGAATGTGTGTGGATTACAGGGATCTGAACAAGGCTAGTCCAAAAGATGATTTCCCTTTGCCGCATATTGACACACTTGTCGACAATACAGCTAGTTTTGCAGTTTTCTCATTCATGGATGGTTTCTCCGGTTATAATCAGATCAAGATGGATCCCACCGACAGAGAAAAGACTACATTCATCACTCCTTGGGGGACCTTCTGTTACAAAGTTATGCCCTTCGGTCTGAAGAACGCAGGGGCAACCTATCAACGTGCTATGACAACTCTCTTTCATGACGTGATGCACAAAGAAATTGAAGTGTATGTGGATGATATGATTGCCAAATCTCATGATGAGGAAGAGAATTTGATTCATCTGTTGAAACTGTTCGAACAACTCTGAAAATATCAGTTGAAACTAAATCCTGCTAAGTGTACTTTTGGTGTCAGATTTGGAAAGCTACTTGGTTTCATCGTCAGTCAACGAGGAATCGAGGTAGACCCTGATAAAGTCTGAGCCATTCAAGACATGCCGGCTCCACAGACCAAAACCCAAGTCAGAGGTTTTCTGGGACGTTTGAACTACATCTCCAGGTTTATATCTAACTTGACTGCCACTTGTGAGCCGGTATTCAAGTTGCTTTGCAAAGGTCAGACTGTTGATTGGAATCCAGATTGTCAGCGTGCGTTTGAAAAGATCAAGGACTACTTACAAAAGCCTCCTATCTTGATGCCTCCTGTTCATGGAAGACCATTATTTATGTACCTCACCGTTCTTGAGAAGTCTATGGGTTATGTACTTGGGCAACACGATGAAACCGGACGAAAGGAACACACTATATACTATCTGAGCAAGAAGTTTACTGATTGTGAGAACCGATATTCACTATTGGAGAAGACTTGTTGTGCGCTAGCATGGGCTGCTAGGCGTCTCAGGCAATATATGATGGGTCATACTACCTTGTTGATTTCGAAGATGGACCCAATAAAGTACATTTTCGAAAAGCCTGCTCAGACAGGGAGGCTTGCTAGTTGGCATATGTTGTTATCGGAATATGACATCTAATACGCACCTCAGAAAGCTATCAAAGGAAGTATATTGTCAGATTATCTTGCAGACCAACAAGTCGGAGATTATGAGCCTCTTAAGTTTGACTTTCCAGACGAAGACATTATGTGGGTAAATGATTTCGACGAGCCAGAGCCAGAGTCCGAGGATGGTCCCGAACCGGGTCTCTGGTGGAAGATAATGTTTGATGGTTCCTCCAATTACAGTGGGCATGGCATAGGCGCTGTTTTGATGAATCCAAAAGGTGGCTATACCCCATTTACAGCAAGGTTAGAGTCTGAGTGCACAAACAATGTCGCCGAATATGAAGCATGCATCCTTGGCCTTGAAGCAACTATTGATCTCCGGATCAAACTTCTTGAAGCAAGCGGAGATTCAGCGTTGGTTATCTATCAAGTGAAAGGTGAATGGGAAACCAAGAATGAGAAGCTGGTCCCTTACAAAGCCTACGTTGTGGAGTTAATTAAGTGCTTCGATGAGATCAAGTTCGAACATATTCCGAGGACTGAAAATCACATTGCTGACGCCTAGCCATGATAGCATCCATGTGGAAGGTCAAGTTTGTCAACGAAGCACCACTCATTTGAATCGAGCGTAGAAGGGAACCCACCCACTGTTTGTTGATTGACGAAGATGAAATTGATGAAAAGCCTTGGTTTCATGATATCAAGAATTATTTGCTCATGCAAGGGTATCCAGCAAATGCTTCTTATCTTGACAAAAGGAAATTGAGAAGACTGTCATCTAAGTTCTTCATCAGCAACGACGTACTATACAAACGAAACCACGACATGGTTCTGCTTAGGTGTGTGGATAGACGTGAAGCAGACATGTTACTCCAGGAGATTCATGAAGGAACGTTCGGAACTCATGCCAACGGTTATGCCATGTCCAAGAAACTCTTGAGGGCTGGATATTACTGGTTAGCTATGGAATCCGACTGCATCCGATACGCTAGGAAATGTCACAAGTGCCAGATTTATGCCGACAAAATGCATGTACCTCCGGCACCGTTGAACGTTTTGACTTCACCGTGGCCTTTCTCAATGTGGGGCATCGACATGATTGGGGAAATTGAGCCGAAGGCTTCTAATGGTCACCGGTTCATTCTAGTTGCTATTGATTACTTCACCAAATGGGTAGAATCCGCGTCCTATACTAGTGTGACCAAGCAAGTTGTTACTCGATTCCTCAAGAGGGAAATCATCTGCCGCTACGGAATTCCGAGCCGAATCATAACCGACAACGGTACCAATCTGAATAACAAGACTATGAAAGAGTTGTGTGACACTTCAAGATTGTGCACCATAATTCGTCACCCTACCGTCCTAAGATGAATGGAGCTGTCGAAGCTGTAAACAAAAACATCAAGAAGATCCTACAAAAGATGGTCAAGACCTACAAGGATTGGCATGAGATGTTACCGTATGCCTTGCATGGATATAGAACTACAGTTCGAACTTCAACAGGGGCAACCCTTTTCTCATTAGTATATGGAATGGACGCTGTCCTCCCTATTGAAGTTGAGCTACCTTCCTTAAGGGTATTGAGGGAAGCCAATCTAGATGAAGCCGAGTGGGTGCAAGATAGGTTGGACCAGCTGAATCTCATCGATGAGAAGCGTTTGACAGCTATGTGTCATGGTCAGCTATACCAGAAACGGATGAAGAGAGCCTTCGACAAGAAAGTCCAAACTCGTGAGTTTCAACAAGGAGAACTTGTACTCAAGAAGATCTTGCCAGTTCACAAAGACATGCGTGGGAAATGGATGCCCAATTACGACGGCCCATTTGTTGTTAAGACAGTTTTCTCTGGAGGATCGGTAACTCTTACAAAAATGGATGGAGAAGAGCTCACACATCCTGTGAACTCCAATGCAGTCCGAAAATATTATGCCTAAAAGAAAAATAATAAAAACTAATATGGCTCGCTAAGTTGAAAACCCGAAAGGGCGATTTAGGCAAAAATGAGCGTCCCGGTGGATTGAAAACCCGAAAGGGCGGCCCAGGCAAAAGTTAGGGACAAAGGCATTTCACTGTATCGGACGACACCGAGCATTGCAGACGCATTTACAGAAATCCATTTTCAAATCCCATCGCTCTCTTCAGAAGCAAGGTTGTGGGTAGTCTTAGTTGTTAGGGTCAGCAGGTCATTGGATTCAATGTAACCTTTCCCATATTGCCAATCTCAAATTTGTAATTTCCCATAGAGCTATGCCTTTAGCAAGCTACCATTCTTCAATAAAATTTACCTTTTGCTTTTCAACTCCTTCGTGCACATTATCTCTATTTTATTTTTGTTATGCAATTTGTTGTTGTTAATAACTTGTGAACATGAAAAGTGTTTTTCAAAACTAAAATATATTTTCTCAAAAATACAGGTGGAAATGAAAGTTACTTTGATTTATGGAAATTTGTGAAGGATCTCTCCGTCCCCAGTAAGTCTCATTGTTGCATAAGCATTCGTTCATTACCAACATCTTCCCGATGATAGTCCCCAGCGAGACTTTAAGCTGACAACACTTTTGGGAGCCATCCGATTATCCCCAGTGACTCTCAAGAATGCAGAGATGTCCCGGTATCCTCCAAGTGACATATGTTCTAAAAGACCCATTTCTCCGTCGAATCATCTGTTCCTTAGTGAAATTGCCCTACTTTCCTCCGGAATTTTCCCCAGGAGATTGCCATATTCTCCCAAGAAGTCAAGATATTGTCCCCAGGAATGTCTGTTGAATTCTCCCCCAGTAGGTCTGATGAACTCTCCGCAGGGAAGCTTGATATACTTTATCCCCAGTCGGATATACCTTTTCCCCAGAAAGCCGAGGTACTTTTCCCAGGAATTTGCTACACTATCTCCATGAAGCTGTCTAGCTCCACACCTGCCCCATACAACGAACATTTATTTTATCCCCGGAAGTCTATGATCCAAGAGTTCTTGAGCTGATTATGGTACATGATAGCAATCCCTCACGTGAAGTCATGACATCTTATCCCCATGCGGAGGTCATGAATCCCCAGTTGAAGTCAGGGCATCATACTCTCCGGTGAAGTCGTATCGCATCCCCATGTGGAAGTCATGAGATTTTCTCCCCAGAGAAGTTAGAACTTTAAAGCCAGATTTGGTTCTACCATTAACTTTTCCTATCCTCTAATAGATGTACCGTTGCAGAAGTCACCTGGTATTCCTGTTGAGATGTTTATTTCATCTCATGTCTCCTCTCTCATCCTTTTTGTCAGCATAAGCATAAGCGTGAGCATTACATACTCATTTTCATTTCATTGTCATATACATTAGCATACACATTCGTATACACTTTGGCATACGCATTAGCATTTGCATGCTTGCTATTTATCGTCATCCTTGTCGTTACCGCCGAGTAACTGGGTTTGTCCGCTCTCTCCAAGTAGATCGTCAGCCCTAAGCATAAAATACTATTTATTCTCAGCTAATCCCCACAGAGTTCAACCCTCGTGGACGATGGTTATTCCAGTTGTCTTTCCTCGATAGGATAAGATAGTTCCCATGTGAGCTCCTTTCTTCAATGGAGTCTTGTTCATCAGTTCTTGCTAGCCCAATCTTAGATCGAACGTTGGTCTCGTTGGTCGCCGAACCTACCTGAACGTGCATTTATTTTGCACTATCTTTCAAAGAAATCATGTACATTCCTTTACAGACAAGCGACAGTTCCCAGCCGAGGAGCGTATCACCTACATTAAACCTTAAGACGTTGAGTTGCCGCACTCATGCTTGGGCGTCCCGCCATGGACATATCATTTAAACCTTAAGACGTTGAGTCGCCGCACTCACTCTTAGGTTTTCCGCTGTGGATATATCATTTAAAACCTTGAGAAGCTGAGTCGCCGTACTTATGCTTGGGCGTCCCGCCGTGGACATATATTTTCCTAAACTTTAAGACGTTGAGTCGCCGTACTCGTGCGTAGGCGTCCCACCGCAGACAATTTTATCCTTTAGTAAAAGAAGGAGCTGAACCATGTTCAGGGAGCCGACCTTGAAGTATGAAGAAGTTCATTTTATCCTTTAGTAAAAGAAGGAGCTGAATCGTGTTCAGGGCGCCGACCTTGAAGTATGAAGAAGTTCATTTTATCCTTTAGTAAAAGAAGGAGCTGAATCGTGTTTAGGGCGCCGACCTTGAAGTATGAAGAAGTTCATTTAGTAAAAGAGGAATCTGAATCGTATTCCAGGCACCGACCTTAGATATGGAGAGGGTTATTTACCAGATGAGTGACAATCCCTTCAGCGGAGCTCATCAACCAATCAGTTTTTCATCTATTATTCACCGATAAGCAACAGTCTCTTTATTTGAGAGCTTATCCAGTTTGGCATATAAGTCCCTTCTGACGATAAGTGGCAGTTCTCTCTCAAGAAAGCTTATCAGGGTGTTTCCCATTTAAGACCATTTTATTTTGGCATACAGCCGGTTGTTACCCTGTATGTTGTCTACGGATTCCTAAATTCCGTCTGGTCCTGTCACGAGGGAGAGTTTCCAGAAGCTCGGATGTTATTCTTTGCTCAATGCTCCAGCATCTTGTTAATCGATCCTATAGTCGTGCAGATCCATTTTTATCATTTACTCTTACATATTCCCTGGTGGAGGCCGTCTCGCCGGTGCCATCTCCATTGAGGATCCCATTCTACTATTCCTTTTTCCTAAAGTGATAATTGGTCGTACTCGCACTAGTTGACTATCACTTTAGAATTCCCCAGTGTCGTGCTATCACCCAGTGCGTCGTATTCCCAGTGTGGTCCGTTCATCGCGTCTGTCCCCGGTGTCGTCGTGTCGTCTACATCATTGCATTTACCCTTCCATCATACGCACCATACTAAATTCATGGCATTGTAAATATTATAATTTATTTCCGTTTTGTCCATAGCATTTCATATCACTGCATCTAAGGGAAAAATTTTCGGTTATCTATATTTAAATCTCTCCACCATGATTTCACGAGCCTACGTCGCTCAAATCATCCGGTGAAGCTATTTAAATAGGGGTAACTGTAACACCCCAAATTTTGCCCTAAGATTAGTTGTTTCATTTTACATTACATTTCACTTTTGCGTTGCAATTTAACTAACCTAAGTGGTAGTCAGGGAATTTGGATAAGTTGAATTTTATTGGTACAAATCGAGGCCTAGGGTATTAATGGGCGGAGTTTAAATCAGTTCAATGTGGATAAAATGAACCGGAGGAAGTTGGTTTTCATTTGAATTTAACTGGACAATTCAGAATCAGATGAGTTTCTTAGCATGGTTGTGATCAAAGTTTCAAATAAATTCATTTGAAGGGTTTTCGGATGTATTTTCAACTGAAGAAGTTTATTCAATTGAGTTTTAAAAAGGAGCTTAGTCGAGTAATTTCTAATTGGTCGAGTTTATGCAGGAATTTGAGCCGAATCGCATACAATTTATTAAGGAAAATAGAATCTATTTATTCTATATGTTCTTATTACATTATACAAAAATGAAATTACATTATACAAGGATGAAAAAATATACAAACCCAAGGCAAAATCAGAGCCACGTTCTGGTAATGATGAGCTCGTAGGCATACTAACAGCTTTTGGTAATGTAAAGTGCAACATGTAATTAAGGGTCCAGCAAACTCATTTTGACAAGCAGGAGGCGTAGTACAAACAGGTTTTTGCTTAATCATATTAAAATGATACTTGCAACGGTAGAGTAGCATTTTATTGCCTCTACCCACTTCATCCTAGATAAGAATCCTCCCACATGGACTGAGTTTTAGAAGGGGTCACGTTGCCACGTTTAGATGTGAAAAACATTATGGTGCAGCCTATATGTTACTCCATCAATGCCGCAGGATTGTTGTTTCTCGTCTATAAGTTGTACCACACCAAATCCTCTTGCTGCATAATTATGTTCTGGACTTGATCTCAACACCGATTGTGAACCAAAACCTGCCACAATAACTGGAGATCAGAATCAGAGGCTACGGGATGTTGTGCCCATTATTGTCCAGAACTAGAATGTAAGAAGAGCAAAGTTGCCTCGATAATACGAGCAAACGCAAGTTAGTTCTCATTCCAAATACAATTCCAAAGCAGTATCGTTGTTAGAAAAATCCATGGTAGAATCAACGGAGTTGTTTAAATATAGACGGTACCTCATTGACGTTTCCATGAAATTACTCAACTTAAGGCTTTCGCTGCTGAGCCCGTGCCTTGCTTTATGGACGATACGGGCAATACTTGTTGAATCTCTACACTAGCTTATTGTAATGTTGTTGAGGTTCGCGCCGGGACCAGTATCATTGTCGCTGTTTTGTTAGAGCCGCCACCGTCCTCTAAACGACAACATTTAGCCTGCAAAATTCGAGAACGATGTTAAAGTGTTATTATCACATGATAATGTCTCAAACACCAATAGAGAACCCCATCAATAAATTCCCATATCGGCAAAGCAGGTTCAAACCGCGGGCTGTGAAAACAGAAACATCCAGCATTATACGCTGGTTTCCTGGGGTAGCAGAACCTCAATCAATGTTTCTGGCATGCAGCGTGTTATCCGGGGCGCCGCCTTGTTTTTAAGACAGCCGGGTACGAAAGAACTTTGTTGATCATTCAAACACTGGGCTCTAGTGCATCATAGTCTGAAGTAAGGAATTCTTCAGATGAAAAGCAATCTGCAACCAAGACAAAAACAATGCCGTCACGGATAAAGTAAAGAATGTGAATATGCGTCTGATAACATTAAGGGAGGAGGCAAACCTTTGACAGAGATGAATCTTCCAGACGCTGAAGTTGGAAAAGTTGGCTTGCGGTTTACACCTAAACCCGGTGGTTATTGCCACCTGGGACACCCAAAGCAGCTCTATTGAACAAGTATGTTGTTGAGCGATATCAGGGTCGGGTTGTTATTCGTCTTGATGATATTAATCCGGCCAAAGAAAGTAATGAGTTTGTAGACAACTTGGAAGACATCTCCATATTAGGTCTCAAATACAAGCAATTACATACACATCAAATTACTTCCCTGGGTTGATGGAGTGAGTTAAAGGAAGGGATACCGTTGTCGCTACGGTGAGGAAGGAAGAGAGAATACCCTTCAAAGTCCACTTCCAATTCCAATGCACTTAAGAGAGTTGCCATGGCTATCAACACTGCAAGATTGTTGTTATGCAGAATCAGTTGGAAACCTGTGTCATAAAGGAAAAGGGAGATCCAGTTACAAGACATGAATCAATAGTGAAAATCTGGTTATGGCATATGGTGAAAACAGAAACCCAATCGAATGAGGAGGCAACAATGGATGTTAGATTCTATTCTTACCGTACTATTCCGTCGTCCCCTTTGCTCACCTAAGACTTCAGGTTTGCTTCAGCAGCAACAACAAGGTGGTACTTCTGATTGTTCTTTCAGACAGTATCAACAGACGGAATCCAGCTTCAAATCCCAGCTGACAATTCGATTTCAGACTCATTACACCAAATCATTGCCTGTTTGTATCATGAGCAGTCATTATTTCAGCAGTGGGAATCTCAGATGAGGAAGAAATATGAGTTCGCAAATCATAAAACCATAAAATTTTCAAAGTCGAAGTAATCACTTGGGAAGTACCAGCAGGACCAAACAGAGGCATAGAAAAGCGCGAGCAGCCCCATTCCTAATCCATGAAATTCATAACAATAACATTGGCTCCGATTTCTGCTCCAAACAAAGTCAAATCAAACTCCTGAAAAGCAGCAACAAACCTACTGTGAAAATCATAACAGCAAAGCGAATCCAGGCCCAACAAGGTTTCAATATAAAAGGATCTGAAAACCATAAACTAAAGACGGAGACGGCGAGCGAGATTCAGAGAAATCCAAGAGATTTTCATCATCATCATCATCCTCGTCACGTTCAAGAAAGGAGATCAGAATCCAAAACAAACAAAAAAACCTTAAAGACGGAGGCGACGGTGGCTCAGTAGATCTGCTACCAGACTATCATCCTCGCCGGGAAGAGGAATCCATTCTCGTCATCCATCAACAAGTACCATCCGCGGTGGCCGTGGATCAGTGGGAACTTCACCACCACCGACGGATAATTTAGCCCACGATCTCACTATTTGAAACGAAAAAGGGGTAAGTGTATGATGTTAATGACAGTCGGGTTTTGATTCGTGTTTGTTTCAGGATACGAGGACATGCCAGCGGAAAGGGAGCTTCATCGAGTGCCGTCAACGGTAGCCATGGCGGCGGAGGAAGAAGAGGGAAATGGGAACGAAAGCCCTAATGAAGACGACACGAGCCCCCTCCCCTGTTATCTGTTTTTTTATTTATCTATTTTATTTTATTATTTGTTTTGTTATTTATTTTTCTATTTGTTTTGTTAATTACCAATTAATTGATGTTAGTAGTTTTAAGTAGGTGTCATTGGCTGTTAATTGATTTTCATAATCTATAATCATTTTTTTATAATCAGTATCTTTTGAACAACTTTCTTTAATAATTAGTGAATAATAAAACCCATTTTAAAAAATAAAAAAAATTAAAACGTTTTCAATAAAATTAAAATCAATTTCTTTAGTAAAATTAAAACAAAAATTTCCAATAAACAATTATAGTGGTTTTTCTCCATTCAGGCACAAAATTAACTTTTCTTTACAATAAAAATTCAAAAAAATAAAGTTAGTCTAGCCGTTTCAATTTCGTCTATTCTCATTAGGTTGTGTGTTTCAGCTTATTGTCATTTTATTTGTCCGTACTATTTTTGTTCCATGGATGTAATTTACGCGAGGCCATGGTCGCGGTTTATTTTTTTATTTTGCAGTTTTTGGGAATTTGTAATTTACGCGAGTGGTCGCGATGCTTTCCTTTTCTACTTACTTTATTTTTTTTTTCATATTTTTATGCCTGCCATGTATTAATTTTGTTGCTTGCATGTTTTTATCGTCTTTCTCCTCCGAAGGAATTAGGATTAACAGTTTGACCACCGAGTCAATAACCCTAGTTTCAACCATTTCAAAACCCTAATTAGCTTAGGTATCTCGCCGTGGACGAAAATACCCTTCACCCTAGCTTTAAGTCAAAGAGTCGCCGTACTCTGTTTTAGGGTTTCCCGCCGTGGAATCCCTAATTTAACCCTAACTTCAATTTAACAAATTCAACGTAGAAATAGGAGTTTTAAGACTCGACGTAAGCGTGTCCTTAAGATACGTTTATTCCCCATTGAAACCTTGACCATAGTCAAGACGTTTCTAACCTCCCTTTCAAGGGGAACTACGATTACTCTGATTCCATTCCCTATCCAGGATACGTAGGCACAAGATGCGACGTCTTGCCGAGTAAACTTAGGACTAACCCTTAGGTCTTTAGGTCACTCTATCCCTTAGCTCAATATATATTAAAGCAGATAATGAATAAAAATAAAAAAGCATACAATAAACAAAAGGTTCGTGTAGAGTACTACAGAAGTTTATGGTGCTAGTACCTTCCCTAAATTTAACCAACCCCTTACCTAGGTCTCTCCCCGCATTGTGTTTACGATGCAAAAATAGGTTTTCCCTCTTTTGACCTTTTCCTTCGGATAAATCAAAAAGCGGTTGTGAATCAAGAAATGTGATTCAAACTAATTAATAGTTTGATATCCTATTTCCACCACAACAGTATGTAAACGTGCGAGATTCTTACTCACTAGGGTAGAATGATAAGGTGTCATTCCTAGTATAGTAATCACCGGGGTAGAATAACTGTGATGTTGTTACTGGTGGGGTATATGCGATGTACCCATAATCCAAATGAGGATTTGCAGGAGTTGATGAGTTTATATGAGTCATATGGCATGTGTATGTGATTGTCGTATGAAAGTGTGTGATGTGGCCATTTGGATATTATGTGTATAATTGTATGTACTTGTGTGGGGTATAATGCATAATTGTTTATATTTGTGAATATGTGTGCATTTCAAGAGTGTGTGGAGTCATTGTGCGTGTGTAGCATCATGATTGCATTCTTGTGTCTTGATCCCGTGGAGGATCTACAGAAACCTCGTGTGCCCTTGTGGGGTGTGAGCGATGGTTTATTCATGATCCCGTGGAGGATTTGCAGAAACCTCGTGTGCCCTTGTGGGGTGTGAGTGATGGATTATTCTTAACCCTGTGGAGGATCTGCAGAAACCACGTGTGCCCTTGTGAGGTGTGAGCGATGGTTTATTCTTGATCCCGTGGAGGATCTGCAGAAACCTCATGTGCCCTTGTGGGGTGTGAGTGATGGTTTATTCTTGATCCCGTGGAGGATCTGCAGAAACCTCGTGTGCCCTTGTGGGGTGTGAGCGATGGTTTATTCTTGATCCCGTGGAGGATCTGCAGAAACCTCGTGTGCCCTTATGGGGTGTGAGTGATGGTTTATTCGTGATTCCGTGGAGAATCTGCAGAACGATTGTGTGCCCTTGTGGGGTGTGAGCAATCTTGTAACATCGTGTGCCCATGTGGGGTGTGAGCGATGGGTAAACATCGTAGGCCCGACGGGGAGTTACTTCGGTAACGAGCAATGGTTCCTTTTGGTTCTTCAACTGAACCTACTGAACGAGTCAGTACCGCATTTGCATCTGCATAGAGTCGTGAGTCGGTCTCTATGAGTTGCATTATCATCTTTATATGATGCATTGGTGAAATAAACATGAATGTAAATGTTTATGTGAATTGGTGGAATAAACATGTTATGTGTGTTTATGAATTGATGAATGTGTTTAATTAGGAAAACGTATGTTGTGACGTATATGACGTTTAAAGTGTATTGTGGTGAGAAAATGTGGAACATATGTATTTTGTATTTGTGCATTTATATATAATTATATGCATTGTTATTATGATAATATTTCTCACCCTTCTGTTGGAATGATGTCCTTCATGACATCGTGCAGGTGTTAAGGTGTAGTACTGCTCGTAGTTGCGGGGTCGCTATTGGTATAGCTGTTTAGTGATTTTAGGTTATTGGGTTGAGTCGTGCTCTGGTCATGTAACACTGGAATCGTTTGGGTTATGTTTCTGATGTATTTCGTGTTGATTGGCTTCCGTGCCTAAGTGAGGTGAATTATGTGATAAAAGGAAATATTTCTTTTTATGAAAAATTGTGATATAAATAAATCCGCTGTTACATGCAAATGAAATCTTGTAAAGTATGATTATTTATTTCAGTGTTATTAAGCATGACATGTGGCTTTTAAGTAATTTGGAAGTATATGTGTGACACCCTTTGTGAATGCATGTTAATTTTACTCTGATTATGTTTATTTTTCTGTGGAGTTTAGAAGGGTGTTACAATCTCACAATCCTATGCCTATGTATTCTCGTTAACAGACGAGAAATCAGAGCGTTCGTAGTTTGGACTACGAATGTTGGTAAGACTTAATGAAAAATACTTAGTCGTATTCGACAGAAAATATTGCTTTATCTAAACTAGTGAGGAGAGGACGTTTGCACCACTTTGAATGGATTTCTATATATCAACATTCATGGGGAACACGCCACTTATATCGACTCAAGTAGGTTACGGATGAAGCAAGTAGGTTACTTATATCATGTTTTGCGTCGACTCTAGCACCACTTTGAAAAAGTTAGACAGTTCGCACGACGGCGAGAAAACTGAGATTGAATAAGTTGATGTTTTGTGTTTATAGAAGAGAATAGATTTGAATAGGTTTTAGGGTTTTGATTGCAAGAGGGCGAGAAAGAGAGTTTAATATATCAGATGTTTAGCTAGAGGTGACGATTACCTGAAGCTTAAGAAAGGCTCCTCGGGCCCAAGTAATCGGGAAAGCAAGTCAAAGGCTTGACTCTCTCTCTTTTTCACCCTTAATACGAAAGGATAGGATGTGGTTTGAGTAAGTTAATCGGATGACGATTACTCGAAGCTTAAGAAAGGCTTCTCAGGCCCAAGTAATCGGGAAAGTGAGTCAAAGACTTGACTCTCTCTCTTTTTCAATCCTTAACGGAGAAGGAATGGATACAGTTCGAGTAAGTTAATCAGATAACGATTACTCGACGCTTAAGAAAGGCTTCTCGGGCCCAAGTAATCGGGAAAGCGAGTCAAAGGCTTGACTTTCTCTCTTTTTTAATCTTTAACGGAGAAGGAATAGATACGGTTCGAGTAAGTTAAATGGATGACGATTATTTGAAGCTTAAGAAAGACTTCTCTGGCCCAAGTAATCGGGAGAGTGGGTCAAAGGCTTAACCCTCCCTCTTTTTCATCTTAAAAGAGATTGTGTAGGAAAAGCATTGAACGATGGAAGATGATTGAAGTATTTTAAACGGATGAGGATTACTTGAAGCTTAAGAAAGGCTCCTCGGGCCCAAGTAATTCAGAATGTGAGTCAAAGGCTTGACTCTCCCTCTTTTTCATCTTATGTTAAGAAATAATTTTGATATAATTAACGTGGCTTATGAATGACGATTACTCGAGGATTAAGAAAAGCTCCTCGGGCCCAAGTAATCAGGAGAGTGAACCAAAGACTAGGATCTCTCTCTTTTTCATTTAAGTATTCGAGAAAATTGATTTTGAGTTTGTCATATTGTACATCTTTTAGAGAAGACAATTGTTTGGACTTAAGAAAGGCTCCTCGGGCCCAAACAATCGAGAAGAGAAATCAAAGTATTGATTCCAACTCCTTTTTCATCTTTATTGAAATTGTTTAAATATGATTAAGTATATTAATTTGATTTGAGAAAATAGTCGACGTGAATCGAGGTTTGAATTTTGCGTACGAAAGGATTGAACTAGAGAATAGGAGATCCTAAGGATCTAGGGTAAGGCCGATGGCGAGGCATAGACACTCGACTTACAAGGGTGAAAGTGGGCTCGACGTTGGATCGAGAAATTATTTTTATTATGAATGGGTATGTAAAGGCTTATATAATAAGATCATGTGACCACGGTAAATAATCGAAAGTTACCCAATTTAAACCGAACTACCAAACACCAAACTATTAGATGAAAATAAAAATGGATATAGAGTTAAAGTAATTAAAAACGAGGGCGAGCCAACAAAGGGTTGCACACAAAGGGTTGCACACGGATGATCAAAGATCATCAACCAGAATGAAAAAAAAAACGAAAAGACAAAGCGTTGAAGGAGAACTCACCCTTGAAGCCTTAAATCACAGGTACGAGGTTTCTCTATCGTTTCCCCTTCACTTTCTGTCTTGCGGCCGCCTTAGGTTTTTTAGTATCAAAACTTTCTCTCCCTCTATGAATTCACGCCTAACTTTTTCGTGTGGCTGCGGCGTAAAAAAATTTAGGTTTTTTTTATGGAACTCCCTCCTTCAACCTCTGTTCTTTCTGTTGCTTATATAGTGGAAACATTAGGGTTTGCTTAGGTTAAATCTTGCTGCAACATCTCCATTTTGCAAGTTCTGTAACTTCTTTCGTAGATGCCTAAATTGTTTTCCCATATCAGTGAAATTACCCTGCTGTACTTGTTGCCATTATCTGATTTTGTTTATTTTTTTATTAGTTTACGACATTTAAAATTTGTGGTCCCATGTTAGGTCTTGTTTCTGACTTGGATGTGTATAATTGCTCTTTGTTTATGTCTTATTTCTTGTGATGATCACCAATTGTCATAACCGTTGATGTTTGCCATTGCTTCACAGGTGATGATGAATCCTTACTTGGGATAATAACAGATGCGGCCTTACCATCTCGTCGGTTATATGTGTGTTTAAGATTCAACATCAATCTTCAAATCCATCCTAACTCGGAATATTCAGGGTTTTCCATGAAGATGACCATGATTCAGAGGATTCATTGGTATGGGTACTGAATATAATTCTACTAGCTTTTATTATCTTTGAGCTTGGAGGAATTGACTTGCATTCTGAAAGCTTTTTTTTTTCTTTTGTAGGGTACTACAGGTGTAAGGAAGCAAAGAAATGGCCATTGACAATACATTTCAAATGTGTCAGAATAGGTATACTTCAAATGTATTCAATACTGGTTGGTCGTCACACATTTTTTAAACTCGAATATGCCTTGCTCCATAGGAAAAAAGTGTGTTGCGTGCTTAACTCAATAGCAAAAGGGCTCCAAAGGTTGCAGTTGCAGGGTGACACGCACTCCCGCCGCTGATGACTTGGAAATTCTGAACTTGGTATGTCCCCACAAGGTTATATTCCTCTCTATTTCACAAGACTTATAGGACATAAGAACCTGGACAATGTTATCTTTTGTGTAACTTTTCTTCGTACATAGCTCGACAAGAACGAAAGTGAAGCTCCAACATACTTGAAGAGAATTTGATCAGCTCTCTTTAATCGAATATTGAATGAAAACAAAACTACAGATAAAATGAAGGCCATCAAGGTAAGTGAAACTTTAATAATTGATCAAGTCTTGCTTACTCTACAAGTGACAAGTTCATCATATTTTGCTCTTTTTTGTAGGACACGTTTGGCTGCAATATTCCTCGTGTAGTACCCGCTATAGCACATGTAATTTAAGCGAACTTTTTGCTTGAAGTTTACGGCACTGGTGTTAGCCCTCAGACATCCTATGAAGAAGATCAAACGATGGAAGCCTAGTTTCGGTGTAATATGCTCTATGAAACAAAAACAGTTTCAAGGACCCTTTCCCATATTGTAACTCGTGAAACCATGCTTGTTCCATTCTTGTATCAAGAGTTAAGATTCCAAGTAGCTTCCTTTGAATTTGTAGCCAAACATTTTGCGGTTTAACTGAATTTTGTATCGTAATGTGTATTCATTTCCATTCTTCAATACTACACCTAACCTTTATAGGGCTTGTCTTGGTAATAAGGTGTTGTAAGCTATTTTATTTTTCCATAAATTGTGTAACCAATCTCTGAATGAGACAAAAAAAACAGTGGTGCTTTTGTGACTCTCATTTTGTAAACAGTTGGGTAGACGGTACAGTTAAGAACTAACATATTAACAGTTGAACTAGAAAATGCTAAGTATCTTGGTATGGGTCCATTTCATGACCTGAACTGCACCCCATTTCTTCATACTCTACTTAGTCTAGCCACAAATTCTCAATATAATGTTAAGGATTATTTGGATAAACTGAAAATCACAATCTGTTTTCCCACCATTAAAGCACATCTCTGAATTAATCCACCCTTTGTAGGAATTGAACGTGTCCAATGCCATGAGTTTTTGGAAAAGCCTTGACACGTTTTCGAGAAAAGTCCCCTTTTATTATTTGCTAAATTGAAATTCAAAGTAGCACTTTAAAGCTTCCCACTTAATCCTGGAACATGAATGGTTATGGATTTGAGCCCATTCTGTAGTTGTGGTTAGGGCACAAATCAAGACAAAGTTCAAATTATTTGACCACATGACTTTAATACCAACACATCACTTGAATATCTTGAAATCAGATTTGAAATAAGCCTAAAATATGGTTTGAAGCCCAAAAAATGAGACCAATTTCAATGTTGAACAAAACATTATTCTGTCTCTTGCTTCCATCCAAGTTCAAC
This sequence comes from Lathyrus sativus, assembly GCA_963859935.3. NCBI lineage: Eukaryota > Viridiplantae > Streptophyta > Magnoliopsida > Fabales > Fabaceae > Lathyrus > Lathyrus sativus. Next base: position 137,317,660 of record OZ012741.1, on the reverse strand, counting down.
ATATTTGCTAAAACTTGTAATCACAAGAAACATAAACAGGGTCTCCATAACCTAAACCTTAGAGAGTCATAGCCAAAAGCCAAATGACCATCTAGAAAAAGGTCAAAAATCTTGGTATAAGAAACGAAGAAGGGTAGGACAAATTTAGGGTATGACACACACCGCACACATACTTGTCTTGATAACCTGGTATGATCCTTGATTCAAATCTGCAAACCTGGGCTCAAACAGCATGGTGTCGCTACTGCGAAAATCGAGGCCGGCAAAACAGAAGAGTCGCCACCTCTCGTTATTTATCCCTCAGAACGGGAAAGGAAACGATCGGAAAAACCTGACGAAAAGGTATAAGACAAGGTCATCACAACCATTGCCTGGGTTCGGGAGTCGGTTACGCAAGGGGAAGGTATTAGCACCCCTCACGTCCATCGTACTCGATGGAATCCACGCTTGTTGGTTTGTCTATGGGTGAAAAAGACAATCTATCTACGGCTTCTAAGGCTAAACGGAAAGAAACTGACTCGATAGAGCATCACACTCTATGCCTACATATTCCCTCGTGCAATGGGAAAGTCAGAGTCAACGTAGTTCGGGAAACCATGGGGGGATTTTGCTCGCCGAGATATTGTATCTCGTGCCTATGTACTTCCACACGGCGCGGAAGATCAGAGCTTACGTAGTTCGGGCTAACTACGGCTAGACAGGGTGTTCTCAATCACAAGGGGTGAGAGAAAGGATTGACGATACTAGCGTACGCATTCTAGCATTTTAGGTGTATGCTGCTCGCTCGACGGAGACTTAGGCATTACCTGTTTGCAGTAGAACAGACGTAGTATGTCGGGTTTCAAAGGTATGGGAACCTACGGGTTCTAGAACTACGGTCTGGTCTCGATTATGCTCGGGCAAGAGAAAGGGATAGATCAGTCGTCAGCGGGAAAGTCTCGATCGCACGGCAGCAAGAGAACAAAGAAGTTAGTTGTTAGTTTTCTCGCTAGGATATTGCATCCTATGCCTACATATTCTCGTCTGGTACGAGAAATCAGAGCAGCTGTAGTTTAGCCAACTACATCAAAGGGAAAAGGGAAAGTTTGCTCGCTAGGATATCGCATCCTATGCCTACGTACTCTCGTCTGGTACGAGAGATCAGAGCAAACGTAGTTCGGCGCTACAGGAAAGCAAGTCTCGATTGCACAGGGGCAAGAGAAGGGGTCTCAATCACCTAAACGCGAGAGAAAAGAGTTTCGATCGCACGGGGGCGAGAACAAAGAGGAAGCAGGCTTACGCCTAAACGGGAAGGAACTCGGGACACATACGCAAGAACCTAATACGTAGGAGCGAGTGCGTCGTATATCACCCAAGGGATATATACTAAACACTCTAAACGATCGAGGGTAGACCGCTCAATTGTCATTTCCCACGTATCTAACGCTACGGTTCACAACACTCGACGGTTGCTCAAAGACTCGAATCAGGAAGATGATGTTGAACGAAGCGGCTCCGTTGGCTCCTGACATGCGCGCAAGCTCCATTCCAGTCTTCTCCTCTCTGGATCCTTGATGATGACGCTCGAATCAGAACCAATGTAACGCTTAGACCGTCATGGTTCGACTTATACGAGAAATCGAACTCTCAGAGGTAGCGTATTGATGTCCGTGTCAAAGACAAGATAGAGAAACGATATCAAAAACCATTCTCCAATTGAATCATGTCACACGGCCAGCCAAGAATAAAATCGAAGATAAAATCGGATAGAAAAGAAATGAGGAGAGAAATAGGAGAGAAATCAAACCACAAAATGGAAATAACATGCTACTCCTAAAATACGACAATTAATTTCTACTAGAAAATATTCTAAAGAAATACTTTCAAAGCATAACCGAACTGTCTCACAGCAAGAGAAGGATTATAATTGATACCACATTTCCTCCCCATCAAGGGCACATTTGGAAAGCTACCAACACTGAAAATAAGCTCACGACCCAACAAGTATCGATTGAACCAGGCAATATTCTTCTCCATTAAACCCATAAGCCTCTTCGACCATTCAGATGAGTTCACAGAAGTCACAAAAGCTCCTGAGCGAGGAAGATGATCAACAAACCACTTATGCAACAACGGCGCGTACCAAGAAACCATCTTTCCTCTTCTCTTCTCGTTCTTGTAATGCACTGAGTGATACAAGTCTCCTAGAAGAGTAGGCACGGGATTCTTGGAAGCAAAGACATGAAAAGCGTCAAAATCCACAAAGTCCGGTACATTGGGAAACAACACAATGCCATAGACACACAGAGCCAATATAGCGCTGAAAACCACCCAACAACCTTTGTCAGCATACTCTCGGGCTTTGTCGACCAGGAAGGGCAACGCAAATCCAGAGACTCTGTTTCTACTGATAACATGACCTGCCAAAATCAGAGGCGCTCAAATAAAGAGCGGCGGACAACTCCTCGAGATCAGGTTCTTCTTCGAAACTGAAGAAAGGCACTTTGTTCAGAATCGGAACACCCAAAATATAAGCAAATTCTTCCAAAGTCGTAGCCAACACATAGTCCGGAAATGTGAAGCATCTCAGTGAAGGATCATAAAACTGCAACAGGGTATGAATTGCTCCATGCTCATAAGTCTTAAGCCTACGGACAAACTTCAGAATTCCACCATACTGTTCTCTGAAAGTTGCACGGACACCAGGCTCAGCCAAGGAAATCAGACCAAATAAAGGTCCCAACTCAGGTGCCGGAAACTTGTACACAATAATCCTCTTTCTGCCAACTTCCATCTCTATAGAAGACCAGTACCAGAATCAAAGGAAAGACGAGAACCTGTAACACACATAAACATGCAATGTTAAATGCAGAATGAGATGCGAATGCACACAGGGGATCAAGGTATCCAATGCTCAAATGCGCTGCTGTGCCGTTGACTGAATTCAACCAGAGCTTCGCTCTAAACGGAACACTGAGATAACACACTGGATAGAATACTCAGGATCAAAATTCTGCACTGATGAGAAAACCAGGGTTAGTTGAAGGTCAGGTTTCCTGCAAAACCCATCCCTCTCACATGTAGGTTCTAGTCTTGAATGGTACGGCATCCTATGCGAGTGTCAGCGTCCCAGACTTTCGAAAAACGATGATACATTCACCTTTCCGGTTTGGCATCATAGTCTAACAAAGCGGCCTCACTTAGCTGACTTCCCAAATGAACGGTCTCCAGAGTCGACAGTCTCTCTAAGTCAATATTCCCTCAACTGCACCAAATGCGCAGGATAGAATATTTCCAAAGAAAAACCTCGTCTGAATGTGAATTTCACGCGAGCTATTGTTCAGCCAGACGCCACACAAGCTCCCGCTAATCTCCACTTTAATCCTATGTGTATACTCAAACCCATGTCCGACTTATCTCTCGGTAGAACAACCCAACCCATAGCACAGCAGCAACAGAAATGCAATGCAATAATACAACTAGATAAAATACATAAAGTAAAAAATGTACAAAAATAAACACCCAAAGACGCAACAGACAAGCGCTAGGAGTGACTCGCATAGGGAACCAGAGTCCCCAGTTGTCGCAACTGCGAAAAACACCTGGAAAAAATAGAAGAGTCGCCACTTTCATTATTTATCCCAAAGAGAGGGAAAGGAAACGATCGGAAAAACCTAACGAAAAAGGGAAAGACAAGGTCATCGCAACCATGTCTGGATTCAGGAGTTGGTTAAGCAAGGGGAAGGTATTAGCACCTTTGTTGTCTATCTAAGGGTGTGTTTAAACTATCTACACTACAGGCTTGCGGGACAAAAAGAAAAGAAAAGAGAGATTCGGCAGAGCATCGCGTCTCTGTGCCTACGTACTTTCATCTGGTATGAAAGATCAGAGTCAACGTAGTTCGGCTAACTACGGGAGAGAAGGGGGGAAGGTTGCTCTCCAAGACATCGCGTCTTGTGCCTATGTACTTTCATTTGGTATGAAAGATCAGAGAAAACATAGTTCGGGCTGACACAAAACCACAGGTTGATTAAGTGTTTTAATTGAGTAGAGTTAAACATCCGTTCCAGCAGTTAGGGACTAAGCCTGTTTGCGGTATAAGCGAAGCTTAACAACACTCTTTTCTGAAAAAGGTTTTCGATTAATCCCGAAGGAGAAAATGTTTGAATTTGGTTTAGTGTTTTTAGTGAAGTGAATTAATTCGGTTTGTGATTCACGTTGCACTAAAGACTATGACACGGAGGAGAATGCGTCGTATATCGCCCCCAAACAGGACGGATACTAAACATTCTAGATAAGCGAGAGAAGACCCCTCACTCATCATTACCCATGTATCTTAAGGCTCGTAGCACGCAACGTTTATCGCCTTTATTAAATGAGTTAGCATGAGTTTGAGATGAGAAGAGAAGACGCACGAAAGGTATAAGGGAAACTCGGCCCTAACGTTGTCATGCAAAGTGATCCTAAGGTTGAGATTCAAAAAGGGAAACTACCTAATGTTATCATGCATGTTTAGTACCCTAATGTCTATCATAATCTCTATTGGATACGAGAGGTTAGAAATCCTAAGGGAAGAAAGACAAAAGAAGAAGAAGAAACATGCAAATGAAAGAATGCACACATTGAATGCACAAGTAGAATGAAAGTGGGAGGATAATAGTGTGGGGCAGTAGCCTCCACAAGCTCATCTCAACCAAGCATGCATATGCAATGCAAAGAAGAAGGGAAAAGAAGAAATGCACAAGAGGCAATCACACAAAGAGAGAAATCACACAAACAAAGCAAACATGTCACATATGGAAACCCTAAATAGAAGCAACAAAAAGAAACACACAAATGAACAAGCAATGAACCTAATTTTGACCTAAAAATGAAGATACAGCAAGCTCAACATGTCTAATATGTGAAACAAGAAGAGTTGAGAGCTTATTTGATTCACAAAGGTCATCTCCAATTCAAACTAGGTCACGCACTTGTATGAACCTTCCTTGGAGGTAACTTGACTTGCAAGTTACCTCAAAAATAGGAAAATGATTCAAAAATTGACAAATAAAATGCACAAGTAAGCTAAACAAGTTGGCAAACAGAAGCCAAAAGCACAAGGCCAATATCCTCTCAAAGCACCATCAAAAGAAAATAATATTCAAGATGTACCACTTTGGAATGGGAGAAACAAAGGTCAAAAGAAAAGCCACCAAAGTCAACCCTAAAGTCAACCAACCAGGGGCAAAATGGTCCTAAAATTTTTTTCAACTCATCATCGATATGAGGATCAATTTTCATTCATTGGATCAAAGGCAGATGAGATAAATAAATGCAAGAACAAACAATGTCACAATTTAACTCATTTAAAACAACTCCAATATTTAATTCCTTTTTAAATTGAAAATAAAATCAAAAAATAAAATAAAAATATCCTAAAAATAAAGGACATCTCAAAGTCTCTAAAAAATATTTTTGTTGAATTTTTAGAACATTGGAGCTATTTTATAATGATTTAAATTGAAACAGAATAAAACAAAAATCAAAAAAAGAAATAAAGGAAAATGATGAAGACATTGGTGTAAATAGCAAATGAAAGCAGTTCAAAACACACATTGGGCCCAACAGGGGGTGTGAGTAGCAAGAGAAAATCCAAGCCCAATCCAACAGAATAAATATCAAATAATTCTGGTGATCGTGTGTGCAAGAGTCAACCAAAGAGCATCATGGAAATCAAGGCAGATCACATGATGAAATGGTATGCAAATCACGTGGCTAAGAGCGTGCCAACACATTAATGAGATATTTGAAAGTGATTACGTGTGTGCAACATACTATGGTGTAGTGTGATTCTTAATTTCATGCATTGGATTGGAAATAAAATGAATCAAACGGGCCAGGTCAAGACACCACATCATCTTCTTCATAAAATTGGGAGGGAAATAGGTGGTGGCCGGACTGCAACTCCGGACATCTTCTTTGCAGCTCCGGCCACCGTGAAAACAACAACAACACGCAGGCAACAATTCTCACCATTTTGGACAAACTTTATATGAAAATTAATCTAGAGATCACGAGGATCACAAATCCAGCATCCAAATTCCTTAATAATGCATAACAAACTCAACTCGAAGCCAAACATACTTGTTGTCGCTTCCGCGAAAATAAGGTGCTGGAAAAACAGAAGAGTCACCACCTTTCGTTATTTATCCCTCAGAACGGGAAAGGAAACGATCGGAAAAACCTGACGAAAAGGTATAAGACAAGGTCATCGCAACCGATGTCCGGGTTCGGGAGTCGGTTACGCAAGGGGAAGGTATTAGCACCCCTCACGTCCATCATACTCGATGGGATCCATGCTTGTTGTGTTTATCTGACGGGTTGGTTTTATCTATCTACCTATCAAGGCTGGCTTAAAAAGAAACGAAAAATGACTCGGCAAAGCGTCGCACTTTATGCCTACGTATTCTCATCAGAGAATGAGAAATCAGAGTCAACGTAGTTCGACTAACTACGGGGTACGGGGAAGGTGGCTCGCCAATACGTCAGTATTGTGCCTACGTACTCTCAACAGGTATGAGAGATCAGAGCTTACGTAGTTCGGGGTAATACGGATTACGGGGGTTCAGATTTATCTGTTTTTCCGAGTAGGGTTAACAAACAGTTCCAGCAGCTTGGTGTACGCAGCTCGACCCTTGGAGACTCAGGCGTTACCGTTTGCGGTAGAACAGGACGTTAACGACACTCTTTTCTTCAGAAAAGCTTCCTTTGAATTACGGGCCCACGGGGCAAAAAGGTTTGAAGTTTGTTTTCTGTCTTTTACGGAAGAACTGTTTTTTATGTTTGTTTGCAACTAGTATCGCACTAGAGACTATGACCTGAGAGTGAATGTGTCGCATGTCACCCAAAGGGTGCCATACTAAACATCCAGACTGTTGAAAAGAAACTCTCCAACAATCCTTTCTCAGATAGCTTAAGGCTCGTAACGTACGACGTCAGTTAACCTTTATTACTGTGTTTTTATTTGTTTCAAGATGAGAAGAGAGAACAGGCTCAACTAAGGGGAGACTATCAAGCCCTACTGTTGTCATGCCAAGGATTCATCCTATGGTTGAACTTTGAAACAGGGAACTCCTAGAAGTAATCATGCATGGTTTCAACCTAAAGTTCTAATCATCACTTCCTTGTCAAAGGAAATGAGATTCCTAGGGGATCATGTCAATGATAAACAGAAATAGATAAAGCATCAGCTTAAACAGTAAACAGTAAACGACTGTAAAATGCATGCAATGCAAGTGAGGGAGGAAATGTGTGTGGGTGTCAGCCTCCACAAGCTCGTCTCAACCTCAAGCCAGATATGAATAACTGCAATCATACAGGAAATAACATGCTATCAAGCAAATAACAAACCACATAGGCAAGGAAGCTGGGCTCTACCAAATACCCGCAAACAAAGCCATACAGTAAAAATACAAGCAGAGGGAGCAACTCAACCTCTAGTGCAATCATGCTCCTAGCTTAACACAATCTAAACATGAACTTATTCTAATGCATCAAGCAAATCAAACAAGGCACATCAATACATTTGCACAGAAAGCAAACAGACAGGAAAGAAAGCAGATCAACAGCTTCCTCAGCTTCACAGCAAAGCAGTCCTCTGACAGCAGTTCAGGGCTTTCCTCTTCAATAGCAAGTATAAACTTGCTTCTTCAAGCTTTCAACATGTCCAACTTATTCTCTTCAAGCTTCAACCCTTCAACCAATCTCAAATTGAATCCTTTTTATACAAGTGTCAACTTGTTCTTCTTGATCTTCAAGCTCCAACTGCAATGGCAATGCTCAAGGAATCATCCTCTTCCACACTCTTCAATGAAGTCCTCATCTTCAAACTCAAGTCAAACATCTTCAAGCTCAAACTAGGAGAAAATTGATTTACAAAATGAATGGAAATGACAAACAACTTATTGACAACCAAAGGAAGCCTATAAGGGTTCATCATTGTGAGAGACTGGTTCCCTCAAAGTTCTACTCCCCAGATAAAGCCACTTATCCCTCCAAAGGAGGGATGTGAATATCTTGGAAGGACTTTTAGTCATTGGGAGGAATGGAAGCACAAGATGCTTTCCATATTTGTGAAAGAAATCATTCTAATTCTAAGGCTCTCCCTATGTCTCCTATCTCCTAAATCTTCACCAGGCACCTTCAGGCACAGGCAATTCCAAGCTCCAAGCTACTTCAAGCAACTTCAAGCAACTTCACCTTGTCTTCAACTTGTCTTCAATCTCAACCAAAGGCACACAAAGCAAAACCCTAATCTAAGGGAACCTAGGAAGTTAATCTAGTTGGATTAGTGCATTAGAATCATCTAAAGTTAGTACCTAACCTAAAACCAAACTAAAAATAGCAAACTATATTATAAATTTCTACAAAAATTCCTAAGGAATCCTAATTCAATCAAGAATGCCTCATACAAAAACCAGGGACTAAATCATCTATTAAGTCCTAAAATTAAGTCCTAAATCCAAAGGTATCAACCATAAACCCTAAAAATGGAGCTTCTAAGGTTTCAACCTAGAACTACCACTTACATTCATCAAAAAAATGTGAGAAAAATCTATGGGGATCGTGCATTTCTACGCTAGCCACATACAAAAAATCAGAGCAAGAATCATCATCAAATGATCAAACCAAATTCCACAAAATCAAGCATCAAACATGATTATTTTAATGTCAATTTAAATGTAAAAAAATCACATAAAATCAGAAATTGCATGAAATAATAATATTTTCTATCTAAAACAAACTAGATCCAATCATGAATCCAATGCAAAAAGAATGGGATCAATTGCATCATTTTTCCATTTTTTATGAATTAATCAGTAACCATGCATAAAATGAAAAATAAAATGAAACTCAAAATAGAATGAACAAATGCGTGGTGTGAATAGCAAGAGAAATCAGTTCATTTTAACAGACTGGGCCATAAAGGGGGTGGGGAGAGAAATGCGCATAAAGCCCAAATACATTCAGAAGATCAAAATAAAAGTAGAAAGAAAAATGTAAAACTCACGGTTCAGATAGCAACCTATTGTAGTGTAAAATCACATGGGCCTTGTACTTGGGGTGGGGATAACAATTTTCAACCTAAGCCCAACACAACCTAGTAAGTGAAACGCATCGTTTCACTTACTCAGACTCTCTCATGAATCCAAATTGATCCTGGCCGTGGAATACATTGTTTAGTCAAAGTCTTCATGTTAATCCAATGGTGTCCCACTCATCTTCTTCATTTGAACCAAAAGTGGAGGGAGAAACACCATGGATGCAGGGTGAAGAACACTCATCCTCTCCAACTCGGGTTCCATCAAATCTTCACTAAAAATCAAACTCTAAAACCCTAATCCACTCAGAATCTCTCCCTGAATCTAACCCTAATCTCTAAACTTATTGAAACATCATCTAACTCAAAACACGATCAAGAATTCAAAATCTGCTCAAACCTTAACCATCACCATTCTCCAAATTATTTGGTCTAAGCTACTCTCCATCTCACCCTGAGCAATTCTAGCTATCACACTCGTGTTCTAACTCAAGATTCAGCAAGATACACTCAAGAACAGAAATTTGGTCACTCCAATAATTGTCACTAAACCTCATCAATTGCTATCTAAAAGCTTCTACTAACCACCTACAATCATTCTAACCTAACAAACCGTGATAGTTCTACTTAATTTATGCTGGAGGAAGAAGTTTACATACCTGTCAATTCTTGATGAACAGATGTACAAAATCTTCAAATCAAGCTCTCAAACCTTCCAGACACGATCAATGGATCATTTCCTTGCTTCTGTATGCACAAGAACTGGTTGAAACATCCTGGAACTTGGAACCCGATAGTGAGTTGCAGGTTGAAAAATCTAAATGCTAACACTCAAATCCTCAATGCTTTTGCTATGATTTCACTCTGGGATCATTCAACAATGCAAATGGAAGCTATTGGGATCAAAAGAGTGGATTGAAATGAACTCAATTGGAGTAACCGAATTCAGTTGCAAAATGGAAGTTTCAAAACTCACTCTCTCTTTTTCCTCTCAATTCTCACCAAAAAAACTGATCTGAACCACTTCTATTCAATATATAGAGTGTGTAGGGATGATCTAGAAAGCTCTAGATCCTTCTAATGAGAAATTTAATTTCTCATGTCACTTGAATTCTCATGATATGCCATGGTATGCACAACTCTGCTAACAGCTTGAAATCATCCTCATTCCCTTCTAATTTCTCCCCTAATGACATTTTGGATGTGTTTGGCTTGCAAGGGACCTTGATTATGCCTTGAATTTAGGTTTGGCAAATGTTACTTAAGATGTAAGTAACTACTTTTCAAAGCAAGTCCACAAATTAAACTTCAATTCAAAAATGTGGCTAAACCAATGTTCTTAAAATGTGTTTTAGAGTCAAAATGATATATTACATGCCTTGGTTTGGACATGTATATAAAAAATACCAATTTCCAACTTTGGTTCATTTAACTTATACCCTTATTTTAGGCCATTTTTGCAACTTTGAGCTACAAGCAATTCCAACCTCTCATGACCTCTTGGTTAGCCTTAAAACATCATTTTGAACAAGTTTGATGTTGAACATTTTCTTATTTGAAGCTTGGAAATAGGATTTATGGCCTTATGATTGAAATGACCTATAATCTCCAAATGACCAAAATACCCTTGACTTATCAAAGCCATAACTTGAGTTCTACAAATCCTATCAAGGACTTATAGTACTCTATAGAAATCTAAGAGGATAAGGAACAACATTCATGTTGACCAAAAGTTCATAGGAATCATCCTTTTAGGGCAAACGTTTCATGCAAGTTGGACAACTTTCAAGCTCCCAATTCACATACCTCAGATGACCTGTAACTTGTCAAAGCCATAACTTGAGTTCTACAAATCCTATCAAGGACTTCTAGCACTCAAATTAAATCTAAGATCATGATATACAACATTCATGTTGGGGGCAAGATGAGATGACAATCACATCTTGAGCTAAACTGCCTTGAAGATAGGGGTCAAACTAGGGGATTTTACACTGTCAAGCCTCAGAAACCCTAACTTGAAACTTCTCAAACTCTTCAATCATGATGAGTTGACCTTGGAATCATCCTGATAACATCTCAATGTGTCAATCCATGATCACATGGCTCTTGGATTAAGTCTCAACCTTCTCCAAATCCTCAGTTGACTTAGGATTGACCCAGTCAAACCCTAATTGCACCACTCATGGTTGAGTCTTCTTATTCTTGCACAATGACCTGTCTAGGCCTCAAAATAATCTTCAACACTTCTCATGAGCTCTCTTAAGACCTCAAGTCCATCTTCATGGCTTTAGAATCATCTGATGACTTTCCACAACTCTCAAATTAGGAGACACACACTCTTGGCTTCAACCACTCTTTCTGAGGCTCTTTTGACTTCTCTGACAAGGATATCAACCCTTGAACACTTGAATAACCTTCTTTAGCTAGCTTCAAAGTCTTGTGTAGCTCTTGATTGGTAATCATACCTCTTGATCTCCTGCATACATGTCAATGAAATGCAAATGATAATGCTAATGTGAATGAAATGAAACATAAGCTAGGTAAAGAAATGTTGGGCAAATTTTGGGGTGCAACAGCTGCCCCTATTCAAATGGCTTGGACCTGACTGGGTGAGAAGCGAACGAATCTCAAACAATCAAGGTAAAAGATGGTTGAATACCAACAAACCCGGAAATTTGCCAACTGCACAAGTACGCGGTACTCTGATGGGAACAAATCTCCGGAAACTGAAATAATAGTTGCACGACGACTAGCTGGAGGATACTGATCTGAATCCCCATCAGGATGATTCTCTGATTTATCTGATATCATTACGTCCTCAAATCATCAAGGGATCATCGATTACGCGGTAACTGGTGATTTGCCAACCGTACGAATAAACGATACTTGGATTGGTAGGAACATCTTCAAAACTGAGCATGCCAGTTACACGGCAACTCTGCTAGGGAATTGGTCACACGGTAACCGGTGAAAGGTCTAATCTCAAATCTCAGTCAGGATGATCATTTGATTTTGCTGTAGATCTTCGTCCTCAAGTCATCAAGGGATCACCAGTTACACGGTAACTGGTAATGGATGGTTGATCATGCCGTCAGGCATCAGAATTCCTCGGGACCCATCAGGTCATTGGGAACTTTTTAACAATCAAGTTAATCATGCCGTCGGGCATTCAAAGAAACTTTCGGGCGTCAGCCGGACTTCACCAGCAAGTCTGGAATAGAATCCTCGATCGATCATGAACCAAATTGGGGTATCCAAACTTCTGCCATCAGGCACACCACATCAGCTGAGACAACTGCGTCGACATCACAGTTGGGGATGACACATCTCCGCTGGGGATTCTGGAGCATTATCAAGTAACTCTGCTTCGGGGATCCAGAAATCATTCTGGGCAAATAAACTCAGCTGCGGAAATCAAGAATCATCTTGAACAAATAACTCCGTCGGGGACTTCAAGAATCATCCTGAACCAATAACTCTGCTGGAGATTTCAGGAATCATCCTGAGCAAACACTCTGCCGGAGACTCTAAGCATCAACTTAAGAAACCCTCTCTGGTGACTTCACTGGGGACTTTAAGAATCATCTTAAGTAATCAACTTCGTTGAGGAGTTCAAGAATCATCTTGGGCGAGCGACTTTGCTGGGGGAGTTCAAGAATCATCCTGAGCCACACAACTCTTCTGAGATTTCATGAATCATCCTGAGCGGACACCCGGCTGGGGAACACCTGCAAAACAAGAACGGTAACGACCTAGCTCATGTTTCATATGCATGTGTTTGACCATGGCGTAATGTTCCACACGGTGGAAATGCTACGCATTTTTTAGGTTAAATGCTATGCAATCGTGCAAAATGCTATGGCCCCATCAGCAAAATAAATGCTGAAGGGAGCATCCTCCTGTCAAGGAGAAGGAACCACTCTGGTGGAGGAAGGACTCATCCTGCCGAGGAGAAGAAGTCACACCAATCTCAATTGGACAAAACTTGGGGAAACGAACTCCAGACGACTGCTGCAGGGGAATAAAGCTCTCCGAGAACTTGGACTCGCTCAACCGGGTATTCAAACCACAAACTGTTGAGGAAACGATATTAATCGCAGAAATAAACTGCACGACATTCGCAGCAAAACTTTCCTGGAGATAACGACTCCGGTGGGGAAATACAGCATCAGCTATTCAACACTCTACTAGGGAAAACCAATCATGGCCCAAACGGCTTCCAAGGACTCGGCTCCCTTGGGAAACTGCAAACTCGGCTGGGGAAGAAAGAATCATCCTGCTTGCCAGGGAGAACACGACTTTGTGGGGAATTTCAATTCTGCTGGAGACTTCAGTCTGGAACTTCCGAGTACTGCATACTTCAGTATATGACTCAGCTGGGGAGATGACGTTCCTTCGGGATGCATCTGCTTGGGGAGAGAATCTTCTCTGCCTGGGGAGATGCATATCAATGCTCACGATCTCATGTTCAAACTCCACGGGGAGACGCTGCTGAACTTGCTGGAGAGGAAGGAGTCATCCTGCCTGGGGACGCATGCGGCATGCTGCCTGGAGTATGCTATACCTGCAACAACACAAACAAACAGACAAGATACCCTTCTCAAAGGGACCTATCAAGGTTATCATCTTGTGACAATGTTCAAGTAATTCATTGTTTCAACAATCAGCGGCCTAGGCCAGTAAGTTTATGTATGCGCATTTTATCAACAACATCGGCGTTCTTTTTCACAAACAAAACACATAAATGCTAAACAGACAAACAAAATGGCTGAATAGTACACATTTTATTGATAACGAACCCCTGAATGGGTAAAAATGTTTTACAACAGATGCAAGCTCCTGGAATGAGGAAGCTGCGCAAAAATAAAACATAAATATACATCAGTATATACACAAATGTCGGCAATGTAGCATAGACGAACACCATGAGTTGATCCCTCTATGACCCACTCGACTTTGATACTTCTCCGACGCTTCAGCTTCAGAAGATATTGATTCAGATAAACGGCCCGCAGGTCTTCCAAACCACTAACCAAATACAGTCCATCCGCGGAACGCAGTCATTTGCTTTTTCAAATCCCTAACTTTTGCCTGAATCGCCCTTTCGGGTTTTCGATTCACCGGGATACCCTTTTTTGCCAAAGTCGCCCATCCGGGTTTTCGACTTTGCGGGTGTACATTCTTTTCTTTATATCCCTAATTTTTGCCCGAACCTTTTTCCTTTTTTATGGTTCGCCGGGATGCCCCATTTTTGCCTGGATATTCTTTTTCTTTCCAGCGGGTCAGTTTTTAAGCAAAGTATTTTTTAACTACGTCCGCATTCACCGGGGATGCAAAATCTTCACCATCCATCGTGGATAACAACAAGGCTCCTCCCGAGAAGACCTTGCTGACAACGTACGGACCTTCGTAATTGGGGGTCCACTTGCCCCGATGATCGGAGTGTGGAGGAAGAATCTTCTTCAGGACGAGATCACCCGTCTGAAAGCTTCTAGGACGCACCTTCTTATCATAAGCTTTCTTCATTCGGCTTTGGTACAGGCGACCATATGCAATTGATGCTAACCTCTTCTCGTCCATCAGGCTGAGTTGGTTTAGTCGGTTCTTAATCCATTCTGCCTCATCGAGTTTCGCGTTAACCAAAACTCGTAAAGAAGGGATCTCAACTTCCAACGGTAGGACAGCTTCCATACCGTGCACTAGTGAGAAAGGAGTTGCCCCGGTTGATGTACGTACCGTTTTACGATAACCGTGCAGTGCAAATGGCAACATCTCATGCCAATCCTTATAGGTCACAACCATCTTCTGTACAATCTTCTTAATGTTCTTATTGGCCGCTTCAACGGCGCCATTCATCTTCGGTCGTTAAGGAGATGAGTTGTGGTGTTCAATCTTGAAACTCTGGCACAGCTCCTTCATCATCTTGTTATTCAGATTCGAACCATTGTCAGTAATGATCCGCTCGGGAATTCCGTAACGACAGATGATGTCCCTCTTTATGAATTTAGCCACCACCTGCTTGGTCACATTAGCATATCAGGCTGCCTCCACCCACTTGGTGAAGTAGTCGATAGCTACTAGAATGAAGCGATGAGCGTTAGATGCAGTGGGCTCGATCTTGCCTATCATGTCGATGCCCCACATGGAGAACGGCCAGGGGGAGGACATGACATTTAACGGGCACGGCGGCACATGAATCTTATTAGCATAAATCTGGCATTTATGACATCTCTTCACGAATTTAAAGCAATCTGATTCCATCGTCAGCCAGTAATATCCTGCTCTCAGGATCTTTCTCGTCATAGCATGCCCGCCGGCGTGCGTACCAAATGTGCCTTCATGGACTTCTTCCATGAGCATACTCGCTTCTTTCTCATCTACGCATCTGAGTAGCACGAGATCGTGGTTTCTCTTATACAAAACTCCATCAGGATTGAGGTAAAAATTTCCAGACAGCCTCCTCAGAGTCTTCTTATCCTGGGTTGACGCTCCCGCAGGATACTCCTTAGTCATAAGGAAGGTCTGGATATCATGGAACCATGGCTTACCGTCAGCGGCTTCCTCGATCGCAAAGACGAAGGCAGGTCTATCAAGACGAGAAATGACAATCCTTGGAGCTTCATTCCAAAAATTGACCTTATACATCGAAGCCAACGTGGCTAAGACATCAGCCATCTGATTTTCAGCTCTAGGCACATGATGGAGTTCCACTCGATCAAAGAACGGAAGCAGCCTTCTGGCATAGTTCATGTACGGCACCAAATTCGATTGACGAGTCTCCCACTCCCCTTTAATCTGGTTGATCACAAGCGCCGAGTCACCATATACATCTAGGTTCTTGATTCTCAAATCAATTGCTTCTTCCAGACCCATGATGCATGCTTCGTACTCCGCTTCATTATTGGTGACCGGAAACGTCAGTCTCGCGGTGAACGGGATGTGGGATCCGTGGGGAGTCGTGATGATCGCTCCAATGCCACTTCCGTAAGAATTAACCGCCCCGTCAAATATCAATTTCCATTGGGATTTCCTATCTGGCCCCTCGTCGGGCAACAGTTCACCACAATCTTTCACCTTGAGAAACATGATATCCTCATCAAGGAATTCAAATTTCATCGGCTGATAATCCTCGATCGACTGTTCGGCAAGGTATTCAGACAATATGCTTCCCTTGATGGCCTTCTGGGAAACGTACTGAATGTCATATTCCGTCAACACCATTTGCCATCTAGCAATCCTTCCTGAAAGCGCTTGTTTCTCGAAGACGTACTTGATCGGATCCATCTTCGAAATTAGCATGGTTGTGTGATTGAGCATGTACTATCGTAAACGTTTGGCAGCCCAGGCTAATGCACAACACGTCTTTTCCAGCATCGAGTAGCGAGATTCACATTCTGTGAACTTCTTACTCAAATAGTAAATGGCATGCTCCTTTCTGCCCGTCTCGTCGTGCTGACCGAGAACACACCCCATACTATTCTCAAGAAATGTCAAGTACATGATTAGGGGTCGTCCAGCCACTAGGGGTATCAAGATCGGAGGTTCATGCGGATACTGTTTTATCTTATCAAATGCCTTCTGGAAATCCTCGTTCCAGATAATCGCCTGATCTTTCTTCAGTAGTTTGAACATCGGTTCACACGTGGCGGTGAGCTGAGAAATAAACCTTGCAATGTAGTTTATTCTGCCCAGGAAACCACGAACTTCTTTTTCAGTTTTTGGCGCTGGCATTTCTTGTATTGCTTTTATCTTCGCAGGATCAACCTCGATGCCTCTTTCGCTCATGATAAACCCCAGTAGTTTTCCAGATCGTACTCCGAAAGTACACTTGTTAGGATTCAGCCTCAACCTGAACTTCCTAAGCCTCTCAAAAAGCTTCAGCAAATTGACCAGATGTCCCTCCTCCGTTTGGGACTTCACAATCATGTCATCAACATAGACTTCAATCTCATGATGAATCATATCATGAAACAAAGTGACCATTGCTCGTTGGTAAGTGGCACCTGCGTTCTTCAGACCGGAAGGTATTACCTTGTAGCAAAACGTTCCCCAAGGTGTAATAAATGTAGTTTTCTCCATGTCCTCCGGCGCCATCTTGATCTGATTGTAGCCGGAGAAGCCATCCATGAACGAGAATACGGAGAACTGGGCTGTATTGTCGACCAACACATCAATATGAGGCAGCGGGAAATCATCCTTAGGGCTCGCCCTATTCAAATCCCGATAATCGATGCACATTTGTACCTTACCGTCCTTTTTCGGTACATGCACTATGTTGGCGACCCATGGAGGGTAGGTAGTGACCGCTAAAAAGCCAGCATCAAGCTGCTTCTGCACTTCTTCTTTGATCTTAACAGCCATATCTGGTCGCGTCCTTTTAAGCTTCTGCTTAACGGGAGGACAATCTTCTCGCAGCGGCAAGTGATGGACCACGATATCAGTGTCAAGTCCGGGCATATCTTCGTATGACCAAGCAAAGATGTCACTATACTCTCTTAGCATCTCGACCAATCTCTGCTTGACATCACTCTGCAATGCGGCTCCTATCCTGACGTTCCTGACCAGTTCTTCAGAACCCAGATTCACAATCTCAATCTCTTCCTCGTGAGGCAGAATAACTTTCTCTTCTTATTTCAACAAGCGAGCCAACTCTTCGGGAAGGTCTTCGTCTTCATCAATCTCTTCTTCGGCTTGATAGATCAGGCAATCGAAGTCGAAGTGAGCTGTAGAAGGTCCAGAGTCGATGTCATCTGCTATGCGGATCCTGCAATAACAAGGGTTAAGCTTAAGACAAGAATATGCAGGTTAGCACAAACCCCATTGACATTTTATTGTTTTTCAAAACAAATATAAAACAGGAATAACAGAGATCACAATATTTGAATACGAAGAAAAACGCCTTTTGATTTATTAGTAAAATGCATGTACATAATCAAACAAGGCCCTGACAATAAAACCATTATGCCCCGGGTAGGACATAGGGTTGTACAATGATTGGAAAAAGTAAATCATTACTCTTTGCCTGTCACTTGGATGATATCCCTGACAGACCAGTTGTTGAGGCTCTCGCCTGGTTTGCTCGGCTGGATCCAAGAGTCCAGGTCGCAGTCGCTGTCTCCGCCGTCTTTAGACATTTCATTGACGCTTTCAAATATCACCCCGCCGCTGGTAAACTGGATCGGCCCTTTACCTCGTGGCGCACTGCTAGAAGAGGAGGCTTTAGCCGCAGGAGAGTACCCCAACCCAAACTTGTCTTTCTTGTTGGGTATCTCCAGAATTCGCCCCCAGCCTGGGGTGGATCCGGCTTGAACAACGGCCCGAGCTTCCTTGAAGGAAGAGAGAGTCATCTCTGGCTTTTCAGTGACTACAGGAGCTACGTTCTTGACTTTAACAGCTTCGAACGCCTGACACAGGGTTTCGTGGATTTCCCCATCCATCTCAACATACTTGAAGGACGACAAATGGCTCACCATTATGTCTTCCTCGCCACATATAGTCACAATGCTACCTCCGACGGCATATTTGAGCTTTTGGTGCAACGTGGAGGTCACGGCGCCAGCCGAATGGATCCATGGTCGGCCTAAGAGACAGCTGTAGGCAGGCATGATGTCCATAATGTAAAAGACCGCGTCAAACGTTTCCGGCCCGACTTGAATTGGCAGAGTCACCTCCCCGAAAACATGTCGTTTGGTTCCATCGAACGCTTTCACAACCAGATCACTGGGTGTGCAAATCAATCCACAAGTATCTAACTTCATCAATACCTTCTTCGGAAGAACATTGAGTGACGACCCCGTGTCCACCAACACATGCGACATAATCGTTCCTCTACACTCTATCGAGATGTGCAGAGCACTATTGTGGTTTCTTCCCTTCGGCGTCAGCTCCAGGTCAGTGAACCCTAACCCATTTCCAGCATTCATGTGGGCTACGACCCCTTCCAACTGGTTGACCGATATTTCCTGCGGTACATACGTGGCATTCAACACCTTCAGCAGCGCGTTGCAGTGTGCCTCAGAACACAGCAACAAATTCAGGATGGAAATTTTCGAGGGCGTTTGATAGAGATGATCCACAATCTTGTAGTCACTCTTCTTAATCAACCTCATAAACTCTTCAGCGTCTTTAACAAGTAAGTCCTTCTCTACCCCACGAGGGGTTTCTTCAACGACTTTACTCTTTCCTTTATCAGTTACATCAGCTTTGTCCGCTTTTTCCGCCACGATCTCAGGTGGTGCAAACACTCTTCCGCTACGGGTAATTCCGCTAACGCCCGCTAGGTTCCCCGCACATGACCCTGAGGGTTCCAATTCCAACTTTTGTCTGTTGTAGTAGACGTCTGCCTCGTAATTCCATGGGATGGCGTTGGTGCTTTCGAAAGGTATCGGCCCAGCTTTGGTGATGGTAATCGTGGGCGGCCTAGGTGCAGAAATAGTTATCGTCCGGCGAGGGATGGTGATGGTGGCGACCTCATCATCGTGCTTCAGCATTACCTCTCCAGATCCGCTTTCGGCCCTTCGGCTCAACTACAATATTCCTTCGGTCATCAGACTCTGAATCCCCCTACCAACTGTTCACATCCATCAGGATGAATCGCACAGCCCATACACAGTTCTCCACAGCCTGGGAAGAAACCTCTCTTCATCAGCTTAGCTTTAACGAAGCTAAGTGGTGTCTTCAGATCCCTGACGTCAGTCAACAAATCCAAGCTCTCGTTGTCAATAATGGCATTTACTCCACCTCCCCTATGATTCGGCATAGGGTTCTTCGTAACATTTGGCGCATTATCGGAGAAATTGATGATCTTAGCGTCCACCATATCCTGCACCTTGTGCTTGAAGGCTTTGCAATTTTCTATTGTATGGTCTGGTACCCCTGAGTGAAACTCACAAGTTGCGTTCGCATCATAACCTGGCGGAGGTGCCCCTGTCAAGGGAGCCAGGGTTCTCTTCTGGATCAGCTGTAACTGAAGCAGAGTCTGTAACAGCTGAGCATAGGACATGGGCGGTGTCTCGAGGTGACGACTCGACAGAGGTGCCCTGTTCTGATACTTTCTGTACCCTTGTTGATTCGGTTGCTGCTGCTGCTGTTGGACTGCCGGCATAGTTATGCTGGCCACCTGCTGGTGCTGGCCCTTGCCTTTCCTTCGAGCGTTGGAAACGGCGCTCGTCTCTCCTTCCCTCCTTTTGCCACCATAAGGTTTCTTTCCTCCTCCAGCTGAGGATAGATCTCCTTGAATTTTCCCCAGTTTGATCCCATTTTCCACGTGCTCACCCGTGATAATGAGATCTGAGAAGCTTCCAGACATACTGCTGACCAATTTCTCATAATAAACCCCTGGGAGGGTGGCTACGAACATTTCCACAAGCTCGCGTTCAACCATCGGCGGCTGAACCCTAGCTGCCAACTCACGCCACCGCTGGGCGTATTCCTTGAACCCTTCGTTGTTCCTCTGTGACAGATTCTGCAGTTGGACTCGGTTCGGAGCCAAGTCGCTGTTATATTGGTAATGGTGCATGGATGCTTCAGCAAGTTCCTTCCACGTGCGCACACTGGTAGGTTCCAGACTCATGTACCATTCTAGGGAGGGCCCGGACAGGTTGTCCTGAAAGAAGTGCATCAGCAACTTCTCGTCCTCAGAGTGGGCGGACATTTTCCTGTAATATGATCTCAAATGGATGCGAGGGCAAGTGGTGCCCTTGTACTTTTCAAAGTCAGGTACCTTGAACTTGGGAGGCACCTTGAAATCAGCAATCAGTCCCAACTTGGACATATCAACACCCATGGTGTTCTGGTTCTCGATATTTCTCATCTTATCCTCGAGTGCCTTGAACCTAAGCCGTGCTTCAGCAGTCAGCTCCCCTTCAGCACCTCTCTGAGAGAACATATCGTCTTGACGGTCTTCTAACCACGGCTGAGGCCTGAACAGATTTCCAACACCCGCATTGCCGTTGCCCAGCCCAGCATTGCCATTAGCCTCAAAATTTCCATTGTCGACGCCCGTCGTATTACCATTGAGCCCCATGTTAGCGATCACGTTGTCGTTGGCACTACCATTCCCCCCGGTCACGGGGATGCCATTCTGAAGAGTTTCAACAGGTGGAGGGGTCGGGACAGCCCCACCATGGAGTACGCCATTGCTATCAACCCTTGAAATTAGAGGCTGAACTAGGGTTCTGAGCTGATCCTGGCCATTGGCGACCGCTTGCATGAGCTCCATGAAGCGGTCCATCCTTTCGCGGAGTTCTTGAACATCAGTCTGCACTTGCTCCATAGCTCTGACTTGATTTGCTCTGGTCGGGTAGCGGTGGATGGGTCTCTGATCAATCCTGGAATAACCTGAAACAACCTGAAAGCACAAAAAGGTTAGGAAAAACGAAAAAGTGCTCGTTATGCAAATGCTTCATGTAAATGCAAACGTGTGTCCATGCGTTAGGGAGATTCCCCCGATCCTAGTTGCCTGAGTGCCAGTGCTGATAATAAGAAGTCCGAGTCCAGTCATGGAAATAACATCTCACATATAAAGAAAGCCCATCAAGGCGGTACATAACGTCACTGAGTTCAAGAAAAATCAATAGCATGACCTCAACCAACAGGCCTGGTGATGGTCAGCTTACAACAATGATCAAAACAAAAGGAATACAAATAGTCAAGCACGGCCACAGGCACGAAACTCTTCTGACATCCCCTCCGTTTCTGGATGATCAGGCCGAGTGAGTAACCTTTCGATGAGTAACTCCCTCTGCATAATGGTGTACTAAAGATCTTCAACCGAATCTTCCCATGCTCCTTCGCCGAAACAATCTTCTAACTTCCGCTTCTTGGATTCAAACATCAGTTTGCGCTCCTTCAGGTTAGCCAGAGCCCTGTTGAGCTGGCCTTCAGCGGCATATCTGCGAGCGGTTTCTTCATCAAACCTCTTCTCACTAGCCTTCACCTGGGCTTTCAGCTTGGAGATCTGTTGCTTCAGCTTATCTTCCCGTTCTTTGCTGTTGGCTAGGGTGGCCTTCCAGTGTTGGTTAAACTTGGATATCCTCCGATATGCTTCGTCCAAGTGCTGCTTCTTAGTGGCCAGTACATCATTGACAGCTTTGGAGTCTCGACCCATGCGCTCACGCTCAGCTATCTGCTTAGTCAAATTTGTCCCCAACTGGTTCACCAGCTCGGTCTGCCTCTTGAAGGAATGAACGGCCTCGCTTCTGAGTTGAGCCAATTCTTTCTCCAGTTCTTCATTGGCCTTCTTCAGCTCATCCCTCTCAGCTAACACCTGATTATGCTGCTGGATAGGCACGGTGGTAGGCTCTTCAATCACCGGGGGCTTTTTGGCTTGGCGGGAGGAAACGGCATCCCTATAGCATCTGCTCTGGCTCTGATCCAAGTCACATACGGAGCGTAGGCTTGGCTATTACTTCTCCCCAGCAATGGTTTTCCCCGCTTACTGATACCATTCCAAGCGTGCTGAAGCTTAGACAACATATCCCCTTCCAGAAGACCAGTGAGGTACAGAGATTCCTGTACCTCTTCATCCTTCGGCGGAGCCCTCAAAGCATAAGCGAACTGTCGGACCAGCAGAGATGGATTATAGTTTATACAGCCCTTCCTGCCTATCAAAGGCACGTTCGGAAACCCATTGCAGCTGAAGATGATCTCGGTACCCAACCTATCTCTATCAAACCAGGTAATATCCTCCGCCGACAGACTCATCAAACGCTCGGACCACTCAGCTGTGGCTGCAGACGAAGCAAAGGGACCCCTCTTAGGTAGATGACTATCAAGCCATCTATAGAGCAAGGGCACACAGCACGAGACATTCTTACCCCTTCTGTTCTCGTTTTTGTAGTGGATGGAATGGTAGACATCCCCTATCAAGGTAGGGACTGGATTCCCTGAAGCAAAGATGTGGAAGGCGTCGAAGTCTACAAAGTTGGGCATGTTGGGGAACAGAATGATGCCATATATGCATAGAGCGAGGATGGCATTAAACACGACCCAACATCCGTCTTTGGCGCACTGCTGAGCCTTTCCCACTAAGAACTGCAAGGAGAAACCGGGAACCTTGTTCCAACTAGACAAGACCAACTCGGAGGCATCTAGGTGAAGTGAAGGAGCTAGCCTAGCCAGGTCGGGCTCAGCATCCATATAAACAAAGGGCATCTGACTCTTGATAGGCACACCTAACAAATCAACATACTCCTCTAGCGTGGGTGCGAGAACAAAATCCTGGAAAGTAAAGCATCTCAACGGAGGATCGTAGAACTGCAGCAGGGCATGCAACCCATTCAGCTCGAACACAGAGGGTTTACGAACCAAACTGATCAGTTTACCGTAAGACTTTCTGAATTCATCTCTCACAGAATCATCTGCTAAAGCAATCAAACCAGTCAGCTGAACAACATCAGGAGTAGGGAGCTTGTAAGCCACGGTATTCCTTAGAGAACCCTTAATAGCACAATAGAAGGCAAGAAAACCTGAATCGGGGGAAACGGTACCTGCAACACAGACACACGTTAATGAAATGCAAATGAGTATGCAAAGCAATGTAAAATGCAGTCATGCAGCAGGAGATCAAGACAATTGTGTTGTTGAAGTGATGAAGGTAAAGGTTCTGTATCAACAAAACCACGATACTGCTCTGTCAAGAATAACCACTATCTCTGATAAGAAGGAAACCCTGATATCGGACCATAAATCTGCTATGTCAAGAACAAACACACATCTGATAATAAGGACCTCTGATATAGGACCATAAATTTGCTCTGTTAAGAACAATCATATATCTGATGATGAGAACCTCCGGTACCAACAAAACTGATTCACTATCAAGAAAACCAGGTAATTTGAAGGTTAAGGTTTCCTGCAACAAACCCGACCCTGCTCACAGGTATGGACCTAAACTGACTCAAGTTCGGCATCCTATGCGGTCATCAGCGTCACAGACATTCAAGAGGGGTGATACGATACCCAGAAGGTGTGGCATCACCAGCTCCTGAAGCGTCCTCACTCGGCTGAATCCCAAATGATCGGTCCCCAGAGTCGACAATCCTCCAAACCAACAACCCCCTCAACCCAAAGGGTTGAAAAAGAAGTCAACCGGGAGAACCTCGTCTGAGCGTGGATTTCATGAGACACTAGTGCCTACAAAGCAAGCACGCACCCACTAATTTCCACAACTAATGCTATGTACACTCAAGCCTGGGTCTGGCTTCTCACTCATCAGAATGCCCCTCCCACAACAGCACAGATAATCATATCGTACTTAAAATAAAGTGCGGGAAATAAAGTGCGATAAGTAAACACAACCCAACAAGTAATCATACAAGCGCTAGGATTGACTCTCGCAGGGGACGTTGGATCCCCAAACTGACTCGCATAAGGGACGTTGGATCCCAGGGGAAACTATCAAGTCCCCAGCAGAGTCGCCAGCTGTCGCTTCCGCGAAAATAAGGTGCCGGTAAAACAGAAGAGTCGCCACCTTTCGTTATTTATCCCTCAGAACGGGAAAGGAAACGATCGGAAAAACCTAAAGAAAAGGTATAAGACAAGGTCATCGCAACCGATGTCCGGGTTCGGGAGTCGGTTACGCAAGGGGAAGGTATTAGCACCCCTCACGTCCATCGTACTCGATGGGATCCACGCTTGTTGTGTTTATCTAACGGGTTGTTTTTATCTATCTACCTATCAAGGCTGGCTTAAAAAGAAACGAAAAATGACTCGGCAAAGCGTCGCACTTTATGCCTACGTATTCTCATCAGAGAATGAGAAATCAGAGTCAACGTAGTTCGACTAACTACGGGGTACGGGGAAGGTGGCTCGCCAATACGTCAGTATTGTGCCTACGTACTCTCAACAGGTATGAGAGATCCGAGCTTACGTAGTTCGAGGTAATACGGATTACGGGGGTTCAGATTCATCTGTTTTTCCGAGTAGGGTTAACAAACAGTTCCAGCAGCTTGGTGTATGCAGCTCGACCCTTGGAGACTCAGGCGTTACCGTTTGCGGTAGAACTGGACGTTAACGACACTCTTTTCTTCAGAAAAGCTTCCTTTGAATTACGGGCCCACGGGGCAAAAAGGTTTGAAGTTTGTTTTCTGTCTTTTACGGAAGAACTGTTTTTTATGTTTGTTTGCAACTAGTATCGCACTAGAGACTATGACCTGAGAGTGAATGCGTCGCATGTCACCCAAAGGGTGTCATACCAAACATCTAGACTGTTGAAAAGAAACTCTCCAACAATCCTTTCTTAGATAGCTTAAGGCTCGTAACGTACGACGTCAGTTAACCTTTATTACTGTATTTTTATTTGTTTCAAGATGAGAAGAGAGAACAGGCTCAACTAAGGGGAGACTATCAAGTCCTACTGTTGTCATGCCAAGGATTCATCCTATGGCTGAAGTTTGAAACAGGGAACTCCTAGAAGTTATCATGCATGGTTTCAACCTAAAGTTCTAATCATCACTTCCTTGTCAAAGGAAATGAGATTCCTAGGGGATCATGTCAATGATAAACAGAAACAGATAAAGCATCAGCTTAAACAGTAAACAGTAAACGACTGTAAAATGCATGCAATGCAAGTGAGGGAGGAAATGTGTGTGGGGCGTAAGCCTCCACAAGCTCGTCTCAACCTCAAGCCAGATATGAATAACTGCAATCATACAGGAAATAACATGCTATCAAGCAAATAACAAACCACATAGGCAAGAAAGCTGGGCTCTACCAAATACCCGCAAACAAAGCCATACAGTAAAAATACAAGCAGAAGGAGCAACTCAACCTCTAGTGCAATCATGCTCCTAGCTTAACACAATCTAAACATGAACTTATTCTAATGCATCAAGCAAATCAAACAAGGCACATCAATACAGTTGCACAGAAAGCAAACAGACAGGAAAGAAAGCAGATCAACAGCTTCCTCAGCTTCACAGCAAAGCAGTCCTCTGACAGCAGTTCAGGGCTTTCCTCTTCAATAGCAAGTATCAAATTGCTTCTTCAAGCTTTCAACATGTCCAACTTATTCTCTTCAAGCTTCAGCCCTTCAACCAGTCTCAAATTGAATCCTTTTTATACAAGTGTCAACTTGTTCTTCTTGATCTTCAAGCTCCAGCTGCAATGGCAATGCTCAAGGAATCATCCTCTTCCACACTCTTCAATGAAGTCCTCATCTTCAAACTCAAGTCAAACATCTTCAAGCTCAAACTAGGAGAAAATTGATTTACAAAATGAATGGAAATGACAAATAGCTTATTGACAACCAAAGGAAGCCTATAAGGGTTCATCATTGTGAGAGACTGGTTCCCTCAAAGTTCTACTCCCCAGATAAAGCCACTTATCCCTCCAAAGGAGGGATGTGAATATCTTGGAAGGACTTTTAGTCATTGGGAGGAATGGAAGCACAAGATGCTTTCCATATTTGTGAAAGAAATCATTCTAATTCTAAGGCTCTCCCTATGTCTCCTATCTCCTAAATCTTCACCAAGCACCTTCAGGCACAGACAATTCCAAGCTCCAAGCTACTTCAAGCAACTTCAAGCAACTTCACCTTGTCTTCAACTTGTCTTTAATCTCAACCAAAGGCACACAAAGAAAAACCCTAATCTAAGGGAACCTAGGAAGTTAATCTAGTTGGATTAGTGCATTAGAATCATCTAAAGTTAGTACCTAACCTAAAACCAAACTAAAAATAGAAAACTATATTATAAATTTCTACAAAAATTCCTAAGGAATCCTAATTCAATTAAGAATGCCTCATACAAAAACCAGGGACTAAATCATCTATTAAGTCTTAAAATTAAGTCCTAAATCCAAAGGTATCAACCATAAACCCTAAAAATGGAGCTTCTAAGGTTTCTACCTAGAACTACCACTTACATTCATCACAAAAATGTGAAAAAAATCTATGGGGATCATGCATATCTATGCTAGCCACATACAAAAAATCAGGGCAAGAATCATCATCAAATGATCAAACCAAATTCCACAAAATCAAGCATCAAACATGATTATTTTAATGTCAATTAAAATGTAAAAAAATACCATAAAATCATAAAGTGCATGAAATAATAATATTTTTTATCTAAAAAAAACTAGATCCAATCATGAATCCAATGCAAAAAGAATGGGATCAATTGCATCATTTTTCCATTTTTTATGAATTAATCAGTAACCATGCATAAAATGAAAAATAAAATGAAACTCAAAATTAAATGAACAAATGTGTGGTGTGAATAGCAAGAGAAATCAGTTCATTTTAACAGACTGGGCCATAAAGGGGGTGGGGAGAGAAATGCGCATAAAGCCCAAATACATTCAGAAGATCAAAATAAAAGTAGAAAGAAAAATGTAAAACTCACGGTTCAGATAGCAACCTATTGTAGTGTAAAATCACATGGGCCTTGTACCTGGGGTGGGGATAACAATTTTCAACCTAAGCCCAACACAACCTAGTAAGTGAAACGCATCGTTTCACTTACTCAGACTCTCTCATGAATCCAAATTGATCCTGGCCGTGGAATACATTGTTTAGTCAAAGTCTTCATGTTAATCCAATGGTGTCCCACTCATCTTCTTCATTTGAACCAAAAGTGGAGGGAGAAACACCATGGATGCAGGGTGAAGAACACTCATCCTCTCCAACTTGGGTTCCATCAAATCTTCACTAAAAATCAAACTCTAAAACCCTAATCCACTCAGAATCTCTCCCTGAATCTAACCCTAATCTCTAAACTTATTGAAACATCATCTAACTCAAAACACGATCAAGAATTCAAAATCTGCTCAAACCTTAACCATCACCATTCTCCAAATTATCTGGTCTAAGCTACTCTCCATCTCACCCTGAGCAATTCTAGCTATCACACTCATGTTCTAACTCAAGATTCAGCAAGATACACTCAAGAACAGAAATTTGGTCACTCCAATAATTGTCACTAAACCTCATCAATTGCTATCTAAAAGCTTCTACTAACCACCTACAATCATTCTAACCTAACAAACCGTGCTAATTCTACTTAATTTATGCTGGAGGAAGAAGTTTACATACCTGTCAATTCTTGATGAACAGATGTACAAAATCTTCAAATCAAGCTCTCAAACCTTCCAGACACGATCAATGGATCATTTCCTTGCTTCTGTATGCACAAGAACTGGTTGAAACCTCGTGGAACTTGGAACCCGATAGTGAGTTGCAGGTTGAAAAATCCAAATGCTAACACTCAAATCCTCAATGCTTTTGCTATGATTTCACTCTGGGATCATTCAACAATGCAAATGGAAGCTATTGGGATCAAGAGAATGGATTGAAATGAACTCAATTGGAGTAACCGAATTCAGTTGCAAAATGGAAGTTTCAAAACTCACTCTCTCTTTTTCCTCTCAATTCTCACCAAAAAACTGATCTGAACCACTTCTATTCAATATATAGAGTGTGTAGGGATGATCTAGAAAGCTCTAGATCCTTCTAATGAGAAATTCAATTTCTCATGTCACTTGAATTCTCATGATATGCCATGGTATGCATAACTCTGCTAACAGCTTGAAATCACCCTCATTCCCTTCCAATTTCTCCCCTAATGACATTTTGGATGTGTTTGGCTTGCAAGGGACCTTGATTATGCCTTGAATTTAGGTTTGGCAAATGTTACTTAAGATGTAAGTAACTACTTTTCAAAGCAAGTCCACAAATTAAACTTCAATTCAAAAATGTGGCTAAACCAATGTTCTTAAAATGTGTTTTAGAGTCAAAATGATATATTACATGCCTTGGTTTGGACATGTATATCATAAATACCAATTTCCAACTTTGGTTCATTTAACTTATACCCTTATTTTAGGCCATTTTTGCAACTTTGAGCTACAAGCAATTCCAACCTCTCATGACCTCTTGGTTAGCCTTAAAACATCATTTTGAACAAGTTTGATGTTGAACATTTTCTTATTTGAAGCTTGGAAATAAGAGTTATGGCCTTATGATTGAAATGACCTATAATCTCCAAATGACCAAAATACCCTTGACTTATCAAAGCCATAACTTGAGTTATACAAATCCTATCAAGGACTTCTAGTACTCTATAGAAAGCTAAGAGGATAAGGAACAACATTCATGTTGACCAAAAGTTCATAGGAATCATCCTTCTAGGGAAAAAGTTTCATGCAAGTTTGACAACTTTCAAGCTCCCAATTCACATACCTCAGATGACCTGTAACTTGTCAAAGCCATAACTTGAGTTATACAAATCCTATCAAGGACTTATAGCACTCAATTTAAATCTAAGATCATGCTCTACAACATTCATTTTGGGGGCAAGATGAGATGACAATCACATCTTGAGCTAAACTGCCTTGAAGATAGGGGTCAAACTAGGGGATTTTACACTGTCATGCCTCAGAAACCCTAACTTGAAACTTCTCAAACTATTCAATCATGATGAGTTGACCTTAGAATCATCCTTATAACATCTCAATGTGTCAATCCATGATCACATGGCTCTTGGATTAAGTCTCAACCTTCTCCAAATCCTCAGTTGACTTAGGATTGACCCAGTCAAACCCTAATTGCACCACTCATGGGTGAGTCTTCTTATTCTTGCACAATAACCTGTCTAGGCCTCAAAATAATCTTCAACACTTCTCATGAGCTCTCTCAAGACCTCAAGTCCATCTTCATGGCTTCAGAATCATCTGATGACTTTCTACAACTCTCAAGTTAGGAGACACTCACTCTTGGCTTCAACCACTCTTTTTGAGGCTCTTTTGACTTCTCTGACAAGGATATCAACCCTTGAACACATAAATAACCTTCTTTAGCTAGCTTCAAAGTCTTGTGTAGCTCTTGATTGGTAATCATACCTCTTGATCTCCTGCATACATGTCAATGAAATGCAAATGATAATGCTAATGTGAATGAAATGAAACATAAGCTAGGTAAAGAAATGTTGGGCAAATTTTGGGGTGCAACACTTGTGCATCAAGAACAAAAGTTCACCAAACTCACTCAATTTTGTGCAAACATCATCTACATGCTATGGAGATCACAGATCAAGCAAGAAAACTCAAGAACAGATCAATCCAAGTCCAAACAGTTTGGAGCTCATAACATCAACCATCACAAATGCCAGTTCGTTTTAGTTATTAATGATCTACATGTTTCCTAGGTCTCAAGTATGCAAAAATGGCAGGGAATCATGGCATAATGAGATAGATAAGTTGAAAAGAAGATACCTAGTGGAGAACTTCCACTGAGCCTTCAACTCTTGATGAAGCTTGAAGATAAATGTCCAGAATCACTCCACAAACTTCAATAAAGCTTTTGCAATCCACAATTTAGCTTGAAATGGCTTGGATCTCAGAATTCGAATTTTGAATTTTCTTCACTTTTTCCAAATGCTCTAGCTCCAATTCGTGTTCTGATGATTTGTGAATGATAGAAACCTTTTATGTGATGGATTTGAATCATAAGAAAGCCCAATGGCAGACCTTAGAGCCCAATTGCAAATCCAACTTTTCTTCACTTTTTCACTTGTTCAAGTTTACGAAAATGCCTCCACTTTGCCTCCAAAATGCTTCAAATCATCTGCTGGTAGTGTATGGAGTATGAATGGCTGTGATTTGATCCTTGTTTGATCTCCATGGTTGATATTGATTGTGTAACTTAAGCTTGAAGTAAGCTTGAAAATGGCTCATCAAAACACACCAAATTCAAATTCTAAAATTGCCAATGTGCTTAAAAGATGTTTTGCACTCAAAATATGTACCTACTTGCACAAAAATGATCCATAATGAATTAATTCCAACATTGCCCTTTTAAGTTTTTTCCACGAAAATTCCTCCACCAATTCTCCATTCCAAGCTAAATCCATGACTTCTCAATGTTTTATTGAAAAATTGACACCATTTGGAACATATTTGATGTTGGGAAAATCTCCATTTGAAGTGTGCAAGTTGGTGAAATGGACCTATAATTTTATGACCTATAATCTTACTTTCCCAAAATACCCCTGACTTGCAAGTCTCATAACTTGAGTTCTACAAATCAGATGAATGACTTATAGTACTTTTTGGAAATCTAATATCATGAGGAACAACATTCATGTTCATCAAAAGTTGAGGAGAAACATCCTTCTAGGTCAAAAATGGCTTGGAATTTGGTTGACTTTTGTTGACCAAAATCACATTCATCTGAGGACCTATAACTTGCCAGCATCATAACTTGAGTTCTAGAAATCAGAAGAATGACTTCTAGTACTCAAAAGAAATCTAAGAACATGCTCTACAAGTTTCATTTTGGTCAAAAGTTGAGATGGGACTTCTATCTTGAGAAAGGTGGTCTTGAAGTTGGGGACTAAATAGGGGATTTTACACTGAGAACCCTAATTTAGGAACTTCTAACACTCTTGATTCTTGATGAATTGATCTTAAAATGATATATTAGATATCTCAACACAACATCCCATGAACATAGAGACTTGGAATTGAGTTGTAACCTCCATCAATTTCACAGTTAACTGAGGATTAACCAGGTGAAAACCCTAGATGCAACATTCTTGACTGTGGCTTCTTCCACATCACACAACAACTTGAATAAGCTCCAACATGGCTCTCAAAGCACTCAATGAGCTCTCTCAATATCCCATATCCATAATCATGACTTCACAATCTTCTGATGATTTTCAACTGGCCTCCAAGTTAGGAGCTGACCCACATACATCCATCCATCCTTTCACAAGACTATTGACCCCTTCTACCATTCAAACTTGAGTAACACCCCTTGCTTAGGCTCAACACTCTGAGTAAATGATATGCAATGCAAATGCTAGAAAGAAATGAAATGAAACATAAGCCAAGTAAAAAAACAAGAAGGCAAATTTTAGGGTGCTACACCAGCTATGGTTGAAAAAGAGAGGGCAAGTTTTGGGGTGTTAAAGTGTTCTTTCATAATATCTTTCCCAACAACCGATTGATGATTATTAGCTGATGAAGTTTGAATTTCTTAATCAGGACATCATGTATTTGAAAAACCAAAGATTGTGACGAACCGTTGTTGGATGAAGGACCTAAACTTGGATCAATGAAGATTAATTTTTTATGGAGATGTTAATGCTTATGGTACATGAATCGGGCCATTTATCGTCACTCCCAAGGGTTCTCATATCCCTTTCACCGCATATCGCAACTGCGAAAAACACCCGGTAGAAAAAACAGAAGATTCGCCACTGAACATTATTTATCCCGACGCAGGGAAAGGAAAAGATCGAAGAAAACCTGAAAAAGGGAGAAAACATGGTCATCGCAACCAAATCCGGAGTTCGGGAGGCAATTACACGAGAGGAAGGTATTAGCACCCCCCTCGCGTCTTTTGTACTCAACGGGATCCACGCTTGTTGTTTAATCAAAGGGTATGTTATCTAAAGCCTACTACTAAACAAAAACGAGAGCGAAAAAGAAAAGAAAAGGAGACCTGATAGGACATCCCCGCCCTATGCCTACATATTCACTCATGCAATGGGAAAGTCAGGGTCAACGTAGTTTGGAAAACTACGGGAGGAGGGGGAAAGGTTGCTCACCAAGACATCGTCGTCATGTTCCTACATGTCCTCATCTGGAATGAGAAATCAGAGCATCCGTAGTTCGGCTCACCGCATGTTGATTAGTGTTTTTTATGAGCGATGTTAAGTTCCCAATCCAGCAGTTAGGGTCGACTCTTGTTTGCTGTAGAACGGAAAAGTAACGTACTCTTTCTGAAAAAGGTTTGACAAACGATCCCGAAGGATAAAAATGAATTGAGTTTGTTTGTGAGTTTTAGAGAAGTGAATTGAATTGGTTTGAGATTCACATTGCACTAAAGTCTATGATATAGGAGTGAATGCGTCACATGATCGCCCCCATACATGACGTATGCTAAACACTTTAGGCGAAGCAAGGAGAGACCTCTCACTCATAATTCCCCATATACTTAAGGCTCATGGAGCACAATGTTCATCGTATTTATTATGTGTTTTGAAATTGTTTTGAGAGAGAAGAAGAGAAAGACGCACAAAAGGTCTAAGGGGAAACTCGGTCTTAATGTTCTCATGCAAAATGGACCTAAGGTCGGGATACGGAAGGAAATTTTATCCTAATCTTAGCATGCAAAAGATGGACCTATGTTTGAGGTTAAAAGGGACTAACCTGTTGTTATCATGCATGGATTAAACTCCTAATGTCTATCCTACTCCAAGCTTAATCAAAAATTAAGTTGGACTAGGAGGCCTTAAGAGAGTATGCAAGAACAAGCCAAAACAAAGAAAACAAAATAAAAACATTAGCTACAACAGCGCTTCCAGCTCAGAACAACAATAAAATCCAACACACAAGCAAAACATCTTTTAACAACGCATGTTTTCAGGCATAAATAGGTGTAAAAAGAAGCAAGGCAGAACATGTGCATATTTAACAGGATGAGAGACTCCAAAATAGCAGGTGTAAAAGACAACAACATGCATACATGAACATGAAACAACAAATCAAGCAAGCAGTGATTATAGATGAGCATGTATAACAAGCCAAACCAAACATCAAGATTGCAATTAAACAAGATTAAGCAACAATTAGCATATGATCAAGTTATCCAAGAACAACACACGATTATGCATCCATAATTCAACAAAGGCCTATGACATCATGAGGATCAATTGAGAACACATATCGAGCAAGGTCAAACGATGAACATGCATTAACAATTAAACATAAGTAACTTTAACAAGATTACACAATCAAATATTCAATAAGAACATTATGCATTCCACATCGATTAATCAATTCAAACGATCATGTAATTACGGAATCGGAAGCAAATAACGAGCATGCAACACAAATCCAGCAAGATGAACACCATTAATTAACAATCGACAGAATACAAATGAGTAGGCAACATGATCATCACATTAAGAAAGAAACACAACAATCACAAATGTTCATCAACAGAAAACCAAAAGTCGCGCATCGAAGAATCAAGAGCATGACATCAAGAACAATGAAATAGATCACAAACAGTTCACATATATGCATCATATCAATCCATAAAGATTAGAAGTGGAAAGAATTAAAACACACTTTAAAATGCACAAAAATCACATTCTGCATCAATGTTAATCGATTAACCATTTACTGTTCAAATTTGGTTAATCGATTAACAACACAAAAATCAGCAAATTTACACTGGTTAATCGATTAACCAGGTTTGAACAGTAACTGGTTAATCGATTAACCTTGTTTCAGTAGAAGAAAATCAAATTTTAAAAGCACTTTTCAGCAGCAAAACACGTGTTCAAGCATCCAAATGATCAAGCAATCAATTATGCATGAAAATTACATGGAACTACAGCAATCAAACATCAATTAGATCCAACAAACATCAACAACAACGATCAAATTCAAGAAAATGGATCAAATCGTATCAAAAACCATGGATCTACATTGCATAAGTTAAAATTAAGCTAGATCAAGTGTGGATCTGAAATTTATTAACCTACAAAGTGGAAGATTGCTTTGGTGAGTGTTGCAAACGAAAATGGATGGATCTAACACAAGAAACCCAAGATCCTAGCAAGAAACCTCAAGATCCAAGAAATGTGATGAACTTGCTTCAAAGCTTATTCAACAATGGCTTCCAAAACTTGAATCTAGATCCAAACAAACTTCAAATGCAGAATTGAACCAAGAATGGTGATGTAGTGGAGGTTTAGCTCAAGAATTTACAAATTGTAATGCATAATTTGTGAATCTATGAATATGGAGATTTGGTGAAGGGTTGAAGATGAAGATGGATAATGAAAAAGTGAGAGAGAATTGAGAGCAAATTCTGAAAATGAGGGTGAAAATGAGAGTCAATTAGTGAGGTTTGGAATAAATTTGGTTAAATAACCCCCTAGATTAGGGATTAAATTTGGTTTGGAGTGTGGGTTAGTGAGAGGAATGGAATTAGTAATGGGAATTTGAATTTTGGGTGGAATGAAATTATGAAAATGAATTAAAATAAACCCATTCTAGATCCTTCCAATGATGCACATGTGAAATCAAGTGGTGGAAATTGATTCAAATTCTGCAGTGCTGAAAATTGAGGCATTTGGCCAAATTTCGCCTTAGTTAATCGATTAACCATTTACCAGTTCAAATGTGTTAATCGATTAACACAAGGAAAATTTGAATTTTGGCGCCTTTTGGAGGGAATCTTAGAAGATCACTCATTCTCACCCGTTATGAGCCACGTTTGGCCTCTGAAACTTGTCTTTTGATATTGCACCTGTAAAATGCCTGAAATAACCCATGGACTGTCTCGTGCGCTCAAAATAACCTGCTAAAAAATATAATTTGGTATCCGATTGTTGAACAAAACAACTGGTGAAACCTCTGATGCTTGCTGCTTACGAACTTGGAATAAAAGAAAACCTTGAGCCATAGAAACACCTTGATCCCATGTCTCAAGAGCCAATGCCATGATATGCACAATGACAATGAAAAAATGAACGAACCATAAGCCACTTATGGTTAAAAACAAAAGGGAAAATTTTGGGGTGCTACAACTGCCCCTATTCAATCGACTTAAACCATGAAAGGATGATAGCATCAGCTTTCTGACGTTCTAAGTAGAAGGTGTTTGAATACAAAAAGAACCCAAAATTTTGCACAATGTGGGGAGTAGCAAATGTAAGATGTCAACCAAAAGTTGGAACGAAAGATACTAACCAAAAGTTAGGAAACAACGAAGGAAGAATTCTGACCGAAGGCGAAATCACATCAAAAGATGCCAACCAAGAGTTGGGATTCGGAAGAGGATACCAACCAAGAATTTGGATAACAAGATAGGATACTAACCAAAAGTTAGGATAAACCAGACGATATTAACCAAAAGTTGGGATACAACAAAGGATACCAACCAAAAGTTAGGAAAAAACAGAATATACCAACCAAAAGTTGGGATACAACAAGAGATAATAACTAAAAGTTAGGATAAAACAGAATATACCAACCAAAAGTTAGGATACAACAAGGGATATTAACCAAAAGTTAGGACAAGCACAAGGTACCAACCAAGAGTTGGGATAAAATAGAAGGTATCAACCAAGAGTCGGGATAACAAGATAGGATACTAACCAAAAGTTAGGATAAACCAGAGGATACCAACCAAAAGTTGGGATACAACAAAGGATACCAACCAAAAGTTGGGAAAAAACGGAAGGTACCAACCAAAATTTGGGAAACAAAGGAGACCAACCAAAAGTTAGGATGCCACAAGGTATACTAACCAAAAGTTAGGATAAAATAGAGGATACCAACCAAAAATTGGGATACAACGAGGGGTACCAACCAGAAGTTGGGAAACAGCTAAGTACTAACCAAAAGTTAGGATATAACAGAATATACTAACCAAAAGTTGGGAAACTGCAAGGTACTAACGAAAAGTTAGGATAAACACAAGGTACCAACCAAGAGTTGGGATAAAGCAAAGGATACCAACCAAAAGTTGGGATACAACCAAAGATACCAACCAAAAGTTAGGAATCAGTAAATGATACACAAGAAGTACAATCATCAGACTCACAATCTGAAGAGAAGATGACTCCACTAGGGAAAACGAAGTCCAGACTGATAACTCTATGGGGGATACAAGATAATTCCTCCAGAATGAAACACCAATAGAATGAACAAATCCATATCTTGGGGAGTAAAGTGAAACGATACCTCCTGATATATGATACTTTCTGCTGGGGAAAGGACTGGCAAAGGGAAATCAAAACTAGCTTATGCTTCAAATGCATATGTTTGAAAATGACGTAATGCTCCATACGAAATGGAAATGGTACACATTTAGAGAATGAAATGCAAAAATGCTTATGCAAATGCAAGAGACACTTCATCGGAAGAAGTGTTAAAGAGAGCCGACAACAGAACCGTTGGGGAAAGCAAACTGAAATGCCTTGAAAATCATAACCTCTGCTAGAGAAACTTCAAAGTGAACTTCCATTACATTGGGAAGATAAAACAACAATCACATACTAGGGATACGACCCAAGAACCTGATGAAGAAAAATGCCAATGACAATTGGACTTCGAACTTGCAGGGAGTACGTCAACCACTACCAATATACCTGTCGAGGAAATCATAAATGAATTTTGCTTGAGGAAAAAGAGCAATGATGCCAACCCTGCTAGGGGATCATGCTGAACTCACTCCTCTGTTAAGGATCGCCTTCTATCCTTACTTTTCCGGGGATAAGGGAACAACAACCAGAGATGTGAACATGCTTAAAAAGCACAAGTAAATCACTACTATCCTGTCAGGGGAGCAAACTTCTAAAACTCGTTGGGGAGCAATAAACCACACACAACGTTAGTTAGGGTGAATAAGACTCCTGAAATCTTCCTGGGGACTTCACTGGGAAAGACAACAGACAAATCACAATGCTCTACTGAGGAAGGCAACGCTTCCTTGGCATATGTCAGAGAGAGCAACTCTTGAACTCTTGCTGAAGAGACTAATCATAATCTCAACTGAGGATGACAACACTTCAATAGTCTCTATCGGGGAGGGCACCTCTATTGGGGAAGAGTAATCACACCATCCTGCAAACACATACCAAACAAGAAAAAAGAAGTCTACATGCGGTATGGCAACCTCGGTTACCACCTAAGACACTCGCGATTTAAGCAACTTCCATTGTTTTTAACCTGCTTCGCAAAGCTTCAATGTTTTCACATGCAATGTTTATCAAAATATCATTCGTTTTACAAACAAAAAAGTAAAAGTAAAAACAACAACAAATAACTGAATGAAGTAAAATTTTATTGATTGAATTGGCCTGTAAATAGGCAAATACAGTAGGAGGCAATTCTTGAAAAGAGATAATTGCGCAAAAGAAAAAGAAAATACACGAGTTGGAAATGTGGAAACAAATTTCCACCAAGTTCTGACTCAACTATGACTCGTATATCATTGACGCTCTCAAATACTTCTGCCTTCATAAGGGACTGATTGGACTTATTCCTATCCTTCGAGATTCCCATGTATCAAGATGAGCTCACAGATCAAACACAGATCGCAGTCTCTTGCTTTCAGATTCCTAACTTTTGCCTGGATCTCTCTTTCAGGTTTTCAATCCATTGGGATACCCATTTTTTCCAAAGTTGCCTTTGCAGGTTTTCAACTTTATGGGTTATTCAATTCTTTTCTTTTCTTTTATCCCTAATTTTTGCCCGAATCTTTTCTTTTATGATTCGATGGGATGCCCTTTTTTGCCTGGACCTTTTTATTTGTTGTCCAACGGGTCTTTTTATGCGAAGTATTTTTTGACTGCGTCTGCGTTCACAGGGGATGTAAAATCTTCACCACCCATGTTTGAAAGTAGCAAGGCTCCACCAAAGAAAACTTTTCTCACAATATACGGTCCTTCATAATTTGGAGTCCATTTTCCCCTGCGATTCGTCTGAGGATGGAGGATCATTTTCAAAACAAATTCACCTGTTTGGAAACACCGAGGATTCACTTTCTGATTCTTCATCCTTCTCTGATATAAACGAATGTGTGAAATGGCTACCAATGTTTTCTCTTTGATGCGGTTCAGTTGGTCCAACCTAGTTCGTACCTATTCAGCTTCATCAAGCTTCACATCTGCCAAAACCCTTAAATAAGGAATCTCAACTTCTAATGGTAGAACAACTTCCATACCAAACACCAGTGAGAAAAGAGCTGCCCTTGTCGAGGTGTGTACCGAAGTATGATAACCGTGTAAAGCAAAGAGCAACATCTCATGCCAATATTTGTATGTTAGCACCATCTTCTGCACAATCTTCTTGATATTATAATTTGCTACCTCAACAGCACCGTTAATCTTTGGACAATATGGAGAAGAATTATGACGTTCAATTTTGAAGCTCTGGCATAGCTCTTGCATCATCTTGCTATTCAAATTTGAACCAATATCAGTAATGATTCTCTCAGGGATACCGTAACGACAAATGATGTCCTACTTTATAAATCGGACGACTACCTGCTTTGTTATATTGGCAAACGAGGCCGTTTCCACCTACTTGGTGAAGTAATCAATGGCAACCAAAATAAAACGATGCCCATTGGAAGCAGTAGGCTCAATATTTCCGATCATATAAATGCCCAACATAGCAAAGGGCCAAGGAGATGTCAACACATTCAGAGGATTTGGTGGCACATGCATCTTATT
The DNA here is from genome assembly GCA_963859935.3 of Lathyrus sativus. Classification (NCBI taxonomy): domain Eukaryota; kingdom Viridiplantae; phylum Streptophyta; class Magnoliopsida; order Fabales; family Fabaceae; genus Lathyrus; species Lathyrus sativus. The sequence continues at coordinate 137,278,393 of OZ012741.1, read as the reverse complement.
AGCATAAATTTGGCATTTATGGCACTTTCTGGCATATTTAAAATAATCAGATCCCATAGTCATCCATTAATACCTTGCTCTCAACAACTTTCTGGCCATAGCATGCCCATCGGTGTGAGGACCGAAAGAACCCTAATGAACTTCTTCCACCAACATACCTGCCTCATGTTCATCAACACAACGGAGCAAGAACATATCGAAATTCCTCTTATACAACACATCATCCTTGTTTAGATGGAAATTACCAGCTAGCCTCCTCAAAGTCTTCTTATCTCTACTAGATGCCCCCGACAGGTATTCTTCACTTTTCAGGAAGCACATGATATCATGAAACCAAGGTTTACCATCTAACATGCCTTCGGCAGTAAACACAAAAGCAGGTCTATCAAGACGCATAATGCTGATTATCGGAACCTCATTATGATAATTCACCTTGTACATTAAAGCTAACGTTGCCAACACATCTGCCATTTGATTCTCCGCCCAGGGTACATGGTGGAACTCAACCCTGTCAAAGAAAGGTAACAACCTTCTGGCATAATTCTTATAAGGCACCAAGTTTTCTTGACGATTCTCCTGTTCGCCCTTAATCTGATTAACCACCAGCGCTGAATCACCATATACATCAAAATTCTTGATCCTCAGATCAATGGCCTATTCTAATCCCATAATGCAGGAGTAGCAATGGTATATGAGAATCGTGAGGAGTAGCAATGGTTTCCCCGTTTCCATTACCATATGAGTTGACAACACCATCGAAAATCAAACTCCACTGAGATCCAATTTCAAACCCCTCGTCAGGAAAAGGTCCTCATAGTCTTTCATTTTCAGATACATGATATCTTTATCTGGAAATTTAAACTTCATCAGTGGATAGTCCTCAATAGGTTGTTGAGTAAGATATTATGACAGAACACTTCCTTTGATGGCTTTCTGAGAAATGTACTGAATATCGCATTCTGTCAAAACCATCTGCCAACAGACAATCCTTCCAGTGAGTGCTTGCTTTTCAAACACATGCTTAATCGGATCCATCTTTGATATCAACAAGGTTGTGTGGTTTAACATATACTACCTCAAACGCTCAGCTTCCCAAGCGAGTGCACAACATGTTTTCTCCAGCATTGAATACCTCGACTCACAATCAGTAAATTTCTTATTCAGGTAGTAGATAGAATGCTCTTTTCTATGTGTCTCATCCTGTTTACTGAGCACACACCCCATTGAATTCTTAAGAACCATTAGGTACATAATCAAAGGTATTCCTGCTACCGGAGGCATGAGGATCGGAGGCTTCTGCAAATATTTTTTTACCCTTTTAAATGCTTTTTGACAATTTTCATTCCACCTGGCCGCTTAATCTTTTCTCAATAATTTGAATATTGGTTCATACATGGCTGTGAGGTGAGAGATGAACCTAGCAATGTAGTTCAACCTCCCCAAGAAACCACAAACTTCTTTTTTTGTTTTCGGCTCAGGTATTTCTTGTATAGCTATTATCTTGGCAGGATCAACCTTGATACCTCTTTCACTAACAATGAAACCTAGCAGTTTACCAGACCTCACCCCAAAGGTGCACTTGTTTGAATTCAACCTCAGCTTGAATTTCCTTAACCTTTCAAATAGCTTCAACAGATTAACCAGATGCTCTTCCTCCGTCTGTGACTTCGCAATCATGTCATCAACATAGACCTTAATCTCTTTGTGAATCATATCATGAAAGAGAGTCACCATTGCCCGCTGATAAGTTACCCTGATATTTTTCAATCCAAAGAGCATCACTTTATAACAGAACGTCCCCCACTGTGTTATGAACTTCGTTTTCTCTATGTCTTATGGGTCCATTTTTATTTGGTTATACCTAGAGAAGCCATCCATGAAAAAAAACACAGAAAGCTAAGCAGTATTATCCACTAACATGTCAATGTGAGGTAGTGGGAAATAGTCTTTTGGGATTGCTCTATTCAAAACCCTATAATCAACACACATCCTGACCTTTCCGTCTCTCTTAGGCACATGCACAATATTAGCGATCCACGGAGGATAATTAGTCACAACAAGAAACCCGATGTCCAACTGTTTCTGAATCTATGATTTTGACAGCCATATCCAGTCTTGTTCTTCTCAACTTCTGCTTGACCGGAGGACACTCTTCTTTGAGAGGAAAACGGTGCACAACGATGTTCGTATTAAGCCCAATCATGTCTTGGTAAGACCAAGCAAAGATATCCACATACTCTTGGAGCATTTCAACCAATCTTCTCTTGACACTTTCTTCCAATGTGGCCCGAATTCTGAATTCCCTTTTAGTGTCTTCGGTACCTAGATTAATGATCTCAATATCCTCCTGATGAGGCTGAATAATGCTCTCTTCCTATTTCCACAGTCTGGACAATTCCTCAGGAAGTTCACTGTTTTCATTAATCTCCTATTCAGCATGGTAAATAGGATTGTCAAAGTCATACTAAGCCATAATTGAATCATTATTGATGGAATCTGAGGGAACAGATCTACATGAGTGATGTTTTATGTTTTATTAAGAATGCAAAGATGGACAAAACAAAACAAAAACACATTTCCATTTCAAATAATGCAAATAGTAAAAATGAAAAAATAGGGAGCGCATAATTTGAATGCAAAACATGTGTGGCCCTACAAATGAGTCACTACGCCTTGAACAGAGCGCATGACTTGACAGATGTGAAAAACAAGAAAAATTACTCTTCGCGAGTGACCAGGATGACTTCCTCGGAAGACTAGTTGCATAAATCTTAGCCTGGGATGCAGGGGTGGATCCAACTATCCATGTCACAATCACTATCGACCTCTTCTTCCCCTATTGTATGAATTTGATAAAAAAAGACCTCGACGCTTGTGAACTTGACAAGACCCTTGAACCTCAGCAGAGCTTGCGACAGCTTGTAACCCAATCCAAATTTATCATTCTTCATCGGAACTTCAAGAACCTGGTCCCATCTCTGAGAACTGCCAGCCTCAACACAACACTCGCTTCTTTCAAAGAAGACACTGAAACCTCGGGCATTTTATCCTCCACAGGAGGCTCCTTCTGAATATGAACTGCTTCGGAAGCCTGACAGATGGCCTCATGTATCTCCCCTTAACCTTAACATACTTAAATGACGACAAGTGGCTAAACATAATGTCTTCCTCTCCGCAGATGGTAACAACCCTTCCTGCAACCATATACTTCAGCTTTTGATGCAGAGTTGAAGTAACTGCTCCGACAGAATGTATCTAGGGACGGCCCAACAAACAGCTGTAGGGGGCTGGATGTCCATGATTTAGAAGGTTATATTAAAATTTTTCGGTCCAACTTGAATAGGAAAAACTACCTCACCGAATACATACCTTTTAGATCCATCAAAGGCCCGCACTACCAAATCACTAGGCCTGCAAATCACATCCTACGTATCCAATTTCATAAGAGTCTTCTTTAGCAACATATTCAATGACGGCCCAGTATCTACCAACACATAAGACAACAGAGATCCCCTGAACTCGATGGATATGTGCAAAGCCTTATTATGATTCCTTCCTGCCGGCGTCAAATCCAGATTGGTAAACCCCAGACCGTTCCCTGCATTAACATGGAAAACTACCCCTTCAAGCTGATTTACCGAAATCTTCTGAGGAATATAGGCAGCGTTCAACACCTTCAGTAATGCATTTATCTGTGCCTCGGAACACAATAATAATGATAGAATGGAGATCTTTGACGATGCCTAATTCAATTGGTCGACAATCTTCTAATCACTCTTATGAATGAACCTAAAAAATTCCTCTACATCTTTTGAGAAAGAAGAATCACCTGACTGTTGTTGCACAAAATCATCCACAACCAACTTGCCTTTACCCTTATCGGATTTATCGACATTAACATTTGGCGAAGAAAAGACCCTACCACTGCGTGTGATACCCCTAAACCTACAACATTGTCCACAACAGGCCCAACATTCGAAAAACCCAACAGCTCTTGTTTTGTCCATTACAAAATACCTCAGCCCGTAGTTCCACGGAATTTCTTTAGTACTCTCATATGGTATCAGGCACGGTGTAGTGATAATGACTGGTGCTTGTCGCACGAGCACTGAAATATAGACGGTTTTTTATGGAATTGATATCATTGCAACATCCCTACCATCCTCATTAATCTCATCATTAACGTCATCAATAACATTAGTTCTGTTAAACTGTAATTGTCCATCATCCATAAGTTTCTGTATACTATCCCTCAATAGGTCACAACCCTCGGGCTGCAATACACATCTCTGACAATCGAAAGCACAACCTGGGAAAACATCCCCCTTCAGCAAACGCTCTTTAACAACCGATAAAGGAGTCTTCAACTTATTCATATTGGCCACAAAATTTAACCGTTCCTCATCTCCAATAGCATTGGCCCTTGCCACACCATGATTTGGCATAGGGTTTTGAATCACATTGGGTCCATCGTTAGTGAAACTAAGGGCCTTGGAGTCAAATAAATACTGCAATTTATGCTTGAACGCCTTATAGTTATCAATATTGTGCCCTGGTGCCCCAGAGTAAAACTCACATTGAGCATTGGCATCATATCCTGGTGGAGGAGTGCCAGTGAGCGGCGCCAGTGTTCTTTTCTGAATCAATTGCAACTGAAGTAAATGTTGTAGAAATTGAGAATATGGCATAGGTGGAGTCTCGAACTGCCTATTTTCCATCCTTGGTCGATCTGGATATCAATGAGGAGCATTGTGTTGTTGTTGAGGTGCAGCCAGAATGGCCACAATAGCAACCTATTGTGTATAATTTTTATTGGCTCTTCCTTTACTTCGATAAGAAGAAATATAATTGGTGTCACCTTCTCTCTTCTTGGAATCTCCAGCATACGACTTCTTATTTACTCTAGATGAGGAACCATTACTACTCTGAATCTTCCTAGCCCTAATTCCACTTTCCACTCTCTCTTCATCCATTATCAAGTCAGAAAACTCTGCGAGTGCACGCCAAACCAACTTCTCGAAATAAAGCCCTTGAAGGATACCCATAAACATATCGATAAGTTCTCTCTTCAGCATTGGAGGTTGAACTCTGGCTGCTAACTCACGCCATCTTGGGCATATTCCTTGAAACTTTCATTTCCTTTCTGAATAATATTCTGCAATTGATTTCTATTGAACGCCATATCACTGTTGTACTGAAATGCTTGACAAAAGCTTCAGCAAGATCTTTCCAAGTTCTTATGTAAGTCCTCTATAACCCCATATACCACTACAAAGATTCCCTAGCTAGGCTATCTTGGAAGTAGTGCATGAGCAGCTTCTCATCCTCGGAGTAGGCAGACATCTTCCTATAGTAGGCCGAGATGTGAGTTTTGGGGAAAATTGTTCCCCTATACTTGTCAAAGTCTGGGACTTTAAATTTGGGTGGGACTCTCACATCTGGGACCAGCCCGTGATCAGTCATGTCGAGACCAAAAGCATTATGGTTCTCATAAGCACGCATTATTTCTTCAATCATCTTGAATTTCTTATATGCGTCAGATGGGAGACCAGCATCTACGTCACACATAGAAAACGCGTCTTCCTGTCTGTCTTCCTCCGACTAATGGTTATGAGCCCCTCCAGCTCCATGGATAGCACAAACACTTCCACCACCAATACCACCAAGAACTCCAACAGCAACACCTCCTCCCGGAGTAAGAACAACACATGCGCCACCTTTTCCCGGAGGAACGATAACACCGGCAGTACCTCCGGTTGGAGGGTTGACAACATTACCACCTGGATGAACCACCCCACTGTCATTGACTCTAGGAGCATCAATAAGAGGCCGAACCAAATTCCTCAACTATTCTTGCCCTTGGACAACATTCTACATTAACTCCATGAACTGAGTCATGCGAGTTTGCACTTCCAATAGCTCTGCTTGCATTTGATCCATAATTCGCTTCTGATTTCCTCTTGCTATCCTGCTGAAGAAAACCAGTCCAAAACACCTGTGGTGCATATGAGTGTGAGAATGCAAATGTCATGTTTGAATATTTCCAAGGTGTTCTACACCTTGATTCGAGTTTAAACAGCAATAAACACAAGAGATGGATAGAACACTAGTAAATTCGTTCATTTATTAACTAAATACGAGAATAACAACGAGTCAATGCAGAGTCAATACAGCCGAGATAAAATCAAATACACAGTCAACGACCCTAGTCAACAAGCCTGACGGTGATCAAGATAAACAGAATAAAGACGACTACAAAACATCATATATATCCACCAAAGACAAACCTCCCCAGCCACTATGCTCCTTGCACTAGGCTTGAACCTCCTTGAATAGCTTTTTAGTGTCAGGATACTTCGATCTATGAATCAACTCCTAGATGAGAATATCTCTCCTGTGTATGATCCCCTCCAGATATCGACAATGATCCTCTCAAGCATCTTATCCAAAGGCGTGTTTGAGCTTAGGCTTCTTCACCTCCGCTTGGACCTTGAGCTCCTCTAAGGCTAACAAAGTCTCCTTAATATAAGACGAATATCTTCTGACCTCTCTCTCTCTTTAACTTTAAGTTGCAGCTTCAACCTTTCAATCTGATCACGGAGTTCATCTTCTTTCCTCTTGTGGGCCGTCACTGTGGCGTTCCATTGATCGTTGAATTTGAAAATCTCAAGGAAAGCTTTATCCAGATCTTTCTTTCTCTGTTGCAGGATGTTGTTGGCACTCTTCAGGTCCTTGTCTATCCTCTCTCTGCTCTTGATTTCATCTTCTAGCTCTGTCTCTTTCTTGGCTAGAAGTTTCGTCTTCATCTTGGATACATAGACTACTTCATTCTGAGCATGACCCAACCGAGAAACCTCTATCTTCAACTCTTCATTATCTTTATGAAGCTCTTTTTTTTCGGCCCAAAGATTATTATACCTCTTAATCTCCACCTTCGTGGGATGCTCGACCTCTGGAGGATACAGAAGTGCTTCTATGTGAAAAGGCAATCAGACAATCTCAGCTCAGCTCTACACCCATTTCATATAAAGAGTGTAGGCTCTAGAATTACTCTTGCCCAAGGATGATCTCCCTCTTCTATGAATAGTACCCAAAGCTCTTACTACTCTTCTTATTATTTTAAGATCCTCCGTTCTGCTGTAGTACAAGGATTCCTCTACTTCTTTGTCTGCTGGAGGATCTCTCAATGCATACCCCAACTGTCTCTTAGCAAGGGAAGGATTGTAGTTGATTCCACCCCTTATTCCCATGAGAGGCACGTTAGGAAACACACCACAACTATATATCATCTCAGCCCCCCAACAACCTCTTGTCAAACTAGTGGATGTCTTAGCAGTAAGGCTCATCACTCTCTCTGACCACTTCAAGAAATCTCTAGTGTCTACAAAAGAACCCTCATGTGGTAGAGGAATCATGAACCATTTATAGAGAAGAGGAGTACAACAGTAAGCCAACCCACCTTTCTTCTTGTAGTTTCGGGAATGCACTAAATGATACAAATCACCGAGAAGAGTCAACACGATATTTCTCGTCATGACGATCCTGATGGCATTCATATCCACAAAACCTGCTAATTAGGGAAGAGAGCAGTCCCGTAGATGCACAAAGAAAGGATTGCGTTGAAAGTAGTCCAACTACAAGTCTCAACATACTTTAAAGCTTCACTCACCAAGGAACTTAACAGAAAGCCAGACAAATCTCCCTTGGATTTCAGATTATCCTTCACCACAGGTGTGCTCAAATAAAGAGCCTCAACAATAGCCTCGGGTGCAGGAACTTCCATAGATTAATGGAAGGGCACCTGATCTCTAACCGAAATATCCAAGATGAGAGAAAACTCTTCCAAAGTAGGAGTCAACTGATAATCTCTGAATGTGAAACACCTCAACGAAGCATCATAGAACTTCAACAACGTGTGAATAGCCATCCTCACATATTCTGTAATTGTATGCACCAAACCCAAGATCTTCCCAAAATCATCTTTGAACATCTCCGAATTACTTTGAGTGGTCTTGGCAAGCAGACTATAAATTGGACCAAACTCTGGTGATTGAAACTTGTAACTAATAGTACCCTTACTGCCAGTGTCCATCTCTTCGAATCTTCAGCAACAAGAACCAAAATAAAGATGTAAACCCTGGAAATACACAAACATGAATGTTAGGATGCAAAATGATTATGTAAATGAAAAAATGGGATCAAGATTATCAATATGCTCTGAATAGCTACTGCAATGTCGACTGAATAAGGCCGTAATTCTGTTCTGACAAGAAAACCGAAAAATTAGAATACCATAATAACCATAATACCTAGGATCAAAAGTCCACACTGACAAGAAAACCATAAAACCAGGTAGGTTGAAAGTCAAGGTTTCTTGCAAAACCCATCCCCTCTCACATGTGGGTTCTAGTCTTAGACAGGTTATCCTATGCAGGTGACCATTATCACGGACTCTCAGGTCGAGAAATGATGATACATTCACCATTTCTGGTTTAACATCATCATCAATCAAGGAGGCCTCAACTAATTTCCCATGAACAATCTCCGGAGTCATAAGTTCTCTAAGTTAACACCCTATCATCTGCACTAGACGCGCAGGATAGAGTATCTCCAAAGAAAACCTCGTTTGAATGTGAGTTTCGTATCAACTACACGTGGCAAGATGCCACGCAAGCCACACTACTCTCCACTCTAATCCTAAGTGTATACTCAAGCCTGGGTAATGGGTTTATCTCTCATGGAACAATCCCACCCAACAGCATAAGAACAGCAAAGTAATATGATAACAGTAATCAAATGCTAATAAAATGCAAATGCAATAATATACAGCCATAATGTACATAAAAGCATAAAGATAAACACCCAAAGAACAGAAATAGAAAAGCACTAGGATTGACTCACATAGGAAACCAGTGTCCCCAGCAGAGTCACCAGCTGTTGCAACTGCGAAAAACACCCAGGGAAAAAACAGAAGAGTCGCCACCAAACGTTATTTATCCTGACGCAGGGAAAGGAAACGATCAAAGGAAACCTGAAAAAGGGAGAAGACATGGTCATCGCAACCAAATCTGGAGTTCGGGAGTCAATTGCGCGAGAAGACGGTATTAGCACCCCCTCGTGTCTGTTGTACTCAATGAGATCCACGCTTGTTGTCTAATCAAAGGGTGTGTTATCTAAAGTCTACTGCTAAACAAAAATGAGAGCAAAAAATAAAAGAAAAGGAGACTCGATAGGACATCACTGCCCTATGCCTACGTATTCCCTCGTGCAATGGGAAAGTCAGAGTCAACGTAGTTAGGAAAACTACGGGTGGAGGGGGGAAGGTTGCTTGCTAAGACATTGTCGTCTTATGCCTACGTATCCTCATTTGAAATGAGAAATCAGAGCAGCTATAGTTCGATTCACCACGGGTTTCTTAGTTTTTTTTATGAGTGATGTTAAGTTCCCATTCCAACAGTTATGATCGATGCCTGTTTGCGGTAGAACGAAAAAGTAACGTACTCTTTCTGAAAAAGGTTTTACAAACAATCATGAAGGATAAAAATGATTTTATTTTGTTTTTGAGTTTTAAAAAGTGAATTGAATTGGTTTGAGATTCAAATTGCACTGAAGTCTATGATATAGGAGCGAATGCATCACGTGATCGCCCCCAGATGGGACGTACATTAAACACTCTAGACGAAGCAAGTATGGAACCCTCACTCATACTTAAGGCTCATGGCACACAATTTTCATCATATTTATTATGTGTTTTGAAGTTATTTTGAGAAAGAATAAGAGAAAGATGCACGGAAGGTCTAAGGGGAAACTCGGTGCTAACGTTGTCATGCAAAATGACCCTAAGGCCGGGATGCGGAAGGAAATTCTATCCTAATGTTAGCATGTAAAAGATGGACCTAAGGTTGAGGCTAAAAGGGACTAACCTATTTTTATCATGCATGGATTAAACTTCTAATGTCTATCCTACTCCAAGCTTAATCAAAAATTAATTTGGACTAGGAGGCCTTAAGGGAGCATGCAAGAACAAGCCAAAATAAAGAAAACAAAACAAAAACAGCAGCTACAACAGCGATTCCAGCTCAGAATAAAAATAAAATCCAGCACACAAGCAAAACATCTTTTAACAACGCATGTTTTCAGGCAGAAACAGGTGTAAAAGGCAACAAGGTAGAACATGTGCACATTTAACAACATTGTCATGCCCCAAATTTGTCTTACCTTTTTGAACTCTCTAATACCAAGCTTTGTGTTACTCAATGATCTTCTTTTAGATGATCATTTGGAATTTGGCCGTGATCTACTAGAATTTAAGTCATGAGTATGTTGTGTGAGCCTATGGTGACTGCAAGATCTTGCCAGGGTGATTTGGTCTTAAGACAAGGCAAAAGAGGAATGTGCCCTCTTTTTTATAATCCAATAATCATGACATGATCAATTGCCTAAGTTGTATGAATGAACTCATTTCAGATCATGATCACCAGTTTTCAATTGGTTTTTGAATCATATTCCAATATGATTTCAGGCCTTTCTCTAATGCATTCAAAACCTTATTTCAAGACTGATACTAAAGCCATGTGGTTGACCAAGCTGACTATAGCTAATTTTTTGTGAGGAATGACTGCTCATGTCTTGGGAAGTAATTCATATTTAGGTCATGCTTGATTTTGTTTCAAGATCCCAAGTTTGAGTTGGTTGATTAATGGATGAATTTAAGATTAAGGGACTCACGGTACAATCTCGGCCTTTTCATGATCCCCATCTTTGGTAGACACTCGTCGTGTTTGTTTTAGTTTCATCAGTACTTGTCTGTACTAATCTTAGTCACTCGTCGTGATCTTTAACACTCGTTTGTGTTTGTTTCAGTTTCATCAATACTCATCTGTATTGATCTTAGACATTCGTCGTGCTCTTTAACATTCACCGTGTTTGTTTCACTTTCATGAGTACTCGTCCATACTGATCTTAGTCACTCATCGTGCTCTTCAACACTCGTCGTGTTTGTCTCAGTTTCATCAATACTCATCCATATTGATTTAAGACACTCATCGTGCTCTTCAACACTCATCGTATTTGTTTCAGTTTCATCAATACTCATCTGTATTAATGTAAGACACTCGTCGTGCTCTTCAAGACTCATCACGTTTGTTTCAATTTCATCAATACTCGTCTGTATTGATCTTAGACACTCGTCGTGCTCTTCAACACTCGTCGTGTTTGTTTCAGTTTCATTAATACTCGTCAGTATTGATCTTAGACACTCGTTGTGTTTGTTTCAGTTTCATCAATACTCGTTTGTATTGATCTTAGACACTCACCGTGCTCTTCAACACTCGTCGTGTTTGTTTCAAGTTCATCAATACTCGTCATAATGATCTTAGACACTCGCCGTGATCTTCAACACTCATCGTGTTTGTTTCAATTCAGTCAGTATTCAGTCAATACTGATCCTCCTCAACACTTGTCTGTGTTTATCCCCGGTGCAGTTGTCACTCGTCAGTGCTTATTTCTAATGCATCAATACTTCGTATGTATTGATTCCCAACCCCTATTTGCGTTGAGTTTATATTTTGTTTCTCAATTTCCCTAAGCGGTTTCATTGGTTGTATTCCTCAAAGGAGCCATCTCTTCCCCTATAGAGTGTAATTTTTTTTGGTTCTTTTGTATTCAATCCCCTTATACCTTGAACGTGTGAATGTCATTGTCTTTCATATCTTCATGTTCAAGAGATTCCTAAGTGATGGAGGAAAAACTGGATTCATCTGACCAAAAAGTCAACCATCAGTCAAAGCCAAAAGTTAACTTATGAGTTCTTAGGTTATATTTGGACATTTCAAGTTATCATCCATGTTATTATGAGTTTTGATCAAGAAAAGTCAAGTGGAATCAAGAAATTTACAAAAGTTGCCAAATTAGGGTTTTTGGAATTTTTCTAAGTATGGAAATTTTATGTTCATGTAGCCATCTTGCAAGATTCATATCTCCCTCATCCTTGATCCAAATGATGCAAACCAATGCTCAAATTGAATATGAGAGCACAAACTACAATTTTGTAGAAGGAATCAATTTCAAAAGATGCATGGATCAAGAATTATGAATGTATGAAGTTGAGAAAAGTGGGATTCAAGGTTCCAATACTTAGAATTTTTCTAAGTGTCAAAAGTCAGCCAAGTTTTCATGTTTTCAATACCATTTTTCTCATGGTTACAAGCTTCTTATCACATTTCCTTCATCATGAAAGTTGTTAAGCATTATTCAAGCTTTCTTTTGGTACCAAGAACTCTTCATTTGGATCATTATAACTCAAGTTATGTTGCTTCAAAGACAAGGTGTTCAAGTTGTCAAATTTGGTAACTTAGTGAAATTTTTCTAAGTGTTTCTAGCTAGATATTTGGGACCAACATCAAGGGCCATTTTCACATTGGTCTAAGCTTTATTTCATTTGATCTCAATAATTCATCAAATGGAGAAAAATTCAACAAGTTGTGTTGCATCACTGCGAAGAGGGGTCGGCAAGGACAAAAGAGTCGCCACCGTTTGTTATTTATCCCAAAAGAGGGAAAGGAAACGATCAGAGAAAACCTAATGAAAAGGGATAAGACAGGTCATCGCAACCATATCTTGGGTTCGGGACTCGGTACGCAAGGGGAAGGTGTTAGCACCCCTCACGTTCGTCGTACTCGACGGGATCCACGCTTTATTGTCTATCTAAAAGTGTGTTTACTATCTAAGCTACGGCTCAGGGACAGAAGAAAAGAAAATAGACTCGAAAGAGCATCGCCGCTCTATGCCTACGTACTCCCTTGTGCAATGGAAAGTCAGAGTCAACGTAGTTCGGCTAACTACGGGTGAAAGTGGGGGAAGGTTGTTCACCAAGACATCATCGTCTTGTGCCTACGTATACTCATCATGTATGAGAAATCAGAGCAAACGTAGTTCGTGCTAACAAGATCACCGGTTGGTTCAGATGTTTTAGGCCCGAGTAGGGTTAAAACTTAGTTCTAGTAGTTAGGTGTATGCAGCTCGACCATTGGAGACTTAGGCGTTACCTATTTGCGGTAGAACCAAGAGTTAACAAAACTCTCCTTATGAAAAAGGTTTTCCAAATTAATATCCAGGAGGATAAAAAAGATTTGAAGTTTATTTTTTTGTTTTTTAGAGAAGAAGTGCATTTATTATCGTTTGTAATTCATGTTACACTATAGACTATGACCTAGGAGCGAATGCGTCGCATATCGTCCAAAGGACATACGCTAAACACTCTAGATAATTGAGAGGAGACCCCCAATAACCATTTCCCAAGTACTTAAGGCTCGTAACGTACAACAATCTTTAACCTTTATTAGATGTTTTGAGAAAGTTTGAAGATGAGAGGAGAGAGACACACTAAAGGGAGACTAAGACTCAACCTAAAGTTATCATACAAAGTGCACCTATGATTGGGATAAAAGGGAATGCTACCTAATGTTATCATGCATGGATTCAAACCTAAGGTATATCATAATCTCTCTTGAACAAGAGAAATTAGAGGTCCTAAGGGATCTTGGCAAAGAAAGACAAAAGAAGAAGAAGAAAGTATAAGAAAATGCAAGTATGCAAACATGTAATGCACAATTAGAATGAAAGTGAGGGAAAAAAAGTGTGGGGAAGTAGCCTCCACAAGCACATCTCAACCTTAAGCATGCATATGAGAGATGCAAAGAAGAAGGAAAAAATCATGCACACAAAAGATATCAAACAAGTGCACAAAAATGGGATGAAATGGGATAATGAATCCTACAACCATTTGTCATCAACCACAAGCCCAAAGGCAAACCAAAAGGAAAGAGACGAGGGAATAACACAAATTGAGGATGGGAGATGAGATGAGGACAGCAAGGAACTCATAAAGATCACTCAACCAAAAGCATCACCAAGATTATGCAAACAAAAGCACAAAAGAATCACCATTCATGACATGTTCCAAGTACCTCCAAAGGAGGGGCTAAACCATCTCAAATGGGATTCAAAAGTCATTGGACAGAAGAAAATATGAGAGGAGAAGGTACATAAACCAAATAAGGAAAAGCACAAAAGAGAATGCAAGAATAGGCATGGAAGAAGACCTAAGTCTTAAGCACATCCAAAACTTGAACTTCAAGTGGAAAGCCTAAAAAGAAATGCAAATCTCAACAAGAAATGAACAAGTTTGTGACCTAAAAATTAGCATTCAAATACCTCAACATGTTAGAAGTATGAATCAATAAGAATTGAGAGCTCAATGGATCCACAAGTGTCATTTCCAAATCAAACTAGGTCAAGTGTTTGTATTAACCTCCCTTACAAGTAACTTGATTGCAAGTTACCTCAAAAATAGGAAAAAGGCTCAAACAATCTCAAATATAATTTCAAATGAACATCAAAGAGTTGGCAACCAGAGGCCAAAAGATCACAACCAAAGTCACTTCAAAGCATCATCAAAGAATTTGATTCACAAGGATGCTCCACTTTGAAAGAGGGTTGTCGAGGGTCAACAAAAATGACTTAAAAGTCAAACAAAAATGAATAAAACCAAGGCCAAAATCATCCTATGAGACTTTTCAATTCATCATTCACATGAGAAAAATATATCAATCATTGGAGAAAAAACTTGGTCCACAAACAAGGCAAGAATCCAAAAGGAGCAAGAAAGAATTCAATTAAAACACCTCCAAATAATTAATTCCTTTTTAATTGAAAAATAATTGGAAAATGAAAATAAAAATTACCAAAAATTAATTAACACAATAAAGTGTCTCAAAAATATTTTTGTGGAATTTTTAATCATTTGGAGATATTTTTAATGAATTAAAATCAAAACAGAATAAAAATAAAATGAAAAACAATTAAAAACCAGCCACGGTGTGAATAGCAATCCAGACAGTTCAAAACATTGGGCTCAAATGAAAGGGGGTGCCAATAGCGCCTTTGGCCCAAACAAAACACACTGAATCCACAGCCAAAATGCAGTGTATCATTAATACCTGTGGCAGTCAACAAAAACACATCAGTTGGTCAATTAAATCTGGATCGTTGATCTCAACCAGTCAATAAGTCTAATGCACACATGGCAGCCACACAAGCTCGCCTGCAAACAAGAACCAGACGCCGGAGCTATTCTCCGGTCGTCTTCTCCGGCAACACAGCCGGAGTTGCAGGACCTAAACCTCATCAAAAGATGCGAAATTTAATACCAAAACAATTACCAAGTTGTGTAGATTACAGACCCAAGCTTAGAATTCATTAATCATGCATATAATGAGAGATTCGAACGATTGAAATTTTGAGCACATAACTGAATCATCAAAAAAAACCACCAAAAACTATCCAGAATTTGCCTACACATGTAGGTCTTCAGTTTGCAACAAAAATGGCATGGAATTGATGCATATCTTGAGTGAATTTTGGAAAAGAATAATACCTAACGGAGCCTCTTCGTTGGAGCTTCAATTATGCTCAAGCTTGACCCAAATTGCGCAGAAACACTCAATGAAGTTCAAGAAAGGTGTTGCTGGCTTTGATTTGAGTTGAAACTACTTGAATCTCAATTCACAATTTCCACTTTTCTCTTGAAATTTTCAACTACTCCTAAGCTCTCCCTACACGAAAATGAATGAATGAAGCTTCAAATTTCATCTGAAGCTTTATGTAATGGATCTAGAAGTGTTTGGAGGCCTAATATGGCCTTATTGGAGTGTAATTTTGAAATGCCCAAATTGAAAATGGAAGCTCATGCACACGTGAATTTCCCTCCAATTACACTTGTATTTCCTTTGGATCAGCTGCTCTCTCTCTTTTAAGAAATTTCAGTAACACGATTTGCTTCTTTCTCCTTACTTATTCAAGTTGTCCTCACTCTTTTTCTCTCTTCATACTCATTGAAGCTTGGAGAAGAATTTCTGAAGTTATTTGAGCAAGAACAAGGTGCAGTGGACACTTTCCACTAGGTATTTTTTTCTTCAACTTACTTCTCTCATTTTTAACGTGTTTTAGGAGCATTCTCGGTGCATCTGAAGTCCTATGTTTATATAGGCAATGTTTGCATAGTTGTTGTTTTGATTTGAGCAACTTTCAGTATGTCTTTTGAATTTTCGGGCTCATTTTTTAGGATGTTAGAGTGATTTTTAATGAATTTTAAGGTCAGATTCATGTTCTCCATGGTGTCTTGTTTTGCTCGTTTTTGTGATGTTTACAGTCACCTCCGGTGGAGGTCGCCAGAGAAGATGACCCGAGGCCCAGCTCCTACATCTTCTTATGTGTATTTGTTTTGAATGTTTGACTGCCTGCATGCAGATGGTATGGTGCCTACGTGGATCTGAGGTGTTTTAGTGACATGCCACATGTGTCCTTTTTTGTTTTTGAATATATAAATGGATTGGGCTTGGTCATTTTTATTATTCTCACCCCACTAATTATGGCCCATGCGCGCTCTTTAATTGATTTTAGTTCATTTCTGGATTTGGTTTTGCACCACCTCCTTGTTGTTTGTTTATTTTTTCATCATATTTTCATTTCATTTTATTTTTATTGTTCCCTTCACATAAAAAATAGTAAAAATTATGTTTTAAATATTTTGACATCTCTAGAAATTTTTGATAATTTTTATTTTTATTTTCCATTTATTTTTCTATTTTATTTGGATTTATTTTGTGAAGGTGTGTTACCTAATTATCCTTGAACTAGGGTTTGATGTTGATGCATTTATGAACCACTTCTTGAGCCATTCTTTTTTCCATGTTTAGGCACATAATTACTTATGGCTTGAGTGATGTTGTGATGCTTTAATGATGCATTCTTGATCATTTTCCAATTGATTTTATTGAGCCCTGATTCATGCCTAATTAATGAAACATCCTTGTGCTTGTTGAATTGTTTTGATGATGCATTTGTGCAATTCGATTTGGGATCTTTTTCTCATTTGATCTTGATTTTTTTTGTCATGAGGTAGAGCCTTAGATCCATATTTTTTTGGTCATTGAGATACTTTGAATTGATGTTTCTTGTGAATGTTGTTTTGACATGAAGCTTGCCTAATTTGTGACCTAGTCTTAGGACTTGTTTCTTGTTTGAAACCCCTGATGCTTGGGACTCTTGTATAACTTGAATGCCTTGTTTAAGCTACTGATCTTCTATGTATCAATGTCTATTTTCTTGATCATGTGCTCTTTTATTCTCATGGATACTAGATTCCTTTTAAAGATGGTTTTGATTGATGCTTACCTAGTTGGTTGTGCATGTTTTGAATATGATACTTGGTGAACCTTCTTGCTATCTTGAGCTTGATTTTTAATTGGAATGTTTAATTATGCTACTTCCTCATCATGATCCCATACCCTAATCTCATTTGTTTAATCTTTTGTGGTTTGTTTTCCATGAGTTAATTGTTGACATATGTTTAACTATTGATGTAGCTCATGTGTGATACTCTTGTGCTCATTTCTAAATCTTTGAAGTGTGTTGAAAATGTTATGATGTGGCTACTTACCTATATGGATTCTCATCTTACTTGTTTCATTTTTCTTTGGCATGCTAATGATGGTGTTTGGTTATTACTTCAAGTTAAGAATGCTTGTGCACTACTTGTTTTTCATTGCCTAACTTCTTCAACCCTAATCTTTGGATTTCTTTCGTGGATGACCCTTGATTTTTGGAAATTTGTGCATAAGTGTTTACTTTACACATTTTTTTTGCTTTGGTTCAAGTTTCAAGCATGTCTTGACTTAGCATGAATGTTTGCCACTTGTGGATTAATTGTTGAATCTTCTTACTTTGTGTGGTGCTTAAGTGGAATATTTGATAGCATGATCTATCATCTTTGAATATCATCTTTATCTTTACTTGGGTTTTGTTTGGTACTTATGTTATTTGAGATTGAGTTGTGTAATGTTTACTTGTGCTTTGCTCACATGCTCCTTTAAGGTTCCTTGTCCAACTTAATTTCTAATTAAGCTTGGAGTATGATAGACATTAGGCTCTCAATCCTTTGCATGACAACATTAGGTTAGCTCCATTTTAACCTCAACTTTAGGTCCATCTCTGGTATGATAACATTAGGTTAGAGTTCCCTTTCTCATCTCAACTATAGGATCGTTTGGCATGACAACATTTAGGATGGAGGGCCTTTAGTCTTTTTCTTTTTCCCTTTGAGCCTCTCTCTTCTCTCTTGAATCAAATCAAAATACATAATAAATACGATGAATATTGTACGTCATGATCCTTAAGTACACCGTCCTTAAGTATGTGGGAAATGATGAGTGGGGTTATCTCCTTACTTCTTCTAGAGTGTTTTGCATACTTTCTATCCGGGGGCAATCTTGAAAAGTACTCGCTCCTATGTCATAGACTTTAGTGCAATACGCATCTCAAACAAAGTTAATCCACTTCTTTAAAACTCTTGAACAAACTCAAACCATTTTGTCCTTTAAGATTTTCTTTCAAAACCTTTTCAGAAAGGGCATGCTATTTTCGTTCTATCGCAAACAGGCCTCGTCCCTAACTGCTGGAATGCGGACATAACATCGCTCATAAAAGACACCAAGCAACCCATAGTCGCACGAACTACGAGCGCTATGATTTCTTCATTCTCGTCCAAATAAAGATACGTAGGCACAAGACAGCGAAGTCTTGGCAAGCACCCTTCCCTCCTTCCACCCATAGTCCTCCGAACTACATTAACTCTGACTTTCCCATTGTACGAGGGAATACATAGTCATAGGAGGATGAAGACATATCAAGTC
Organism: Lathyrus sativus; assembly: GCA_963859935.3. Taxonomy (NCBI): domain Eukaryota; kingdom Viridiplantae; phylum Streptophyta; class Magnoliopsida; order Fabales; family Fabaceae; genus Lathyrus; species Lathyrus sativus. The sequence continues at coordinate 137,259,641 of OZ012741.1, read as the reverse complement.
TCCTTTTATTTTTTCCCTTTTTGCTTCTGTTAGCAAGTAGAGCTTTAGATATACACACCCTTTGATTAGAATAACAAGAGTGGACCCCTTTGAGTACAACGTACGCGAGGGGTGCTAATACCTTACTCTCGCGTAATCGACTCCCGAACTTAGAATTTTTTTGTGATACCATGTTCTTTCGCTTTTTAAGGTTTCTTCAATCGTTTCCTTTTCCTCGTCAGGATAAATAACATTCAGTGGCGACTCTGTTTTTCGCTGGTTATTTTTGCATTGCAACACATGTCAATGTCTTCAACAACATAATTGATGATCTAATAAGGTTTGGAGTGAAGATTGATGGCGAAGATAAGGAAATTATCTTGCTCCACTCGTTATCAAAGTCTTACGACAACTTGGTGACTAATATTACCTACATGAAAGATACAATCAACCTTAATGTGATTACTACTACAGTTTCATCTCATTCTCAAAGGAGATAAATGTGTAGAGGAAGAAACTCAAAGTGACAGTTTGAATGTGAAAGGGGGTCAAGATCACAGGTGAAACAAGGGTAATGAAGATTCTGAAAAATAAGAGGCCTAAATCCAAAAATCGTAAAAACAACTTAGTATTATAGTTGCAAACAGATTGGCCAATGGGAAAGTGACTATCCAAATAGAAAAGAAGGCCCATCCAATTTTGCAAATATGGTTAATACTAATGATTATGGCAGTGAAGCATATATATTGTGTGCTTCATCCAGCAAGCGTGCAGATGTGTGAATTCTTGACCTTGGTTATTATTACCACATGACACCACACTAGGAATGGTTCACTACATTCAAGTCAACTGATTTTGGATTTCTTTATCTATGTGATGATAAAGCATATATTATCACTAGAATGAGACCTTAAAATTTCCATGGACGATGGTGGCATACGAACATTGAACGAAGTTAGATATATTCCATAAATGAGAAGGATTGAAAATTTCCTAGGTACTCTATAGGAAAATGGTTTCTCCTACAAGTCTGATGGAGATAGGGACATTATAAAGATTATCAAGGGTGCATTGATTGTGGTGAGAGTAGGGAGGACAACATGTAACATCAACAAATTATTGGGGAATATTGTTGTAGGTGATGTTGCATCAGTTGAGTGTGATAATAATGCAACCAAACTCTAGTGTTTACGACTGGGTCATCTCACTAAGCGTGGGATGATGGAACTTCATAAGAGAAATCTATTGAAAGGTATTCATAGTTTCAAGTTGGAATTGTTTAATTATTTTATACTTGGAAAACATTATCGTGTTTGGCTTAAGACCAGAAAGCACAAAATATATGTCATTTTATACTATGTGCATTCTGGCGTGTGGAGGTTTCCATGTGTGGCTCAAGGTATTTTTTGACTTTTATAGATGATTTTTCTCTCAAGGTTTGGGTGTATTTCCCGAAGAAGAAATTTGAAGTCTTTACCAAATTCAAGTTATGGAACGCAGAGGTAGAGAATCAAATAGGCAGAAAAATCATGTATTTGCAGTAGAATAATAGGACAGAGTACCCTGGTTTTACATTCAAGAGGTTGTGTGAAGAACATAGAATTCAAAGATATTCAGTTCACAAGACACCAGAACAAAATGGTATGGCAAAGAGAATGAATATGTCTCTAACTGGAAGAGAATGATTTCTATTGTTAAATGATGGACTATCGAAAGGTTTTTGGGTAGAGGAAGTTAACATGGCGTGCTAACTTATCAATAAGTCACCACGGGCTTCATTGGATGGGAAAGTTGTATAGGAGATGTGGACATACAATCCTATTGATCTTGACAATTTAAGGATTTTTAGGTGTCCTGCTTATGTGCATATATCTAGTGAAGATCGAACCAAACTTGATCCAAAGTTGAAGTGTGTCTTTGTTGGTTACACAAAAGGTGTGAAGAGGTTCAAGTTATGGGATCCGATTAAAAATAAGATGGTAATCAACATAGATGTTGTTTTTTTTATGAGCAGTCAATGTTGAAATAGTCACTTGCAACAGATGTATATTCATCATTTGAAAAAGAAACTTCTAACAAACATGTGGTTCAGGTGGATGTCGTTTGCCTCCACCAATAAAGAATATGCATGTAGTGCCTGAACCGCATGATGAACCAGGCTTTGATACTGAAATTGACCATGGACCTAAAGTTTTAGGTGGAATACAAGATTATATTCTTGTGCGTGATAGAAAGCATCATTCAACCAAGCCACCAGAAAGGTATGAGTATGAAGAATTGGTAGCCTATGCACTTCTTTTGAATTTTGAAGACCATTTAACCATGCACTAGTTACGTGACAATGAATGACGAAATCCAAAAAAAAATTCAAATCCTTAAATAATTCATTATGTCACATGTCAATAACTTAATGAATGGATATTTAACCAAGCAGACAAAATTTTTGCATATAGGGGGAATCAAATCCACACCCTCTGTAATATCCAATGAACTTTTAAATGATATATTCCTTGTCAGTTGAGACAAAATGTGTTCTTAGTGAACTCATATGAGTCTAATTATTACTCACTAGACATTAAAAAGTAAATATCTCCCCTAGGATTTTTTTTCTTCCCTATTCTCTCTTACCACTCAATCCATATCTTTTGTTGGTAAGAGAAAGAAGAAAAAAGAGAAGGAAGAGAGAGAAGAGAAAATAGAAAGAATAAGGAAGCTTTGAAGGAGAAGAAGCTTGGACCATCAAATAAATCATCTTCATCTCTCATCATATTCTTAATTCAAGGTGGGTTCCTTGTTAGACATAGCTTTGGTGGGGAAAATCCATGAAAGTGATTTAAGGTTTGTTTGTTTACTATGAATCATGAAATTGGTGTTAATAAGTGATGCTCTTGTTGTTTTCCATGTTTAATTGTAATAATCTATGACGATGGCATTTCTTGCATGATATACTATGACTTGTTATGTTCTTGCTTGTTTTCCCATCCTCCTATTACATTTGTTTACTGGATGAATCATATTATTCTCGCTAGGCGAGGGATCGCTCGCTAAGAGAGAGTCTTTATTCTTTCTGCATAATTGTATTGCTAAATTCGGCAAGCAAAGGATGGGCTCGCTAAGCGAGACAGGTGATTTTTGAGAAAGATGACACTCTATCTGGCTTCACTTGAGCCTCACTAGGAGCTTTGTATGCAAGGGCTTGCTTGGAAGCCTTGCTAAGAGAAACATGGGAAATTTGAGAAAATGAATTTTCTGCCTCATCTCATTTGAAGCTCGCTTAGCGAGAGTGTTACACCTTAAAATTTACCCTATTGTTGTTAACTTTAACTGACTTATGTTAGCACCCATACGTATTCCACATGCATTTATTCATTCAATGCATTAGTCTTCTAGGACAAGGGATCACAGTGTATTTCTCGCAGTTCAGAGCTTTCTTCATTTCAGAGGTTGTTTCGTAGTATTCAGAGCTAAACAGACAATCGTCAAAGTCTTATAACATTTATTTTGCTCAGTGATTTGGTACCAGATCATTCTTTTTTCCAGCAGGGTATATTGAATGTAAAAGGGGATTCACATCTTATTCCAGGCATTACTCAAGTGCAATATCAAAGGAAAAGCTTCAGAGGCAAAGCCAATTTCAGAACAAGTGGCAACAATTGGTTTTCCAAGTTTCCCTCCTTTTGGCACCGAAATTCAAAATTTCGAATGTGTTAATCGATTAAGATATATGTGTTAATCGATTAACACATGTGATTTTTTCCCAGAATTTCAATTTTCAGCATTATAGCAGCTGCAAGTTCATTTTGATCACTTGGGTTCACATTTGCATCAGTAGAAGGATCTAGAATGCTTCCAAATTTTGGTTTATTTCCAAATTAGTTTCATTTTCCCTCCAAAATTCAAATAATTCCCACTCCTAATTCCAAACCAAATATCCAAACCCAAACTCCAAACCTCATTTTCATTCCATACCTAGATCATTCTTAAACGAATTTTCTCCATTCCAAGAGGGATGAACTCATTTTTCTGATTTCTCTACACTTCACACTCCAATTCTCTCTCACTTTTTCACTCTCTATTTTCATCTTCAACCTTCACCAAAGCTCTTCCACTAGAATTCTCAAATTCTTCATTGGAGTTTGATTTATCCAAAGGAAATGTTAAAGAAAGAAAGAACTTTTGCGCAATGTAACAACAATGCTAAGAGATTCGGGGATCGGGGGTTGGATATGCCTAATGTAGGTATTTCACATCCTAAACATCTGTAGTACTCTACAAGAACCTTTTGTATGTTTGTATGCTAAGCTTGCTAAGCGTTTGCTATGGCTTGGGATAGAGTATAAGGCAAAGTTGAGGTAAATACCTAAGGATAGTTATAAGTTTGCTCGCAAAGGTATCGCCTCCTCTGCCTACGTATCCTAACTAGGATAGAATCAGAGCAACCGTAGTTCACCTCACTAGGGATTAAAAAGTACTTGACTATGGTCAAGACTCTAGGGGAACAAACATAACAATTCTTGTGTAGAGTTCATCAAAATTCACTATTCTAAGTTATACACTCAAAGGATATTGACTTTCACATAAGGCAAGAAGAGAGCAAGTAATCATGACATTGATTCTTACATAGAGTTAACAAACTCTATCCTAAGGTTCTCATTGAAGGATACTCCTAACAAGGGGTAGGTATCTTAGACATAAAGCAAAATTCTGATGGGTATAGGTTCTAACTTAACTAAGTTAGGGTTCAAGGTGACTTAACAAAGTCAAAAGGGAGGGTAATGAGCTATATATGACCCAAGGGTCAACAGAGAGACTTTCCTTTGGAAATGGAGAAGGTGAGGCAATTGGATGAGAACTAACAAGTTCCATCACTTGGGGAATAACTTAACAAAGTTAAAAGCATACCCAAGCATTCATTTAAACATGATGAAGATATGAAAGAGCATGGTAACAACCAAGAGACATATGCAAGCATGTAACAACATCAAGAAAAGAACAAGGTTACAACCAAGTATAATCATATAAAATGGTTACATCCATTGATATTACAATATCTAAAAGGAACATGATAAAGGTTCTTACAAGACCAAACATATAAGGCAATATAAACTTAAAACATCTTAACAAAGATGAAGAGTAATGAGGTAACAACCATCAAGGAAAACAAAAGAACATGTGATTCAAGCGAGTTTAAAGAAAGCAAGTTACAACTTGAGGCAAGCGTGTTATAGGGATCAAAGGATGTCAAATGTAACAACATAAGACCAACAATCATGCATTGATAACAATCAAGCAAATAAGCATACAAATAGTATTACAACAAATCAAGTAAGAAATTCAAGGTTTCATGGGGAAACACATACAAGTTTATGGTAACAACCAAAACAAAGAAAGCCCTAGCATGTCATGGTTCTAACAAGACACCCAAACAAGTATAGAAGACATAAATAACACACTCAAGAAGTTACAACATCAAGAGATATAGCATGGTTCACAAACACAGTTCACAGTGTTGTTCAACTAGATACATTCATAAAAGCAAGGATTGATCATGATAAGACTTTGAATCAAGCAAAACTTTAATCATTAAAGCATGTTAACAAACATATGAGGATCAAACACCACCAATCTTACAAGATAAATCAAATACTAATTGAGAAAGGTTTCAAAAGAAACAAGGTGAAAACCCTAAAAAACAACATGATTTCCAAGTGAGTTAAATTGTTTCTAGGATAGGCATACTTGAATTCTTCACTTACTATATGAAAATAGACATGATTAAGAACAATTTGCAAAACTAATGGGGCAAAAATGTTGAAAAATGAGTAAGTTATGTTAATTTTAAGATTGTGAAGAAATCATGAAAAATAAGTGATAAAAAATAAGGGAATGACTTCCTCAAGGGTTGAACCCACGCCCTCTAGTTCATAGGTCCAAAACCTCACTAAACCAGCCAAGGCACGCCTGTGACTAAACAAGGAGAAAGAATGAATATATGTTAAAACATGTGAAAAATCACAAAATAGCAAAAGAGTTGTCCTCAGCCAGGATCGAACTCAGGCAAGCAAGGCAAAGCATATGTAAGGCGCGCAAGTCATAGCCACTAGGGTGGTGATACATCCAATGTATCAAACCACCCCAGAAATACATAACCCTCAAAAGCAATGATTTCTAGGAAAAAATGAAAACCAAGCAAACAAGAAATACCAAAAACGTGATCAACTCAAACTTGATCAAAACTCCATGGTTTTTAACAAAGTTTAGGTCAAAACTGCTTGAAATTGAAAGAAGAATTCAATGGTTCTTTTAGTTTTCTTTAAAAATGAATATAACTTAAAATTCAAAGGCAACTGCAGATTATGTGTCAAAATGAATTTTCAAAACTAGTGTTCAATTCAGTCATGCTATAAACAGTTTGAAAGCTCACACACATCTTAAACACATCATATATGGGGTTCATGATCATTTAGAACTCAAACTTAAACTTAAACAAAAGGTGACATATGGAAATGAGGTTGTGACATATAGGTTACAAAGAAAAGCTTCAAGACAGTTTGTAACAGAACCAATTCATCATCCAAATATGTTTCAACAACCACAAAGGCATACACATGAGGTTTCCAAATCAATCCAACAATGGTCTAAACAGAAACCAACAACTTTGCACATTTGAAATTCCAAGCAATCTAAGGGTATCAAAACAACATCAAACACATACGTCTTGCATTATATGTTGATCCTACATGTACCATGACCTATAAATATATTCAAACACAAGCACTACCGCAAACTTAAACAGAATTAGAATATGGTTCATCAAATGGAAAAACAACAAAACAAAGTCAAGCATATAAACACATGACAGTTGCAAACTTATGAGAACAAACATAATCCAAGTTCAAACATGACTTGTGGGGGATTCTAGGCAGATCTAAACTAATGCACATCAAACATGATCATGGTGCAAAAATGAGTATATTTAGTAGAGGTTACTTACCTCTTGAAGACCTCCAATGCAATCCTTGATGCCAAGCTGCCTAGTTGAGTGAGAATGAGTTGAATGGTTTCTCCACACCTCTAATGCAAAGTCCAAGCAGCTCCAACTCCTTCCAAGCAAGTTTTGTGCAAGACAGAGTTGCTTACACTTGAAGTAACAAGGAGTTCTTTATGACAGATCTACCAAATGATGAGACAGTTGATCTTTGATGTTTTAGACAGTGAATACACTCTATATCCAAGGTGTTTGAGGTGGTGTCATGAGGGTTAGAAAAGGTCTGAGTAGAGAGTAGTGCTAGATTATGCAGAAAGTCAAAACTAATAGGTTTGAAGGTTGACTTTTTGAAATACAAGGTTTTTGGTTGGTGCAATGGTTGAAACAGCTTTAAAACATCATTTATGGTTTGCGTGAAGTGTTGATGGAAGTTTCAAAGGTTAGAAATGGATTTAGTGTGAAATATGTTCAAGACAGATTTTGGTTTTTTGGTGAGTTTGCTTCAATTGCAAGAAAGAGCAAGGCAAGGATGAAAGGATTGTTTCTTCTTGATTTTATGGTTGTTCTGGTGTATTTTTATGCATAGAGATTTCTCTATTTATAGAGGAAAACAAAAGAGCTAAGGGTGAGGACAGATTTGAAGTCTTGGCTTGAATCTTGTCTTTTGGAGGGAAAGAAGGGAAAATCTACTTGCTCATGGATTTTCCTTACATTGTCAATCTTCACACCCCTAAACATCAGATCAAGGGTTAACCAAGTGGTTAAGAACCAATTGGCCAGTTTGTGCGTTGGTTCATGACAAATTAAAGTTTCACATTTCAAGCTTTGGGACCCCAACTTCCCTCCTTCGAAAATCCTAGCTCACAAATTCTATGGAGGAGTTCTTGTACTTTTTGGAAAGCTCTCACCATGCTCTACAAAATTTATGTTTTACACTTTTTCAAATTCCAAGTGGAACTAGGTCAAAAATCCTCTTAAAGTTGGCTAAAAACATGACTTAAAAGTGCCAAAACATGAAATTTCTCCAAGTGTTTTCCCCCTCTTGACTTGTTTTTTATCATAACTCAAAATCTATTCATTTTTTGCACATAGGTCAATTTTTCACTTTTGTATGACTTCTCAATAAATTTTCAACAAGCTTTGAACCACTCCATTTGGATGTGTGGTTAGGAAGTTATGGTTTTGCCCCTTTCAAAACCCTAATTTCCCGACTTCAATTCTTGATCCAATGATCACCAAAATTCATTATTAGATATGATATAACATTGGGAACATAATTGTCTTCAATTTTGGGTCAAAACCCTATTGGTCAATGAGTTGACTTTTCAGTCAAACGAACCGAACGATCGAAAACCTCTGAATCGACTGTTAGTGTTTTGGGTTCCCTGAGGTCATGAAACTTCTTGAGGGGATTTCAATAAGTCATATAACCTTCGTGGACCATGATTACACTATTGGAATACCATTTAAATCAAAAGTCAAACCACATTTGACTTTTCTTGATTAGAAACCCTAATCGGAGGTCTTGGATTGTACTGCTCTTTTCCTTGGGTGACGACCTCAAATTGGATTCATACTTGATCCAATATAGTATTCTTGATGATGTAGAGAGTTTTTATATGGAGAATCAATCCAAAAACTTAACTGATCAAACCATAGAAACTCTGATTCCTGACTGTATGGAACCCTAATTTATCTGCATCGTGACAAAGACAAACTTGAAATAGGTTAAGGTTAGATAAAAAATGATGATGCTCCTAGAATGATGATGGAATGTAGGGGTCAAAATTTGGAGTACAACAGTAGGGAGTGGAGAGTAATTAAAAAAAAGATAGAATAATATAGAATTATTTTATTAATTGAAATAATGTTGTGATTTTATTATTTAAATAAAAAAGATAAAACGAAAATAACATTTGTAGAATTATTGAGGGCAAGGTGGGGATTCGAGACAAAAGTAAGGGTAAAGTAAGAATAATCTATTGAGAGATATTTTAGTGAATAGGAAAATAATTGAGGACATTGTGGAGATAACAAATTAAAAAGAGGTCAGGTTTCTAATAAAAAAGGGATTAGTGGAGAGTTTTTGGGATCAGAGCGTGAAAATTAAATTTTTGGAGAAAGAGGCAAAGGTGGGAAGAATAAGTCTAGGGCTCAAAAAGGGAAGAACTAAACTTGATTAGGGAGCTAGCTTGCTGAAAATATAAGGTAATGGGGGAGAATAACCTTTAATAATGGTTTATGCATGAGGTGTATGGTAGAGTCGTCCTTAACCTCCTATAGGGTTTGTTCTTTCTTTGAGTTATGATGAATGTTGATGAAAATTTTATGATAATTTTGTTTTTAAATGAGATGATGTGAATTGCAATTATGTGTGTTAACATGTTGTTGTTGTTGTGTTCTCGAAATCAATTGAATCCATGAAAAGTGATATGAGATTGAGTAATTTGGGGCATGAATCTAATTGTTTAATTTATGAGGAAAATGGATAAATTGAAAATAAATATATTGATATATGTATCGATCTTGTTAGAAAATACATATATGGGGATGTTTTTGAATGAAAGAAATTGGAATTGGTTTGGTGGTTGAAGTTGGAAATTGGAAGAAAATCACGTAACAGAGAAAACTGGATTTTTTTAAAAAAAAACTACATTGACAATTGATTGTGTCAAATGACAATAGATTGCATTAATTGAAATTTTGAAAAAGAAAAAAATAGTCATGTAATTAATTGCACAAAATAACAATCGATTGTTTATTCTAGAAAAGTGATTTTTACAAAGTTAGTAGTGAAACGCATTTTAGTGACAATCGATTGCATCGGGAAAATAGTGAAAAACTCTAAGTTTGTTTTGTTGCGTTGTCCAACAATTTTAGATGTATCTTTTGATCTGTAGGTCTAAATGACGTGATGTTTGAAGCGTTAGAAAGCTAACGCGTAGAGCTACCTCATGGTAGTACTTGGTGAAATGTTTGAGTTGTATTCATTTACCTACTGTAGGGATGTTTGTGATAATTTTGATGATCGGTTAGCAAATTTTTATGTTTATACGATGATGCGTGGTGGTTTTGGTGAAGTAACATGAATGAATGCTATGATAAATTTGCTTATTAGTTATGAGTATGAATTGAAAAATATACATATTAATGTGTTTCTTGTTAAGTTAAAGGTGAGTTTCATGTATGTGAGTTAATAATTTTCTTGATTTGAAATATTATATGTGCTCGAGTTATATTATTATGACAAGATGTTAAGCATAGAGAATAAGTATGAAATATGGGACTATTGTGAATGTGGATTATTTTGAGTTATGCTTATTGTATTGTTGCATGTTTGAAATATTATTTTGTTGAAATGAATTATTATCATACTTGTGTTGCACAATTGATAGATAATGTGCATTTTATGATTTTGGTGTGATGTAATCAAGAGAGGGGATTACTTGAGTTGTCAATGCATTTATTCTAGGATCAAATAGGGGTCTTAGCACATTGATTTGATGATATGATCTTACATCATAAGAGTTATGTCAAGAGGCATGTCTGCTAGTTTAGATAGGGGACTAGTGGCTTGTCCTAAGCTTAGAGAGGGGGCTTGGTGCTCAGAGAGGTGGCTCATGGGTTCAGAGAGGGGACCCGGTTCCAGAGAGAACCAAATATTGATTTGGTACCACATACATATGCATTAAGTTGAATAATCGAGTTGGATAGATTTGCATCAAGTTGCATATAGTTGCATTTTGAGTATGAGATGCATAATAAGATAAATGCATATGATATTGGTGTTATGAGTAATTGGTGTGTGATTGGTATGTGAACGAGTTTTGATTTATGGGTTGGTGTGAGAATATAATTGATATACTGTGATTTGGGATTGTGTAGATATGTTATTTGGTGATATCCTACCTTACAGTATATACATGTTATGATTGAATGTGATTTCTTACTCTTTCTGTTTGAATGTTGTCTTTACATGGGCATCGTGTAGATACTCAAGAGTAGAGTCACTGTTGTAAGTGGAAGCTCGTTCTTGGAGCTTTTATTTTAATTATTTTATTTTAGCATTGGTTATACTCTGATATGTAACAATGGGGAGCAATTTCTTTATTTTATGTTGATATTTCTGAGAGATTATGTATGATCTCGTATTTTATGTTTTGGTGTAAAAAGCATTTGGAGAAGACTTACGAGTCGATGCTTTTTAATTATGATATGAGATATATTATGAGGTTTAAATTAGTATGTTCTAATTGATTGTTTTTGCTGCGATGATACCCTAAGTGAAAGTGAGCATGCGATGATAGGTGTTGCATGTTTATTTAAATTAAGTGCTACATGATCAACATATGTGTGTTTCGAGATGTGTAACATACTATTCGTGAATGTTGTGAAAAATATCTGATTTAATTATAATCATGCATTGGGTAAATAGAGTGTTACATAGTTGGTATCAGAGTAGGCGGTCCATCCGGCCAGGTTTTGTAATGTTGTTTATTCTCTAGTATGCGACATGTGTTTGAAACACTGTCAATGCTTGTTTATTTTCCTAACCGCTTTTCTGTAGGAGTGGGATTGAAATAAGTGGGGGAGAAGTTTTTGCACCTCTGAGACGTTCTAGGTGCAAAGGATTGGTTCATCGTGCCGCCGATTGCAAAAGTGTAGATTTTTGGATGAGTCGGTGTTGTTTCTAGAGTTTGTTAAATATGAAGATATGTTTGTCTCAACTAAGCAAGCAAGGGAGTCCTTAAGGGATTGTATGCAAGTATTGGTGATTTTAGCCTCATTAGAAGCCAGAGGCAAGGGAGTAGTTGGTGATATTCTGGTTGTTTGTGACTTCCCAAAATTCTTTCTTGAAGACATCGACAATTTGCCGCCAGATCACGAGATTGAGTTGCTATAGATTTGGTACCAGGTACGAGTTTGGTGTCAATGGCTCCTAATCAAATGTCTACTTTAGATTTGAGTGAGCTGAAGAAGCAATTAAAGGATTTTCTTAAGAAGAAGTCTATTTGTTTGAGTGTTTTGCCATGGGGTGCGTCAGTTTTATTAGTCAAGAAGAAGGATGGTAGTATGAGGTTGTGTGTCAACTACCGACAATTGAACAAAGTAACTATTAAAAATAAGTATCCACTCTAAGGATTTATGATTTGATGGATAAGTTGGTAGGTTCTTGTGTATTTAACAAGATATATTTGTGTTTGGGTTATCATTATATTAGAGTGAAGCCTGAAGATATTCTGAAAACTGCTTTCAAGACGAGGTACAATCATTATGAGTATTCAGTTATGTCGTTTGGCATGTCTAATACTCCCGGTGTACTCATGGAGTATATGAATATAATTCTTCATCAATATTTGGATAAGTTTGTGGTAGTGTTTATCGAAGATATCCTGATTTATTTGAAGGCAGATGAAGAGCATGCAGATCATTTGAGGTTGGTATTGAAGATTTTACAAGAAAAGAAGTTATATGTTAAATTGTCTAAGTGAGATTTTCGGTTGAAGGAAGTGAGTTTCCTTGGTCATGTGATTTCCACCAGCGGGATTGTTGTTGATCCTTCAAAGGTTGATATTATGTTATAGTGGAAGACTCTGAAGTCTATCACTGAGATTCGATGTTTTCTTGGGGTGGCTAGTTATTATCGCAAGCTTATTGAAGGTTTTTCTAAGTTTGCTTTGTCATTAACTTAGCTTACGAGGAAAGGTCAAGTTTTGTTTGAGATGCATTATGCGAAGAATGTTTTCAAGAGATTAAGAAAAAGTTTACGTCGGCTTCTATTCTAGTTTTGCCGAGTCTACCTGAGTCTTTTGTGGTGTATTGTGATGCTTTTTTTGATGGGTCTTAAAGGTGTGTTAAAGCATTAAGGACAAGTTATGGCTTATGCATCTATGCAACTTAGATTTCATGAAAAGAATTATCCTACGCATGACTTATAGTTGGTTGTCGTTGTGCCTACACTTAAGATTTGTAGACATTATTTGTTTGGTTTGAGATTCAAGGTGTACGGTGATCATAAAATTCTGAAGTATCTTTTCAATAAGAAAGAGTTGGATATAAGACAGAGGAGATGGCTTGAGTTTCTGAATAATTATGACTTTGGTTTGACAAGTGTATATGTCGATGTTGATGGCTAGACAATTGGAGTTGATCAAAGAGCTCGGAGATTTGAGTTTGGTTTATGAAGTCACGTTGCAGAATGTTAAGTTAGGAATGTTGAAGCTTACCAATGGTACTCTTGAAGAGATTAAAGGAGGTCAGAGGACTGATTTAAGATTGGTTGATCGATTAGCTTTAATCAACTAAGACCAAGGTGATGAATTTAGAATTAAGGAGAATGGTGTAATTAGATTCAGAGGTAGGATTTGTGCTCCTGGTGTGCTTGAACTTAAGAAAAGTATTCTTGATGAAGGAAACTGAAGTGGTCTGAGTATTCAACCCAGTGCTAGGAAGATGTATAAATACTTGAAAAAGATGTTTTGGTTCCTAGGAGTGAAAAAGGAGATTGTTGAATTTATGTATGTGTGTTTGACTTGCCAGAAGTCAAAAGTTAAGAATCAGAAGTTGTTGGGTTTGATGCAATCGTTGTCTATTTTTGAATGGAAATGGAACCATATTTCAATGGAATTTGTGTTTGGATTGTCGAGGACAACGAAGATTTGTGATACTATTTGGGTTATTATGGACAGGTTAACTAAGTCGACACATTTCCTTCGATGACACTTAATTATTGATTTGAGAAACTAGCTAAAATGTATATTGAGAGGATTGTCAGTCTGAATGGTATTCCATCCAGTATTATATCTGATAGGGATCTGAGGTTTATGTTGAGATTTTGGGAGAGTTTGCAGAAGGCTTTAGGTGCGAAGTTGCGTTTGAGTTCCGCTTATCATCCACAGATATATGGTTATAAGGAGAGAACTATCCAATCTTTAGAAGACTTATTGAGAGCTTGTGTACTAGAACAAGGAGGTTCTCGAGATAGCTTTTTACTATTGATTTAGTTTACCTACAACCACAAATTCCATTCGAGTATTGGAATGACACCGTTTGAGGCGTTGTATGGTAGAAGGTGTAGAACACCTTTGTGTTAGTATGAATTGGGAGATAGTGCGATGATTGGACTTGAGATCGTCCAAAATACCACATAGATGATCATAGTAATTCAAGAGAAGTGAGAGCTTCTCAGAGTCTCCAAAAGAGTTATTATGATAAACGAAGGAAAACACTGAAGTTCTAGGAGGTAGATCATGTATTTATAAGGGTTTCCCTAGTAACTGGTGTTAGGGGAGCTTTGAAGTCTCGAAAGCTTACTCCATGTTACATCGGTCCATACCAGATTATACAGAAGATAGGAGAATTGGCATATTAGATTGCTTTGCCACCATCGCTTGCTAATCTTCAAGATGTGTTTCATGTGTCTTAGTTGAGGAGATACATTTTGGATCCATCTCATGTGATCCAAGTGGATAATGTACATGTGAGAGATAACCTGATTGTTGAGGCATCACCCATGCAGATAAAGGGTCGGGAAGTGAAACAATTGTATGGTAAAGAGATTACATTGGTGAAATTATCTTGGGGAGGACTTGCTGATGGAAACGTGACTTGGGCGCTGAAGAGCCAGATGAAGGATTCGTATCTGAATCTGTTTACTTAAGGTAATTTTCTAGGGCGAAAATTATTTAAGTGGGAGAGAGTTGTAACACCCCAGTTTTAGTAAATTATTTTATTTTAATTTAATTATGATTTTTGTGTATTTATTTGTGTATTTATTGATTATTGTGTGTGGGTGGATAAATGAATGTGTGTGTGTGTGTGTGTGTGTGTGTGTGTGTGTGTGTGTGTGTGTGTGTGTGTGTGTGTGTGTGTGTGTGTGTGTGTGTGTGTGTGTGTGTGTGTGTGTGTGAGAGAGAGAGAGAGAGAGAGAGAGAGAGAGAGAGAGAGGGTGAGTGGCCTTGTAGTAGGGTGTGAAGAGTAATTAGAGAAAAATAGAATTATTTAGAATTATTTTATTAATTGAAAGATAACGCAAATTACTATTAATTGGTAATAATTTCATTGGTTGATTATGCTAAATGTTTGATGCTCTGAATATTTGAAAGAAATGTTGAACTTGAAACTTTTTTTATCTCCCGACGATTTTTGCCGTAACTTTTGATCTGTAAGTCCAAATGACAAGTCATTTAAAGCGTTAGAAAGTTAACACTCAGAGCTACATCATAGTAGTTCTTGGTGAAATACTTGAAAAATAACCATGTGTCTACTGTAGTGATGTTGTATTGATTTGTATGATCTATTAATGTATCATTGTGTTAATTTGATGACGTATTGATGTTATAACAAATTAATATGATCGAATGCTTATTAATATGCATTTATTGAGTTGCTGATGTTCATGAAGTTGTTATGACGTTAATGTTTGATGTTGTTATTATGATGTTTCATGTTTAAATATATGCATTCCATCTTGATGATGATATTTTTATAATGATGTTGTTGTATGAATTGAGAGTATGACAATGTCATTATGTTTGAGGTGGTATTTATGACTATTATGTTGTTGCATGTATGAATAATAATAATCTAATTGAGAAGATTGATTAAATACTTAAGTTGCACTTAATTATATGATGATATACATTTTGTGATTGTGATTGATATGTACTCCAAAGAGGGGATTACTAGAGTTGTCAATGCAATATTTTGGGATCAGAAGAGGGGTCTGTTGCACCCTAAAATTTGACCAACCGGGTCTTGTATCTGGCTCGGTGTTTCGACGCATGACCGCATTCGCATCTGCATATCGCATACAGTGCATCTTTCATTTGTTTTGATTTTATCGGGATCACAGCTCTCGTCTCGCGTCTCAGGTGGTTTTTATCAGTTTGGATAGTAGAATCGTATTTTTGGGATATTTCGGTGCCCGTTTATTTTTACCGGCTATTCTGGTGCGCTCTCGTGGCTTTATTTGCCGTTCGGTGTTATTTTGTTCCTCTGGGAATTATGGTGATTTTTCTGGATTTTATTGGCCATTTTTAGGGTTTAAATAGATTTTTAATCATTTTAGGATAATATAGAATTTTATAGAATATTAATAGATTTTTCTTTTAGAATATTAATTGAATTTTTGAATATATTTTTAGATATAGAATATTAATAGGTTTTAATATTTTTAATAATTTTTAGAATTTTAAATGGAATAAATAAATAGCATTTTCTTTTTAGAATATAATAGGGTTTAATAGAAATTAAATGATTTTTTAATTTTGGATATAAATAATATAGTTTTTCATAGAATTTAATATTGGCTTGTTAGAGATTAAATAGAAGTTTAATTAGTGGGTTTATTAGAATTTTTTAGAGATTTATTAGAGTATTAGGATAATTCTCTTGTTAGGATTAATTGAGATCTTATTAGATATTAATTAGGTTAATCATCAGTTAGTTAGTTAATTAGGATTAGATGTTAATTAGATTTTTAATCTTGTTCTTAATTCAGTTTTTTTCTGAGTTTTGTGATCATTTTCGTTGGGCCCCATTTCAATTCGTAAGGCCCAGTTCAGCCCAGAATTAGTCCAGTTTTCCCATTTTCGTCCAAATTCTAGAAGGATCCAGAAAAATTGCAAGCGGTATAAATCTTCTGATCCACGTGTTAAACCAGGGGGACCCCACATTTTCACTTCCACATGCGCCACGTCGCAACACCAATCCCTCTCTCTCTGCCACGCGTGGGACACGCGTCCAGCATGCACCGTCTCCCCCCACTCACCTACCACGTGTCCACCGTGAAGCCTCCACCGGTTGCATGGCCGGCGGCCATGCAACCCCCGTAACAACCCGCCGCCGGCAGCCCTAACCAAATCCCTCCGTCCTGCATTCCACCGGAAACCTCAAACACCCAGAAAATCCTCCTTCAACCTTCATCTCATTCCCAGAAATATCCACCTCCGATCACCATCAACAACTTTTTTCCGGCGAGAATCTTCATCCAGATTCAACCGATCTCAACCACAATCATCATCCAAAGAATCAGAATATTCAATCCTCCAATCTTCATCAGAAATCATCAGCGTATCCAATCCAGAAACCACCGCCAATCATCTTCATCCTCCGATCAACCTTCACCTTCAACCGATCATCAACCTTCAAGCGTCCAATCTCAACCATCAATCTTCATCGTCTTCACAAGATTTCCCCAGAATCTTCAAGCGTTCATCAGCGAAGAACATTCATCCATTTCCAGAAACGAGCTTCAACAAGAACATGCAAGAATCTTCAACAACTCTCAACGATCCTCGTCTGTTCTTCTTCATCCAAGATCTACCACGCGTATCAGATCCAAATATCCTCATTCAGAGACTCGTATCATCAGAGAACACGAAGATGTCCTGGATCTTCATGAGGATTCCATCGAACCTTCAACAAATCCATCGCCAACAAAAATAACGAAAGATCTTCATCCTCAAGGATCTCCCCCAACAATCTTCATCAACGATTCGTGTTCTTCTTCAATGATTCGTGTTCGTCAAGAGTTTCAACATCTTCCACCACAACAACACGGCTCATCAAGTTTGTTCAGAAATCCTCCATCAAGATTTCCTCATCTTCGCCTCCGTTTTCATTTTTTCAAGCAACGTCTCTTTCATGGGGATTAAGGTTGGAAGAGTATTCCTGGGAGATTTTTTTTGTGTTGAAGTTGTTCTGAGGTGAAGCAAGCAGGGAGAGGTCGGAGACGGGGAAAGGGAGGGGGAGGATGGTGCCGTGAGAGAGGGAGGGATTAGATTAGGGTTACTGAGAGTGAATGGAGAAAGGAGGCTGATGATTGGATTGGGCCGGGCCCATCAGCTGTGGTTGTCCGTACAAGCCCCACTTTTTTGGCATACACCCTACGGTTTTTGCAGCAAACAGCTAGGCTGGGCCCAGTTTGTTGTGTTTTTTTGTTATTTTACTTGCACACCCATGTACCAGTATAACCCCCCCCCCCCTGTTTCTCTTTTCTTTATTTTTCATTGTTTAGTTTTTAGAAAGAAAAATATAGAGAAAATATTGTGAAAGGATATTGGAAAAGAAAAGAAAAGAAAGTCTTTGAAAAAGAAAAAGAATAAAAAAAATAGAAAAAAATAGAGAAAAAAAATAGAAAGAAAAAGAAGAAAAAAAATAGTGAAAAATATTGTAGAAAAAGAAATATTGAGAAAAGATATTTTAAAAAAAAGGAAAAAAGATATGGAGAAAAATATATAGAAAAATACAGAAAAAAATATGAAAAGATATTTTGAAAAAAAAAGAGAAGAAAATAGTTGGAAAAGAATAAAAAAAATATTAGTCTAGATGTAATATTTTTTTTTAGTGTATTTTCTTCATGGAGTTTTATTTTAGGATAGTTTAGAAGTTCACTTGTTAGGGGACTATTTTCCATTCGATTTTTCAGGATAGGATAGGATAGAATTTCCTAGGAGATTTATTTTTCAGTATTCAATCATTGTAACCATTTTTCAGAATGTTAATAAAACGAGATTTGAGCTGTGGTCCCGAAAGTAGCCGAACTACAGCTGCTCTGATTTCTCGTACCAGACGAGAATATGTAGGCATAGGATGCGATATCCTAGCGAGCACACTAACAACTGACTTTCTGTTCTCTCGCTGCTGTGTGATCGAGACTTTCCCACTGACGACTGATGTTACCCTTTTTTCTCTCTTGCCCGAGTGCATTTGAGACCAAGCCGTAGTTTTGCCCATAGGTTCCCGTACCTGTGAAACCAGTTTGATTTCTCACTGCTGTGTGAGAATACCCTGATTAGCCGTAGTTAGCCTGAACTACGTAAGCTCTGATCTTCCATGCAGTGTGGAAGTACGTAGGCACAAGACGCGAGGTCTTGGCGAGCCAATTTTCCCGTAGTCCCGAACTACGTTGACTCTGACTTTCTCTCTTGAGAATACGTAGGCATAGAGTGTGACGCTCTATCGAGTCAATTCCCTTCCGTTTAGATTTAGCAGCCGTAGATAGATTGTTTTGCATCCTTTAGACAACCCAAGCAAGCGTGGATCCCGTCGAGTACGACGGACGTGAGGGGTGCTAATACCTTCCCCTTGCGTAACCGACTCCCGAACCCAGGTTTTGGTTGCGATGACCATACCTTTTCCCCGTTTTTTCAAGGTTTACTTCGAGCGTTTCCTTTCCCTCCGTTGGGACAAATAATGCACGGTGGCGACTCTTCTGTCAGTCGGCGCCGATTTTCGCAGTAGCGACAGCTGGCGACTCTGCTGGGGACTGCGATAGTTCCCTATGTGAGTCTGCTGGGGATCCAACGTCCCCTGGCTGCTAAGGACTGCGATAGTCCTTACGCATGTGGGATCCAACGTCCCCTAAGAGAGAGTCAATCCTAGCGCTTGTTTGCTTGTCTATTGGGGTTTATTTATTGGTATTATCTGTTGTTGTTGGGTGTTACGGGTGTTTTATGATTGAGTGAGAAGCCGGACCTGGGCTTGGAGTGCACCTTAGACTTAGAGTAGAGATTAGTGGGCGCGTACCGGCTTTGCTTGTACTAGTGTCCCGCGAAATCTACACTCGGACGAGGTTCTTCTGGTTGACTTCTTTTTCTACCCCTTTGGGTCGAGGGGGTTGTTGGTCAGTTGGATTGTCGACTCCGGGAACCGATCATTTGGAAGTTAGCTAAGTGAGGCCTCTTCAAGACTTGATGATGCCACTCCTTCTGGGAATCGTATCGTCAGTCTTGAAAGTCTGTGACGCTAACGACCGTATAGGATGCCGTACCTTGTCAGATATAGGTCCATACCTGTGAGTGGGGGGGTTTTTTTTGCAGGAAACTTGACTTCCAACCTACCCGTTATTTTGGTCTTCTCTTCAGAGCGAGCGTACTCCGTCAGCAGTGCAGCAGTATTCAGATTGTGTGGGGGTTGTGGTCCCGTTGTTTGCTGCATCTTGCATATCATGTGCATATCAGTGTCGCATCATATTGCATATCATCCTCCAGTTAGTCAGAGTTTTGATTCAGCCTTTGTTTCCTGAAGGTGATTGCCCGGAGTTTGGTTTGAGCAGCTGTTGATTGTCAGAAGACCGACCTAGGGGTTAAGTAGATTTGAGCAGAATCAAGCATTGAAGGCAGCTGAAGACCATTGGTAGCTATGTCTGAAGGCAATTTCCAGTCTCCTAACACCCTGACAGGGTTCACTATGGCGTCCAACCCTCTGTATGATTCTATGGAAGACTTCCCGCAAGTGAACAACGTTACTGCCGACCAAGTTGTACAGCCTTATGTGGAGAACCGAGATCGACATGAGCAGTTTGTTGCCCGAAATGAGCGTCCTCCTCCTGTTAACAATCAAGGTGTTGCTTTCCCTGTGATGAATTACCGAAGAGATATTCCAATGGCCGGGATGGTAGATCCAAGAGCTCTTGAAAAGGATAGAAGACTCCGAGCGTTGGAAGAAGGAATGAAAGCTTTGAAAGTCAAAGATGTTGTTAACCTGGATGCTGTAGGCATGTGTTTGGTTCCTGACCTGGTGTTGCCTTATAAGTTCAAAGTGCCGAAATTTGAGAAGTACGCGGGAGATAGCTGTCCGAAGCTGCATTTGATGATGTTCTGCCGAAGAATGACTGCGTTTGTGAGAGATGACAAATTGATGATCCATTGCTTTCAAGATAGTTTGACTGGGGCATCTTTGAGGTGGTATATGCAGTTAGAGAGAAATCAAATTCAATCATGGATGGATTTAGCCAGAGCTTTTCTGAAGCAGTACGATTATAACCTAGACGTAGCTCCCTATCGCATGCAGTTGCAAGAATTGTCTCAAGAGAACAATGAACCTATCAGGAAGTATGCTCAGAGATGGAGAGAATTTGCTGCTAGAGTGCATCCACCGGTGTTAGACCAAGAGCTGACAAGCATGTTTGTGGATTCCCTACAAGATCCGTACTTCGAAAGATTGCTCGGACTTCCGTCAAGTTTCTCTGACGTGATAGCATTAGGAGAACGCCTTGAGTATGCCATAAGAATCGGGAAGATTCAGATTACTTCAAGTGATCAAGCTGGTGAAACTGAATACCCTTGTGACTATCAGAGTGAAGAAGAATTGGTGATCAATGCAGTCATGCCGAAGGTTGAATATCCTCGAAGCAAATCAGTGAATTTTGTTGGTTCTTCATCTTATCAGAGATCAGTACCTCCTGTGGCTTGTTATACTGAACAGACAGCCGTGCCTGGGGCACCATATCAGGAACCTTATGTCGCTTCCATTGCAGAGCAGCAAACTCGTGGTCGAGGTTATCAGAATCAGCGTCAGAATCAGAATCGACCTCGTAGCAACTTGGAACAAAGGAAAGCTCCTTTTCACCCAGTGCCTATGCCGTATAGCCAGCTGTTACCATCTTTGATCCAGAGTTCTTTGGTGGAACCTAAAGCTCTTAAGCCAGTTCCAGAACCTTACCCTCCTGGGTATAATCCTCATGTTCAGTGTGGTTATCATGGTGGCTCTCCAGGGCATTCAACAGAAGATTGTAAAGCGTTTCAGGCGAAAGTACAGCAGTTGATCGACCAAGATTGTATTTCCTTTCGAGAAGGATTTCTGTTCGTTCATCCCAACCGCTCAGCTGTCTAAGCTCGTAGACTCGGAAGGTATTCCCCAGCAAAGGCTAGTGGTTCAGACAGGCGGGCGCCTCAGCATTGGCAGTCCTCAGACTTTATATCATTTGCATTTGTAGTTTCTTTTTCTGTTAGTTACTACCTGCTTTTAAGCATTGTATGTTTCGAATGGTAATGATAATAAAGTGACTATGCATTTTTCTGAATTAATCATGTCGCTGTCGCTCATTTACTGCATTGCACTGACACTTGCATTTTATTCACTCTACTTTATCACTGTGACTAGCAAAGATTGGAGGGAGGATGACGAAACTGAAACTCATAACCGATGATCGTATGCTTTCAGATAAGACCTTACCGATGACGTACAAGGCATTGTTTCAAATCCCCCAAACACTGGAGATATAAGGAGTTAGTCCCTTGTTAACCACTTCGAGCCAGGAAGTAGAAGTTTTTTCGGACTTTTAAACCCTCACATCTTAACCCGGGGCAGGGTAGTTGTCAGTTAGCTTGACCGAGCATTCAAGTCTTACAGAGGGGTGTTGTCTGTCAAGGACCAATCAGTTTATGCCTTTCAAGAGGTCAAATCTCACCAATCAGGAGTGAGACAGTTACAATCCTTTCGGAGCAATCAAGACAACCAGTGTCACACGACTTTGTTCCAAAAGAACGAAAAGAAAGCCCGCTAAGTAAAAAGAACGAAAAAGCTGGAAAGCTAATACTTAGGCAAAAATTAGGGCATCCCGCTGGATTTCAAAAGAAAACGAAAAAAATCGAAGAGAACTCAAAATGAGTCGGTCCAGGCAAAAATTAGGGAATCAAAAGAATGGAAAAGAGGGATAAAAGAAAATTTTCCCCAGCAAGTCACAAAGTCGTGTACACAAACACCGAAAGCAAAGAAGGAGTAACTATCACTCCGGGAAAAAAAACCCTGTGAATTCCTTAATTGTGGTTCTTACCATTCAGCATACCTCTCGAAGAGGCGAGCGCTTGTGCCAGGTTAACTGAACCTTAGGATCGGAGATCATCACGTAGAAGGGGTGGGTACAAATCAAAATTTGAGCCAAATAGCCTTTGTTTCACGAACCGTGAACCCGACCACGATACAACCCTTAAAAGACCTAATTGAGGTAGGGTTAGTCTGAAGCGCATTACGATAAGGTTGAGTAGCCTGACTCCTTCTTGACTTGCTAGTCACATCCTTGTTGTATTTTTCACTGATCACGTAAGCACTACGTTTGAACTTTGTTTCATTCGTCACTCACAATCATAGCATGTAAATGAGTGACAGCTCAAATTTTTTCAAAATCTGCATAACCACTGCATTAAGATTACCATTCGTGAACAGACAATTTTAATTGCAGGTTAGTAGTTGGCATGAAAGAAAGTCCAACGGGAATAATCGAGCAGGACTGGGTAATTCAGCAGTCTGAACCAGAATGGTGTATGTTGTGGATACCTTTGAATCCGGGGCATTATCTTCCAGTGAGTTCAGTATCAGTCAGTCTGAGGACAAGTCTCGAAGCTTCAGTTGATCAGAGGCAGTTTGTTTGAGAAGCAGTTGATCAGGAATGAGTTTTCTCGAGAACCAATCAGGGGCAGTTATGCAGAACGTTGAGATTTGAGAGCAGATATTTCAGGTGGATAATCAGATCGGGTTAAGTCGCTAGAACGCTCATTCAGGGGCAAGTCATCACAGAGAATGTTGAAACCAGCCAGGTTGATAGGGGTTTAATGGAGATTGAATTTTGTTGTCGTATAAATACCGGGGCCAGTAATCTCGAAGTCATCTCGCAGCAAGCTGTTCAGAGCGATATTCCCAAGAGTTAGATTGGGGCAAGTTGAATTGTACTGGGGGCAAGTTGTTCAAGCCGGTCTTGTTATCCCCAGCTGAGTGTACTGGAGCAAGTTATTCAGGCCAGTTTGTTTATCCCCAACCGGAGTTGAGTATCGGGGAATCGTATCATTACCCTTATCAAAAAACCTTAACATTCCAAAAAAGGTCTTGTTGTCGTTGGATCATTATCCTACAGTTAAACCTGTTGCGTGTCAGTAACCAGTCGTTTCCAAAGTCCAGTTCTCGCCTGGCAAACCGGTAACCAGTTCTCGTCTAGTCCACCCTTCCGTAAGCATCAGTTCCCGTCTGGTGCAGTTTATCGTAAGCATCAGTTCCTGTCTGGTGTAGTTTATTGTAAGCATCAGTTCCCGTCTGGTGTAGTTTATTGTAACCAGTTCTCGTCTGGTCACCGTTTCTTCAAGTGTTGTATCAGTTCTCGTCTGGTACATGTCATCGCGTAATCAGTTCTCGTCTGGTTATCGTGTGTTTTACCCTATGTGTTATATCAGTTCTCGTCTGGTGTACGTCAGCTTTCAGCCAGTTCTCGCCTGGTTGTCTATGCCTCAGTCTGTTATCCAATCAGCCCCGTCTGATGTCCAAACCAAATCAATTCTCGTTCGATAACCTATCTTCCTATCAGTTCTCGTCTGGTAGCATACCTTTGAATGCTAGTTCTCGTCTAGTATTTTCCATATCTCCCACTGTGTACATAATCCATGGTTGTCCTGAACCAGAAAAAAACAAAAAAACCTAAAGGTATCTGACACAGTAATTCCCAATGACTCGCATGTTGTCATGTTTCCCGATACGAAGCTCGACGGATACCAGTGCCCCGAGTAATGTTTGAATTCCTTGTGGATGTTGTTAAATCAGAATTGCTACTCTTCAGCAGATGAAAGTAGCTTATTATCCCCGGAAGAGTCGAGATTGTATTTTATCCCGTATCAGAGTAGGATCAGGAGTATCCTCAGCAGATTAAGATTGATATCCTTGACAGTAGGGGCATTTCCAGAAGTGTGCTGCGCGCAATCAACCCCAGTTTGGGTTAACCCCGCAGAGCACAATCAGTTGTCAATGGTTTGAAGAGAGCATCCCCAAGCAGAGTTGTTCTTTCTTTCCCCAGTGAAGTCGCCAAGCAGGGTTGCCTTTTCATTTCTCCAGCAGGACTGTTATTCCCAGCGGATTTGGTTTCCCTTTTCCAGCATTTATTTTGCTGAGATGATTCTGTGACTTCGGTTCATCCCCGGTAGAGTTGACGTCTGCCTTCGGCATTTATTTTGCCAAGCTGTTTCTAGACCTGGAGTTCTCTGGCAGCTCGAGCCTGCATTAGCATTTGCATATAAAGTCATAGCATTTATACAAGCATATAGTATATCCATGCCGTCTAGGCCTCGCATTTTCAAACAGAACGCATAGCATTTACATGTCATATAGGACATTGCATCATTTCAGACATCCGCATCTCGAAACATGGACCAGGTTGGTTACCTATTGGATTTCGAATTTGTTCCCTTACAGAGTTGTGTGGTTAAGCTTCTCTTCTTCCCCAACGGAGTGATTCATCATATTTGGTTGTTACGTCAGCATCGAAAAAACAACAACAAAAGAGATTGACATATATCAAGTTTCTGAAGCTGCGACCTGTTGACAGAATGGGTGCCAGGCAGTTCAATTCAGAATTCCCCAGGAGAGTTTCCTCAGGTTCGCTGTGAACCATGAGTCGACAAAAAAAAATCCCATGACAGATGGGAAGGTGTTTGCTTTTCTGAAGCATTATTCCGAAGAATCAGTATCTGTGGCGTCACACAAGTGATTGGCAAAGGAGAAGAAAATTTTATCAGAAAATTGACCAGTTGTTGCCGTGACAACCAAACTTCAGTTCATTGGAAGCTTTTCCTCAAGCAGTTTGCAGTATATTCCCGCGGTTGGCAAATTTCAGGGTTTCATTTGTATTCAACCGTCATCTACCTTGAATGTTTGAAGGCTGAGCGCTCTTCACCCATTCAGGTCCAAGCCGCTTGAATAGGGGCAACTGTTGCACCCTAAAATTTGACCAACCGGGTCTTGTATCTGGCTCGGTGTTTCGACGCATGACCGCATTCGCATCTGCATATCGCATACAATGCATCTTTCATTTGTTTTGATTTTATCGGGATCACAACTCTCGTCTCGCGTCTCAGGTGGTTTTTATCAGTTTGGATAGTAGAATCGTATTTTTGGGATATTTCGGTGCCCGTTTATTTTTACTGGCTATTCTGGTGCGCTCTCGTGGCTTTATTTGCCGTTCGGTGTTATTTTGTTCCTCTGGGAATTATGGTGATTTTTCTGGATTTTATTGGCCATTTTTAGGGTTTAAATAGATTTTTAATCATTTTAGGATAATATAGAATTTTATAGAATATTAATAGATTTTTCTTTTAGAATATTAATTGAATTTTTGAATATATTTTTAGATATAGAATATTAATAGGTTTTAATATTTTTAATAATTTTTAGAATTTTAAATGGAATAAATAAATAGCATTTTCTTTTTAGAATATAATAGGGTTTAATAGAAATTAAATGATTTTTTAATTTTGGATATAAATAATATAGTTTTTCATAGAATTTAATATTGGCTTGTTAGAGATTAAATAGAAGTTTAATTAGTGGGTTTATTAGAATTTTTTAGAGATTTATTAGAGTATTAGGATAATTCTCTTGTTAGGATTAATTGAGATCTTATTAGATATTAATTAGGTTAATCATCAGTTAGTTAGTTAATTAGGATTAGATGTTAATTAGATTTTTAATCTTGTTCTTAATTCAGTTTTTTTCTGAGTTTTGTGATCATTTTCGTTGGGCCCCATTTCAATTCGTAAGGCCCAGTTCAGCCCAGAATTAGTCCAGTTTTCCCATTTTCGTCCAAATTCTAGAAGGATCCAGAAAAATTGCAAGCGGTATAAATCTTCTGATCCACGTGTTAAACCAGGGGGACCCCACATTTTCACTTCCACATGCGCCACGTCGCAACACCAATCCCTCTCTCTCTGCCACGCGTGGGACACGCGTCCAGCATGCACCGTCTCCCCCCACTCACCTACCACGTGTCCACCGTGAAGCCTCCACCGGTTGCATGGCCGGCGGCCATGCAACCCCCGTAACAACCCGCCGCCGGCAGCCCTAACCAAATCCCTCCGTCCTGCATTCCACCGGAAACCTCAAACACCCAGAAAATCCTCCTTCAACCTTCATCTCATTCCCAGAAATATCCACCTCCGATCACCATCAACAACTTTTTTCCGGCGAGAATCTTCATCCAGATTCAACCGATCTCAACCACAATCATCATCCAAAGAATCAGAATATTCAATCCTCCAATCTTCATCAGAAATCATTAGCGTATCCAATCCAGAAACCATCGCCAATCATCTTCATCCTCCGATCAACCTTCACCTTCAACCGATCATCAACCTTCAAGCGTCCAACCTCAACCATCAATCTTCATCGTCTTCACAAGATTTCCCCAGAATCTTCAAGCGTTCATCAGCGAAGAACATTCATCCATTTCCAGAAACGAGCTTCAACAAGAACATGCAAGAATCTTCAACAACTCTCAACGATCCTCGTCTGTTCTTCTTCATCCAAGATCTACCACGCGTATCAGATCCAAATATCCTCGTTCAGAGACTCGTATCATCAGAGAACACGAAGATGTCCTGGATCTTCATGAGGATTCCATCGAACCTTCAACAAATCCATCGCCAACAAAAATAACGAAAGATCTTCATCCTCAAGGATCTCCCCCAACAATCTTCATCAACGATTCGTGTTCTTCTTCAATGATTCATGTTCTTCAAGAGTTTCAACATCTTCCACCACAACAACACGGCTCATCAAGTTTGTTCAGAAATCTTCCATCAAGATTTCCTCATCTTCGCCTCCGTTTTCATTTTTTCAAGCAGCGTCTCTTTCATGGGGATTAAGGTTGGAAGAGTATTCCTGGGAGATTTTTTTTGTGTTGAAGTTGTTCTGAGGTGAAGCAAGCAGGGAGAGGTCGGAGACGGGGAAAGGGAGGGGGAGGACGGCGCCGTGAGAGAGGGAGGGATTAGATTAGGGTTACTGAGAGTGAATGGAGAAAGGAGGCTGATGATTGGATTGGGCCGGGCCCATCAGCTGTGGTTGTCCGTACAAGCCCCACTTTTTTGGCATACACCCTACGGTTTTTGCAGCAAACAACTGGGCTGGGCCCAGTTTGTTGTGTTTTTTTGTTATTTTACTTGCACACCCATGTACCAGTATAACCCCCCCCCCCCCCCCCTGTTTCTCTTTTCTTTATTTTTCATTGTTTAGTTTTTAGAAAGAAAAATATAGAGAAAATATTGTGAAAGGATATTGGAAAAGAAAAGAAAAGAAAGTCTTTGAAAAAGAAAAAGAATAAAAAAATAGAAAAAAATAGAGAAAAAAATAGAAAGAAAAAGAAGGAAAAAAATAGTGAAAAATATTGTAGAAAAAGAAATATTGAGAAAAGATATTTTAAAAAAAAGGAAAAAAGATATGGAGAAAAATATATAGAAAAATACAGAAAAAAATATGAAAAGATATTTTGAAAAAAAAGAGAAGAAAATAGTTGGAAAAGAATAAAAAAAATATTAGTCTAGATGTAATATTTTTTTTAGTGTATTTTCTTCATGGAGTTTTATTTTAGGATAGTTTAGAAGTTCACTTGTTAGGGGACTATTTTCCATTCGATTTTTCAGGATAGGATAGGATAGAATTTCCTAGGAGATTTAATTTTCAGTATTCAATCATTGTAACCATTTTTCAGAATGTTAATAAAACGAGATTTGAGTTGTGGTCCCGAAAGTAGCCGAACTACAGCTGCTCTGATTTCTCGTACCAGACGAGAATATGTAGGCATAGGATGCGATATCCTAGAGAGCACACTAACAACTGACTTTCTGTTCTCTCGCTGTTGTGTGATCGAGACTTTCCCGCTGACGACTGATGTTACCCTTTTTTCTCTCTTGCCCGAGTGCATTTGAGACCAAGCCGTAGTTTTGCCCATAGGTTCCCGTACCTGTGAAACCAGTTTGATTTCTCACTGCTGTGTGAGAATACCCTGATTAGCCGTAGTTAGCCTGAACTACGTAAGCTCTGATCTTCCATGCAGTGTGGAAGTACGTAGGCACAAGACGCGAGGTCTTGGCGAGCCAATTTTCCCGTAGTCCCGAACTACGTTGACTCTGACTTTCTCTCTTGAGAATACGTAGGCATAGAGTGTGACGCTCTATTGAGTCAATTCCCTTCCGTTTAGATTTAGCAGCCGTAGATACATTGTTTTGCATCCTTTAGACAACCCAAGCAAGCGTGGATCCCGTCGAGTACAACGGACGTGAGGGGTGCTAATACCTTCCCCTTGCGTAACCGACTCCCGAACCCAGGTTTTGGTTGCGATGACCATACCTTTTCCCCGTTTTTTCGAGGTTTACTTCGAGCGTTTCCTTTCCCTCCGTTGGGATAAATAACGCACGGTGGCGACTCTTCTGTCAGCCGGCGCCGATTTTCGCAGTAGCGACAGGGTCTAAATGCATTGATTTAATGACATGATCATGCATCATACGAGTTGTATCAAGAGGCGTGTCTGCTAGTTCAGAGAGGGGACTAGTGGCTTATCCCAAGCTTAGAAGAGGGACTTGGAGCTTAGAGTAGGGGGGTCATGGGTTTAGAAGAGGGGACCTAGTTCTAGAGAGAACCAAATTTCAAGTTTGTATACATATGCATAGAGTTGCATTGTCAAGTCGCGTTGCATAATGAATTATATGCATTTTTTTGAGTTGTGAATGATTTATGAGTTTGGGTGTGATAATGTATTGTGATATACTGTGAATGATATTGCATAGAGAATACTATGTTATTATTTTACGTTGCAGTATATGCCCGCTATTATTGTTTGTGATTTCTCACCCTTTTTGTTGTTGTGGTATGTGCTCCTCTTCGGGGTACAGATAAGCAGGTAACTGAGTTGCTGCTTTAGAGTTGGAGGAAGGCATGAGGCTATTTCTTCATTTTTCTTTCTACATTTAGTTTATGTGCTCTGATATGTAACCCTGGTGTTGCACCCCAAATTTTGACACCTTAGATCCTCATCATCATTGTAGGATCATATTTGCTTGATTAACAAACCTTAACCCATTTTCAGTTTATCTTTGCTAAGATGCAGATGAATTAGGTTTTCCGTACCGTCAAAATCGAGGCTTCAGTGGTTTGATCAATCAATGTTTTGGATTCATCCAACTTCAAACAAGATCAAGGATAATACATTGGATCAAGTATGAATTCAATTTGAGGTGGTCATCCGGGGATTGAGAACAGTGCAATTTGAGATACCCGATTAGGGTTTCTAATTAGGAAAAGTCAACCGTAGTTTGACTTTTGTTTTAAAGAGTATTTCAATGGTGGTATTTTGTTCCATTAAGTTCCTATGGCTTAGTAAAGTCCATCCAAAGAATTTCAAGTCCTCAGGACGTCCGGATCATCGACAGTCGACTCGTTAGTCACCGATCGATCAAACGGTTGACCGAAACGTCAACTCTTCAACAATAAGGAATTTGACTTCAATATGTGAATAAAAAATGTTCCTTGGGTCATATTACACCTCCCCATAAAATTTCATGACCATTGGATCAAGGGTTAAGAAGTAATTGCAAAAATCGGGAATTAGGATTTCGAAAGGGGCAAGACCATAACTCCTCAACCATACATCCAATTGAAGTGGTTCAAATCTTATTGGAAAGCTCTTGGCAAATCTTACAAAATCCTCAAAGTGGCCCATGATCAAAAAATGCATAGAATTGGAGTTATAGCAAAATTCATTTTTGAAGGGGAAATAACTTAGAAAAATTCTAAGTTATTTAGCACTTGTAAGTGGTTTTTTCAGAAACTTTGAAGGGTTTTTCAACCTAGTTCCATCAAGAATTTGGAAAATCCTAAAACATGAAAGTTGTAGAGCTACTTAAGGGCTTTCCAAATTATGGTAGAACTCCTCAATAGCATGTTTGAGCAGAAAGTTATGCACCATAGAAGTTGGGCATGTCAACACTCAAAACCACAATCCAACACTTCCCAAAAATCAGATTTTCACAACTTGAGACATCCTCAACCCTTGGATCATGATCCAATATGATATTCATATGTGTAGAGGAAAGGAAATGCAGAAAATGTAAGGTTTGGAGAGAGAGAGAGAGAGAGAGAGAGAGAGAGAGAGAGAGAGAGAGAGAGAGAGAGAGAGAGAGAGAGAGAGAGAGAGAGAGAGAGAGAGAGAGAGAGAGAGAGAGGTAGGTTGCAACTTGACATTATTTTAATAAAATGTGTAAGAAGGAGAGAGAAACTTTTCATGCCAAGACCATGCAGCTGGCTCACCCTACCTCCATAGATCATCTCAGTCACTTCATGTCCACCTCTCCACTTGATTTTCTGATCTTCTTTGGTCCATGGAACTGATGTATAGAGATCTTGGCAAGATATTTGAAAATCTCATGAAAACTCCCTCTAAAAATGGTAAATGACCAAGGCTGCCCTCACTCTTGTTTGGCTATAAGTAGAGGACTCTTCAATGAGTCTAGACACACCAGAGCAATCTCAGAAAACCATAGCTCTCACTCTCCTCTCATTCATCAAGAATTCCAAAATCTTCAAAACCTTCATTTTCACAAAAAAAAAAAAAAACTGTCTTGAGCAAAACTCTGCTCAAGACCATCTCCATCACTTCCAAACCTCTAAAAAGCATACACACAATCCCTAAATATAATATAAAGGTGTCTGTACCTTCAAACCCCTCAAAAATACCATTTTGCAAAAAGTCAACTTTCACACTAAGAAAGTTTGACCACCACCCTCAAAACTTGCCAAATCCTTGCACAAGCTGATTCTTGCTATAAACTTGGCTCACTATTAGGATAGATAGATGACTTGTAAGTTGCTCATAGATCCCCCCTGCCTTTGATCATGTTTGAATCAATGTGGCTATTTGTTTTTGCTCTTATGTTATTTTGATGTCATCTTGCTTGTCACTTCCATGTATTATGTGTTGAGCTGTTGTGATTACTACTTTGTATCTCAATTATTCTAAGTCATTTGTTTAATGCCTACTTTATCAAGCTCATAATGTTTGTTTTGGTGGAAATGTGAGAAACATGAAGTTTTGAACTTTAGGGTCTGTCATGAATTTTTGTTGATTTTTGCTGTCAAAATTGGGTAAACATATCATTTCTGGTTAGGGGCAGTTGTTACTTGTTTCTAAGTTGGAGAATCATTTGTCATTATGTTTTGGAGATGTATGATGTGCCTATATGTTCAAATCTTCATTATGTGTTCAAACTACTTTGTCATTCCTCCACTTGCATTTCAAAACCTCATTGATGCCACACACATACCACTTTATGTTTCATTCAATTTCTACTTGACCTATGTGCCTAATATCATTCCCTTACTTATTTGAAATGTGTGTGTGATACCAAAACCTCCCATATGTCATGAATGTTGCCTGCTGCATAATAAGGTTGTTGTTTTTACATGTCATGAGTTTCAAAAGGTGATTTTCTGTTTGGTCAGGTTTTCATCCATTTCTTAAGCATGTTTTCATTTGTTAGCATCATTATGATATGTATATAGCTCAGGATTCATCACAAACTCATTGATTTGAAAAATGCCCCTGCTGCTACATAAACTTGCCAAGGCAGTTTTTTCACAATTCACTACAACATGTTTTTTATCCAACTGTCATATGCTCATTCTTGGAGTTGAAACCCTTTCCTTATCACATTTTTGATGTGTGCACATTGATAATTTGATCTGTTGTTTCCTGTTTTCACAATTCCACTCACAATTGCATTTTTACACCAAATTTGCCACAACATACCAAATTGCTGCTCTGTTTGTGTATACCTATTATTTTGAGTTGCAACTCATTTATATGCATGATTATAAGATGTGAGGATGATTGGATTGACCTATGTGTACCTCTTCTCTTGTTTCACCCTCAAACTGCTCCTTTTAAGTTAAAACATACCATGAATATGCCAATTTCTTTCTTGCTTGCAAAGTGCCTAATTTCTAAGTTGTAACTCATTATTCTATGCATCTATGATGTGTGTGTGTGTGTGTGTGTGTGTGTGTGTGTGTGTGATGTTTGTCAACATGAGGCCTTGATTGCAGCCAGAACATGTTTGTACCCCCATGACTGTCAAACTGTTTTAAAATTGTTCTTTTTGCAACTTATGTCACAAATTGCAAATCATGAGTCACTTTGTATTTAGGTTGGATTTTGGACTTCATCTGTTTTGAAACTTCATATATGTTGTATTTGGAGTATGTGA
Organism: Lathyrus sativus; assembly: GCA_963859935.3. Lineage (NCBI taxonomy): Eukaryota > Viridiplantae > Streptophyta > Magnoliopsida > Fabales > Fabaceae > Lathyrus > Lathyrus sativus. The sequence goes on along the minus strand of OZ012741.1, from coordinate 137,226,878 downwards.
GGACATTCAATTTGATTTAAGCATGAGCAATTTGAACTATGGCTTTGAAAATGCATGTCTATTCACCAACATTGCAGCTGTCATAGGTTTTTGAAATTCACTTGGTTTAAAAATACCCAAAATTGATCTAAGGTTTGCTTGATTTTGTTGAGAAATGAGTGAGTTTGATATCAAAACGTATTTGTAAACTTGCCTTGTTTTTGCTTCATTTTGTGCCCAGATATTTAACACACTAAGCCATATATATTTATGGGGGTGGCTATATCAACGGATGTATAGCCACCCCAGTGGTAGAAACCTTGCCCATAAACACGACTATCATTGCCTGAACTTGGGTTCGATCCCTGAGGAGGATCAACCCTTTTATTCTTTTTTCCTTTTTTCTGCGCGCGCATATGCAAGCTGGGGGGCGTGGGTTCAACTCCCACCCCTTGCATTTTCTTCTATTTTTTCACTTGTTATTTTTGTTTTGTGCATTAAAATTCATGAAACTTCAAAAAATCACAACTCTCTCATTTTTCATCCTTTTTTGCCCATTCTTTTTGAATTGTGTTTGTTATGATGTCTACTTTTATATGATCTGAAAATATTACTTGTTGTCATAAATTGTGATGCATTTTGCCCATGTGGAAGTTTGTTCCTTCATTGTGATTGTGATCCTACTTACAGTTGAATTCCTCTGAGCATGATTGAATTTCTTGTGAGATGTTTATTCCTTTTGTTTGTTAACATGCTAGGGCACCCCCTTTGGCTGTCACCATAATCTTGTCTTACATCCTCCTAAATTATGAGGTTTAAACTGATTTAACCGTGTTTGATAATCATCTATGCATTTTGTTTTTACATTTGCTATGTTTTGAACTTATGACATGCATAAAATTATGATTTTTTCATATGGTTGTTACCTTTATCATGCCTCAATCTTTGTTAAGATATGCCCTAAATCTTTGTTAAGATGTTTGACTATTGGTTGTAACCATTGATATCATTTGAAGTACATGCTTATTGTAATTTTCATGCTTACTTGTCTTAATCTTATTTCATCTTGCTCATTGTTTATTGCTTTGTTAAGTACTTATTCCCCAAGTGATGGAACTTTTTAGTTCTCATCCAAGTTGTCTCTCTCTCTCTCTCTCTCTCTCTCTCTCTCTCTCTCTCTCTCTCTCTCTCTCTCTCTCTCTCTCTCTCTCTCCTTCCAAAGGAAAAGTTTCTCCCTTGACCCTTGTATCATTGGATAGCTCATTACCCTCCCTTGACTTTGTGAAGTCATCTTGAACATTAGTATAAGCCTTAGACTTTACCTTAAGTCTAAAAGACCCACCTTCACTAGGAGTGTTCTTCAATTAGAACCCTAGGATAGAGTTTGTAAACTCTATGTAAGAATCGTAGCAATGATAACTTACTCCCCTCTTGAGTGTTATAACATAGATCTAGAGAGTTTTGTGAAACTCTACACAAGCATTGTAATGTTTGTTCCCCTTTGAACCTTGATCATAATCAAGTGTTCTTCAACCCTAGTGAGGTGAACTACGATTGCTCTGATTCTATCCTAGTTAGGATACATAGGCAGAGGACGCGACGTCTTTGCGAGCAAGCTTAGAAACTATCTTTAGGTTTTAACCTATCAACCTACACCCTTTTACCCAATCCCAATCCTTAGCAAACATTTACCAAATTTAGCATGCAAGCAAACAAAAGGTTCCTGTAGAGTACTACAGATGTTTAGGATGTGAGATACCTACCCTATGCATAACCAACCCCCGATCCCCGAATCTCTCAGCGTTGTTGTTACATCGCGAAAAGGGTTTTTCTTTCTTTAGACCTTTCCTTTGGATAAATTAAAGTCCGGTTGTGAACTTAAGAATTAAAGACTCAAGTTAATCAATAGCTTGGTATCACAATTCTCACCGCAACAGAAATGGCGACTTCACTGGGGACGTTTACTTATCTTGAGGGTTTAGCCTATTTGTTTAAATGCATGATATATTTGTAAATATTTGCTTAACATGTATATTTGTCAATATATTTGTTTGATCGTTGGGTATTGGGTGCTTTGAGTGGTGAGACGGTCCTATACCCGAACTTGAGCGAAATTATGATAAGATGGTGGTATATTCAAGAAGGCTTATAGGGAGTTGATTCCCGACCAAGCTAACTTGAGAAACCACCGCTCAGTGTAGGCCCTCTTGAAAGTTTTAGTATTGTTGATCGAGTATTCGTGAAAATAATGCTACTGTCAACGAAGGAGCCCATGACATTGTGGACTTTTAGAATACACTTTACCCCACTTTGGCCTTATTAGGACGTAGTGCGATGACTATAAGGAAGTATTTCTGAAATAGTTGATACGCGATACTACACTCAGACGAGATTCTCTTGAGAATATTATCAACTACCAAGTGATTTGGGAAATTGGTAATATCCGAAAGATGGGTTGATGACTCTGGGAACTTTATAGAACCCGTTCGGCAGGTACAATCAATCCATAGTACAAATCTTTGGGAATGGGTAGACCCTTGGACTCATGCTTCTCCTTAAACCTAAGCTTGTGTTGTGTGCATATGCATTTGCTTGTGTTTGTGCATCTTGCATTCATATCATCATATCATCATATGGTTTCATGGAACTCAGATTTTGTTGTTTGTAAACATCAGAGGTCGTCATGAACAGTGAGAGAAAGAAAACTTTGAAGTACATTTACAAGGGTTTTAACCTAGATGACTTGAAAAGGTTGAGCACCTTAGTGACAAATCCAGAGGGATTTCAAAGCCGGTATGGGAAGTTGTTGCTACTCTTGAAGATAAAGATGGATAATGGACTCCTTTCTACTCTTCTCCAGTTTTATGATTCGCTCTACCACTGTTTTACATTCCCTGATTATCAGCTAGTGCCCACACTAAAAGAGTATTCTCAGTTGATTGGATTGCCTATTCTTGAATATTCTCCTTTTCCAATTATGGAGAAGGACCCTAAAGAGCAAGATATCGCCAAGGCTACATGTTTGGGAGTGGTTGATGTTAAAAAGAATCTGATTACAAAAGGAGGAGTCTTTGGGTTAAAAGCAGAATTCTTGGTTGAGAAAGCTCAGTATTATGCAGATAATTTAAGCATGGATGCATTCGAGGCTATCCTTGCCTTACTCATCTATGGTATCTTCTTGTTCCCGAGCATTGAGAATTTTGTGGACCTCAATGCCATCAAAATTTTCTTGAAGAAGAACCTGTGCCTACCTTGTTAGCAGACGCATACCATTCTGGTCATCTGAGGAATTTCCATAATGGAGGGATGCTCACTTGTTGCGTTCCCTTGTTATAAAAATGGTTCACTTCGCACTTGCCCAAGGCCAATGCTTTTGGGGATTCAAAGAAAGGATGGTGGTCACAAAAGATCATGGCTCTTACCCACTCCGATATTGATTGGTATAGTCGTGACTATGATGGGACAATGATTATTGACAATTGTGGGAATTTTGGCAATGTACCTCTTCTCAGCAGTAATGGAGGAATCAGTTATAATCCAATACTCGCCCGCCGACAATTAGGATACCCATTAAAAGACAAACCCAATAGTGTTCAAGTGGAAAACATATTCTTCAAAGAAGAGGAAGATAGTCAAGGACTAAAAGGGAAGATTCTAGAGGCTTGGAAGCATCTACACAAAAAAGGGAAGAAGGATCTTGGAAGACTCAACTGTGTCTCTTTGGAACCTTACCTTCAATGGGTTCAAAAAAGAGCCATCACACTAAGGATGCCCTATCCTAAGCAAGAGCATATGGTCTTGAAGGAAGAACGCTCGTTAGTCTTCATGTCTGAAGAAGAAAGGTTGAGATCGCTTTGGTCAAAGCACAGCAAACTGAAGAAGCTTGGAAGCACAAGTATCAAATAGTCGTCGAAGAAAATGCGGAGCTCCAGAGACAACTCCAGTTGAAAGACGAAGAAATCCTCTCTTGTAAGAAGAGGAAAGCACTAGAAGAACCTTATGAGCCTCAGTCTAATCCATGGAAGATAATTGTGGACAGACTCATCTTTGAGAAGACTCAGATGGAAAGAAAGATCGAGAAGCTCAACTTAAGGCTGCTAGGGGAACCTTGATAGAATTCATTTAGCTGTTGTTTAAAGCTCTTGTAAGAGGAAACAGTATTTTGTAATCCGTTTTATTAATCAATGAAATGGCGACTTCTGATGTTCGTAAATGTCTGAGTTCCATGACACCATTTGCATTTGAATTTGCACTTCTTCTAACCATTCAAGGAAATTCATTTTTTCTTTTTGCAGACAACAACATGGTAAGAAGAGGCATGCTTCGGGTTCCAGATCTGAGATTGGGCCGTCTAAGGATGTTAACAAGACTTGTCCTAAATCCTGCTGCTTTCATAGTCAAATATGGGGACCTATTGTCGTTGATAAGTGCTCCGATCAACGAACTCATACTGCAAGCTCTGGTTGAATTCTATGATACAACCTACCACTGCTTTGTATTTCCAAACTTTCAGTTACTCCCAACCATCGAGGAGTATACTGATTACTTAAAGATTCCATGGACTTTTACGCTCCCTTATGGAAAACCAAAGAAGAGGGACTTGGCCAAAGCCTTACATATCAAGCTGGAAGACTTACCACCAATGAGAGCGAAAGGAGGGTGGTACGGAATGGATGTCAGGCCTCTAATGGAGATGGTTGAGTATCATTATGAAAGCAGAAACCTGGGCATTTTTGAGGCAATTCTGGCATTACTGATATATGGGCTGTATCTTTTTCCAAGCAGTTACAACTTCATCAGCGAAGAGGCGATCTGCCTCTTCATCATCAAAAATCCGGTCAACGCGATACTGGCTGACACTTATATGGTCATCCACTGTTTCATCTTGTATGATCATGGGCAATTCTCATGTTGTCTTGCACTACTCGACCGATGGTTTAATTCTCATCTGCCAAGGACTCATATCCTTTGGAGGCTTCCTACCAAAAGCGCATGGGTTTCTAAACTCGTGACCCTCAGACACCATGACATCACATGGTATGACACCAGCCTTGGTGACCAAGTCATGATTCCTAATTACGGAGATTTCCCCAATGTGCCTCTCATTGGGATAGAAGGGGTGATCACCTATAATCCTGTCCTCTCCCGGCGTCAACATGGATATCCTACCGGACCAGAGCCCGGACCAGAATTGTTGAGGCCTTGCTTCTGCGAGACGGGTCGCAACCAAGGTCTAGAAGCTAATGCTCAAGACGCTCAACGAGATCCACACCTCTTGGGCCTAACTCCAATGGAGAATGCAAGCTGCTTAACCACCAGGGGGTACCTGCTATGGTCAAAAGAAATTTCCTTAAACATGTTCTACACTCATGACTATGAGATAACCATGGAGCCTGAGGTCCCCGCAACTAGGGAGGAACTAAAATACACTTTAATCAAAGCGCAAAGAGAGAATGAAGACCTGTGGGAGATTATCCGCCAGGACCAAGTTCATGTCAGAGTCCAAGAAGGAGAAGGATCATCTTGTTAGATTGATCTTTGTTTCACCATTTCCCTGCTTTCCCTAAAAAGGATTAAAATCCTGATTGTTGCATTTGCTTTCATTTTCTCGTAAGAAAGGTCTTGCTTTTTAGCAGGAGCCGCCTTATTGTAATAGATTTCCAGCTATCAAATGAAAAACGCTTTTTAAGCATGTCGTTACATGTTGTTCTAACTTTTTGTTTGTAAACAAAAAAAATTGGGTTTCCTTGAATGGTTTATGCATCCGCATTTGCATTTGCATTCACATGTCATCCTGCATCGGTCTTGCGTCTGGGTTCCGCAGTTCATCCTTTGTTCTTGTTCAGAGAGAAAGAGAAAAGGAGTCATGCTGAGTACTCACAGATACAACACACGGTCCCAAGCTCAAAAGAAGATGGCAGATAACGACCAGAGGTTCGATCAAATGGATAATGACATTGAAGGGATCAAAGGGGACGTCAGCCAGATCATGGAAGTCCTCAACATAATCAAAGCAAAGATGGACACGCAACCTACAGTGATCTCCGAAGTTGCCACCGCAGCGGCCAATGTCACCGTAGCTCCTGTTACTTCAGCAGAGTTTTCCTACGGCATGTCCCGGGATTTTGTGCCGCCATTCAACAATATGCAATCTTCGAGTCTTAATCCCCTGTTCGACTCAACAATCAGAAACCCTATTTTCACTCAAGCGGGTGGACCTACCACTGTGCGACCAATTTTCGCCAATCAACGGCCAATCTTTAATATACCCGACGGTTCTGAAGCCGAGGACGAAAAACACGAAAAATTAAGAGTGGAGATGGACATCATGCCCAAGAGGATGAGGGCCATTGAAGGAAGCCATGTCTTTGGTTCTGATGCCAAGGATCTATGTCTGGTATCTGGAGTGATATTTCCTCAGAAATTTAAAATGCCAATCTTCGACAAATATGAGGGGACCACCTGTCCTAAAGTCCACCTAATCATGTACTGTAGGCGGATGGCTCCGCATATTGAAAATGATAAACTGTTAGTACACTGTTTCCAAGATAGTCTTAAAGGAGCTTCAACTAAGTGGTATCTCAGTTTAGATCAAGCGAAGATCCACAGTTTCCAAGACCTTTCAGATGCTTTTATGCAACAGTACAAGTACAACATGGACCTAGCTCCCGACCGCCGTCAGCTTCTCAACATGACGCAGAAAAATACTAAAACCTTTAAGGAGTATGCGCAAAGATGGCGCGGAACTGCAGCACAAGTAGATCCTCCCCTTACTGAAAAGGAGTTGGCAGATTGGTTTGTGGATACAGTTCGGCCAGAATTCTATGAACGTTTGATCAGCAGTGTTACAACAAATTTCTCTGATATTGTGGCAGTGGGGGTCAAAGTGGAAGCAGGTTTAAAGAATGGAAAAGTGACCACTCCAAACATTACCTCAAGCACAACAAAGAAGCCAGTCAGCAATTTCCACAAAAAGAAAGAGGGAGAGGTAAGTGCAATCACATATGGAAAGAAAGCACAAAATTCCCGAAGCCATCACCAATAGTACCAACCATCATATGTGGCAGTGGTGACTCCGGCTTTTCAACCTTCATCACAGCATGGTCCCCAGCCTGGGACATCCAGTAATCAGCACCAATATCAGCCTGGCAATCAGCAACATTATCACTCCAATAATCAGCAGCAATACCAGCAGCCGCAGGGTCAACAACCTCAGAACAGGGCTCCGAGGGCAAATTATCAAGCAAATAGGCCAAAAATACAGCCCATTCCAATGATTTACACCTACCTGTTTCCCATGCTAATAGAAAGAGGGTTGGTCAAAACAAGAAAATTAGGTGCTCCACCTAATCCACTCCCGTTCTATTACAATGCAAATGCTCGCTTCCCGTTCCACGAGAATGCTCCAGGCCACGATCTTGAAGGTTGTTTCGCCCTCCAGCATCTAGTTCGTGAACAAATTGAAAAAAGAATTCTATCCTTCGAAGATAATCACCCCAACGTAAAGAGCAACCCTCTGCCAAATCATGGTGGAGTCAACGCCATTACTGAAGAAGGAGAAGGGTCAGAAGACAAGAGAGTTACCACTGTTGGTGAAATCAAAGTGCCATTAGCAGACCTACACAAACGCCTTGCCCAGGCATGGTCGCTCAAGACATCTCACGAAGATTGCAAAGAATGTATGCTGAATCCTGAGGGTTGTGACGCTGTAAAAAAGGACATTCGGGAAATGATTGAACAGGGAATGATAGAAATCACTCACCGAAAAAAGGAAGAAGATGTGGCAGTCATCGAACCTGTGTTTAACATGCCAGGAGAGCCCAAGAAAAGAGCTATATTCAGAGATGATAACAGTAACAAAAACTACAAGAACGTTCGACTAGTATTCCGCGACGATGCACCCCCGAAATTCGGGAGGGGACAGACTAGGTTTGGACCGAGGGGGGGGGGAGCTAAGCCTCACCCAAGAGCCGTGACACCAAAACAAGACTACTCATGGTGCGAGGGGATTTTCAAAGAAAAGAAACCAGTAAATGTGGCCAACATTGCCGCTGGAAGCAAAATGACCCGGAGTGGTCGCATCTACCAACCTCAAACATATAATGTGGCTCCTCCACCAACAACTTCTGTTCAAAAAGCTCTTGTTCCTCAGAAGCCTGTGCCCGAGGCAGTCGCCACTAAAGAACCTCTAGTTAAAGAAAAAGAAAGCCTCAAGAACGATGAAGAAGAATTCTTGAGAATCATCCGACGAAGTGATTATAGGGTTGTGGACTAACTAAATCAAACACCCTCTAAGATCTCGGTCACGGCTTTGCTTTTAAGCTCTCCGGCACACCGTCAGGCATTGCTCAAAATCCTGACGCAAGCCCACGTCACTAAAGATATCACAGTGGGGCAGCTTGACTCTGTTGTAGCAAATATCACTGCCTGCAACACCTTGAGCTTTGACGATAACGATCTGATAGCTGAGAAGCGTAAGCACAATCATGCTCTACGTGTGTCGGTCAAATGTGAAGAGGATACAATGTCTCGAGTTCTTGTTGACACAGGATCAACACTCAACGTGATGCCTAAAAGGACTTTGGCCAAGCTGGCGTATCAAGGTGCTGCCATGAGACCAACTTCTCTCATAGTCAAGGCATTTGACGGATCCAGGAGAACCGTGATAGGAGAAGTTGACCTTCCTATCCTAATTGGACCACAAATCTTCGAAATCACCTTCCAGGTGATGGACATAAATCCGGTCTACAGTTGTCTACTAGGAAGACCATGGATTCACACAGCTGGCACTGTCACTTCCACTCTCCACCAAAAAATGAAGTTTGTCGTGGATGACCAGTTGGTCATTGTCCATGGAGAAGAAGACTTAATGGTGAGAAACTTTTCATCATTCCGGTATATTGAGGCTGATGAAGATTCCCTCGAGATGGCCTTCCAAGCACTAGAAATAGCTCACGCTGTTCTAGTTGATGAATCGGACATAACCCGTGGACCATCATTTACCTCTGCTCAAAGTATTAAGGCAGCAATGGAAGCTGGAGTCCCATTGGGATGGGGAAAGGTCATCAAAGTCAATGCTCGAGCCAAAAATGATCGACAAGGGTTGGGTTACAAACCAACTCTAGAAGGCGAGCTAGAAGAAAGCACCAGGAAGAAGAAGCCTTTGAATGAGATATTCACTAGTGGCGGCATGCAAGTCACTGCCATTATTGCTGAATATGGTAATCTGGATCATCTAATAACTAGAGGAGGAGCAGCGTTGCACAACTGGGAGGTTGTGGAAGTTCCCATCTTTTTACCTTTAGAGTAATTCACTCTGCTTGTTAGCTTTGTGTTTTCCTTTTAAAAAAAAAAATTCCTGGTCCTGCCCAAGGCCTGCGAATTATTTTGTACTGGGCCACTTTGCAAATTTGAAAATCCTTAATGAAAAAGTGTTTTTGTTAAAACTCTTGCTTATTATTTTACGCATCATTCTCACTCTTTTTGTTAAAAGAAAAATGGAAATCTTTTGAAAAAAAATATTAAAAAATAACCCTTCATCTGCATGTCTGTGTGCGTGTGCCTAATTGTTCCAAAATAAAACATGCAGAATACCTCCATCAACCACAGAATCCTATGATCCTTCAACTCCTTCTACTAATGGTTCATCTGTCTTTCAAGCTGAAGAAGAGAATGACGAAGAGATAGAAGTCCCAGAAGGGTTGAAGAGAATGGCTGAATACGAAGATGTTTATCTCCAACCCCACAAAGAGCAGACTGAAGTCATCAATTTGGGGTCAGAAGAAGACAAAAGAGAAGTCAAGATTGGGGCATCATTAAGGCCAGAGATCAAAGACAAGCTGATAGCAATCCTCAGAGATTTTGTCGACGTATTTGCTTGGTCTTACCAAGACATGCCAGGGTTGGATACTGACATTGTCATGCACAAGCTCCCCCTGAAGCCATAATGTCCTCCGGTCAAGCAAAAGCTTCGCAGGTCAAGACCAGACATGGCTCTTAAAATCCGAGATGAGGTCAAAAAGCAAATTGATGTCGGCTTTTTAGCAGTATCCAAGTATCCAGAATGGGTGGCGAACATTGTACCAGTCCCAAAGAAGGATGGCAAGGTCAGGATGTGTGTCGATTACAGGGATTTAAACAAAGCAAGTCCGAAGGACGACTTCCCTCTACCACACGTTGACACTCTGGTGGATAACACAGCAAGCTTTGCAGTATTCTCATTTATGGACGGATTTTCTGGTTATAACCAGATAAAAATGGATCCAGATGACATGGAGAAAACAACCTTCATCACACCCTAGGGCACCTATTGTTACAAGGTCATGCCTTTTGGTTTGAAGAATGCAGGGGCAACTTATCAGAGGGCCATGGTCACACTATTTCATGATATGATGCACAAAGAAGTCGAAGTATACGTGGATGATATGATTGCAAAATCCCAAAGTGAAGAAGACCACATGGATCATCTGCTGAAGCTGTTCGAGAGACTCAGAAAGTATCAACTAAGATTAAATCCAGCAAAATGCACCTTTGGAGTTCGCTCAGGCAAGTTACTTGGTTTCATTGTTAGCCAGCGAGGAATTGAAGTAGACCCCGACAAGGTTAAGGCAATTCAGGAGATGCATGCTCCCAAAATTGAGAAACAAGTCAGAGGCTTCCTCGGACGTCTGAATTACATCTCTAGATTCATCTCCAATCTGACTCCTACTTGCACACCGATCTTCAAGTTGTTACGAAAAGATCAGACAGTAGTATGAAATGAAAACTGCCAGGCCGCATTTGAGAAAATCAAATAGTACTTGCAAGAACCTCCAGTGTTGATTCCTCCAGTACCCGGAAGACCTTTGTTTATGTATATGACAGTACTAGAAGATTCAATGGGCTGTGTCTTAGGTCAGACTGATGAGTCAGGAAATAAAGAGGACACAATCTATTATCTAAGCAAGAAGTTCACTGATTGCGAGAGTCGTTACTCTCCCCTGGAAAAAGCCAGTTGTGCGTTAGCATGGGCTGCCAAGCGTTTGAGGCAGTACATGATTTGTCACACTACAATGCTGATTTCTAAGATGGACCCCATCAATTACATCTTTGAAAAGGCAGCTCAAACAGGAAGGTTAGCTCAATGGCATATGCTATTATCAGAGTACAACATTCAATATGTTGCTCAAAAATTTATCAAAGGAAGTGTCTTGTCAGAACACCTCGCAGAGCATCCTATGGAGGATTATCAACCACTCAAATTTGATTTTCCTAATGAAGATGTAATGTATATCCAGCACACAAAACCGGAGCCTGGCCCGGAAGAAGGTCCCGAGCCCGGATCCCGCTGGGAAATGATGTTCGACGGAGCGTCAAAAAAGAACGGACATGGTGTCGGAGCTGTTCTGAAAAATCCAACGGGAGGGTACACTGCCGTCACAGCACGACTTTGTTTCTCATGTACAAATAACATAGCCGAGTATGAAGCCTGCATCTTAGGGTTGGAAGCCGCCATCGATCTTTGCATCAAAATCTTAGAAGTAATTGGTGATTCCGCTCTAGCGATCTACCAACTCAAAGGAGAATGGGAAACCAGGGATGAAAAGTTGATCCCTTACAAGACCCGTATCTTGGAGATGGCTGAATATTTTGATGAAATTACCTTCAAGCACGTACCAAAAGCAGAAAATCACATTGCCGATGCACTAGCCATGATGGCATCAAGTTGGAAGGTCCAGTTTGTCAACGAGGCACCTCTGATCCGCATCGAAAGAAGGACAGTACCCGCATACGCCATGTCCATAGATGAAGAATCTGATGAGAAGCCATGGTTTCATGATATCAAGAATTTCCTCCAAAATCAAGAGTATCCCGCTGACGCGTCCACAATTGACAAAAGATTAATACGAAGATTGTCATCTAAATTCTTCATTAGCAATGGTACCTTGTACAAGAGAAATCATGACATGGTTTTACTCCGATGCATCGACGAAAACGAGGCGAATCTCATAATGACTGAAGTACACGAAGGAACCTTTGGCACCCATGCCAACGGTCACGCCATGGCTAAGAAAATCTTAAGAGCAGGCTACTTCTGGTTAACTTTGGAGACGGACTGCATACTCTTCGCTCGAAAGTGTCATAAATGTCAAGTATATGCTGATAAAGTGCATGTCCCTCCGCATCCTCTCAATGTGATGACATCACCATGGCCTTTTGCAATGTGGGGCATAGATATGATTGGGGCAATAGAGCCAAAGGCTTCCAACGGCCATCGCTTCATCCTTGTCGCAATCGATTACTTCACCAAATGGGTGGACGCAGCGTCGTATGCGAACGTGACAAAGCAAGTGGTTGCTCGCTTCATCAAAAGGGAGATCGGCTGCCGATATGGTATCCCTAACCAGATCATCACTGACAATGGGTCGAATCTGAACAATAAAACGATGAAGGAACTTTGTGACGATTTCAAGATCAAACATCACAATTCGTCTCCTTATAGACCTAAGATGAATGGCGCAGTTGAAGCTGCAAACAAAAACATCAAAAAGATAATACAAAAGATGGTCATAACTTACAAAGATTGGCACGAGATGTTACCATTTGCTTTGCACGGATACCGAACATCAGTGTGCACTTCGACAGGGGCAACCCCCTTTTCCTTAGTGTGTGGGATGGACGATGTGCTACCCATTGAAGTCAAAATACCTTCCTTAAAGATCTTGACAGAAGCGAAGCTTGATGAAGACGAATGGATAAAAGAGAGATTCGACTCCTTGAACCTCATTGACGAAAAAAGAATGACGACCATGTGTCACGGTCAAATCTATCAACAAATGATGATTAGAGCATTCAACAAAAAGGTTCGTCCCAAAGAGTATAGGGAAGGAGAGCTTGTGATTAGAAAAATCCTACCAACTCAAAAGGATATGCGCGGCAAGTGGATGCCCAACTATGACGGCCCGCTCGTTGTGAAAACTGTCTTCTCTGGAGGATCTCTAATTCTCGAAACTATGGATGGAGAACAACTCAAGTATCCCATCAACTCAGACGCAGTGAGAAAATACTATGCCTGAAACAGAAGACCTAGAAAGGAGATTTCAGTGCTTCAACAAGATGAAAGCCCAATGTTTGAAAGTTGGCGAACGCCGGGTGTTGCACCCCAAAATTTGACCAACAATTATTTATCCATTGAGTGTTTGAAATTTGGTACCTCTATCAGACAGTTCAAGAGATCCTCAGAAGAGTGGGTTGAAACCAGGGTTGTGTGCTTCATAGCTTGAGAGTTGTGGGTGCTCCTCAGATGATTCTGAGACTTTGAGAATGAACTTGATGTTTTGAGAAAGCCTATGAGATGTCTTGATAGCCATCATGAAGCCCAGAGAGGTCATTGTGTAAGAGTTCAGAAGATTCAACCATGAATGGTAGAATTAGGGTTTTGACTGGGTCAACCCTAGGATAACTGAAGATTTGGAGAAGGTTGAGACTTAATCCAAGGGCCATGAGATCATGCAATGATGCATAGAGATGTTATAAAGATGATTCCTAGACCAACTCATCATGATTGAGGAGTTTGAGAAGTTTCAAGTCAGGGTTTCCAAGGATTGTCAGTGAAAAACCCTAATTTGATCCCTATTTTCCAGGCAGTTTTAGATCAAGATGTGATTGTCATCTCATCTTCCCCATAACATGAATGTTGTAGAGCTTGTTCTAAGCTTTAATTTGAGTGGTGGAAGTCCTTGATAGGAGTTACAGAGCTCAAGTTATGGTTTTGACAAATTACAGGTCAGCAGAGGTGTGTGAATCTGGGTCCTTGAAAGTCACCCAACTTGCAGACAACTTTTGCCCTAGTAGGATGATTCCTATGATTTCTTGGTCAACATGAATGTTGAAGAGCATCTTCTTAGCTTTAATTTGAGTGGTATAAGTCCTTGATTGGATTTGTGGAACTCAACTTATGATTTGAACAAGACAGGGGTATTTTGGTCATTTGTCAGTTATAGGTCATTTTATCCAATGCCTAAAACTCCTATTTCCAAGCCTCAAATGGAAAAACTCAAAACATGAAAGTTGCTCAAAATGTGATTTTAAGTCTATAAAGAAGGTCACAAATTGTTGGAAAAGCTCATAGCATGAGATTACATGATTGGTCAAAAATGAACTAAAAATGGCATATAAGTTTGAAAAGTTGAATTAGGAAATTGATTTGGGAGATCCACAAATCCAAAATAGGTCATCCAATATATCATTTTGATTGGAAAAATCATTTTGAGAACATTGGTTTAGCTAGAATTTTGATTTGAAGCCTTAAAATGGGTGATGCTTTGAAAAGTTGTTACTTGAAAAAGAAGGCAACTTGAAAAAACCTTACACAAGGCAAAACCAAGACTAGTAGTTATGCACTCCTTCTCAATATCTCATGTAAAGATACTTTAAGACCAAATGGCAAGGCATAAGGCATGGAAGATGAGAAATTCAACTTGTCCCCACATGAGATTTTCAAGAAGTTTCCACCCCCTTCTAGATGAATCTAGAAGCATCTAATAATCATTATAAAAAGAAGGCCATGAAGAGAGTTCAAGGTTGGTGATAGAGGGAGAATTGAGAGAGGAGAGAGAGAGCACAATTGCATTTCTTCACTTGCAAGTTACAACCAAGTTCTGAGTTCCACATCATTCCAGTTGATAATTTCAACTGCAACAAGTTCCATTGGTATTACTGAGTGTGTGCATAGCAAACTGAGGGAGAATCCATGGATAATTGATGATCCTGCATTCGAGTTTGGCAGCCTGCATTTCAAAATCAGTTTCAAGGAATCAGACACTTTCGAGGAGTTTTGTTGCAAACAGAAGCGAGATATTGGTCCATTTAAGGAATTTGGAAAGAATCAAGCCTTGATTTGAAGAATTCCTTGGTCTGTTCATCTCATTTTATCAGGTTGGTATCTTTCTCTCTGCCCCTTAATTTATTCACAATTTGTTGGAATTGATAGGCTAGAATAGTTAGGTATTAGTAGTAGATCATTTCTGGAGAATTTGGCTCGATTTGGTGATGATTCGTATGGTGACCTAAATTCTGTTGAGATCAAGAACTCCCTTAATAGTGAAGGATAGTCTTAGTTCTTTGGCTAGAAACGCTCAGTGTGAGATGAGGAACCTGTTAGCACATTCAATTTTGAGAATTAACAACATTGGTTCTTGATCAGTTTTTAGGGTCTTTATCGTGTTTAGAGCTAGGGTTCATATTAATGGATTTTGAGATCATAATTCGAACCAGGGTGAAAAATGGAGCAAGTTTGGGTTTTGTTTTGTTAATTTTAGTGGAGAATGGAGGGAATACGAGTGGCTGCAGATGGAGTATTCTTGAGTGCTCATCAATGGAGTTGGCTCCAAGATATTTGAAATTGGGGAAGACGACTTGGTGGCCCTTGGATCCAAGTCTGACCCTTGACCAAAGCCAAGATCCCACGGCCACGATTTGAAGTTCGTTTATGAAGGAATTCTGAGTGCATCCATACGCGGTCGTTTCACTTAAAGCCATTCTGGGCTTAGCTCGCTATTCGCACCCCCCCCCCCTTTTGCTGGCCCAACTGAATCCAACTAGCGCGTGGTGCTATTCCAACCCCCCCCCCCTCCCTTTTAATTGATTTAATTGTTTTAATTTTGTTTTAATATTTTTCTGTTTTGATTAATTCATAAATAAATGATAAAAAATGATTTTTGACTTCTTCTTTTTTCTATGATTAGATGATTTTGTGTAGAAAAATATAAAAATAAAAATGGAATTTTATTTTTAATGTGGAATTTTTAGTGATATTTTCTTTAATATGGTGTATTTTCCTTATTTTAGTTGATACATGATTTTGCAAGAATTGTTTTAGGACCTTCCCTTAGGTTTTTTAATCCATTCTTTTTTGTGCAATTAGATGATGAATCATAGTTCCCCATAGGATTTTTTCTAGAATTTTAGAATTAAATTTTTGATTAGTTCAATTAGGGTAGATGTAGGGTATCCTAATTAGGGTTTAGGTTGTGCTTAGGTGATGAGTTCCTTTCTTTGATTGAGTTTTGTCTTGATTTTTAGGTAGAGGCCTATGTGGATGTTATGAGTAGGTGTTGAGGACCCTTGTGAATAATTGTTAGATTTTTCCCCCTTGGTTTAGTATTTTTAGGTATTTTCTGAAGTTGCATATTGATTTTGTCTGCCCTGTGGTTATCTGTTCATCTTTGGGGTTCATTGTGGGGAATTTGTTGAGGGGCTTGTGTTGCCTTGAAGACCTTGATGGAGAGCATGATGAAGAGAAGATTGTAGATCAAGATTCAGAGACCCAGAGCTAGGATTGCCCCCTGTCTGTGAGGTTTGAGATCCTGAAGTTTGATGGAAGTTCATGGTACTTTCCTGAGGAAGGCACTATGAATGACTTTCATTCTTTCTTCTCACCTCTTTCTTAAGTATCCAATGATGTTGGAGCCAACTTGTGAGTTTCATTTCTCCTGAGGAGGAATGTAAACTGATCACCTGTTGTTGAGCCACATGGGATACAACTCCTAAGTGGAAGCCTCCTAGTACTTTCCTGAGGAAGGTCCTATGGGTCTATTCACTTAGTTCCCTTAGTTTATCTAGGATTTCTCAAGTATCCAATGATGTTGGAGCCAACTTGTGAGTTTAATTTCTCCTGAGGAGGAATATAAACTGATCACAGTTGTTGAGCCACATAGGATACAACTCCTAAGCGGAAGCCTCCTAGTACTTTCCTGAGGAAGGTCCTATGAGTCTATTCACTTAGTTCCACTAGTTCAGATAGGATTTCCTAAATATCCAGTGATGTTGGAGCCTGCTTGTGAGTTTAATTTCTCCCGAGGAGGAATGTAAACTGATCACAGTGGTTGAGCCACATAGGGTATGACTCCTGAGTATACACCTCCTAGTGCTTTCCGGAGGAAGACATTATGAGTCTGCTTGCTTAGCTCCCTTTCTTTGGTAAGCTTGTTCTGAAGCTTGAAGACTGGGATTGTTTCTCTTGTTTAGGGTTTTGCTTTAGGGCTTTGCTTAGATTTGATCAGGATTCTGTGTTAGGGTTAGGATTAGAGAATAGATGATTCTTTCTCAAGCATGTGTGTTTTGTTTGCCTAATGGTACTTCCCTTCTTTTATCTGGTTCATTGCTTGATAGCATGTTGATTATTTTCAGTATGATTACTGTTATTTCATGACTGGCTTGAGGTCGAGACGAGCTTGTGGAGGCTGAAACCCCACACACATTTCCTCCCTCACTTGCATTGCATGCATTTTACTGTTAAAGCTGATGCTTTTGTCTGTTTTGGTGTATCATTGACATGATCCCTTAGGACTCTCATTTCCTCTGATGAGGATTTGATGATAGACTTTTAGGTTGAAACCTATGCATGACAACATCTAGGAGTTCCCTGTTCAAACCTCAACCATAGGATGAATCCATGACATAATAACAGTAGGACTTGATAGTCTCCCTCATAGTTGAGCCATTTTTTCCTGTAGTTTCCCGAACTACGTTTGCTCTGATCTTTCATACCAGATGAAAGTACGTAGGCATAGGATGCGACATCCTAGCGAGCAACCTTCCTTTTCCCCCCGTAACCCGTAGTTAGCCGAACTACGTTGACTCTGATTTCTCGTTCCAGACGGGAATACGTAGGCATAAAGTGCGACGCTTTGCCGAGTCATTTTTCTTTTCTTTTTTAGCCAGCCTTGATAGGTAGATAGATTATAACCAACCCGTCCAAGTAAGCAAACAAGCGAGGATCCCGTCGAGTACGACGGACGTGAGGGGTGCTAATACCTTCCCCTTGCGTAACCGACTCCCGAACCCAGACAATGGTTGCGATGACCTTGTCTTACCCTTATTCGTCAGGTTTTTCCGATCGTTTCCTTTCCCGCTCTGAGGGATAAATAACGAAAGGTGGCGACTCTTCTGTCATGCCGGCACCTTATTTTCGCGCAAGCGACACCGGGGCATAGTCTTGTGCAGGAGAAAGGCCAACGCCTGTCATTCTCGTCAGAAGCAGCGAAGCAAGTGAACTGACAGTCAGAAGGACCGAATTATTATGGGATTCTGTAACCTTTTTTGTTTGCCATTTTTCAAACTTATAAAGTTCCCAAGGCTTTACCTTTTGTAAAGTTCTTGTCTATCAATAAAATCAGATTTTTGGCCAAATCATTGTTATGATCCTCTGTTTTTGTTATGCAATTTCACTTATTTGTTAATAAGAATTTTCATGAAAGCAAAGTGTTTTGAAAATTTTAATTTTTGTTTTAAAAGGAAACACGATTTGACAAAATGATTGAAAAGTTCTAGAGGTAATCAGATGATATTACACAGTTCTCAAAGTTGTGGAAGTTGTTGTTACCTTTGACCAAGCTAGATGTGTCCGACAGCAATTCTGGCTCTTAAGCCAAGACTTCTTCTCTACAGAATTACGAGGATATTGTCTATTTTGAAAGATTATCATCTACGCCAAAGAAGAATGTGTCGCCTGACTTGAGACAATTGAGACCCAGCGTGACGAGTTCTCTCTTTGCTTTCTTTGTTTTGCTTTGTTCCTGCGGGTTGGTTTGCATTTTACATACATCATCATGCCAGCATGCGCATTTGTTCACATTTCTGGTTTTGGTTTTTTCCTGTTCGGCTGTCTCCTTTGAGATCCTTCGGTTGTTACCATTATCTTTGATCTGTTGTAACAAGTTCGCTTCAAAGTTGACATCCTGGGGTTTCTTTATCTTCTCTGGGAAGCTAGTGGTGACTAGCAATATCCAATTTACACAAACGGGGGGTTGTTACCAATTTTCATCTTTGATCTGGTCATCACCAAAAATATTTGAAACACTGGTAGTCACTAGCACACGTTCAGAACTATTTATGTTCGGTACCGTGATTCGGTCTTCACCAACCATTTTCCAAACTCAGTTGTTACTGATTCAGGTATTAAGGCCAACCAATCGTCATCGGAATCCTTTTGATTCGGTTATCACCAATCTTTTCTAAAATCTAGTGGTTATATCTTGTTTAAAACCAATGGTCATTGGTACCTGAGTTGGTCGTCACCAAATTTCCTAAAAAAGTCCAATAGTTATTGGCATCTCCTGGAACGCAGTTGTTACTGATTCTAGTGTAAAACAAACCAATTATTGGAGTCCCTTTGATTCGGTTTTCACCAATCTGGCTAAAAATCTAGTGGTTACTAGTATTGCCCTCTAAAAACCAATGGTCATTGACATTGGAGTTGGTCGTCACCAAAATTCTCTAAAAGTCCAATGATTATTGGCATCACCTTCAAATCCAATTGTTATTGGTACCCGTTTGATTTGGTTATTACCAGTCTTTTTGAATCTAGTAGTTACTAGTATCACCTTTAGAGCCAATTGTTATTGGTACCTCTCGATTTGGTTATTACCAATCTTTCCAAGCCTTGTGGTCACTAGCCTTGTTTGGAAAATCTAGTTTTCACCAGCAGTATCCTGAACCAATTGTTATTGGTATACCTGGTTTGGTCGTCACCAATTAGCCCAAGTCCAATGATTATTGGCATCGCTCAAATCAGATTGTTATCATCGCTTTGATCTGGTCATCACCAAACTCCTTGAAAAATCCAATGGTCATTGGTCTCCTGGATTAGGTCGTCACCAAATTTTCCAATTAAGTCTAGTGGTTACTAGCATTATCCATAATCAATTATTATTGGTATATCCTGATTTGGTCATCACCAGGCCCCTCTAAGTCCAGTAGTTATTGGCATTTCTTGAAAACTAATCGTTATTAGTGCTGAAAGTTAATTGTTACCAACATTCCTCAGCCAGAGTCATGTTGTTGTAACAACATTGTTTGGAACTCTCAATTGTAATTGGAACTTCGATTTGGTTGTCACCATATCCCTAGGAAGTCTAATGATGTTTAACACTTCTTGGAAACCGTTATTGATTCGGCTGTCACCATATCCCCAGTAAGTCTAGCGGAAACTAGCACTGTTTAAAAGTTATTCGCAGTTTTGGTCATCGCCAGTCTCCCTAGTTGAAGCTTTTTGCTTTCCTAGTCGAGTCTCGGAGAATTAGTGGATACTAACCTCCCCGACGCGTCCGGTCTTGTTTCTAACCTTTTCCTGAAGATCCCGCTTGAACTCTTCGTTATAGGAAATTTCTCATCTGGTTATCCCCAGTGAGGTTCGTGTCTTCGTTCCGTCTTTTCCCCGGTGAAGATTTGCTTCCCCAGTGGATTTGTTCCCCAGCAAAGTTTTCCCCAGTGGGTTTCTTCCCTAGTGAAGAATTGTCATCTTCCCCGGTGGGCTTCCTCATCTGGTT